>CM062294.1:226120822-226837032 GCA_031216915.1 Pictodentalium vernedei
GAATTATTATATATTTCGGGGGCGGTCTGTGTTAGAGCCGGCTAATCATACCTACCATCCATTTCTAGATCCTGGTCTCAATTTTTGTTGGTTCTCAAATCGCATATTCTCACATGTTTATAGTTGTTAATACCAAATTGTACACGTTGGAGAGTGTTCTTACCGGATTTAATTGTACTGAGGCCGCCTGTGAATGATCTTTGAAGTGTGTTTTCTATGCAGAGATTGTTCATCGTATCTCACTTTAATGTGTGTATATTATATTATTATTTCACTGATTTCGTTGTACCAGTATACGCCATCTGCAGTGCATATTTTGTAGCTGATAATGTTGTTTACCAAAATCATTGCTATAGCCTTGGCTTGTGAAGTGGTGTTAAGCACCTTTTATTATTCATGAATTAATTCCTGAGTGCCTGATCGATATTTTGTCATATTGTTTCCTTGTACCGCTTATTGATTCCAGAGCTCTCCCCTCTTTCTCTGGAAGATATGTTAAAAAAAAAAGGGGGGGGGGGGTGGGAGTCATTTTCTTCACTTCCCTGGCTTATTGGGTATGTAACTATGAAGGAAGCTGTTTTGTCCGTACTATATTCGGCATTCAGCTGTAGTATTATTGTATGGCGTAGGTTTATGGGCAATTTTCTCTCATTCTCAAATGTGCCATCCTAATTTTTAGGGCTTAGTCCAGACTAGCCTTAAAAATTTGTGAACTTGTTACATCCTATTTAGCATGATTTCATGTTCAGATTTAGGATTTACATAATTGGGATCCATATTAGGATATGTCTCTTCTATTATGGTATAAAGAGACATACATGTAAATTCTAATTATTCTAATTTTCTTCATCATGGATTGAAGAATTTGATCTATCTTGATCTACTATTTCCGAAGTTCTAGGCCCTCCACCATTTTACGATTCAGCTAGTCTGGGCCATTGGTATACAGTATAAAAATATGAAAAAATTTAAAGTAATTTATATATTTTTTATACTTACCAAACGTCCAGACGAAAATGGCCCTCCCATGAGTGGGCAGTACTGGGCACTCATACCTCCCCGCTGAATTATTATATTATAATCTTGTTATAAAGAATGATGTTCGGTGACTTCCTGGTATCTGTGCATGCGCAGAGGGTAAATGTATGGAGGGCCAGATAGAACTTCTAATTTTTGGTTTTGCATGCAAATTTGGGGGATTGGGGGGGGGGGGGGGGCAAAATTTGTGTTTGGACCTAGATATTTTGGGGTTAGCACCAGCTAGTCTGGGCCATTGGTAAGTATAAAAAATATATAAATTACTTTAATTTTTTTCATTTTCATGTGCAGGCAGATAAGGACAACCTTTGAGACTGCCTTAAATGCCCAGACCAATCAGATTCAGAGATCTGCAGTCCCCCCCCCCCCCACCCCCTCCTGTCAGGACCCCAGACAGTTGAACAGTGCTGATTTACCAGACATGTTAACTCTCCCGGAATGCCCGGGAAAATCCCGGAATTTCAGTGTTGTTCCCGGCCTCCCGGACGGGAATCGGTTTTGGACCCCAAATCCCAGAAAACAGCAGTCAAATATTTCGTTCCCATTGTAACTTATGAAAAACGTTCGGAGTCAAACCACATGCATTTCAAACTCTGGTAAAAACTCAGAAAGCAGTAAAATATGGATTTAAGTTAAATTTATTTAAGAAAAGGGTATTTTATGATATATATTTCAACTGTGTTCATGTTTATTTCTGGGTTTTTTCTTCGGAGATTCGTGATCAATGACAAAGTGCGAGTGTCAAAGTGAAAATAGGTGACTTACTTTAAAGAAATTGAAAACTTCACCTTCATTTAAATGCAGTTTTTGGAAATTAAAATATATGAAAAGGAATTAAATAATATATATTTATTCATTCCTTCATAGAATAGCATTAATTTTCATCCCTTTTCCAAAATCAAAACGTAAACAACAAAAATTTAGCACAGTTTAAAAGTAGGTTAAAGTCGCTTAAGATGCCGAAAAATTATGACTGCATATTTAAACACAATGGACTTATTTTCTAACACTACAATTATTCTGTTGTGCTGACTACAGAACTGTTAACTGTTGGCCATCTGTCCCCAGAAAATTTTGAATGGAATTAAAAAAAAATGCTTCAATGATGAAAAGAAAAGTTTTGTGTAGGGCACAAGCATCCCACATGCATGAAGTTTGATAAAGATACTTTCTAAGTACAAATGTTCTTGAAGTAACTGAACATTAGGACATCTTTTTCTGTTAACATTTCCAGACATGGGAAATTATTAGCTAAGTAGACTTTGATAAAAGCAAACCACAGGTCAAGGTGCTCTGTGGGACAGTGTGGGGGGGGGGGGGGGGGGGGGCTCATGAAAAAGAGGATCCTGGGGGGGGGTCAAATCAAGTTATTTTATGATTTTTTAACATGGCATAAATGCATATGCATCAGCATAGTTGACAACTGGTTCTGGATATAACCTGGTGTTAATAGTGGTCCATGAGCTGAAAATTCACAAGTTTTTTCTTTTATTTTGTCCCAGCGTGAACTTTTCCCTGAAATCCATCCCATTTCCCTGAAGATCACCCTCAGGTTCCCTGAAAAATTATTCTGGAAGTTAACATGTCTGTGATTTACTGAAGTAAATAAGTTTGGGCCTGGAACAACGCTTGTTTACTGTTTCTACAACTTCTGGTAAACTAAGACCTTGTAAACCAGGCCTTGAGCTAAGTCCTTGTTGCACGTTGTTACTTTTACATGAAGTAGTGGCAAGGAAAAGGTGACATATAAATGCTGTGTTTTTGAATTCTGTAAACCAAATTTTGTTTCTCCTTGCAACATCTCTTTGTAAAAAACACAGTACACATTATAGTGCAAGGCTTAAAATGGCAACAAAGGCATTGATTTTCTCATTTTCTAGAATGTCATCAGTGAGAAATGACAGTGACATGGCCATTGTTAATGATGTCCATTCTTGATATAGTTTTACTTCATGAAGATCATCTCCCCATACATTTGTTTGTTTCATATACCTGAAGATCGGGTGATTTGTGTGATCAATATAAAATAGATCCCCAGACATACAGTAAAGTTATGTGGACTAATCATTCATTTTTTGGACTTGTGCTGCTTAAATGCCCTTTATTAATAGTTAGAGTGCAAAATTATTTTTAGCCATCAAAATTTGTTCACAGGCACTCTCCCATAAATTGTAACAAGACAAATGAAAACTGGCGAAATATTTTCATTGAGATAACATGCTGCACATCCACAGAATATGAAACATATTTAAGTTGCAGTACCTACACTTCAGAAAAAGGCCAAAATATGGGCTTACAGCACTCAACCACTTAAACATGAAACATATAATTAATGGCACCAGTTTCTAGTTTTGGCTTCATTTTAATTTTCGTCCTCCTTCACCAAAGTCTGGACAGGATATTGAAATGGTGTTTGTCCATCCATACTCAGTCCATCCACCCATCAGTCCATCCATCCCTAAAAATCTTTGTCTGCTCAACTCCTTTTTTTTCTTGGGATTTTTATGAAACTCGGTGTGAAGTATCAATATGAAGTGTTGAAGTGTTCATGTTCATGTGGGTAGGAATTTGTTATTCTATAAATTTTGCATACAAACGGTCCTTGGTAATAGGTAAATTTCCCGCAAAAATGCATGTCCACTTAACTCCTCTTACATTTTTCATAGGATTTTGACAAAACTTGGTGTGAAATATTAATATGAAGTGTAGATGTGCATGAGGGCATGAATATTTGATTCAACAGATTTTATGCAGTTATAATCCTTTTTTTACTTGGTTAACTCCTACATTTTTTGAGATATTGAGTCAAATCTTGGCACTGAGGGATGGTTTTTTTTGTTCTTCAGGAATAACATCACTGAGGCAATATTCCATTGAGCCTACAACCATTAACCCTTCAACCATTAAATTACGCAGCGTTAGTTCTAAAATGCTCATTTTATGCATGTTATAGTCAGAAACGTCGGGTGGGTTTATGGAATTCATTAGACTATCTTGTTTAAAATAATGTTAGTTTTGAATGATAAATTTTGCTTTATAATTCCAGGTTATTATTGTAATATGTCCATGACAATGTTACCTTGTCCACCAGGTTATTATTGTCCAGAGATGTCATCATTCCCCATAGCCTGTCCTCAAGGACATTACTGTGTTGGTATTGATGACTGTAACAGTACTGATGCAGGTAAGATGTTATTTCGTTTTGAACTCCTGATTGCTGCACCAAATGAAAATGAAATTTATGAGGAGTACAGTTCATATTTTTTGCCTGCTTATCAGTTATTCCCAGCATTTAGATCAAAATACCTGCCTATGGTAACAGTGAGCTAAGTGGAACAGTGCTTGTGTACTGTGGTAGACAGGTAAATTTTTACTGTATAATCGTGGGCGACATAATTATGAAGAATTGGTGGCTTAAATTGACCAACCTTGCTTTATGTTTGTGATCTTGCCATACATGCTGAAACCATTCATAAACCACTATAAATAATAATACATAGTTATTATATAGCGTAAAATCACCTGGTTATACTCTAAAATGCTTTATCCCTTTACCTAACATGAAAAGCAGACGAAACTTGCAAACAAAATTCTTGAATAACTAATTTTTTTCATTTTTTATCTTAAAAACATAGGTTATGACCCCTCATTGGAACGAGCTCAATGAGCTTGTTCCATAGAGGGGTCATAACCTATGTTTTTGAGACAAAAAATGAAAAAAATAATAAAAATTAATTGGCGTTTTTTGTGAATACCGCTGGCCGGTTTTGGCCATTACGTTGGGTAAAGGGTTAAATGGAAAATAAATAGATATTTGAGATCTGTACTAAAAGCACTGAAGTAAAGAAAAACTGATCAAATTAGGTAGCTGAAACCTCGATGGCCTCTCAGAAGAGATAGGATTTGAGTTTTGATTTGAAGTCGTCAGAGCTGATGGAAGCCTATATATGCACTGGCAATGAGTTCCAGAGTAGTGGACCTACGATGGAAAAGGCCCTGGTATTCACCAAGGTGGAACAGGAAAAAGATAAACTGATCAAAATGTCATTAAATGCTGTATTTTTGTGTCGCCACCCCACGAAGTGGGGAGCGACATATAGGGATTACTTTTGTCGTCTTGCATCGTCGTCCGCGTCACACTTTCTCTTATCTGCCACTCCTCTTTAACCTATGAATGGGTTTTTATTAAACACTTACAGTGATTCTTTATCACATAATGGCATTGTGCACCTCCTGTTTTTATTTTGTGGGGAGCGACATATAGGGATTACTTTTGTCGTCTTGCGTCGTCATCTGCGTCACACTTTCTCTTATCCGCCACTCCTCTTTAACCTATGAATGGATTTTGATGAAACTTTCAGTGATTCTTTATCACATAATGGCATTGTGCACCCCCTATTTTATTTTTTGATCCGCTGTATTTTTTCCAGAGTTATGCCCCTTTTCCACTTAGAATTCTGTCTGAAACGCCAGGTGACACACGTCTTCCATGGAAGACTCACATCTAAGTTTAATCTGCCTTGTCTTTTTTCCATTTTGCTACGAAATCAACATATGGCTATTTCAAAGAATGCCATTTTCTTTTCAGTGTGTGTTTTAATCCTTATAGATCTAATTCTAACTTAAGATACTTTTTAGTAGATTGCAAAGTCGAACCTCACTACTAATTGATAATGGTGGTAGATTTTGGACTGTCGCCTGATAAGTCGTAAACATTTAATTTTTAGTCGATAACTTTAGTTCTATTTAGTGCAGGTACCCCAAATTTATAAGATTAAATGCCACATAAAGTCAAGGTAAGCTACAGTGTCATTGACACTTCATAAATAATACATTTCATCTTCTGCACATTGTAGGAGCAATAGAACCAGTCAAGTGCCCTGCGGGATATAAAGAATATGATGGATCCTTGAGAAGATCATTTGAAGACACCTGTGAACCATGCCAGCCTGGTTACTTTGGTAATAATCCAGATAGATCCATCTGTGTGCCGTGCAGAGCTGGAGTAGTATGTAAAGCCATGGCAACAACAGATGAACCTGTTGCCAACTCAAGTAACCTGGCTTATGCATTTGGATACAATGCTACAAATTCATATCCATGTCCTCCAGGTTAGAATTGTTTAATTATCAACTGTCAAAGTACAGTTGAGCGCTCTTAACTGGTTTGGTGACAGAAGCCCATATTTGGGCTTCGTTCTGAAGTACAGGTACCACATATTAAAGGCTTCATCTCCTGTGGATGTGCTTCATATCATATTTGAAGCAGAATTTATTTTATATGAAGTTGCCTTGCTATAATTTATGGGAGAGTGCCTTTAGGCACACTCCCATAAATTGTAACAAGACAGAATCAGTGGAACAAATCTGTTGAAAAAAACTAATTTAGCACTCTACCAGTTAACTGGATAATTCTTTATTGAATAATCTGTTAAATACATATAACTTTGACTCACCAAAGCAAATAGGGTATCTTCAGTACAAATTTGATCTGTTAATAGCGTATATGTTATCGAGTAAACCCCTGTTAATTGAATAGAAAATCTTGTAATCCATCAAAGAATTACTCTGACAACCACTGAAATTCATTCATTTATAGACCACTCTGATCTCAGTACATCCATTATAAGTATTTAATTCATTATATCATTTTTCACAGAGCTCCAAGCTCTTTTGTACTGGATATAACCCAATAATTGCTCAGTTCATTACTTGAATACAGAAAAGTGACCAAATTTCTGACAACTGGACATTCCTGTCATTTGGTCACTTTTCACTGGCAAAATCACTTTCAATTCACAGGGTTCTGCGGTACATCATCTATTCTAATACCAAACCTTTCAGAGCTTCTTTTACATTATATCTTGTTGGTACTCGAGTCTCATTTCATTTCTTTAATGTGATTCTTAGGATTTCTCTTTCAAAGATTTGCATTTAATTTATAAAAAAAACAACACATTTTCTGTTTTCAGCCAATACAGTGGACCTCACTTAATTGGATATCTCTTATTTAATCCTTAAAGGTCTGGACAAGTGTTCTGAAATCCCTCAGTACCACTGCCTCTATAATCCAATGGCTTAGCAGTGATTTCTATTCAAGACTTGGCTACCTTAACAGGCAGTCAAGACTTGACTAGAAACGACCGTCTTGCTTTTTTGTCTATTGTCAGCAGGACCTCTTCATGATTCCATGTTAGGAGTGCCTGTTCTTAGGTCGTAAAAGTCAGAAATAGGCCTTTATGGGTTAAATAATCCTGTTAATTGACTATAACTTCCAAACACAAAACTATTTACCGTACTTTCAGTACAAATTTGACCTCTTAAATACATTTTGGCTGTAGTGTAAACTTGTGTTAATTGAATAAAAACTCTTGTCATATGTCAAGAAATTGCCCTGACAGTTACCATTTTCCCCTTGTTTATAGACCTAATTGGCCTCATTACATGAATACAGTCATTTCATCTGTTATATCTTATTTGACAGAGCTCTATGAGCTCTGTCAAAAAGATATAATCAAATAAATGTTTGGTTTATATTTCTACTATATAGAAGTGACCAAGTCCCTATTAATTGAATATTCCTGTTAATTGAATAATTTTCACTGACAGAGTGTTGATTCAATTAAGAGAATTCCACTGTATTTATAGAGTTCCTAGATTTTTTGTCTGAAATTATTTCAACATGCATTGCTTTCCTACCAGGGTTTTACTTGTCCTTGACAGTAGTCAAAATTACAGGCCCAGAGACCAGCCTAGAGGCTAAATTTAGGGAGAAGTCACTTCTCCCTCCCAAGGTTTTTAGGAGAAGTGAGGTGAAAATAGGGAGAAGTGAGCAAAAAATATTATTTCTCAAAAACGCTATGTCAAGTAAAGGGTTAAATTCAGTTTATCAAATTACTTTTGACAACCAAATATTCTCAAGAACCTGTTTTAGGTAAAGGGTTGAATTCAGTTTATCAAATTTACTTTTGCCATTCAAATGTTATTTCTAAAAAAAATGCTTTAGGTAAAGGGTTAAATTCCGTTTAGCAAATTATTTTTTTGTCAACCAAATATTATTCTCAAAAAACTGTGTTAGGTAAAGGGTTGAATTCAATTTAGCAAATTATATTTGCCAACAAATTTTTCTCAAAAAGCTGTGTTAGGTAAAGGGTTACATTCAGTTTAGCAAATTGTTTTTGCTAACCAAATATTATTTCACAAAAAGCTGTTTAGGTAAGGGTTCAATTCAGTTTAAAAGCTATTAGTGGGGGGTTAAATTCAGTTTAGTGAATTATTTTTGCCAACCTAATATCATTAGTCTGTGTGAAACACACAGACTATTGTTTTTGCACGGTTTCTTCTTTTTTTTTTTCTTTTTTTTCTTTTTTTTCTTCTTCTTCTTCTTCTTCTTCTTCTTCTTCTTCTTCTTCTGTCTTCTCATCACTTTTTGTCCGCAAGATAACTCGAAAACGAATTGCCCTATCTCATTGATTTTTGGCATGCTGATAGACAGCCACAAGTTCTCGGCCACCTATGTTTTTCAGATTCCTGGGGTATCAGGGGTGTCTGTAGGGGTGTTTTGAAAGTGGGTCACACCCATATCTCAGGCGTGGTATGACCTACAGACCTGGGACCAACACCAAATGAGTCGACATTCGATGGAGGTTTAAAATATGGGTCAAGGTCACGGAGGTCACCTAGGGGTCATTGAGTGCATTTTTCAGAATTGCTGGAAATCACATTTTTTGACCCCCTAAAGTATTCCTGACGTACACACATGCATTTTGACGTAAAAAAAAGTGGGCGTGGCCAAAATTTTTGAAAGTGGGTCACGCTCATATCTCAAGCATGGTATGACGTATGGACCTGGGACCAACATCAAATGAGTTGACACTCGATGGAGATTCAAAATATGGGTCAAGGTCACCTAGGGGTCATTAAGTGCATTTTTCATAATTGCTAGAAATCGCATTTTTTGACCCCCTAAAGCATTCCTGACATACACACATGCATTTTGACGTAAAAAAAGTGGGCGTGGCCAGAATTTTTGAAAGTGGGTCACGCTCATATCTCAAGCATAGTATGATGTATGGACCTGGGACCAACACCAAATGAGTCGACACTCGATGGAGATTCAAAATATGGGTCAAGGTCACGGAGGTCACCTAGGGGTCATTAAGTGCATTTTTCATAATTGCTAGAAATCACATTTTTTGACCCCCCTAAAGCATTCCTGACATACACACATGCATTTTGACGTAAAAAAAAAAGTGGGCGTGGCCAAAATTTTTGAAAGTAGGTCACGCTCATATCTCAAGCATGGTATGACGTATGGACCTGGGACCAACACCAAATGAGTCGACACTCGATGGAGATTCAAAATATGGGTCAAGGTCACGGAGGTCACCTAGGGGTCACTAAGTGCATTTTTCATAATTGCTAGAAATCACATTTTTTGACACCCTAAAGCATTCCTGACATACACACATGCATTTTGATGTAAAAAAGTGGGCGTGACCAAAATTTTTGAAAATGGGTCACGCTCATATCTCAAGCATGGTATGATGTATGGACCTAGGACCAACACCAAATGAGTTCACACTCGATGGAGATTTAAAATATGGGTCAAGGTCACGGAGGTCACCTAGGGGTCATTAAGTGCATTTTTCATAATTGCTAGAAATCACATTTTTTGACCCCCTAAAGCATTCCTGACATACACACATGCATTTTGATGTAAAAAAAGTGGGCGTGGCCAAAATTTTTGAAAGTGGGTCATGCTCATATCTCAAGCATGGTATGACATATGGACCTGGGACCAACACCAAATGAGTCGACACTCAATGGAGATTCAAAATATGGGTCATGGTCACCAAGGTCACTCAGGAGTCAATGAGTGCATTTTTCATAATTGCTGGAAATCACATTTTTTGACCTCCAAATGCTTCCCCAAAATTCAGACGTGCATTTTTTCATGAAAAAAGTGGGCGTGGCCAAAATTTTTGAAAGTGGGTCACGCTCATATCTCAAGCATGGTGTGATGCATGGACCTGGAGTCAACACTAAATAAGTTGACACTTGATGGAGGTTCAAAAATGTGGGTGAAGGTCACGGAGGTCACCTGGGGTCATTCAGTGCATTTTTTCAGAATTGCTGGAAATCACATTTTTTGACTCTCTAAAGCATTCCTGAAGTCCATACATCCATTTTTACGCAAAAAGTTGGTGTGGCCAAAATTTTTGAAAGTGGGTCATGCTCATATTTCAAGCATGGTATGATGTATGGACCTGGGACCAATACCAAACGAGTCGACACTGGATGGAGATTCAAAATTTGGGCCAAGGTCGAACAGGAGTCACGAGGGCTATTACCAGAATTGCTGGAAATCATATTTTTGAACCTCCTTGTGCATTCCCTTGATTGGTCCCTTTGAATGCTGTGAAGATATATACCTTATCTGGTTTCTTGGAAAAAATTAACTGATTTTTGAATGAATATCTATAAATACAGTCATTGAAAACCTATTTCTTATTTCTTTAAAACTATTTTATCCCCAAAATAAGCCTCTAAAGTATTCCCATTACATTCATAGAGGGGCACGGTGGCTAAGCAGTTAGAGGTGCAGGCTGCAAGCCGAGAGGTTCGAATCCTATCTGCGGCAACTGCCTTGTGTCTTTGGGCAAAAACACTTCACCCCCATTGCCCACATAATGGCATAGTGATGTTGTGTACTAAGACATACTGCATGTTGATGATACACTTGCACTAACCCTGCTTGTGTGGCGTTAGCATGTTGGGGAGCCAGACAGTTGCTTGTTGTTGTTGTTTGGTGGTTCTCTGTGTTCTCTGGTTTCCTCCATCTGTAAAAACTGTACGACACGAGGCTGGCCTAGCTGTTGAAGTGTTGTTAAACCCCAATAAATTAATAACATTCATAGAATGTCTTCTATGCACTGTTTGTCAACTTGATAACCCAAATACAATCAATCCTATCTCAATGTTTTTGGTATACTGATAGACTGCCTGCCATTGGTACTTGGTCATCTATGATTTGGAGACATGTGGTGCCTTCGGGCTCTAGATGTTGAAAATATGTTTACAACATTTACGGGGAAATGAGTTAGCTGAAGCAGTAACCATTATCTAAAACAGAAATCTCCAGAGAGAAAAGCTGAAATAGAATTCTTTGTTACATTGAACAGCACTGTATATTTATGTTGTATCATGTTACAAAACTTCAGTCTCAATCATTGGAGAGAGAGAGAAACCTTCACTTTTCAAAGCATTTTTTTTAAAAAATCGATTTATTCTCAATCATAACTCAGGATTGAGAGGTTTTTGGATGGAGTGGTGTGTGGCTTTCTCGAAACACCTATCACATTTACAAAGTAATAAAATGGAATATTTGAATGGTCAGATTTTAACCCTCTTAATACTTCGATGTGAGTAAAAAAATATCTTTAATATAACTCATGGCCACAGAATGTTTTTCGCTTTCTTTTCTGAAACATTTAATTCTATGTGGAATGGGACACCTTTTCAGTGTGCTTTCCAAACTAAGGGATTCTTAACCCTTTAGCCAACATAACAGCAAAACCGGTCAGCTTTATACACAGAAATGTCTATTCAGTTTTAATTACTTTTTCATTTTTGCTTGAAAAATATAGCTTATGACCCTTCATTGGAATGAGCTCATTTTTTAAAGGATTATTTATTTATTGGTGTTTAATGTCACATATTTCTGCACAGTGGTTTACCATGACCTGGACAGTTTTACGGGCGGAGGAAGCCAGAGTACCTGGGGAGAACCTCCGTGCAACAGCGAGCAACTATCAGATTCCCCACATACTAACTCCACACAAGCAGGGCAGCATTGGTTAAAAACAGGTGCACCATCGATGTGCAGTACGCGTTAGTACACATCGCCACTATGCACCCACGTGGGCAATGGGGTGAAGTGTCTTGCCCAAGGACAGAGTGAGGACCGCTCGACTTGCAGCCTGCACCTCTGCCAACTCAGCCACTGCGCCCCCATTTAACCCTTTACCCAATGGGGACGATAGCAAAATTTATTATTTCAAATATCATTTTTTTCAAATTTTCCAAACAATTTCAACAAAACCATATCATGGGACCCCTCATTGGAACTAATATTTTTTCAACTTCTCAATTTGCATATTACGCGGGCGGATGTGGCCGATTTGTTGGGTGAAGGGTTAAAGGATTAAAATGGAATATTTAAAGCGAATATTTTAACCCTCTGAAAATCTTAATATGGGGGCATGGTGGCGCTGTGTACTAAAGCGTACTGCACTTCGATGGTGCACCTCTCTTCGAAAAAATCATTGAGAATAATAAAAACCATTTCCAATCTCACAGTGTTGTTCTAAACACACGTGGATATAGATGGGACCTCGGTATTTTTACAATGCCAATAAGTCTTCAGACAGGCTCTTGGGGGTCTTCAAGGCCTTTCAACGTCTACATTCCAACATTACTGAACCTTTTTACTTGCAATATATTTCCAGAGGTACCATGCATGCACTTCATCATTGCCTTGCTAATATGAACATTTGCCATCATCTACAAATATGGCAGATCCGGAGATTGTGGAGCCAATATTTATAAAGTAGTTTATGCTCATACTTCAGGTTTGGTATGTCCTATAGTAATGGTACCTACACCAAATGAGTTGAAACTTGCTGGAGGTTCAAACTGTGGTCCACCTCTATGCGGTCAAGAGAGGTCATTAAATGCATACTTTTTCGACCTATTAGGAATTTCATTTTATATCAGTTAATGCAGTTCTGAAGATTATACATGCATCTCATCATTCAAACAAATGGCAGCGGCAGTAATGTCCATTTCTTATTCCTTGATCGAACCCTATAAATGGTGTGCACATATATGCCTTTTCGGATTTCTTAGAAAAATTGTTCTGATTCCTGTATGAATATTTTCTCTATGAAAGAATTTCACAAAAAGCAGTAGGGAGAAAGATGTGACTGTCACATACAATAACATGGTCTATTTATTTAATCTCATTGTACAGAATTAATTCCCAAACCAAGTTAATATAAAAACAAACAACTTGATCATGAAGAATTGTGGTGTACATGTAATTGTAAAACTTCACTGAAGATTTATTATTGAAACCTATCACAATACTGTCAGGATGCCAGTAAAATATGCAATACTAACATAGTTGACTGTACCATTAACTGTGTTAGTGCTATGACTGTTTAAAATTAATTTATTAGAGAAGTTCTAGTTTTATGTATGCCTTGTTTATGTCACTAGATGCTCTTTTATGAGCAGGCCTTCAAATGAGCTCTTGGGGTTTTTAAGGTTTTTATGACAATATCTCCGACATAGAGTCTATGCACCCTTTGTCAGTGCGACAACTAAAATACGGATCGTCCTATCTCGATGCATTTTGGCATGCTGGTTAACAATAACCAGTTTGCACTCATCTATGTTTTTTTCACCCGTTCCATCTGAATGACAGATGACAGATCTGAAGTTGCTGGAGCCATTATTTCAAAGTGGGTTGCGCTCATTCTTTAGTGTAGATGTAGACATGGGACTGCACCGACTGAGTTAAAAAGTGCTGGAGATTCAATATACCGTCCACCTGAATGAGGTCATCAAGTGCATATTCAGAAAGACTGGGAAATACACCTTAATGTATTTCTAAAGTTTATGAATGTATTTCATCACTCAAATTAGTGGGCAGAGCCAAAATTGTCCATTTCTGATTCGTGTATCGTGCCCTTTGAATGCTGGTCACATATATGCCTTTTCTGGTTTCTTATAAAAATTGTTCTGATTCCTGTATGAATATCTGTAAATACTGTTAACGAAAACCCATTTCTGATTTGTTAAAAAATATTTTACACCAGAAAATAAGCCCCCATAAATTCTCTTTCTGTAGAGTTTATTCCTGATACTTTAACCCTTTTCACACAGACTTGAATTTACTGGATGCAGTAAATTCTGTTTCTCCAGTTTCAATTCAGTTTAGAGAATCAATTCATCCAGGCAAATGTTCTCTTATCAAGGAAGATAATTGAATTTGTCAGTTTGCTTTTTACACCATTTATTTCTGTAACTTACTACTATTTGGTAATTTAGTGGGACCCTTATTGTGATTGCCACAAATGGAACACACCCAACAATAATTTTTAAAAATCACATGCTTCAAACTCACAAGTGCAAACTAAAAATTAAACATTTTTATCATTACCAAAAATGTTGTTTTTAAATAAATACTCTGTAGAGCGAAGTTTGATGGTGGAAATCACTTTTGAAATGAAACATTAAAAAAGAACTTGAGCATTTTTCGTCTTGTCATCTAACTTCACTCTAGTGAAAACTTGAATTGTCATGACGAAATCGTGCCGTGGTTGGTATTATTTTGGGGTTTTATGGGAAGTAAAATCAATATATTTAGTAATTCTTTAACCTGCCCAATTATTTGCTTTCACTACACTTATTTTTTTCTATTTTTTTCCAAGCGAAGTCAGCAACGGAATCGCCGGAAATAACTTTTCTCAGCGACTTCTCAAAACTGTAAGGCGACTTCAACTTCGCCCAGAGAAAGAAATTGGGCGAAGACCCGGTGTTAATCCCCGTGGGAACCCCGGGAAGTAAGCAGCACTTGTTTACTGTGGTAAACCAGTTCCGCTTTACTAGTAAAATAGGACCCAGTCACCAATGCTTGGGGTGAAAGTCCTCTAAAATGGGCAACATGTTGATCAACGATTGACTAAACTTGACCTCATCTCCATGTTGTGTCACGATTAGCCATGGTGCATAAATATGTGACGTTAACCACCAACAAACAAACCCGGTGTTAAGGGCGAAGATATCGCCTACTTCGCCTTGTAGGCTGGTCCCTGTATAGGCCCTTGAAGGTCTTTAGAATTAAACTTTCTTGGAAAAAGTCCTTGAAAATATACATGTAACTCTTAAGTCCACAGATTAATTTTAGCTTAATAACTACCGTATATACATGTACACAGCTGAAGTGAAGTAACAGTGTTTCTACATTATTGCTGGATGCTTGTACAGACAGCCAACAATGATCTAAAAGCAGGTCAAGATTAATGCATCCTACCAGTTGATTTCTCATGGAAGAATACACTTGGGATAAGTTTTTGTAGGGCCCTGCGATTACTCAAATTTTTAGTCGAATCTCAAGTCGGAATGCAAAATCGACACGACTTATCTCCGATTCGCGGATGTTCTTTTTCTCGAGTTGATTCGGTCCCGTTAAATGACAGAGTTTTCATTGTGAGTTCTTTCTTTAAACGATGCAATAATCCAGTTTGGCCACCAAAGAAATAGGAAAATATGTTACAAAACCCTATTCGTATCACTATTAAATGATACCAACACGATTTACTGATGCCTCATTGCGGCCTTAGTATAGTTGGCATTATACATAAGTCATAACAGGATTCTGAACGGTTGTTTCTCATGCGATTCGTGCTCATAAAGTCTATGCTTGGAATGCATTACACAAGTTCATAATATCAAGATGATTGAGAATTTCAACAAATCATTTGGCTGTCTTGGTATTTGATATAGCCTAGGTTGGTAGAAACGAAACCACAAAACCACATTTCTGCATTGAGTATTGGTGCGCAATAGTAGTATAGTACCGGTAAATAGTTTGTGAACCGATGAAGTGGAATCACATTCCTTTCATGTTCAAGCAAAGCTACATCAGACTTGACTTACTAGTGTCATTTACATCACCTGAAGATAAAGCTTTGCTCTCAAGGTGAAATGCCGAATGGATGGTACATTACACTATTTGTGTAGAATGAAGTGCAGTTGAGTCTGTATACTTCCGTTTAACAGAAGTATACAGACTGAAGTGCTTGGATTTCACTTAATCTGTTATTGGCGTTTTGACTGCATGAACAACCCAAAATGCCATGCCTAATTTGGAAAATGTGTTAAAACTGGTCAAAATTGTTACTTGGAGGTTCTAACAGGCAAGAAAGGTTGGTAGCTTGTACCAAAATATGTATACATGGAATAGTTAGCCGATCGAAAATTGTATTTATGCAATGAAAGAACGTTAAATTCCTCTCTGTTGAGAAGAAATCAAGAATCAACTCGAAAAATGACACGACTCACAAGTTTTAAACAAGAATTGAATCGAGATTCGACTCGAACTAAAATATCCGACTCGCAGGGCCCTAAGTTTTTGAGAGCATTACAGTAGGGACTATTTGGGGCTGTATGGAGACTTAAGGGTTTAGCAACTGCTTTTTGTCAAAATGTGAATGCTGTGCTGTTTGTCTCTATTTGTTGCTCAAATTACATATTTTTTTATTCACTGAAATAATACCAGCACGCAGCAGCAGCAACAAGAGTTTCCCAAGGATGAGTGTTAGCTTCCAGTATTATATGTTTACAATATACATGTATGAGAATTGTTAACTGGTATCTATACAAATTTAACTCTAAAAGTATATTAAAATAATTTTATACCATGATTACCTATTCTACTACATATAAAAAGCCTATGACATAAATTTTGGCTTTACACACCAAGCATGGTGAACACGCCAGCAATGGGATTTCAGTAGTTAAAATTTACACCTACAGTGGAACTACATCCAAGTTGACCTTAGCTTACCTCGACCTGAATGCAAACGTGTCTAAATTTGTCACTTGTCACCTTAGGAAGAGTGAAATGAAATGAGTTTACCTCAGAAGATACCAAAAATTAAACATGTGTTGTCGCATGTTAATAAAGTGCCCATAACTTGAAATAGTGTGTAATTATGTCATTAAAATGAAAAAGGACCCGCGATTTGCATGTTTCTTTTTCTATTTCATTTTGGCGATAAAATTAACAATGGAAGTACTGCCCATTGGTGCTCATGTAAACAAAAACAGATCCTACTTACGTGCATCTGCTGCTTAGTAATATCGACAAAAAATAATAGCGATTCTTAATAATCTGATGATCATGGTATAAACAAAATATACCCAAAGTAGCTTGATGGACCAAATGTTCACCACTCGTGGTGAACATTTGGTACACCAAGCTACTATGGGTATATTCTATATTTAGACCAACATTTATTACTCAAGAACATGTAAAGTCAATACTGAACTAACCAACAATACAGTTACTGCAAAAGCCACACAAAATAAATTAATTGATTCTCAGGCATTTTTTTTTCAAATTAGTGAGAGAGGGTGGGTTTCATTTTAAATTTTTTTGTCTCTTGCATATAATTAGCATGGGTTGGGAGCATGGTGGCTCCATGATTACTGCAATGGACTTCAAACCAAAAGGTCCATGGTTCTATCCCCATCAGGGCTACCTGCTTTGTGTCCTTGGGCAAGCCACTTAATCCTGATTGCCCACGCGGGGGCACAGTGGCGCTGTGTGCTAAAGCGTACTGCAGATTGATTGTGCACTTGTCTTCAATCAATGCTAAACCTGCTTGGGTGGAGTTTGTATGTTGGGGAGTCTAACAGTTGCTTGCCACTGTTCAGTGGTTCTCTCCAAGTACTCAGTCTTTCTCCACCCATAAAACATTCAGCCACGAGATGACTCTGGCTGTCAAAAGGGACATTAAACCTCAATAAAAAAAATAAATAAATACTGTCGATTGAGAGGTTTTCCACTGTCTCCACACAATATCCAGAAAGTGTATACATGTAATTATAAAAATTAACTCATTTTAAATTAGCCCTGGATGCTCATCATTCATGCATTCACATCTCTGACTTCAGAGTGTGAACACCGCCTGGACATTCACAAAGCAATCACATGGCTGATTTGGACCTTCCAATTAATTTACAGAAAGCTTTGTCAGCTCTGGGCGTCTCTTGCCCTCTCAACTAGACTCTCCCGACAAGAGGCAAGAGCGTCCACCTGGAGTTTGACTCAGAGGAGAACACACTGGAGTTTGACTCAGAGGAGAACACCACCACACCTTCTTCGGGGAGAGGTAACACCTTTTGTGAGAGGAACCCCTCTCACACTGGTCCTCACTCGAAGAAGCCTGGACCTGGCCCTGAAAAGAAGAGCAAGAAGAAAAAGACCCCATCCAACAGGCGCCGCGATGCCTGGCAGTTGGAAACGTTCCTGAAAAGGAAGGTGGAAAAGAAGACAGTGGAGTCCTGAAAAGGAAGGTGGAAAAGAAGACAGTGGAGGCCACTACCATTTCCCCCTCCAACTCCTGTGACTCCCATCCACTCCCCAGCTGCCTCTTCTTTGAGGGACAACCTGGAGGATGGCGACATCATCAGCGAGGAGGAGGCGGAAATGGAAACTGGCTCTTTGAAGTCTCCTACCCCAATCTTTCCCCTCCATCCGGATCAGGAACGGAAAATGATACAAGAGATACTTGACATGACGTCAGCAGTAAATAGCATGCGGGAAGAAGTCAGGAATACCCTAAAAGAGTCAGCTGACAACAACAACAGTACGATGGCACTCCTGGAACAGCGCACCAGCCACAGCTTTCTTGAAGCAGCCAGGACTCGACCATTCCATCCTAGTCAGTCCTCCAAAAACACCAACAGCCCAACTACACCAACAACCACTACAGTCTCTCCATCACAGCCACCTCCACCCAAAAAGAAAAACAAGTGACATAAACGGCGCTAAACTGTCAGAGAGGGTTGAAAGGGGCTTGCCCCAAACTGCCCCTGTGCACCTCCGACACTTGAAACTATTCAATTCGAATTGTTACATTGATTTATTGTCTTTTTTACATAGCCCTGGAGTGCTTATTCTGACCTTTACTGCAACAAAACAGAACGGTGCCCAGTGGCTCAGTGGTAGACTGTTGGTCTTCTATGCTAGAGGTCCCGAGTTCGATCCGCGTGTGGGACACCCGCGTTGTGTCCTTGTGCAAGGCACTTTATCCCAGCTGCCCACTTGTGGGCATGATGACGCTGTGTACTAAAGCTTACTGCATGTCAATGGTGCACATGTCTTCAACTGCTGTAACCCTGCTTGAGCAGAACTTGAACCGAGTTACAATGTTGAGGAGCTGACAGTTGCTCGTCGATGCTCAGTGGTTCTCTCCGGGTATTCCGGCTTCGTCCACCCGTAAAACTCACGGTCACGATTAGCCATTGTGCATAAGTGTGTAACATTAAACACCAATAAATAAATAAATAAATAAATAAATAAATAAATAAATAAATAAATACTGCAACAGAACAGGTGCTCTAGCATGTCTCTGGGAAAATTTGCAACCTACATTCTAAGTGCCTTGGCAGTCATTTCTAGGCAAGTCTTGGTTGCCTATTTGGGCAGCCAAGACTTGTCTTGAAACAACTGCAAAGCCACAGGACATAGACTGTCTTTAGTTATGCTCTTCAGATTTCAGTAACAAACTTAAATAAAAAAATATAAAACGTTTTGAGTTGCCTGATTTTGTAGTAATATGGGAAGACCCTGCAAGGCAATAAAATGTCAAATGAGGGGGTTAAATTTCAATGTGGATTTGGTGGGGTTTTTTGCCTTAGGATTTGGTATTTCAGAATTCTAAATATGCAAATAAAAACAGTGGTTTGATTTCATTACTTCTGATATTTTTTTTAGTCCCCTACCAGCAATGCCGAAGGGGACTATAGGTTTGCACTCTGTCCATCCCTCAGTCAGTCTGTCAGTCACACTTTAGTTTTCCGGACTTTTTTTGGAAATGTTTCAACCGAATGTTTTCATTTTTAGCCTGACTGTTTACAGTGAGGGCTATAGTCATAACTTTTGTCCATCTGTCCGTCCGTCCATCTGTCCGTCTGTTAACATTTAGAGTTTTGGTTAAAGTTTGTGGTTGAAGTTTTGTACTGAAGGTTCAAGTGGTTTTTTTTTTTCATGTTCAGTCATGACTTTCTTCTGTCTGTTAACATTTGGAGTTTTGGTTAAAGTTTGTGGTTTAAGTTTTTCAGTCAACCTTAAAGTTTTCTTAATTTTTTTTTCTTTTAAATTGATATTACTATTGATTGTATCATTCTCACTGTTTTTTGTTTTTTTAAGTTTCATGTTATTTTGGGAAATATTTTATTTAATCCTTTTTTTGTATGGTGGCAATTTAACTTACAACTTCCAGGTTAAATTTTTTTTTGGGGGGGGGGAGGGGTTCAAAATTTCACCTTTAATTCTTCAAACAGTTTAGTGGAATGTCACTGTTTCTTATTTGGGACAATGTCTACTATCTACCGAACATTTCTACGGTGATTTTCATTAATATCGGCATGATTTTAACCCTTCTTAAACATGTTTTCAGACTTACTTTCTTTGTATTCGAAATTAGACTTTGCCACATACTTTCTTACTCCAATTCTTACATGGTCAATACAACTTAATGATTCTATTTACATCAGTGATTTCTTTTATCAGTTCTAGGAAATATTTAACCCATTTTTGCCAATCAGTTTTACTTAGTATTCCCAGCTTAAAGTTTCGGATTAAAGTTCTGCTTTGTCTTGGTTTTTAACCACAAACTTTAAGCAAAAGTGTAAAATTGCATTTTTGACGAAAGAAAAAAAAGTGACAAATTGATCCTGGAGAGGGGGGGGGGGGGGGGGGGGAGAGGGTTTATCTGAGTTTTCATTTTTGGTAACCTACTATAGAACGATGACTTACAGATCAAGTTTCATTTGCATTCTGTCCATCCGTCAGTCTGTCAGTCAGTCACACTTTAGTTTTCCAGACTTTTTTTGGAAATGCTTCAACTGAATGATTTTATTTTTGGTAATCTACTATAGAACGATGACTTCAGATCAAGTTTCAGTTTCATGCTGATTGCATTATTCTTGTGTGAGTTATGGCCCTTGTTTAAAATTATACTACACTCATGTTAGTTATATTCTTGTATTTGTACTTCTTAAACTACTAGCCTGAAATGCAGAGATGCTTATATACTCTAGTGTCTTATATGACAAAAACACCTTATATGACAAAAGTGCCTTAGAGGACTAATACCACATCGGTGGCAAACACTTGTTAATTCTTAATAATAATGCAAATGTTGAATTTTTGTTGCAGGCTACTACTGCCCTCAGAAAAGCTCTGATCCAACACCATGTCCTGTGGGTACATATAACCCATCTGAAGAGATTGGTAGTGTCGGTGGTTGTAACAAATGCCCAGTGGACCACTTCAATCACTTGATTGCACAGACTGGCTGCTTTCATTGTGGGGGAGAAGCTGAACAACCAGCTCTTGGACAAAGAACCTGCATATGTACAGGAGCGGGCCGTGACTTTCAAGTAAGTTAGAATTAAGTGTACAAATGATCTTTCTTGTTATAAATTCTGCATTCACCCGCATACTTGATAACCATAATCCCCAGTGCAAGCTAATAAATTAGCAATTTAAAAGTTTGTTTCTGTTAAGGCTGAATGGCAGCAGTATGTGGGGATGCAGGGTTGTACAAATTGGTTGAACGGTCATTTTGTGAGACTATTGTTTGCCTCAAAAGAAACTGGGCAAATATATTTTTGTTTGCCAACATGTCTGTACCTTAAACTGATATCAAGTTTCACTAAATCCTCTTGATATTAATTATTTAATGGGTAGAGAGTTGAAAGTCCATTTTTGGTGGGTGTGGGGCAGGGGTTACAGTAGCACTGTGTACTAAGGCATACCACACATCTAACAAAAGTAAGTTATATTGATTAACTTCGAAGTTAATGCACATATTGCATTATGTGAGCATGGTTATATGTGTATATATATAAATTAAATTCAATCAGTTGCATCTTCACAGATCTTCCATTAATTGACTTTCCTGTGTTTAATAGGTGAGACCATAGGCTGTTACATATATATACTTGGCCAGTTGTGCACGTGTGTACATATGTACAGATATATGTATATGTGTGTCTATGTATGTATACATATACACTTTTGTGGTCGATGCTGGATGGAAGGACGATATATATATATTATCTTTTTATCCATTATCGATAACACAAGGGTGAAATGTCCATTCTTCAGTAAATAAATCTCTGTACTTACATAGATATGGATTTTTGGTGCCAAGAGTTGCTGATAAGGTAACAAGAAATATGTGTAGAAAAATGAAATTGCAAATAATTACAAAAGTACATAAAAAATTGCCCAGAGCCCAACCTTTGACAAACTTTAAAAAGTGCAGTCGGCATCTGATAAGTTTCATAAAGCTCCTCCAAGACTGGGGTTTTGGGGAACTTTTCAATCTTTCTTTTTTTTGCAGTCAAATGGTCTGTAGGCTTAGAGATACAAAGTAACAGTTAGTCCAAATCATCACTCCTGCTTTTTCTGATTTTTAGGAGAGTGATAAAACCTGCCCATGTGCTGCTGGATTCATCATTATGGATGGCAGAGAAGATGACTGTGTGAAGAATGTGTATGACCTGTGTACTGAGTCTCAGACAAGATCCCAAAATGGTACTTGCATGAATGCACTACAGTGGGAAGATTACTGCACCAATTATGTAAGTTTTACGTTATATTTTGTCCACCAAGTACAAAACTCTAATTTTTTTCCATTTTTTTTATTGATGGACATTCATCATATATTGACCTGTCACTCCCCACACCCCTTCCCCCCAAAATAAAAATATGCTGCTCTTTATGACTCTCACTTGTCTTGAATGCTTTATTAACCCTTTGCACTGTGGTAGTGCAACAGAATTTTCACCAATCATCTGCTTTTCCCTTGTTTAACTATAAACTTAACCAATTGGAGCTCTGTCAAAGAAGGTATTTTGGGTTAAATATCAAACTGAATTATATGGGAAATATTTGCTGCTGAAAACTTTGCCATTTTGACATCAGCGTGTAGAGGGTTAAATAAACACTTGAAGATAATAGTTGTTATATAGTATGGATTCCTTTCTATTCTAACAAGTTGTAAACTTTAAGGAACAGTTAAAAAATAGCCCAACACAATTATCTTAGTTACATTATACCACAAGACCTCCAGATTTAACCTGATACCCATCATTACAGCTATATACAGCCTGTGTTATTCACAAAAATTGGCATTCAGATTTTCATTTCTTTTCATTTTTTATCTCAAAAACATGGCTGATGTCCAATCAGTGCAACAAGCTAAATGAGCTTTTTCCAATGAAGGGTCGTACCCTATGTTTTTGAGACAAAAAATGAAAATGTTTTGTCATTTAAGAAATTTTTTAGGAGTGTCGTCTGATATAAAGGGTTAACAATACCGTTCACTGGCTAAAACTTTGATACCCATATGCATTACCACTTCAATATTGACACTTATTGTCCAGGTAGGAACACTACTCTCTGAGTGTTGTGTGCTAATTTACTCTTGTCAGACTTGTGTAAAGTCTGTGGAGAGCGGACCAATCATTAGGACCCCCATGGAATGGAGTTTCCTCAAAGAATTAACTTTTTTTTCTGGCAAAGCATGAGAAACACATCTTATTCTTCTTCGAATGGACCACAAACTTAAGAACGCCATTAACCCCAACCAGTGATAAAACCTGAAAGCCTTATTAAATGATTATTAACTTGTTGAGTGCTAGAGGCCACTATCAGGGCTTTCAAAAAATTAGGGTACCAGAACAGAAACCAACATTTTCCATGCTCATGTTTCATTTCTTATCAACCAACCTTACATTTGTTTACAACATGCTTGCACTACAGTGGAATTCCCAAACTCGGAAAATTACTTTCTGTTTTCTTCTTTCCCAAGCGATTTGGGAAAGAAAAGTGGTGCAAAAGCACCAAGAAAAATTAAGTCAAAACTGGATCGAGTGTGACCGGCAAACACCCAGTAGGGGATACTCTTCTCCTTATACTAATCCTCGTCTTCCGGAACCAGTGAACAGATGTATAACCAATGCGTCTTTTTTGTATTTTTTTCCACCATCTTACAGGATGCGGATCATTTCGCTCATCAACAGTGGTACCTTTTGACTCGATATTAACGTAATCTGTCTCTGTTTCAGTCGGCCTTGGCTTATCCCTGCAGGGGTCTGCAGGGATTTCAGCTTCTTTGCCGTGGGATATCAGTCTCAACCTTCTCTGGCTTCAACTCGGCGAAGTTGGAAGTGGTTGCCGGCCGATCTCTCTGCTGTTGTCTCTCAGCCGTCGAGCCCAGCAAGTTTTGGTTTGGATTCAGATGTCCATGGTAGGGTGCTTCCGTCCACACACTCTGGTCCTTCAGCCAGTTTTGCCGGACTGACACATTTTTTTGCAGCCTGGACCTTCTGTCCCTCAGAGTTCTGGGGCGACTCCTGAGTTCCCGCACTTCAGATCCTCCGGGTATTTCATACCCATATAAGCATTTGTATTCAGATGTTTTTGCTGCCACCCATCACCCCACGTCTGGTGTTCTAGAGGATCGTGACCCTTTACTGGTTTAGAGGGTCAGATGCAAAGCCACTTCCCCAGGCCATTCCCACGTCGAACCGGCAGATACAGGTTGTGAGCTTAGGGAGGCTCCTCCTTGCTCACGCTGGTTCTTTCCAAGAGGCCTTTCCGTTGCCTCCAGCAAGGCTTCAAGTGGCTTCCAGGTGCCCTCCGTAGTTCCGCCTCGTGGGGGTTGGAAGCAGGCCGCTGCTTTCTGATCCCCCTGGTGTTTCTACACCATGGGAGTCATCAACTAGTATGCCCGACATGGGCTATGTGTCTTCCGACTCCGGCGATGGGTCAGACACACCTGATGTTGAGAGCCATCAGTCTTCTGACTTGGGGGCTGCTCTTGACTTTGTGTTTGAGTTCCTTCAAACCATCAGACCAGCCGGAGGGTTCAGCCAGGCCACGATCATCGGTCATGCGCCTACAGCCTATGGAGCAACCTACTTCTGGGTGCCTTCGACCATACCAGTCAGTACAAGTGGTCAAAGCTTATGTAGCATTGGGCTCAAAGCTGAGTTCCAAGGCCATGAAGACTTCATTCTTCACTTGGCTGATACCTTTTTGCCCCCTGTTCATTAACGTTCATATGATTCCGCCAATCCGTCGGTCTACAAGACTTTGACGGTCTAGGATCAGGACACCAATCTCAAGTTGACTTTGGAGTCCATGTTGGGCTTATCCAGAGAGATGCTAGGCATGATTTCTCTTGGATCACATCATCTCTGCCTTGTATTCTTATCTGCCTCCAGACAAGTTTTGCCGACATACAAGCTCCTTTGAGTGTGATCTCTATGACGCTTATCCATCTTACTCACAGGCATGCCTGTAACACGGCTAATTTGGAATTAGTTCGCCAGGATGCTGTGTTGGTCACAAGCCATTCCCTTCCTGAAGGGCAGGGTGCTGCTCTTTGATCCACTTCTTTGGTGGGTCCGCAACTATTCCATGATTCTAGGGCGACGGTCCGGGATGGCGTCCTGCATCATTCCAAAGATCAGCTGCTGCTTCCCAGCTTGATCAGTCTTCTGTTGGAGGCTGGGCCATTTCAGGCCTAACAAACACCCTTCTGCTTCCTCTTTGAAGCCAAGGGCTGATCCTCCTGCTTCTGCTTCTTCCTCTTACTGATGTGGGAAGGGTAAGCATCGGCTGTCCAGAGGGAGGTCTCGGGATACTTCATCGTGCTGAGGAGGTGGTTTCTCCTCTCACGGGCCTCGCCAGGACTCGAAATGAAGGTCCTCACCTCGATTCATCCCAGGGTGTAGGAGGGATATCCAAGTTTGCAGACCGTTGGGCCATGATCACATCTGATCCTTGGGTGTTAGATGTTCTTTTCAGTCTGCATATATCCTATCGGAGGCATCCCACTCTGTCGAGAGTGCCTCTTCTAACCCAAGTTCCTTTTAGACATTTCACATCAGAAACTATTGATCACAGAGATAGACAATCTCCTGTCAAAGGGGGCGATCGAGGTCACCAAGAACATTCATTCAGTGGGATTTTATTCCCACCTGTTCTTGGTGCCAGAGAAGGACGGCCGACTCCAACCAGTTATCAATTTGACCTGAACCAGTCTATCATTGCTCCCAAGTTCCACATGGATACTTTCAGGTCGGTTCACCGCTCCATTCACCATGGAGATGTCCCTTCCAACATCGACCTGCATGACTCTTACTTTTGGACCTTGTCCCTTCTCAGTTGTTTTGTCATTGCTCTGACTCTGACCCAGTCCATGTCCACGACAGCTCGGAAGTATTCTCCGGCTGCTCGGTCATGGTGACGGATCTCATTCCTCAATGTTGGCTGCATGTCAGACCTCTCCAACACTTTCTCAGTCGTTGGAGGCCGAATGTTGATCCTCTGGATCTGGTGCTTTAGTTACCAGCATCTCTTCATCTTTACCTTCTTTCCCTTGCCCATGTCCAATCGTGTTCTGACGGCTGATGCCAGCGATCTCGGATGGTGCGCGGCCTTGGATCCTCTGGTCTTTCCTTTCACAGTGTAGGGACCAGGATCAAGCAGCTCTCCAGATCAACCAGAAGGAGCTTCTTGTTATTCTTCTGAGTTTCCAGCAGTGGATCCCCCACCTTTCAAATTGTCAGATCCTTCTGTTGTTCAACAATTCGACAGTGATCTCTTAATCTGGAACCAGGGCGGCACACACTCGGTTCCCATGTACGAATTGGCTCGGGATTTTCTACTGCTCACTCAGGATGTCAACACCGGGGTGGTGGTTCGTCACATTCCCAGTCGTCTGAATATCCTAGGTTCATTTCTACCGAGTGGACAGTGTTCCAGTCGCTTTGCGATCTCTGGGGTCATCCCAGATCAATCTTTTTGCGACACGTTGGAACCCTCAGGTGTACACTTTCGTGTCCCGGTGTCTAGATCCTTTGGCTTTTGCTGTGGATGCTCTGTCAATCGATTGGAATGATCTAGTCAGCTAGACTGCAGTTGTCGAATCATTCTGATCGCTCCCCTGTCACCTTAGCAGGTGTGGATCAATCAGCTCTGCCCTCTGTTGGCAGCAGTTCTGGCACGTCTCCCTCTACGTCACGACCTTCTTTGCCAAGCTCACCTGAGGAGTTTTCACGTCGACCTGACTTCATTGTGCCTTCACGCATATCTTTTGTCAGGTCCTGTCTCCTCCATAGAGGTTTTTCAAGATGAGCAGTGGCGTGTATTTCTTCTTCAAGGCGGCACCTCACTGGTTTAGCCTATGCGGCTAAGTGGAAGGTCTTCTGTTGATGGTGTGCTGATCACTCTGTTGATTATGCCGATCCTTCGATAGCATACAGATTGCGGACTTTCTGGTATATCTGTTTGATTCTCAGGGTCTTCAGCCTGTTACCACCTAAGGGTATAGGTCCATGCCCTCGGAGACCGCTTCATGTGTGGGAAAGTGTCATATCGTCACTAATCCGTAACTCTCCAAGCTTATTTGGCACTTTTTTGCAGCTTATCCCAAGATGGTATCTTTCTTGGGTGCTGCTTTGCTTGGTGGGAAGGGGGGGGGGGGGGGGTGGTGTACAAACCTTTATTCCAGGTGGATATGCATTTTCTCACATACAAGATGGCTTTTCTGATGGCTATTGCCTCAGCCAGAAGGGTTAGTGAGCTTCTGTTGAACCGGCCTTTTTCAGGAGCTCTGCCAACAGTGTTAGTTTACCACTGATTGCTCCTTTCTGGCCAAGAATCAGATGCCAGAAACTACTCTGCCTCCAATCTGTATCAGGGCTCTTCCTTCTGCTGGGGGTAATTGCCCTTTGCTCTGTTCGGTTCACGCAATTCGCATTTACCTCAACCGGACGCAGTTCATAAGGAAAGACAGGAAAAGATATATTTCTGTCTTTTTTCCCTGGTTGACAGAAGATCTCTCCTCAGTCCATTTCTAGATGGATTTGTCTTGCTATTCGCGCGTCATACACTCTTCTAACGACTGATGATTATATTACCAATTATTTTTCTGCCCACGAGATGCGTGCATTTTCTACCTCCTGGGCTTATGCTAACTCTGTCAGTTGTTGGATGTTATGCAGGCAGCCCACTGGTGAAATGCTTCTACTTTCTCCACATATCTACATCAGTTGCAGGAGCAGTGTGAGGACCTTTTTTCTTCAGGCCCTCTTTTCTTCTGCTGTGGCTGTCATCAACCCTAGCCATTAAGGTTCTTGCAAGGTCAGTTCCATCCCTGTTCTTGGTACTATCCTTTCTGTCTGTGTGTCACACAGAGCCATATAACTCCTCTTTCATTGTCTTTTACTAATGTTTCTGATGCTATTGTTTTATAGGCCTAGGGAACTCTTCTCCTGTCCACAGTTTCAGCGCAGTCGGGTTATGTGGGGGTTGGTTATGTGGTTCTCTCTTCCTATTCTCTATTCAGCCTGTTGTAAACAATTGTAAGATAGGTTGATAAGCAATTTAAATTTTATAGTAAATTTCCTTTCTTATTATACCTACTGCAATTGTTTACGTGGAGGCTCTCCTGTCTTCTTTTTTGGGTAAGAATCCTTCCTCCCCACTAATCACATAACTCTAATGTTGGCGGATTCAATAGAATGACATGTTGGTTATACATCTGCGCACTGGTTCTGGAAGCCGTGGATTAGTACAAGGAGAAGAGTGTCCCCTACTGGGTGTGCGCCGCTCACACTTGACCCAGTTTTGGCTTATTTTTTCTTGGTGCTTTTGCACCATTTTTCTTTCCCAAATCGCTTGGGAAAGAAGAAAATAGAGAGTATTTTTTCGAGTTAGAGATTTCCACTGTAGCTCAAGCCTGTTGTAAACAATTGTGGTAGGTATAATAAGAAAGGAAATTTACTATAAAATTTAAATATTCAGTAAATCGCCCCAAAAAAATGTTTTGTTAATAAAAATTTGTTTTATTACAAATTATTCAGTTTCTAGGATTTCTGCCCCAAGAGACCATTCCACTCATCTACAGTACAGTCCCCGTGAACTGGTCATAATCCACGCTTAGGCAGTAATGTTCATGTATGCGTTGACCAGGTAATAAAAAATCATCAACAAAATTTTAATTAATGAAGCACCAGGTTGTACCCGGTACTTCATTAATTAAATTTTAAATCGAGTTGTGATGACCCATGTTCATGAAACTTCATAGGTAGGTTGGCATCAGTGAGGGGAAGAACCCTGTTTATTTTGGACTCGCTAGGTGAAAGGTCAAGGTCACAGTGACCTTCAACATAGTAAATCGTAAACAATTGGTTTCCAGATGGTAACTTGATAATGGTTTGACCCATATTCATGAAACTTATAGGTAGGTTGACCTAGGTGAGCAGAAGACCCCTATTTATTTTGGGTTTGCTAGACCAAAGGTCAAGGTCACAGTTACCTTGAACATAATAAATCATAAACAATTGGTTTCCAAATGATAATTTGACAATGTTTCCACCCAAATTCATGAAACTTCAGAGGTAGGTTGGCATTGGTGCAAGAAAGAACCCTGTTTATTTGGATCGGCTATCCTATTGGCATTTTTTATAATTATCCCGATAATTAATGTTTGGAAACCAATATTTTTGCATCCATGGAAATATTGTCCACCTATGGAAAGTGACCAGTTCATGGTGGCCATACTGTACTGGTCAGCAGTCTCCAAACTTTCATGGTAAATTTTCTTACTGTATTCCTGAATTTCAGGTATGTGAAGGAGCAGAAGATTATTACAGTTATGATCGTTTACTTGGTGCATGTTTATGTAAAGTTGATGATCTTGACATAATTTGTAATCTGGAATGCAGAGTAGCACAGCGAGATCGTTTGACATTTACTTGCCCTGAAGAGCCCTTAGAAACTCATTTGACACTGAGAGATACGTCAAGTAATATTGTGGTAAGTATTTTTAATTTCAGCTTCTCATCCATTGTTAATTTCAGAATAGATTACAAAATCTGACAGCACTGAGCGCTTTAAGTCAAATTAGTGGCCCATTTGTCAGGATATTTCTTAGTAGAATTAACATATTTCCTCTATGTTTTGGGCCCCTCAATCCATTGGGACACCATTTTTTTGTCACAAAAATTTTTTTTTTACTCTCTGACTTACTCTCTGACTGGGATTAAAAAAAAGCCAGCCACCACTATTGTGTTACTTGCATACAACTTCAAATACCAAACCTTATATCATACCTTTAGTACCAACTTGACCTGTTAAGTGCATATATGTTAGAATAAATCACTGTTGAATGAACGAAAAATATTAACGTATGTACTGGAGTGTAATTTCAATGTCAGTGTTCAGATTTGGATCTCCTTTGGTATGCTGATAGACCCACATGGGGGAATATATAAGCACAAGGAACCTTTTCTGGCCATTAATTTTTCCCATAGTTATAGCCCTTTTTCTCTCTTTTGACTTGGAAAATCTTTCTGTCCCAGAATACCTTTAAGGCTACTTCGAATATGCCTACAGGTTGGGGGCAGTGGCCTAAAAATATAAAATATTTGTTTCTCAGGCCCTCCTGCATGGTCCTTTTGGCTGCCATATGCTCTCTTTTTATAACCAATTTAAACTTTAAAAAAATTAAAATTAAATGGTTTATGTCTGATATTTTACTCAAGTTAAAAAAATTGATTAATTTGTCCCTTGAGTGCAAGAAGGCTTTGCAATGCTTTAGCATTGCAATTCCTTCTTGCTCTCAAGGGATGAAATACACCACCACCCATGCTATTCTGTAGATTATGAGGCCTAAAACTTGAACCAAGAACATGAATTTTGTTGGCAAAGAAGTAATTACTGAAATAAAAAATAAAATAAAAAACCTCTCGCCCACATGCAATTTCACAAATAATGGCTTGAGAAACAGAAAATCTACTTTGTGTGGCCTTACCCTTGTTTATTTAGTATCAAACCTATTGCCTAAATCAAATCTGACATTTAAAATATTGTTTCTTTCCAACCTTCTGATGAGGGGTAAGGAGTGTTTTGAGAGCTATAAATGAAAATGTTGCGTGAATTGAAATGAAAAAAATTGTTATTGTTTTCCGGTTTCTTCATTTGGAAATGAACTAAATATCATTGTAATGAAATAAATTTATATGAACAATTTATTTGTTATTGCTTGAATAATATCAAGAGTTTGGGGTGTATAGGAGTGCATCTAAAACTTTGGAGTGGAGTCTTCTCCATGTGGGAAACCCTTGAGCATCCTGTTACTCTCACTTTGAAAAAGTCAGGGCTATATTGTCATTACTTTCTTTACCTTCTATGCATACCCATACATCCATCCGTATGTCTAAAATACTTGTGTGTGCAAGTCCTCATACATTTATGAACTGACTTTCATGAAACTTCCCAAACATGATCATCAAGGCCCCACAGAGAAGATCTTCTGTCATGCCCTGTTTTTTGGTAAAATTACATGTGTGCTGGCGGTTTTTAGCTCACCAAAGGGAGCTTAACTTATCACTTGCCGACCGTCGTCATCATCTGTCGTGAACTTTACATTATCAACTTCTCACAAACTACTTGACCAACTTGAACCAAATTTTGTGTGCATGTTCCTTATCATATGTCAATTCAAGTTTATACAAATAAACTTGCCGTACCCACAGGGAGCACCAGAAGGGGCATAACTCTGATAGCACCCATAAATTTTTTCAAAAATTAAAAAAATCTTCTTCTTCAGATCCACCAGTCAGAATCTTTTCATATTTGTTGTACAACATCTCTAGGGGGAGCAGATTCATATTTGTTCAAATTGAGTCCCTGGATTAAGATTTGGGCTGCCTGTAGGAACCCAAATTGTAACTTACTGAATTATGAGGAAATTTCTTTTAAAATCTTCTTCCTCTGATCCACCAGTCAGAATGCTTTCATATTTGGTATACAACATCTCTAGGGGGGTAAGATTCAAGTTTTTTCAAATCGGGTCCCTAAGTTAGTATTTGGGCTCTCTATTGGAGCCCAAAGTTTAACTTGGTGTAATTTGAGGAAATTTCTTTAAAAATCTTCTTCTTCAGATCGGCCACTCAGAATCTTTTCATGTTTGGTATACAACATTTATAGGAGGGTCAGATTCAAGTTTGTTCAAATTGAGTCGTTGGGTCGATATTTGGGCTCCCATAGGGAGCTCAAATTTTAACTTTGTGCAATGCGTGGAATATTCTTTAAAAATCTTATTCTTCAGATTCAACAGTCAGAATCCTCTCATATTTGGTATACAACATCTCTAAGTGGGTCAGATTTAAGTTTGTTCAAATTGGGACCCTGGGTTAATATTTTGGCTCCCTATTTGAGCCCAAAGTTTAACAGTGCAATGTAAGTTGATTTCTTTAAAAACCTTCTTCATATCCATCAGTCAGAATTCTTTCCTATTTAGTATCTGACATCTCAAGGGGGATCAGATTCAAGTTTGTTCAATTTGAGTCCTTGGCTTAATATTTGGGCTCTATCGGCAGGGGTGGAGTGGGGGGTGGGGGAGGGGGGTGCATGTTACGTTCAGGTTTGTTCAAATCCATTCCTTAGTGTTTTTCCATAAAATTTGTCTCTCATGACTTAATTCCTTTGTAGTTTTGATGAACCATGTCTAACTGAATATGACCCCACATACTTCTTTGAACCACTTTGGCTCGTGATCGATTAATGCCCCTTGGTGCCTCTTGTTTATTTTATTTTTTATTTTTATAATTATTTTTTTGCAATCAAGAGCTCATGTTCATGGTTTGTTTTAGGCCTCATAATTTACAGAATAGATTGAATGGTTGTGTACTTCATCCCTTGAATGCAAGCAAAACCTTGTTGCATTCATGGGACATATTTATCAAATTTTTTAACTTGGGTAGAATTTCAGACACAAGGCCTCACAAAGTAGATGCGGGTGGGCGTTTTTTTATTTTATTTTTTATTTTTATTATTATTTCTTTACAATTAAAAAGTTCATTTTCTTGGTTTGTTTTATATTTTAGGCCTTATAATCTAAAGAATAGCATGGGTAGTGGTGGATTACATCCCTTGAGTGCAAGAAGGCTTTGAAATGCTAAAGCATTGTAAAGCATTGCAAAGCCTTTTTGCACTCGAGGGACAATTTTATTAACTTGGGTAAAATATCAGACATAAACCATTTGGTTTTGATTTTTTAAAGTTTGGATTGGTTATAAAAAGAGAGCATGCGGTAACCAAAAGGACCATGCAGGAGGGCCTGAGAAACAGATGTTTGACTTTTTTTATGCCTAACAGATGAACATGTGCACATTCTCAAATTTTCAATCTACAATGATTTTTATTAGCATGGATCTCCCCTTGAATTTAGATTTAATGCAGATTTATATATACAATGGAGCCCACTTAAGTGGATATCTCTTAAATGATAACCCTGTTAATTGAATATAATTTCCCAACACAAAACCATTTACCATACCTCCAGTACAAATTTGACCTGGTAATTGAATAAAATATCTTGCTGTCGGGAACTTCTCCTGACTTTCCCCAGTTTTCCTTTGTTTATAGACCTATTTGGCCTCAGTACATCCAATACAGGCATTTAATCTATTATATCTTGTTTGACAGAGCTCATGGAGGTCTGTCAACCAAGATATAATAGAACAAATGCTAAGTTTATCTCTAGAATACTGGAAAGTGACACTATCCCTGTTAATTGAATACCCTGTTAACTGAATACTTTTCATTAGCAAAGTGGCTATTCAATTAACAGGGTTACACTGTATAAATTTTCTGCATACAACTCATCCTGCAGAGATATGATTTGCTTTTGATGAAACGTTTTTGTACATGATCACTTGTGAGAGATCATACCCATATTTCATTGATATCAAGTTGCAACAATTTTGACCAACTTATCTTCCTTTGAACTGATTTTTATTGTTGTTTGAAATTGTGGGGGTGTACAACTATTCCTATTTCTGTACTGATTTTGAATCTCCACATTCAGAGGTGTATTCAGAAAAGCCTGAAATGGGGGTATTAATCATCTGTAGTGATAGTTCTAGTTTTTAGCTAAACTCAATAAAGTCAAGCTAAGCTATTGTCATTGCACGTGTGGATGTCTATTAGTCTGGGAGTCTGTACATCTGTCCACCATTCATTCAGCACAAGAAAATATCCCTCAGTTCCTCTCCCATTCATCATCAAACTTCATATGCAGGATCAGGACTAGATGAGAAAGTCCTATTGTGGTCATGGTCAGCTGAACCACAATATCCACCAAAGCAGCCATTTTGGATTTCTTCAATACAGGCTAAAGATTGCATTTTAGCATCAATTTCCTTGAAATTTGGCAAGGTGACTTAGTCTAGTGAGTAGATCTGAAAGTCCTATGTTGGTCATGGTCGGCTACACATAATGGCTGCCGTACTTTGGATTTCTCTACCCACCTGCCCACAATTTATTTAGCATGGGCTACAACCCTCAGTTTTCTTCTGATCATCACCAGATTTCTTATGCTTGTTCAGCTTCATGCCTAGATAAGAACTCGTGGCACCTCATTGGAACGGATTGTGGAAATTTTTTTTTTACTGAGTTCCAAAAAATGAAAACATACTGTAGTTTCAAGTACAGTGGAGCCCACTTAATTGGATATCTCTTAATAGTATATCCCTGTTAATTAAATATAATTTTCCAACACAAAACCATTTACCATACCTCCAGTACAAATTTGACCTGTTAATTGAATATAGGTTATAGAGTAAACTCCTGTTAATTGAATAAAAAATCTTAACATGACGAGAAATTACCCTGACTCTCCCCAGTTTTCCTTTGTTTATAGACCTATTTCGCCTCAGTACATCCAATATAGACATTTAATCTGTTATATCTTGTTTTACAGAGCTCAGGGAGCTCTGTCAAACAAGATATAATAGAATAAATGCTAAGTTTATCTCTAGAATACAGGAAAGTGACACCTTCCCTGTTAATTGAATACTCCTATTAAGTGAATAATTTCCATTGGCAAAGTGGCTATTCAATTAACAGGGTTCCACTATAATAGCTTGTGTGAAGCATGCATCAAAATAATAAATGATCAACTAAACTCTATATACTCAGTGTTGTTATCACAGTAAAACCATATATGCTGAAAGTGATCTTAACCCCCATTAAACAAAACCATATATATCTTGTTTGGCAGTGCTTAGTGAGATCTTTCAACGGGCCTTTGGATTTGAAAAACATAGGCACCTGGGAAACTGCGCTTCAAAATTTAATCTGGCATGCACGTCATTGCCACGGGTGCTGATATTTAAATATGGTAAGTTTAGCTAAATTTGATCATTTGATCCCAGTTAGTCCTCGGATGGGTAACCATCTGAGCGATCTATTTAGACTCCCGTGTTGTGTCCTTGGACAAGGCACTTAACCCCGATTGTCCACATGGGGGCACGATGACGCCGTGTACTAAGGCGTACTGCACATTGATGGTGCACATGTCTTCAACCAGTCTAACCCTGCCTGTGCTGCTGTGCGGAGTTACGATGTTGGGAACCTGGCAGCTGCTCGTTGTTGCTCGGTGGTTCTCTCCGGGTACTCTGGCTTCCTCCACCCATAAAACTGTCACGGTCATGATTAGCCATTGTGCATAAGTATGTGACCTTAAACATCAATAAATAAATAATAAATAGTGGCTTCTAGCACTCAACCAGTTAACAATATTAACAGACTTTGACAGTCTACATCCCGTGACTTTGCACATATTTTTTGCCAAGTACTGGCTGCCTAGGTAGGCAGCCAAGACTAGCCTGGAAACAATTGCCAAAGAACTTAGAATGAACCTTCCAAATTTTCCCCCAAGACTGTATATTTGGGAACCTGTTATGCTGCAGTAAACAAGAACATTCTCAGAATTAGGCCTTTAACCCATAAGGGCCTACTTCCAACTTTAAGCATATTTTTCTACAACAAAACAGGTGTCCCAACATACAGTTTTGGGGTGAACTTTCAAGTTACATTCAAAGTGCCATGGCAGTTGTTTCTAAGCAAGTCTTGGCTGCCTATAGAGGCAGCCAAGACTTTCAAAGAAACAACTGTGAAGTCATAGGATGTGGATTGTCAAAGTAAAGCAAACATGTATAAAACTTCTTAAGGCCCTTTAGGGGTGAGTGTTAAATTTCATATTGCACTTTGGTAGGGTGTGTTGCTGAAAACAGCATTTGAACATTAGAATGCAAAAAGATAGGTCATATTAAAATCAACTGCTATCAGGTTGTCAATCAGAATTGTAATTTTGTACTTTTAGAAACAATACCCAGCGAGCAACATGATGACAGCCATTAATGCCAGAAATGCAATTTCAGACAACCAGTGCACTGCCTTTGATGGAACAGAAATACCTGTACATATATGTGAAATGAGTGAGAAAGGATTCTTAGGTGTTTACAATCCATCCCCCACACAGCTTGGCACATGGCTAGATGACAATTCTATTGGCAACTATACTGGTAACATCAGTGTAGACAGTGGATACACTGGACGCAAACTGCTAGCTCTGTCCACAGTCACCGGCTCAATATTTGAAGGTGTTCTCAATCCAACTGTGTGTTTAACATATGGTGAAATTATATTCTTCAGTGTTAGCAATGATTATTACCCAATCTATGACAGGTATGTATCCTAAAGATAGGCTGTTAAAAAAAAAATTGTTTCTCAGGCATCTCCCTCATCATTTAATATCTGCCCCATCACACTTCTTTTACCAGGAAATCTCTTCACTAATACTATTATTTATTTGTAGCAGCAACAATTTAACCAACTATTTTTTGTTTGACAGAGCTTATTGAGATCTTTCAAACAAGATATAGTTCGTATAATTCTAAACTGCAGTATGGGATATTTTACGGCAGAAGACAGTGTTTTTCTACAGAATAAGGTGGTGTTTAATTGTAGTTTCAACTGTTTTGAGGATTACCCAAACAAATCCTCTCTCGTTCATCATAAACCTGAGGTAAAATTGCCTGAGAAGCAACACTTTTTTCTGACAAGACTTTGTTATGATAACATATATTTCTTTGGGATTATGACCTTCAACCTCATTTATGATTACTGTTTATAATGGGTACCTATTATTTGAGTTAATTATGTCTTGTTACCATTTAGCTAGTGAAAGATGCAAAAAAATTAACTTTCTTGATCTGGGTTCTCGCGGTTCTTGGCTACTGGTCAAGTTTGTTTGTAGACCATATATCTGACCAGCAATTTAACTGAAGCAATTAAAAAAACTTGCATTGAAAGTTAACAATCTATTTCCCAGGCCCTCCCGCATTGTTTTTTTGGCTGCCGCATGCCCTCTTTTTATAACCAATGCAAACTTGAAAAAATAAAAATTAAATGGTTTATGTTTGCTATTTTGCCCAAGTAAATAAAATTGATAAATTTTTCCCTTGAGTGCAACAAGGCTTTGCAATGCTTTAGCATTGCAAAGCCTTCTTTAACTCAAGGGGCAAAATATACCACCACCCATGCTATTCTGTAGATTATGAGGCCTAAAATATAAAACAAACTAAGAATATGAACTTGTGATGGCAAAGATATAATTACAAACCGAAAAAAGAAAATAAAAAACTGTCCACCCACATGCAATTTTACAAAAAAATGGTCTGAGAAAGAAACAATCTACTTTGTGGGGCCTAATATCACAATCCATAAGACAACAATTGCAAATTAGATGGGTGCAATAAAAAAAAGCCCAGAGGTTTAATGTAATTGAATTAAAATGAGACAGACCTTTACAAATGTTGACTTCAATGTTTCAAATGCTTGGTTCTAAATGGAATTATCTCGATGGGTTATGGAAAATTATGTAAATTATATCTCTGAATTTGAGTATGATGAAAAGTCATGGAATTTTTCAGAACCTGCATGAATATTGATGCAGTGCTGCTTTCCAAAATTAGAAAGAGGGGAATGGTATGCTTCATAGGGGGAGAGCTGATAGGAGGGTGTTCTTTTGGTGTTGGGGAGCATCCCCCAGGAATATTTTGAAATTTAATACTCAAAACTCACCTTCTCATTGATATTCTGCAGAGAATTTCATTACCATGATAGCTTGAAAATTAGGATGATTCGCACTCTTTCCTAGTTGAGTTGTCTGAACTGTATGCCCCAGTGGGGCAGCCACTGCTTTTAGACTGTTGAACTCCCTCCCTCCGTTTTATTGAGATTGAGAAGAAGATGGAAATGTTGCATTCTTGGGAAACAAAACAAAATCAATGTGTATGCTACTTACCAGGGACATCATTCTGACTATTTTTATGTTACTATATATTATAGTATGATAAATGAATTGCTTACACCCAGGGAAAACAGAGTTAGTGCCCCTAGAAAGACAAATGCGTGTTCGCTGTGTTGTATATCTGTCAGGATCAAGCCTTTCCAGGTCTTGAAATTGTGGAGAATGGTGTTCACCCTCAGAAAAATGGTATTTTCTGTTTTCATCCAGGAAAACATCACTGTGTTGATGCTGTTATGTCTTAACTGAATGACTGAAAGATCTCACTTCAGCTCATTTAACCCTTTATCTAACGTAATGACCAAAACCGGCCCACGTTACTTGCAAAAATCATCAATCATTTTTCATTATTTTTCATCTTTTCTCTCAAAAACATAGCTTATGGCCCCTGATTGGAACGTGCTTATTCCATTGAAGGGTCATAAGCTATGTTTTTGATGCAAAAAGATGAAAAAAAATAGTGATTCAAGAATTTTATTTCCAAGTGTCGTCTGTCTTTTGTGTCAGATAAAGGATTAAAGATTGCTGATAGCTATATTTGTGCTTTCCGACCGATAATAGACTGGAGCTGGATAACAAGTTTATCATAGCTCTAAAAGTTTATTTATGGTAATCATTTAGTCGGTAAAAGCGAGCGTTCAAGTGATCAACTATGTGGCAAGCATAGATCTAAGGATTCGTTCTTTCATGTCCTGGTATATCCGGGATTCAGAAAGTACCTACGGTACGTCGTCCTAGGAATAGTATTTCAGTTCCGAGTGATGTGCTTCAGTCAGAATCTAGCGTCCTGGGCTTTCACTCGAATAATGAAGTTGGTAATGTCACACAACAATCTGGTTCGTCTGCTGTTACCCAGAGCGAATTTAGTCAGTTGTTATGCTCGCTTTTGTCTATTCTCAGATGCATTAACAGCAAGGAATTTTATGCGACTGATGGGGTTGTGTGGAGTGGCTACGGATCTTATTCTGATGGGTCGCTTATGCACACGTCCCCTCCAGTTATTCTTTACCCAGAACTGGAGTGTGAAGATGCATTCACTCAAGACCAGTATTGTTTTAATGGATCTAGTAAACAAAAGGTCCAGCTTTGGGCAGATATTCAGTGGTTAACTCAAAGAGTTCTGCTGCAACTGCCAGATCCGGCTTTCACGATTATGACGGGTATGAGTCAATAGTTTGGGGCATGACCCTGTGTCCGACAGACTTGAAATGCAGGCATCTTGGGACACTTGGTTCATGGAGAAACATAAACATCGAAGAATGATGTCAATATTGTTAGCGCTACATCAATGGATTCTCATTATTTTCGGACATGCATATTCAGATATTGTTAGACAACTCGATAGTGGTAGCATACATCAGGAACCAGGGCGGCACCCATTCATTTCTGTTATGACAACTAACGGAGAAGATTTTTTATTTTGTCATGTATCATCATGTTCATCTCTCTATCCATCATATACCGGGTCGTCTGAACGTACTAGCAGACTCGCTCCTCGGAAAGATCGCCTGTTACATTTGCATTGGATGCTCAGCAAGAGAGTATTTGGACAAATTTGCTACCAGTGGGATCACCCCATGATAGTTCAGATTGCAACGCACCGGAACAATTAGTTAACGTCATTTGTGTTGCCATGCCCAGACTATTGAGCGCATGCAGTAGACGCTCTGCAGAATTCCTGGTGATGAATGATAGGATATGCATTTCCTCCAATTCATTTGATTCAGTAGATTACGTTTAAGATTAAACAGTCTCGTTGTGAATCCTACTAGTAGCACTCTGTCATCACAGAAACCTTGGATCAGTATATTTTTATACTGTACCAATGACCCAGACTTAGCTGGTGCTAACTCTTAAAAATCTAGGGCCAAACACAAATTTTGCCCCCCAATCCCCAAACCTTGCATGCGCAGTGTCAAGGACGTTCCGAAATTGGCACCAATCATCATTCTTTGTTTGGCCCTTCATCAGTTAACATCTCACTGATCTTTGTGCTTGTAAATCTCAGTTTAAATGATGCCAGACACATAAATATTGGAGAAATGGTGATTCTAAGGAGGATAGAAAAGGAGGAGAGGAAAAAGGAGTGACAGAAAATATTCAGGGCTGTAACTTAAAATTTTGTTATAAAATTATGTTAAGTTGCCTATTTTCAAGGCATGGGCCTGTTGTTGTCATTCTTGCTTTGAAGTTGCACTGCTTATTCAGTGTTTCCTCTCTCCTTATCCTGTAAGTCCCCCCTTCCTATTCTCCCATGCTTTTGGCATATTTTTGAGTAAGATTACTACTAAAATTTCTTGGGAGAATTAGCTTGGTAACAGAATGAATTCTGTTATTTTCCCCATGTTTACGTTTTCACCCATGGGTGTTTAGACGTTGTGTTCTGCATCTACCATCTGATGTTCTGCAGATTCTTCCTTGGAAGTCTCTGTTTTGCATCAGATAGTGTGTAATATTGATAACTGATTTCGGGCCAGTATTGTCAGTGCCTGGAGTCATGTTTTCTGGTGTTAATACACTTCTTGTTTAGATTGGCAACAGTCTCTTTTGAGGGGGGCCTTTTTCCTTTGGAGTAGTTTATCTCATTACAAGATACATTATTATTATCCGTAAGTGTTGCAATAATTATTTAAAATAATTTTAAAATTTTTGACCACACTTACCCTTGGGATCTATTGGGGCTCAACGTTACTTTTCAGAAACTTGGGCTTCGCTGAAAAAATATTTTTCAAAAATTATTTTGAATTTCATTTGCTTTTGTCAATGTTAATGGATCATGTTATTATGTATCTTTGTGTTTAGGGGTTTGTGCGAGTACTAGGACTTGTTGTTGTCTTTTCACAATGAAAGGACATTGTTCAAATTGTAATAGGAAGAAATCTTCCTCTGACTTTCATGATCATTGTATTAATTGTAGTCAGTGTACTCGCACTAACTCCTGTTCAATATGTCAATATTGGGATGACAAACATTGGAAACGTGTGTCACGGTATGTTGTTAGTGGAGAAGGGGCTATGCCGGTCCTTTCTCCGCAGGGTCACTCCAGTCTATCAGTTTCTATTTCAGAGGAACAGGAACAGGGTGATGTTTCCATGTTATCTTCCAAGAGTGCACTTCCGTCGTCACAATCGAATGAAGAGCTAGCGGCAAAAGTGCTCATGGAGATACAGTTGCCTAAGAGGTCCCTAGTAGGATCGACGGCGCTGTCGTCCGCTAGCTCGCCCGGTGTAGCGTCCATTCACCGAATGGTTCGGCAGCCGGGTTCGTCCGTTGCGGTCCAGGAGGAAATGTTGGGTGATGCGAGCACTATAAATATACTAGGTGCACACCCAGTGACGGCGGATGTTAGGAGAGATCGGAGGAAGCCTTCTAGTCCGGTTCCTAGCTCGTCCAGGTCCAGCCGGGCCGCGAGCGAGAGAGGCCCCTCTCTCGTACAACAACATCATGGACCTGATGTTGTGGTACAAAATGTGTCGCAAGCAGAGCACACGTCCGTCGCTCGGGACGCTCCGTTGTTTAGGCAGTCCGCGGAGACTGCTCAGGCTTCCTCATCCTCTCACTAACGCACACGACCGCACCTTGGCTACGTGACCGCGGATATTCTACCAGCTTCACCGATAAGGGATTCTTCGGCGACCAGGTCACGCCATCCGGTAGCCAGGGACACGAGGCCGGTAGACTCCGGACGTTCGCATTGGAAGAGTATGCGGGAGTCAGTTGATGCGGAGCTTCCCGTGGCAAAGCAGCGAAAGACTGCCACTCCGCAGGCCTCGATGACGGACGTGCTTGCTCAGATAGCACAAATTATCGCAGCATCCCAGCAACCGACAGAATCAGTGTTGGATCGGGAATTATCCGACGGCGCTGGGTCGGTACGCTCCGCCGAAGCATCGGGTGCAGACGACCGGGAGCATCATGAGGTCCGACCGGATGGTGAAAGGGATACAGATGACTTGGAGCTATCCCTTTCGGAACAACATAAAGCTGCCGTGGATTTCATCCGGCACTTCCTTCCTCACGTTGTTCCGTCGGGCCAGACTGCTGCGGTACCGGACAAGAGAATAATAGCGTCATTGGACACTGAATTCTTTGAGCGGTTCAGAGACATCGTCCCTGAGTTTCCATCTCAGTCCAGTAATGTCACAAGAACATTTGAATTATTGAACGACGCTATATTCAAGCTTGCTTCCAAAACGGGCAAAGCTGGTTTCTTGTCCTCCAATGCTCTTAACCTGCCTTTCATTAATGCAAGGAATAAATTCGATACGGCAGGACAGGGTATTCCGAGAGTTCCTCTGCATCTTGACGACGAGGCGGAAGACTTAGAATTGTCGTTACCGTCGTCTATGTCCGTTCCAACAGCGGTGTTGGATACGACAATCACGTCTAACAGGGCCAGTTTAGACGCTTTATCTTACGCAGACCACCTTACAAAGGCGTTATCACTGCGTCTTCAAGGGAAAGAATTCCAGGATATACAATCCTCTTTAAGACTTCTTTCAAGGGCAGTGGCTTATTCCACGTATAACTCCGCCCTCTCAGTGGCAAACCTGGAGTTGGTTAGACGTGACGCAGCCTTAGCTACATCCACACGCGTGGATAGTAAGGTGAAGAACTCTCTCAGAGTCGCTTCGGTCTCCGGAGAACTTCTATTCGACGGCAAGCTTTCTGCAATCTGTGATAAAATTACTAAGAAAGCTTCAGATTCTCTGCTTTTTAAATCCGCTTCCAAAAAGTCGGATACGGCAGAGAAGAATAAGACAGGCACTTCTGGGTCTAATGCACCCAAGAAAGGTTCCTATAGAGGTTCCGGTGCGTCCTTTTGGTCTTATTCAAGAGACCGTCAAGGCAGCGACTCTCGTGCAGGACGTCCTTCGGGCCGGGACAATCGGTCAGACGCCCCGAGGTCGACGGGACGAGGTGCAGGTCATGGAGGACGTGGTTTCTCCTCCCGCAGGCCTCACAGGTCCAGGAGGTGATGGCTTCTACCTCTATTTTGTTCCGGTTGGTGGAAGGTTGTCGAGTTTTTCAGAAGAGTGGGCATCGATTACGGACAACCCTTGGATGAGAGGGGTGATTTCGGAAGGTCTAAGAATATCCTTCAAACGAAAGCCTCCGTTAACTCGAAGTCCAAAATGGACTCAACTTCCGTCAAATCTGCAGAAAAGAGACGCTCTGTTATCGGAGGTGCAGTCTCTTTTAATGAAGAACGTGGTAGAGGTTGTAGAAGACCAGGAAACACCGGGATTCTACAGCCATCTGTTTCTGGTTCCGAAACCAGACGGCTCGTTCTGTCCAGTCATAGATTTGAGCTGGATAAACAAGCTGATCGTCGCTCCGAAATTTTATATGGAGATGATTCGGTCGGTCAGAGCGAGTATTCGGGTGAACGATTATGCTACAAGCATAGATCTCAAGGATGCGTACTTTCATGTCATGGTACATCCGACATTCAGAAAGTATCTACGCTTCGCAGTCCTAGGAGTTGTGTATCAATTCCGGGCGATGTGCTTCGGATTGAACCTAGCACCCTGGGCTTTCACCCGGGTAATGAACTCGGTAATGATGTATTTCCGAGCTCATTCGTCTGCGGTAACGTCGGCCTACCTGGACGACATTCTTCAGAGGTACGGCAACGAGTTAACGCTTCAGAACGATGTGCAGAATCTGCTTCTTTTGCTTCGACGTCTCGGTTTTGTTATAAACGAGGAGAAGTCGAATCTGGTGCCGTCCAAGTCATTCACTCATCTGGGAATGAGCTTCGAGACGCACAACAATCTCGTTCGTCTGCCGTTAACCAGAGTGAAATTAGTCAGTTGTTACGCTCGCTATTGTCTTCATGCAGACAAAGTCACAGCGAGGGAGTTTATGAGACTGATAGGTCTGTGCGGAGCCGCCGCGGATCTCACTCCGATGGGGCGGTTACGCACTCGTCCTCTCCAAATTTTCTTAACTCAAAATTGGAGTGTGAAGATTCATTCGCTCGACATAGACGTTCTCTTGTCAGATCAAGTGAAACAAGAGATTCAGACTTGGGCAAACATTCAGTGGTTAACTCAGGGAGTTCCGCTCCAGTTGCCGGATCCGAGTTTTACCATTATGACGGATGCCAGTCAAACAGGTTGGGGTGCAACATTGATCCCAACGGATTCGAGATGCCAGGGTCTTTGGGATCCACTGTTCCTAAGCAAGCACATAAACATCAAGGAAATGATGTCAATTTGGCTTGCGTTACGTCATTGGATGGACATTATTCACAAAGCTCATGTCCAAATTCTGTCCGACAATACGACAGTAGTGGCGTATATACGGAACCAGGGAGGCACTCATTCCGTTCCGTTATTCAATCTAATGGAGAGAATCCTTCTGTTTGCTCTAAAACATCAAGTTCTACTTTCGGTCCGTCATATACCGGGTCGTCTGAATGTACTAGCAGACTCCCTTTCACGGAAGGGTCGCTTGTTGCCGTCAGAGTGGACTCTCAACAAACAAGTATTCAATCAGATTTGCTACCAGTGGGAACGGCCAAAGATAGACTTATTTGCGACACATCTCAACAATCAGTTGCAGACGTATGTGTCACCGTGCCCGGATCCAAGAGCATTTGCAGTAGACGCTCTATCGATCTCATCGGACGGAATGATAGGATATGCGTATCCTCCAGCGCCGTTGATTCAGCAAATATTGCTAAAGATAAAACAATCTCAGTGCAAGATTCTGTTGGTAGCATCTCTGTCTCCACAGAGACCGTGGATAAATCTACTCAGGTGTCTGTTGTGGGACCTACTGCGAAAGCTTCCTCCACGGGAGGATCTTCTTTCGCAGGGGAAACCGCGTTGACTTCATCACAACCCGCAAGGTCTCAACCTTCACGTTTTTCCGTTGTGCTGTCCTTCTTGCATGGCAAGCACTTTACAGGACGAGCAATGGATGCGATTTCTAACTGTAGGAGGACCTCCTCTTCGCTAAATTATGCGGCTAAGTGGAAGGTTTTTCGTCGTTGGTGTAGGGATCATTCTGTTGATATTTTTGATCCCTCCATACCAGACATTGCAAACTTTCTAGTATACTTGTTTGACGAAATCAAACTGCAGCCTGTTACTATTAAGGGTTATAGGTCTATGTTATCTGATACCTATGCACATCACGATAGTTTACAAATTGGATCTAATGTCTCTTTATCTAAGTTAGTTAGAAACTTCTCGATAAATAGACCCAGAACTCTTAGGTTAATTCCTAAGTGGAATTTAGCTTGGGTTCTTCTTAAACTAAAGGAAAAGCCATTTGAGCCTCTTGGGACAGTAGATTTCAAATTCTTGTCTTATAAGACAGCTTTTCTCTTAGCTTTCTCTTCTGCTAGAAGAGTCAGTGAGCTTCATGCACTATCGGTGGACGATTCTCACTATCGTAGTGTCGGGAACACTATCACCTTCACTACTAATGTTGGATTTTTAGCTAAGAATCAGGCTCCTAATAAATATCCGGAACCTATTGTTATTAAGGCTCTTCCGTCTTCAGACGGGCGTAGGCCTTTACTCTGTCCTGTTAGAGCTTTACGCATTTATAAACAGAGATCTCAGTTTATCAGAAAGGGACAAAAACGTTTCTTTCTGTCTCTGATGCCTAATAGAAAGGACATTTCAGTCCATTCTATTGCTAGATGGATTCAATTAACTATCCGTACTGCTTATGAGAATTTATCTTCTTCCCAGCAGTCTGTGCTTAAGATTTCGGCTCATGAAGTAAGAGCTCTTTCTACATCTTGGGCTTACGCAAATAGTGTGGCTATTACAGATTTAATGAAGGCTGCTTATTGGTCTCAGCCATCCACATTCACGAATTTTTATCTCAGAAATATTGAGTCCATTTCTGGAGACCTGCATTGTTTAGGTCCGTTATCTGTTGCTCAGAATGTCGTCCACTAAAAAGTTGCAACTATAGTTATGCAGGCTTTCTGTTCCGGCAGTGACTCCGTCCTGCTGCCCTCTTCGCTCTGGGCTATTTGACCCAGGGCAAGGGGAAAGGGGGGGGGGGGGAGGAGGGTGTTCCCTTAGATCACCTGCTTTATAGTGAAAAGCAAGGGAATTCCTCCTCCAGAGTCAGTAATTCTGAGTCGTTTCCGAGATGGTTTTAAAGTGTAATATTAATGTTAAAAATTCATTCATGTCATATTTTTAAAGTGTAGCTCGGTGTGAAGCATTTGTATATGTCAAGTGTCAAACGGGCGTTAATATACAATCCTCAGACACTTTTAATGAATATAAAGAGTCAATTCTCTGGACTAACTTTATTTATTGGCTTACTTTAAAAATAATTAGTATAATGGGTTATACTGGATGTTAATAGAGAACATGAATGTTATTGTGCTCAATTATGAAGGGTATTGTATCTTTCTAATTTATCATAAAATAAGAAAGATACATGTAAAGCCTAATACTCCTTTTCTCCTTGAGGGGTTCACTCTATTTTGTATAGTTGAGCTAATTGGATTTTCCTCTATGTCCTAGGCCCTCCAGCCTTTTTACTATTCAGCTAAGTCTGGGTCACTGGTACAGTATAAAAATGTTAAAAAATTTATAGTAATTTATATATTTTTTATACTTACCAATGGCCCAGACGGGGATGGCCCTCCCAGGAGTTGGGAACTCATACCTCCCCGCTGAGTACATAGCGCTGACCAGGCACTGCCAGTAAGAATGATGATTGGCGCCAATTTCGGAACGTCCTTGACACTGTGCATGCGCAGTGGGGGCAAAGTATGGAGGTCCTTTAGGACATGATTTCTTTTGGTTTTAGATGCAAATTTTGGGGATTGGGGGGCAAAATTTGTGTTTGGCCCTAGATTTTTAAGAGTTAGCACCAGCTAAGTCTGGGTCATTGGTAAATATAAAAAATATATAAATTACTATAAATTTGTTAACTTTCAAGTGTCTGTTATGGGACGCTCCCCGAAGCTTCCTCCAAGAGAGGGCCTTCTTTCGGGGGAAGTTTTGTTCTTCACGTCCTTCTCTGCCCACAGTGGCATAATACATAGTATGGAAGTTTTAAATTATACGGAGATTGCGGGAAGAAACTATGTCTTGCCTGGTAATTGCCTCTAAACACATAGGCAGTGTGTATGTGTGTGTGTGTGTGGGGGGGGGAATTCAAAGTCATATCGAAATCTCCTCACCTGCATTATTTAATCGTTCTTGTGCCAGTCATCAAATAATATAGGAACCGCAATGGTTCCCTCACGTCTAACCGACTCCATTATGCATTATAACATACACATGTCCAGTCGAGCCACACTGAACGATCCTGGAAGAGAAAACACACTTCCGAGGTAATCCACAGGTGGCCTCTGTACAATAAATTCCAATAACAACACTCTCCAATGTGTACTATCCAATATCTATGACCGTAAACACGTGAGAATATGCGAATTGAGTACTGACATAATAGAATCCTGGATCTAGAAATGGAAGTAGGTATGATTAACAGGCTCCGACATGGACCATCCCGAAATAGCTTATAATTTCAAGGTCCACAAAATACAGAAAAGCATTAGCCTAATAATATAATGCGCGAGAGCATTAAAACGCAGCATGTAATCATCTGAATACCAGTTAACTGGTTATGCAGCCTCCGAGGTACTCAAAGAGTAGCAATTTAATTATGATGGTTTTTTAATAAGCGCTCGTATATAACAAATCAATATATAATCACAGGAAACTGATCCAACTAAAAAGCGGATGTGCCCATGAGATCGCCATAGAACACTACCCAAATGCATAGTATGGAAGTATTAAATTATACGGGGCTTGCATATAAACACATAGACCGGGGTGTGTTGGGAGGTGTTGTCTGTCTGTCCATCCGTCCGTCCATCCATCCATCCATCCCATCCATCCATCCATCCATCCATCCATCCATCCATCCATCCATCCAGAGTCATAATTTTGTCCTGAGATTTTATCGGAACTTGGTGTAAATCTACACCACCCCAAGAACATGTGCACCTGTGATTATAGTTCTGGTTGGACTATTTTTGCCAGTGTTATGCTCCTTTTCAATTTAGAATAATTCAGTGGGAGGTATTGTTAGGCCCATCCAGGGACAGTCGCACCTCTAGTTTTCTTTATTTGAGAGTGTTTTAAGAGGGAACTATTTCTTATTACCACCTAAATCATTGCTATGACATTTTGGAAAGGTGTGTGACAATTTCCTTCTGTCGGAGAATGTTTTTTTAATTGAGTGCATTCAGGTTCAGTACTGTGATCAAATAGCAGCCTCTTTTTCAATCAGATCACAGGATTGAGATTTTGCAAATTGCTAAATTGTTGTGACAAGGAAAGCAGACAGAGAATTTTGACCAGACCAAATCTGTTGTGATCAGGTCAAAATTCTATATGTGCTTAATGCCAAAAAATAAAAATGCGAATCACCTGATTCTCAAGTATTATTAAAAATTTTTCCAGAAATAATCTATACAATACTAATGATGAGTTTGACTATGGTGGATTCCGAGCTCTCATGGAGGCCCAGTCACAAGTGGCCACATCTGTAACACTGTTTGCATACAAGTTCACCGATCCTGGAGTATATGTCTTTTATCTCAGTAGCAATATCAACAAGAAAATGGTAAGTTTTCCATAGCATTTTATTTGTTTCATTCTATAAGTTTCTGAGAATTTGATTGGTTTTAAAATATCACATGCCAGCTGTGTATTAACTCTTAACCCGCTGAGTATTTTCAAGATATTTCTTCATCAAATCTAGTCATGGCTGCTGTGAAGCAGCCATGATTAGAGTTGATGAAAAATTAATGTAAATATGACAAGAAATCATTGGTGAAAAAATCTATTCACTTTACAGGGGAAAATATATTTAAATATGCCCAAATTATACTTATGTCAGTGACAAAAGAAACCCTGTACTCGACAGGAATGTATGCCAACAGCATGCAAAGAGTTAATTATTTACTGTTAGACTAGATACAAATTTTAATTAGAGTGATCTCCCCTTTGTTCATTCATTTTTCAAAATGTTGGCAGATGATAACCACTTCATGTAAAACAAGAAAAAATTCTGTCATAATTCACTGCAGTTGCTAGTTCAGTATATAGAAAAAGTAGTTGGTTAGAAAAATTTGTTGAAGTTTAATAGTAACCTAATGTGGTAATGCAGTATCAGTTAATTCCATATATGGAATTAATTGACATTGTGTATACCAAAGAGGTCATTAACAAACTGTGGAACTAGTGATATGTTTCCATTGCAAAAGGAATGGATACAATAGTATGACATCGACTGTGTATTTGTGTGTTTTTTTTTTTGCTTGTACATGTTTGTTACATGTACCATGCCAGATATAGTTGATAAAAAGAGTTATGAATTAGTTTTTATACAGTGGAGCCCACTTAATTGAATATCTCTTTATTGAATAACCTTGTTAATTGAATATAACTTCCAAACACAAAACCATTTACCATACCTTCCGTACAATTTTGACCTAATAATTGCATTTTGGCGATAAAGAAAACAGTTATCTAAATGACACAGTTTGTAATATGTTGAGAAATTATCCTGACGCTGATCACCAAATCCCCCTTGTTTTTCGACCTATTTGATCTTAGTTCATTCACTGCAGGCATTTATATTATATCTTGTTTGACAGAACTCGATGAGCTCTTTCAAACAAGATGTAATAGAATAAATGCTCAGTTTATCTCAGGAATACAGAAAAGTAACCCAATCCGTGTTAATTGAATACTGCTGTTAATTGAATAATTTTTACTGACAAAGGCTCTGTTCAATTAGAAGGATTCCACTGTAATATGTTTTTTGTTTTATAAATACAGTAGAGCCAATGTAATTTCATTTATCTTTATTGAATAACCATCTTATTTGCACATAATTTTGAAACCCCAAACCATTTGCCACCTCTTCAGAACAAATTTGACCTGTTAATTGCATATAAGCTATATGAACTCTGTGAGCCCTGTTGAACGAGATATAATACAATAAATGTTAAATTTATCACTATTGCACTTGAGAATGATAAACTTGCTGCTAATTGAATTGTCCTGTTAATTCAAAAAAAAATAAAAATATGTTTCTCAGTCCCCCCGCATGGCCCTTTTGCCTGCCTCCTGCTCTCCTTTTATAACCAATACTAATTGAAAAAAATAAAAATTAAATGGTTTATGTCTGATATTTTACCCAAGTTAATAAAATTTATAAATTTGTCCCTCGAGTGCAAAAAGGCTATATGAGAGAATATGTTCACAGGTAATTACTTCTTATATTTTTATACTGTACCAATGACCCAGACATAGCTGGTGCTAATTCTCAAAATCTAGGGCCAATCACAAATTTTGCCCCCCAATCCCCAAAATTTGCATCTAAAACCGAAAAAATCATGTCCTAAATGGTCCTCCATACTTTTCCTCCACTGCGCATGCGCAGTGTCAAGGAGGTCTCGAAATTGGCGCCAATTATCATTCTTTGTTTGGCCCTTCATCAGTTCACATCTGACTGATATTTGTGCTTGTAAATCTCAGTTTAAATGATGCCAGACACATAAATATTAGAGAAATGGTGGATCTAAAGAGGAATTAGAAGGAGGAGAGGAAAAATGAGTGGCAGGAAATAATCAGGGCTGTAACTTAAATTTTTTTTATGAAATTATGTTATGTTGCCTAATTTCAAGGCATGGGCCTGTTGTTGTCATTCTTGCTATAAAGTTACACTGCTTGTTCAGTGTTTCCTCTCTCCCTTTCCTTTAGTCCCCCCTTGCTATTCTCCCATGCTTTTGGCATATTTTCTGTAATATTATTACTAAAAGTTCTTGGGGGTTTTAGCTTGGTAACAGAATGAATTCTGTTCTTTTCCCCATGTTTACGTCCTCACCCATGGGTGTTTAGGCGTTGTGCTCTGCATCTACCATCTGATGTTCTGCAGTTTCTTCCATGGAAGTCTCTGTTTTGCATCAGATAGTGTTGTAATTGGTAACTGATTTCGGGCCATGTTTATTAGTGCCTGGAGTCATGTTTCTGGTGTTTATACACTTCTTGTTTACATTGACAACGGTTTCTGTTGAGAGGGATTTCTTGTCTTTGTATTAGCTTAATCATAACAAGATACATTATTATTATACGTAAGTGTTGCATTAATTTTTTTGAAATATTTTAAAAAATTTTGTCCACACTTAGGCTTTTTTGGGGATCCATTGGGGCTCAACATTACTTTCAGAAACTTGGGCTTTTCTGAAAAAATATTTTTTCAAAAAATTTTTTTGATTTCAATTATTTGTTCTATGTTAATGGATCATGTTATTATGTATCTTTGTATTCAGGGCTTGGTGCGAGTACTAGGACTGTTTGTGTTCTTTTCACAATGAAAGGATATTGTTCAAATTATAATAAGAGGAAATCTTCCTCTGACTTTCATAATCATTGTATTAATTGTAGTCAGTGTACTCGCACTAACTCCTGTTCAGTATGTGTCAATTGGGATGACAAACATTGGAAACGTGTGTCACGGTATGTTGTTAGCGGGGAAAAGGCCATGCCTGTCCTTTCTCCGCAGGGTCACTCTAGTTTATCAATCTCTTTTTCAGAGGAACAAGAACAGGGTGATGTTTCCGTGATGTCTTCCAAAAGTCACAGTTAAATGAAGAGCTAGCGGCAAAAGTGCTCATGGAAATACGTCAATTGCCTAAGAGGTCCCTAGTAGGATCGACGGCATTGGCGTCCGCTAGCTCGCCCGGAGTAGCAACCATTCATCGAATGGCTCGGCAGCCGGGTTCGTCCATTGCGGTCCAGGAAGGAGATTTGGGTGATGCGAGCACTATAATAAGACAAAGTGCACACCCAGTGACGACGGATCAGAGGAGAGAACAGAGGAAGCCTATTAGTCCGGTTCCTAGCTCGTCCAGGTCCATCCGGGCTGCGAGCGAGAGAGGTCCCTCTCTCGTACAACAACATCTGGGACCAGATGTTGTGGTACAAAATGTTTCGCATTCGGAGCATACGTCCGCAACTCAGGACGCTCCGTTATATAGACAGTCCGGAGAGACTGTCGATATGGCTTCCTCATCCTCACGGCAATGCACACGACCGCACCTTGGCTACGTGACCACAGATATCCAGCCAGCTTCGCCGATCAGGGATTCCACAGCGACCAGGTCACGCCATCCGGTAGCCAGGGACATGAGGCCTGTAGACTCTGGACGTTCGCATAAAAGAAGTATGCACGGGGCAACGTACACAGAGCTTCCAGCGGCAAAGCAACGTAAGACCGCTACTCCACAGGCTTCAGTAACGGACGTGCTATCCCAAATAGCACAACTTATCGCAGCATCCCAGCAGACGACAGAATCTCTGTCGGATCAGGAATTATCCGACGACGCTGGGTCGGTACGCTCCGCTGAAGCATCAGGTATGGACGACCGAGAACTTCATAGGGTCTGACAGGATGGCGAAAGGGATTCAGAGGATTTGGAGCTTTCCCTTTCGGAACAACATAAAACTGCCGTAGATTTTATCCGGCATTATCTTCCAGAGGTTGTTCCGTCGGACCAGAATGCTGCGATGCCGGATAAGAGACTGATAGCATCATTGGACACAGAATTTTTTGATCGGTTCAGGGAAATCATCCCTGAGTTTCCGACACAGTCCAATAATGTCACAAGAACATTTGAATTATTGAATGACGCTATATATAAGCTTGCTACCAAAACGAGTAAATCTGGTTTCTTGTCCGCAAATGCTCTAAATCTGCCTATTTATATTTATTTATTTATTGGTGTTTAAGGTCACATACTTATGCACAATGGCTAATCGTGACCGTGACAGTTTTACGGGTGGAGGAAGCCGGAGTACCCGGAGAGAACCACCGAGCAACGACGAGCAGCTGTCAGCTCTCCAACAACGTAACTCTGAACTCTGCACCGCAGCACAGGCAGGGTTAGATTGGTTGAAGACATGCGCACCATCGACGTGCAGTACGCCTCAGTACACAGCGTCATCGTGCCCCCATGTAGGCAATCAGGGTGAAGTGTCTTGCCCAAGGACACAACGCGGTTGCCGCAGGTGGGATTCGAACCGAGGACCTCTAAATCTGCCTTTCATCAATTCAAGGAATAAATTCGAAACGGCAAGACAGGGCATACCGAGAGTTCCTCTGCGTCTAGACGACCAGGCTGAAGACTTAGAATTGTCTATATCGTTGTCTATGTCAATTCCAACCACGACGTTGGAAACGACAATAATGTTAACTTAGACGCTTTATCATACGCAGATCACCTTACTAAGGCGTTATCATTACATCTTCAAGGGAAAGAATTCCAGGATATGCAATCCTCATTAAGAGTTCTTTCAAGGGCATTAGCTTATTCCACGTATAACTCCACCCTTTCAGTGGCAAACCTGGAGTTGGTTAGACGTGATGCAGCCCTAGCTACATCCACGCGCGTGGATGGTAAGGTGAAAGACTCGAAGTCGCTTCGGTCTCCGGAGAGCTTCTCTTCGACGACAAGCTTTCAGCAATCTATGATAAGATAACTAAGAAAGCTTCGGATTCTCTGCTATTCAAATCCGCTTCGAAAAATCGGATACAGCAGAAAAGAGTAAGACAGGCACTTCTGGGACAAGTACGCCGAAGAGAAGTTCCTATAGAGGTTCCTGTGCGGCCTCTAGGTCTTATTCTAGAGACCGTCAAGGCAGCGACTCATGTGGGGGACGTTATTCTGGCCGAGATCACCGGTCAGACGTCCCTAGGTCGACGGGGCGAGGTGCGGGTCGTGGAGGATGTAGTTTCTCCTTCCGCAAGCCTTGCAGATCCAGAAGGTGATGGTTTGAACCTCTATCGTGTTCCGGTAGGCGGAAGATTATCGAGTTTTATAAACGATTGGGCGTCAATTACGGACGACCCCTGGGTTCGAGGGGTCATTTCGGAAGGACTAAGAATATCCTTCAAACGAAAGCCTCCATTAACTCGAAGTCCAAAATGGACTCAAGTTCCGTCAAATCCGCAGAAAAGAGACACTCTTTTATCAGAAGTACAGTCTCTTCTGAAGAAGAACGCGGTAGAGGTCGTAGAAGACCAGGAATCACCGGGTTTCTACAGCCATCTGTTTCTGGTTCCGAAACCAGATGGCTCGTTCCGTCCAGTCATAGATCTGAGCTGGATAAACAAGCTGATCGTTGCTCCGAAGTTCTATATGGAGACAATTCGATCAGTCAGAGCGAGTATTCGGGTGAACAACTATGCTACGAGCATAGATCTCAAGGATGCATACTTTTACGTCATGGTACATCTGACATTCAGAAAGTATCTACGCTTCGCAGTCCTAGGAGTTGTATATCAGTTCCGAGCGATGTGCTTCGGTTTGAACCTAGCGCCCTGGGCTTTCACTCGAATAATGAACTCAGTAATGATATATTTCCGAGCTCATTCGTCTGCGGTAACATCGGCCTACCTGGACGATATTCTTCAGAGGTACGGCAATGAGTTAATGCTTCAGAACGATGTGCAGAATCTGCTTCTATTACTCCGACGTCTCGGTTTTATAATAAACGAGGAGAAGTCAGATCTGGTGCCGTCCAAGTCATTCACTCATTTGGGAGTGAGCTTCGAGATGCACAACAATCTCGTTCGTCTGCCGTTAACCAGAGCAAAATTAATCAGTTGTTACGCTCGCTATTGTCTTCACTTAGACAAAGTCACAGCGAGAGAGTTCATGAGACTGATAGGTCTGTGCAGAGCCCCTGCGGATCTCATTCCGATGGGGCGGTTACGCACTCGTCCTCTCCAAACTTTCTTGACTCAGAATTGAAGTGTGAAGATTCATTCTGTCGACATAGACGTTCTCTTGTCAAATCAAGTGAAACAAGAGATTCAGACTTGGGCAAAAATTCAGTGGTTGACTCAGGGAGTTCCACTGCAGTTGCCGGATCTGAGTTTTACTATTATGACGGATGCCAGTCAAACAGGTTGGGGTGCAACATTGATCCCAACGGATTCGAAGTGCCAGGGTCTTTGGGATCTGCAATTTCTAGGCAAGCACATAAACATCAAGGAAATGATGTCAATTTGGCTTGCACTACGTCATTGGATGAACATTATTCAGAAAGCACATGTCCAGATCCTGTCCGACAATACGACAGTAGTAGCATATATTCGGAACCAGGGAGGCACTCATTCCGTTCTCTTATTCAATTTAACGGAAAGAATCCTTCTGTTTGTTCTAGAACACCAGGTTCTACTTTCGGTCCGTCATATTCCGGGTCGTCTGAATGTATTAGCAGACTCCCTTTCATGGAAGGGTCGCTTGTTGCCGTCAGAATGGACTCTCAACAAACAGGTATTCAATCAGATTTACTACCAATGGGAGCGGCCAATGATAGACTTATTTGCGACACAGCTCAACAATCAGTTGCAGACGTATGTGTCTCCATGTCCGGATCCCCGAGCATATGCAGTAGACGCTCTATCGATCTCGTGGGACGGAATGATAGGATATGCGTATCCTCCAGCGCCGTTGATTCAGCAGAAATTGCTAAAGATTAAACAGTCTCAATGCAGAAATCTGTTGGTAGCATCTCTGTCTCCACAGAGACCATGGATAAATCTACTCAGGTGTCTGCTGTGGGATATACCACGGAAGCTTCCTTCACGAGAGGATCTTCTTTCGCAGGGGAAATCGCGTCAACTTCATCACAACCCGCAAGGTCTCAACCTTCACGTATTTCCGTTGTGCGGTCCTTCTTGCACGGCAAGCATTTTACAGGACGAGCAGTGGACGCAATTTCTAACTGTAGGAGGACCTCCTCTTCGCTAAAGTATGCGGCTAAGTGGAAGGTCTTTTGTCATTGGTGTAGGGATCATTCTGTTGATATTTTTGATCCCTCCATTCCAGACATTGCAAACTTTCTAGTATACTTGTTTGATGAGATCAAACTGCAGCCTGTTACTATTAAAGGTTATAGGTCTATGTTATCTGATACCTATGCACACCATGATAGTTTACAAATTGGATCTAATGTCTCTTTATCTAAATTAGTTAGAAACTTCTCGATAAACAGACCTAGAACCCTTAGATTAATTCCTAAATGGAATTTAGCTTGGGTTCTTCTTAAGTTAAAAGAAAAGTCATTTGAGCCTCTTGAGACTGTGGACTTCAAATTCTTATCTTATAAAACAGCATTTCTCTTAGCTTTCTCTTCCGCTAGAAGAGTCAGTGAGCTTCATGCGCTATCTGTGGACGCTTCTCACTATTGTAGTGTCGGGAACACTATTACCTTTACTACTAATGTTGGATTTTTGGCTAAGAATCAGGCTCCTAATAAATATCCAGAACCTATTGTTATTAAGGCTCTTCCATCTTCAGATGGGCATAGGCCTTTACTCTGTCTGCTTAGAGCTTTACGTATTTATAAACGAAGATCTCAGTTTATGAGAAAGGGACGAAAACTCTTCTTTCTGTCTCTGATGCCTAATAGAAAGGACATTACGGTCCATTCTATTGCTAGATGGATTCAATTAACTATCCGTACTGTTTATGATAATCTATCTTCAACTCAGCAGTTTGTACTTAAGATTTCGGCTCATGAAGTAAGAGCTCTTTCTACGTCTTGGGCTTACGCAAATAGTGTTGCTATTACAGATTTAATGAAGGCTGCATATTGGTCTCAGCCATCCACATTCACAAATTTTTATCTCAGATATATTGAGTCCATTTCTGGAGACCTGCATTGTTTAGGTCCGTTATATGTTGCTCAGAATGTCGTCCACTAAACAGTTGCAACTATAGTTATGCAGGCTTTCTGTTCCGGCAGTGACTCTGTCCTGCTGTCCTCTTCGCTCTGGGCTATTTGACCCAGGGCAAGGGGAAGGGGAGGGGGGGGGGAGGGTGTTCCCTTAGGTCACCTGCTTTATAGTGAAAAGCAAGGGGATACCTCCTCCAGAGTCAGTAATTCTGAGTCGGTACCGAGATGGTTTTAAAGTGTAAAGATAATGTTTAAATTCATTCATGTCATATTTTTAAAGTGTAGCTCGGTGTGAAGCATTTGTATATGTCACGTGTCAAACGGGCGTTAATATACAATCCTCGGACACTTTTAAAGAGTATAAAGAGTCTCAATTCTCTGGACTTACTTTATTTATTGGCTTACTTTAAAAATAATTAGTATAAGGGGTTATACTGGATGTTAATAGAGAACATGAATGTTATTATGCTCAATTATGGAGGGTGTTGTGTCTTTCTAATTTATCATAAATAAGAAAGATACATGTAAAGCCTAATACTCCTTTTCTCCTCAAGGGGATAACTCTATTATATATAGTTGAGCGTATTGGATTTTCCTCTATGTCCTAGGCCCTCCAGACTTTTTACTATTCAGCTATGTCTGGGTCATTGGTACAGTATAAAAATGTTAAAAAATTTATAGTAATTTATATATTTTTTATACTTACCAATGACCCAGACGGGGATGGCCCTCCCAGGAGTTGGGAACTCATACCTCCCCGCTGAGTACATGGCGCTGACCAGGCACTGCTTGTAAGAATGATAATTGGCGCCAATTTCGAGACCTCCTTGACACTGCGCATGCGCAGTGGAGGAAAAGTATGGAGGACCATTTAGGACATGATTTTTTCGGTTTTAGATGCAAATTTTGGGGATTGGGGGGCAAAATTTGTGCTTGGCCCTAGATTTTGAGAATTAGTACCAGCTATGTCTGGGTCATTGGTAAGTATAAAAAATATATAAATTACTATAAATTTTTTAACATTCCCATAAAAGCCAGTTTGAACTATGGTGTGGCATTGTCCTGTGTCCATCTTTCCATTAGTGTGTGCATCTGTTAACAATTGCGCTTCCAAATCTCATTACAGGTTCTGTTTGTTTCAGGAATCACAAGCATCTGTGTTAACATTTCAGGATTGTGGGGGGTGGGGGCCACTCAACTAAGTTAGGTCGCTTTGAACCTTATTTCATAAGTTTCTTTGAATTTGAGAAATATTTTCACCCTTCAGGGCTTAATTCTGAGGTTGATCACTTTTCACTGCAGCAAAGCAGATGTATGTAACCTTTGGGTACACTCGCACATTGCATTCTAAGAACCTTGACATTTGTTTCTAGGCATGTCTTGGCTGCCTATATTGATGTCCACACATGCATTTAAGAAATCACCGTTAGCAAACTTTTAATTAGTGAAGCACCAGGTTGTACCTGGTGCTTCATTAATACAATTTTTAATGATTATTCCTATGATTATTATTTGGAATCTAATATTGCATCCGTGGAAATATTGCCCACCTGTCCATGTCAGCCATACTGTAGATGCTTAAAATGATAATGTGTTACATACAGTACTGTGATCACAAAAGCAATCTCTTTTGCAATCAGAACACCATACTCTTACACACATACTCCCATAAATCAAGATAAATAAAGAAAAATAAATGAAAACTGCATCTCAGATCAGTCTTTGAGGATTCTATTCTGAGGTGAGGTTCTATAGTTGTGTGCTGAGGTAAGCAGACAGAGAATTTCAACTCAACCAGTCCAGTCCAAATTCTGTATCCACTTTTGAATCAGAGTACTGTTCATGTACACACGTTTGGTCACCGGGTCCTGTTTACCTGTGCTTGTGAGAAAATCTTTTCCATAAAATTAGCTTTTACCGGATAATCAGTCTTGCACAACTGGTTCACTATGAGAGTGAAATATGTTCTGTACCAAGTTATGTTAGTGTGTTGACTGTCCTTCATGGTCTTGTGCACATGTGAAAAATCCTACAACAATTGCTTTGTTTTTACCACACCCTAGATGATGCTTTTTGCTAAGTTAACATTCTCTCTGTGTACAAATATTTTGAAGGCATCGCTGGTTGCGTGTCACAAAGCAAAAATATGACATAGTTTCATTTTTAGCTCAACTTGACAAAGTCAAGCTGAGCTATTGCCATCACTTCTCGTCCGTCGGCGTACTTACATACGTACGTACGTCCACAACAAACACCTCACTGGTCGCATTTATAATCAGATTACTTTGAAACTTGGCATGCTTGTTTGGGGTGACCTCTAGATGAGAGCTATCGATTTTCTTCACTTTCCGTCAAAAAATGTTGCCACGGCCAACATTCTTAGAACTTAGTTTAGTCAAACCACAATATTTCCCTTTGGCACACCCTACAGGGCACATTTATGATTTGATTGCTTTGAAACTTGGTATGCTTGTTTAGGGTGACCTCTAGATGGGAGCTATCGATTTTCTTCAATTTTCGGCAAAAAATGTAGCCACGGCCAACGTTCATAGAACTTAGTTTAGTCAGATCATAATATTTCCCTTTGGCACACCCTGCAGGGCACATTTGTGATCAGATCACTTTGAAACCTGGTATTCTTGTTTGGGGAGACCTCCAGATGGGAGCTATCGATTTTCTTCAATTTCCGTAAAAAAATGTTGCCGCGGCCAACGTTCTTAGAACTTAGTTTAGTCAGAAGACTCAATATTTCACTTTGGCACACCCTACAGTGTACATTTATGATCAGATTGCTTTGAAACCTGGTATGCTTATTTGGGGAGACCTCCAGATGGGAGCTATCGATTTTCTTCAATTTCCGTCAAAAAATGTTGCCGCGGCCAATGTTCTTAGAACTTAGTTTAGTCAGAAGACTCAATATTTCCCTTTGGCACACCCTACAGGGTACATTTATGATCGGATTGCTTTGAAACCTGGCATGCTTGTTTAGGGTGACCGCTAGATGGGAGCTATCAATATTTTTATACTGTACCAATGACCCAGACTTAGCTGGTGCTAACTCTAACAAAACCAGGGCCAAACACAAATTTTGCCCCCCAATCCTTAAAATTTGCATCCAAAACAAAAAGAAATCATGTCCTAAAGGACCTCCATACTACGCCTCTACTGCGCATGCGCAGTGACGCAGTCGTCCCGAAATTGGCGCCAATTATCATTCTCTGTTTGGCCCTTCATCAGTCAACATCTCACTGATCTTTGTGCTTGTAAATCTCAGTTTAAAGGATGCCAGACACGTAATTTTTGGAGAAAATGTGATTCTAAGGAGGATAGAAGGAGGAGAGGAAAAAGAAGTGACAAAAAATAATCAGGGCTGTACTTAAAATTTTTTGATGAAATTATGTTAAGTTGCCTATTTTCGAGGCATGGGCCTCTTGTTGTCATTCTTGCTAATTGTTGCACTGCTTATTCAGTGTTTCCTCTCCCCTAGCCTTCTAAAGTCCCCCCTTGCAATTCTCCCATGCTTTTGGCATATTTTTGAGAAATTTCATTTCTAAAATTTCCTGGGAGAGTTGCTTGGTTACAGAATGTTTTCTGTTATTTTCCCCATAGTTACGTTTTCACCCATGGGTGTATAACGTTTGTGTTCTGCATCTTCCATCTGATGTTCTACAGATTCTCCCCTGGGAGTCTCTGTTTTGCATCAGATAGAGTGTAATTGATGACTGATTCCGGGCCAGTTTTTTCAGTGCCTGGAGTCATGTATTTTTATACTGTACCAATGACCCAGACTTAGCTGGTGCTAACTCCACAAAAACCAGGGCCAAACACAAATTTTGCCCCCCAATCCCCAAAATTTGCATCCAAAACAAAAAGAAATCATGTCCTAAAGGACCTCCATAGTACGACTCTACTGCGCATGCGCAGTGACGCAGTCGTCCCGAAATTGGCGCCAAATATCATTCTTTCTCTGTTTGGCCCTTCATCAGTCAACATCTCACTGATCTTTGTGCTTGTAAATCTCAGTTTAAAGGATGCCAGACACGTAATTTTTGGAGAAAATGTGATTCTAAGGAGGATAGAAGGAGGAGAGGAAAAAAGAAGTGGCAAAAAATAATCAGGGCTGTACTTAAAATTTTTTGTTGAAATTATGTTAAGTTGCCTATTTTCGAGGCATGGGCCTCTTGTTGTCATTCTTGCTAATTGTTGCACTGCTTATTCAGTGTTTCCTCTCCCCTAGCCTTCTAAAGTCCCCCCTTGCAATTCTCCCATGCTTTTGGCATATTTTTGAGAAGTTTCATTTCTAAAATTTCCTGGGAGAGTTGCTTGGTTACAGAATGTTTTCTGTTATTTTCCCCATAGTTACGTTTTCACCCATGGGTGTATAACGTTTGTGTTCTGCATCTTCCATCTGATGTTCTGCAGATTCTCCCCTGGGAGTCTCTGTTTTGCATCAGATAGAGTGTAATTGATGACTGATTCCGGGCCAGTTTTTTCAGTGCCTGGAGTCATGTTTTCTAGTGTGTTTACACTGTTTGTTTTCATTGGCAACAGCCTTTTTTGAGGGGGGCTGTTTGCCTTTGTGGTAGTTTATCTCATTATAAGATACATTTATATTATCCGAAAGTGTCTCATTAATTATTTTATATAATTTTAAAATTTTTGACCACACTTTGCCATCGGATCCATCGGGGCTCAACGTTACTTTTCAGCAACTTGGGCTTCTCTGAAAAAAATATTTTTTCAAAATTATTTTGTTTTGCAATTGTTTTTTCATTTATTAATGGATCATGTTATTATGTATCTTTGTGTCAGGGGTTTTTGCGAGTAACTAGGACTTATTGTTGTTCTTTCACAATGAAGGGACATTGTTCAAATTGTAATAGGAAGAAATCTTCCTCTGACTTTCATGATCATTGTATTAATTGTAGTCAGTGTTCTCGCATTAATCCCTGTCCTATATGTGAACATTGGGATGAGAAACATTGGAAACGTGTGTCACGATATGTTGTTTCTGGAGAAAGAGCGATGCCGGCTCTTTCTCCACAAGGTCACTCTACTCTCTCAGTTTCTATTTCAGAGGAACCAGAACAGGGTGATGTTTCCATGTTATCTTCTTCAAGTGTGCGTCCATCGTCACAAATGAATTCAGAGCTAGCGGCAAAAGTGCTCATGGAGATTAGACAAATGTCGTCCGCTAGCTCGCCCGGTGTAGCGTCCATTCACCGAATGGTTCGGCAGCCGGGTTCGTCCGATGCGGTCCAAGAGGAAATTTTGGGTGATGCGAGCACTATAAAAATAATAGATGCACACCCAGTGACGGCGGATAGTAAACGAGAACGGAGGAAGCCTTTTAGTCCGGTTCCTAGCTCGTCCAGGTCCAGCCGGGCCGCGAGCGAGAGAGGCCCCTCTCTCGTACAACAACATCTGGGACCAGATGTTGTGGTACAAAATGTGTCTTTAGCGGAGCATACGTCCGTCGCTCGGGACGCTCCGTTGTATAAGCAGTCCGCAGAGACTGTTAAGGCTTCCTCTTCTCGTCGGCGCACACGACCGCACCTTGGCTGCGTGACCTCCGATATTTTGCCAGCTTCGCCGATGAAGGATTCTTCGGCGACCAGGTCACACCATCCGGCAGCCAGGGATTCGAGACTGATGGACTCCGGACGTTCGCATAGGAAAAGTATGCGGGAGCCATCTGATGCGGAGCTGCCCTCGGCGAAGCAGCGAAAGACCGCGCCTCCGCAGGTCTCGACGTCGGACATTCTAGTGCAGATAGCACAGCTTATCGCAGCATCCCAGCAGCCGACAGAAACGGTGTCGGATCGAGAATTATCCGACGGCGCTGGGTCGGTACGCTCCGCCGAAGCATCGGGGGCGGACGACCGGGAACATCGGGAGGTCCGACCGGATGGTGAAAGGGATACGGATGAATTGGAGCTATCCCTTTCGGAACAACATAAAGCTGCCGTGGACTTCATCCGGCACTTTCTTCCTCAAGTTGTTCCGTCGGGCCAGACTGCTGCGCTTCCGGACAGGAGAATTATAGCGTCATTGGACTCTGAATTTTTTGAGCGGTTCAGGGACATCGCTCCCGAGTTTCCGTCGCAGTCCAATAATGTTGCAAGAACATTTGAATTATTGAACGACGCTATTTTTAAACTTGCTTCCAGGACGGGGAAAGCAGGTTTCTTGTCCGCAAATACTCTCAACCTGCCTTTCATTAATGCAAGGAATAAATTCGACACGGCAGGTCAGGGTATACCGAGAGTTCCTCTGCGTATGGACGACGAGGCGGAAGACTTAGAGCTATCATTACCGTCGTCAGCTTCTATTCCAACCGCAGTGTTGGAAACAGCTATTGCGTCTAACAGAGCCAATTTAGATGCCTTATCTTACGCAGATCACCTTACTAAGGCGTTATCACTGCGCCTTCAAGGGGAAGAGTTTCAGGATATACAATCCTCTTTAAGACTTCTTTCAAGGGCAGTAGCTTATTCCACGTGTAACTCCGCCCTTTCAGTGGCAAATCTGGAGTTGGTTAGACGTGACGCAGCCCTGGCTACATCCACACTAGTGGATTCTAAGGTGAAGAACTCTCTTAGAGTCGCTTCGGTCTCAGGAGAACTTCTCTTTGACGGCAAGCTTTCTGCTATTTATGATAATATTAAAAAGAAAGCTAGTGATTCTCTGTTGTTCAGATCCGCTCCTAAAAGGTCGGATACAGCAGACACGAATAAGGCGGGCACTTCTGGGTCTTATGCGCCCAAGAGAGGTTCCTATAGAGGTTCCGGTGCGTCCTCTGGCTCTTATTCGAGAGACCGTCAGGATAGCGACTCTCGTTCGGGACGTCCTTCAGGCCGGGACAATCGGTCGGACGCCCCGAGGTCGACGAGGCGAGGTGCGGGTCGTGGAAGACGTGGTTTCTCCTACCGCAGGCCTCGCAGATCCAGGAGGTGATGGCTTAAACCTCTATCGCGTTCCGGTTGGCGGAAGGTTGTCGAGTTTTTCTCAAGAGTGGGCGTCGATTACGGACGACCCGTGGGTGAGAGGAGTGACTTCGGAAGGTCTAAAGATATCCTTCAAACGAAAGCCTCCATTAACTTGAAGTCCAAAGTGGACTCATCTTCCGTCAAATCCTCAGAAAAGAGACGCTCTGGTATCAGAGGTGCAGTCTCTTTTAATGAAGAACGCGGTAGAGGTCGTAGAAAACCAGGAATCGCTGGGATTCTACAGCCATCTGTTTCTGGTTCCGAAACCAGACGGCTCGTTCCGTCCAGTCATAGATTTGAGCTGGATAAACAAGCTGATCGTCGCTCCGAAGTTTTATATGGAGACGATTCGATCGGTCAGAGCGAGTATTCGGGTGAACGATTATGCAACGAGCATAGATCTCAAAGATGCGTACTTTCACGTCATGGTACATCCGACATTCCGAAAGTATCTACGCTTCGCAGTCCTAGGAGTGGTGTATCAGTTCCGGGCCATGTGCTTCGGATTGAATCTAGCACCCTGGGCTTTCACTCGGGTAATGAACTCGGTAATGATCTACTTCCGAGCTCATTCGTCTGCGGTAACGTCGGCCTACCTGGACGACATTCTTCAGAGGTACGGCAACGAGTTAACGCTTCAGAACGATGTTCAGAATCTTCTTCTATTGCTCCGACGTCTCGGTTTCATAGTAAACGAGGAGAAGTCGGATCTGGTGCCGTCCAAGTCATTCACTCATCTGGGAATGAGCTTCGAGACGCACAACAATCTCGTTCGTCTGCCGTTAACCGGAGCGAAATTAGTCAGTTGTTACGCTCGCTATTGTCTGAATGCAGACAAAGTCACGGCGAGAGAATTTATGAGACTGATAGGTCTGTGCGGAGCCGCCGCGGATCTCATTCCGATGGGACGGCTACGCACACGGCCTCTTCAAATTTTCCTGACTCAGAATTGGAGTGTGAAAATTCATTCGCTCGATGTAGACGTTCTCTTGTCAGATCAAGTGAAACAAGAGATTCAGACTTGGGCAAACATTCAGTGGTTAACTCAAGGAGTTCCGCTGCAGTTGCCGGATCCGAGTTTTACCATTATGACGGATGCCAGTCAAACAGGTTGGGGTGCATCATTAATCCCAACGGATTCGAGATGCCAGGGTCTTTGGGATCCGCAATTCCTGTGCAAGCACATAAACATCAAGGAAATGATGTCAATTTGGCTTGCGTTACGTCACTGGATGGACATTATTCACGATGCTCATGTCCAAATCCTATCCGACAATACGACAGTAGTGGCGTATATACGGAATCAGGGAGGCACTCATTCAGTTCCGTTGTTCAATCTAACGGAAAGAATCCTTCTGTTTGCGTTGGAACATCAGGTTCTTCTTTCGGTCCGTCACATACCGGGTCGTCTGAATGTGCTAGCAGACTCCCTTTCACGAAAGGGTCGCTTGTTGCCGTCGGAGTGGACTCTCAACAAACAAGTATTCAATCAGATTTGCTACCAATGGGAACGGCCAATGATAGACTTATTTGCGACACATCTCAACAATCAGTTGCAGACGTATGTGTCCCCGTGTCCGGATCCAAGAGCATTTGCAGTAGACGCTCTGTCGATCCCTTGGGACGGAATGATAGGATATGCGTATCCTCCAGCGCCGTTAATTCAACAAGTATTGCTAAAGATTAAACAATCTCAATGCAAGATTCTGTTGGTAGCATCTCTGTCGCCACAGAGACCGTGGATAAATCTACTCAGGTGTCTGTTGTGGGACCTACCGCGGAAGCTTCCTCCACGAGAGGATCTTCTTTCGCAGGGGAAATCGCGCCAACTCCATCACAACCCGCAAGGTCTCAACCTTCACGTTTTTCCGTTGTGCGGTCCTTCTTGCATGGCAAGCACTTTACAGGACGAGCAGTGGACGCGATTTCTAACTGTAGGAGGACCTCCTCTTCGCTAAACTATGCGGCTAAGTGGAAGGTTTTCCGTCGTTGGTGTAGGGATCATTCTGTAGATATATTTGACCCCTCTATACCAGACATTGCAAACTTTCTAGTATACTTGTTTGACGAAATCAAACTGCAGCCTGTTACTATAAAGGGTTATAGATCTATGTTATCTGATACCTATGCACATCATGATAGTTTACAAATTGGATCTAATGTCTCTTTATCGAAATTGGTTAGAAACTTTTCGATAAATAGACCCAGAACTCTTAGATTAATTCCTAAGTGGAATTTAGCTTGGGTTCTCCTTAAATTGAAGGAAAAGCCATTTGAACCTCTTGGGACAGTAGATTTCAAATTCTTATCTTATAAGACAGCTTTTCTCTTAGCTTTCTCTTCTGCCAGAAGAGTCAGTGAGCTTCATGCACTATCGGTGGATGATTCTCATTATCGTAGTGTTGGGAACACTATCACCTTCACTACTAATGTCGGTTTTTTAGCTAAGAATCAGGTTCCTAATAAATATCCGGAACCTATTGTTATTAAGGCTCTTCCGTCTTCAGACGGGCGTAGGCCTTTACTCTGTCCTGTTAGAGCACTACGTATCTATAAACAGAGATCTCAGTTCATCAGAAAGGGACGGAAACGTTTCTTTCTGTCTTTGATGCCTAATAGAAAGGACATTTCAGTCCATTCTATTGCTAGATGGATTCAGTTAACTATCCGTACTGCGTATGAAGATTTATCTTCTTCTCAGCAGTCTGTGCTTAAGATTTCTGCTCATGAAGTAAGAGCTCTTTCTACTTCCTGGGCTTATGCTAATAGTGTTGCTATTACAGATTTAATGAAGGCTGCTTATTGGTCTCAGCCTTCCACATTTACTAATTTTTATCTCAGAAATATTGAGTCCATTTCTGGAGACCTGCATTGTTTAGGTCCGTTATCTGTTGCTCAGAATGTCGTCCACTAAACAGTTGCAACTATAGTTATGCAGGCTTTCTGTTCCGGCAGTGACTCCGTCCGGCTGCCCTCTTCGCTCTGGGCTATTTGACCCAGGGCAAGGGGAAGGGGGGGGGGGGGGGGGGGGGGCGGGTGTTCCCTTAGGTCACCTGCTTTATAGTGAAAAGCAAGGGAATGCCTCCTCCAAGACAGTATTTCTGAGTCGCTTCCGGGATGGTTTTAAAGTGTAATATTAATGTTTAATTTCATTCATGTCTTATTTTTAAAGTTTAGCTCGGTGTGAAGCATTTGTATATGTCAAGTGTCAAACGGGCTTTAATATACAATACTCGGACACTTTTAAATGATTATAAAGAGTCTCAATTCTCTGGACTACTTTATTTATTGGCTTGCTTTAAAAATAATTAGTATAAGGGTTATACTGGATGTTAATAGAGAACATGAATGTTATTGTGCTCAATTATTAAGGGTAGTGTATCTTTCTAATTTAATATTAAATAAGAAAGATACATGTAAAGCCTAATACTCCTTTTCTCCTTAAGGGGTTACCTCTTTATTATATAATTGAGCTTATTGGATTTTCCTCTATGTCCTAGGCCCTCCAGCCTGTTTACTATTCAGCTAAGTCTGGGTCATTGGTACAGTATAAAAATGTTAAAAAATTTATAGTAATTTATATATTTTTTATACTTACCAATGACCCAGACGGGGATGGCCCTCCCTGAGTTGGGAACTCTTGCCTCCCCGCTGAGTACATAGCGCTGACCAGGCACTGCCAGTAAGAATGATATTTGGCGCCAATTTCGGGATGACTGCGTCACTGCGCATGCGCAGTAGAGTCGTACTATGGAGGTCCTTTAGGACATGATTTCTTTTTGTTTTGGATGCAAATTTTGGGGATTGGGGGGCAAAATTTGTGTTTGGCCCTGGTTTTTGTGGAGTTAGCACCAGCTAAGTCTGGGTCATTGGTAAGTATAAAAAATATATAAATTACTATAAATTTTTTAACTTTCTGGTGTTTTTACACTGTTTGTTTTCATTGGCAACAGCCTTTTTTGAGGGGGGCTGTTTGCCTTTGCTGTAGTTTATCTCATTATAAGATACATTTATATTATCCGAAAGTGTCTCATTAATTATTTTATATAAATTTAAAATTTTTGACCACACTTTGCCATCGGATCCATCGGGGCTCAACGTTACTTTTCAGCAACTTGGGCTTCGCTGAAAAAATATTTTTTCAAAATTATTTTGTTTTGCAATTGTTTTTTCATTTATTAATGGATCATGTTATTATGTATCTTTGTGTCAGGGGTTTTTGCGAGTAACTAGTACTTATTGTTGTTCTTTCACAATGAAGGGACGTTGTTCAAATTGTAATAGGAAGAAATCTTCCTCTGACTTTCATGATCATTGTATTAATTGTAGTCAGTGTTCTCGCATTAATCCCTGTCCTATATGTGAACATTGGGATGAGAAACATTGGAAACGTGTGTCACGATATGTTGTTTCTGGAGAAAGAGCGATGCCGGCTCTTTCTCCGCAAGGTCACTCTACTCTCTCAGTTTCTATTTCAGAGGAACCAGAACAGGGTGATGTTTCCATGTTATCTTCTTCAAGTGTGCGTCCGTCGTCACAAATGAATTCAGAGCTAGCGGCAAAAGTGCTCATGGAGATTAGACAAATGTCGTCCGCTAGCTCGCCCGGTGTAGCGTCCATTCACCGAATGGTTCGGCAGCTGGGTTCGTCCGATGCGGTCCAAGAGGAAATTTTGGGTGATGCGAGCACTATAAACATAATAGATGCACACCCAGTGACGGCGGATAGTAAGCGAGAACGGAGGAAGCCTTTTAGTCCGGTTCCTAGCTCGTCCAGGTCCAGCCGGGCCGCGAGCGAGAGAGGTCCCTCTCTCGTACAACAACATCTGGGACCAGATGTTGTGGTACAAAATGTGTCTTTAGCGGAGCATACGTCCGTCGCTCGGGACGCTCCGTTGTATAAGCAGTCCGCAGAGACTGTTAAGGCTTCCTCTTCTCGTCAGCGCACACGACCGCACCTTGGCTGCGTGACCGCTGATATATTACCAGCTTCGCCGATGAAGGATTCTTCGGCGACCAGGTCACACCATCCGGCAGCCAGGGATTCGAGACCGATGGACTCTGGACGTTCGCATAGGAAAAGTATGCGGGAGCCATCTGATGCGGAGCTGCCCTCAGTGAAAGACTGCGCCTCCGCAGGTCTCGACGTCGGACATTCTTGTGCAGATAGCACAGCTTATCGCAGCATCCCAGCAGCCGACAGAAACGGTGTCGGATCGAGAATTATCCGACGGCGCTGGGTCGGTACGCTCCGCCGAAGCATCGGGGGCGGACGACCGGGAACATCATGAGGTCCAACCGGATGGTGAAAGGGATCTGGATGACTTGGAGTTATCCCTTTCGGAACAACATAAAGCTGCCGTGGAATTCATCCGGCACTTTCTCCCTCAAGTTGTTCCGTCGGGCCAGACTGCTGCGCTTCCGGACAAAAGAATTATAGCGTCATTGGACTCTGAATTTTTTGAGCGGTTCAGGGACATCGCTCCCGAGTTTCCGTCGCAGTCCAATAATGTTGCAAGAACATTTGAATTATTGAACGACGCTATATTTAAACTTGCTTCCAGGACGGGGAAAGCAGGTTTCTTGTCCGCTAATACTCTCAACCTGCCTTTCATTAATGCAAGGAATAAATTCGATACGGCAGGACAGGGTATACCGAGAGTTCCTCTGCGTATGGACGACGAGGCGGAAGACTTAGAGCTATCATTACCGTCGTCAGCTTCTATTCCAACCGCGGTGTTGGAAACAGCTATTGCATCTAACAGAGCCAATTTAGATGCCTTATCTTACGCAGATCACCTTACTAAGGCGTTATGACTGCGCCTTCAAGGGGAAGAGTTTCAGGATATACAATCCTCTTTAAGACTTCTTTCAAGGGCAGTAGCTTATTCCACGTGTAACTCCGCCCTTTCAGTGGCAAATCTGGAGTTGGTTAGACGTGACGCAGCCCTAGCTACATCCACACTAGTGGATTCTAAGGTGAAGAACTCTCTTAGAGTTGCTTCGGTCTCAGGAGAACTTCTCTTTGACGGCAAGCTTTCCGCTATTTATGATAAAATTAAAAAGAAAGCTAATGATTCTCTGTTGTTCAGATCGGCTCCTAAGAAGTCGGATACAGCAGACACGAATAAGACAGGCACTTCTGGGTCTAATGCGCCCAAGAGAGGTTCCTACAGAGGTTCCGGTGCGTCCTCTTGGTCTTATTCGAGAGACCGTCAGGATAGCGACTCTCGTTCGGGACGTCCTTCAGGCCGGGACAATCGGTCGGACGCCCCGAGGTCGACGAGGCGAGGTGCAGGTCGTGGAAGACGTGGTTTCTCCTACCGCAGGCCTCGCAGGTCCAGGAGGTGACGGATTGAATCTAGCACCCTGGGCTTTCACTCGGGTAATGAACTCGGTAATGATCTACTTCCGAGCTCATTCGTCTGCGGTAACGTCGGCCTACCTGGACGACATTCTTCAGAGGTACGGCAACGAGTTAACGCTTCAGAACGATGTTCAGAATCTTCTTCTATTGCTCCGACGTCTCGGTTTCATAGTAAACGAGGAGAAGTCGGATCTGGTGCCGTCCAAGTCATTCACTCATCTGGGAATGAGCTTCGAGACGCACAACAATCTCGTTCGTCTGCCGTTAACCACAGCAAAATTAGTCAGTTGTTACGCTCGCTATTGTCTGCACGCAGACAAAGTCACGGCGAGAGAATTTATGAGACTGATAGGTCTGTGCGGAGCCGCCGCGGATCTCATTCCTCTTCAAATTTTCCTGACTCAGAATTGGAGTGTGAAAATTCATTCGCTCGATGTAGACGTTCTCTTGTCAGATCAAGTGAAACAAGAGATTCAGACTTGGGCAAACATTCAGTGGTTAACTCAAGGAGTTCCGCTGCAGTTGCCGGATCCGAGTTTTACCGTTATGACGGATGCCAGTCAAACAGGTTGGGGTGCATCATTAATCCCAACGGATTCGAGATGCCAGGGTCTTTGGGATCCGCAATTCCTGTGCAAGCACATAAACATCAAGGAAATGATGTCAATTTGGCTTGCGTTACGTCACTGGATGGACATTATTCACGATGCTCATGTCCAAATCCTATCCGACAATACGACAGTAGTGGCGTATATACGGAATCAGGGAGGCACTCATTCAGTTCCGTTGTTCAATCTAACGGAAAGAATCCTTCTGTTTGCGTTAGAACATCACGTTTTTCTTTCGGTCCGTCACATACCGGGTCGTCTGAATGTGCTAGCAGACTCCCTTTCACGAAAGGGTCGCTTGTTGCCGTCGGAGTGGACTCTCAACAAACAAGTATTCAATCAGATTTGCTACCAATGGGAACGGCCAATGATAGACTTATTTGCGACACATCTCAACAATCAGTTGCAGACGTATGTGTCCCCGTGTCCGGATCCAAGAGCATTTGCAGTAGACGCTCTGTCGATCCCTTGGGACGGAATGATAGGATATGCGTATCCTCCAGCGCCGTTAATTCAACAAGTATTGCTAAAGATAAAACAATCTCAGTGCAAGATTCTGTTGGTAGCATCTCTGTCGCCACAGAGACCGTGGATAAATCTACTCAGGTGTCTGTTGTGGGACCTACCGCGGAAGCTTCCTCCACGAGAGGATCTTCTTTCGCAGGGGAAATCGCGCCAACTCCATCACAACCCGCAAGGTCTCAACCTTCACGTTTTTCCGTTGTGCGGTCCTTCTTGCATGGCAAGCACTTTACAGGACGAGCAGTGGACGCGATTTCTAACTGTAGGAGGACCTCCTCTTCGCTAAACTATGCGGCTAAGTGGAAGGTTTTTCGTCGTTGGTGTAGGGATCATTCTGTAGATATATTTGACCCCTCTATACCAGACATTGCAAACTTTCTAGTATACTTGTTTGACGAAATCAAACTGCAGCCTGTTACTATAAAGGGTTATAGATCTATGTTATCTGATACCTATGCACATCATGATAGTTTACAAATTGGATCTAATGTCTCTTTATCGAAATTGGTTAGAAACTTTTCGATAAATAGACCCAGAACTCTTAGATTAATTCCTAAGTGGAATTTAGCTTGGGTTCTCCTTAAATTGAAGGAAAAGCCATTTGAACCTCTTGGGACAGTAGATTTCAAATTCTTATCTTATAAGACAGCTTTTCTCTTAGCTTTCTCTTCTGCCAGAAGATTCAGTGAGCTTCATGCACTATCGGTGGATGATTCTCATTATCGTAGTGTTGGGAACACTATCACCTTCACTACTAATGTGGGTTTTTTAGCTAAGAATCAGGCTCCTAATAAATATCCGGAACCTATTGTTATTAAGGCTCTTCCGTCTTCAGACGGGCGTAGGCCTTTACTCTGTCCTGTTAGAGCACTACGTATCTATAAACAGAGATCTCAGTTTATCAGAAAGGGACGGAAACGTTTCTTTCTCTCTTTGATGCCTAATAGAAAGGACATTTCAGTCCATTCTATTGCTAGATGGATTCAGTTAACTATCCGTACTGCTTATGAAGATTTATCTTCTTCTCAGCAGTCTGTGCTTAAGATTTCTGCTCATGAAGTAAGAGCTCTTTCTACTTCCTGGGCTTATGCTAATAGTGTTGCTATTACAGATTTAATGAAGGCTGCTTATTGGTCTCAGCCATCCACATTTACGAATTTTTATCTCAGAAATATTGAGTCCATTTCTGGAGACCTGCATTGTTTAGGTCCGTTATCTGTTGCTCAGAATGTCGTCCACTAAACAGTTGCAACTATAGTTATGCAGGCTTTCTGTTCCGGCAGTGACTCCGTCCGGCTGCCCTCTTCGCTCTGGGCTATTTGACCCAGGGCAAGGGGAAGGGGGGGGGGGGGGGGCAGGTGTTCCCTTAGGTCACCTGCTTTATAGTGAAAAGCAAGGGAATGCCTCCTCCAAGTCAGTATTTCTGAGTCGCTTCCGGGATGGTTTTAAAGTGTAATATTAATGTTTAATCTCATTCATGTCTTATTTTTAAAGTGTAGCTCGGTGTGAAGCATTTGTATATGTCAAGTGTCAAACGGGCTTTAATATACAATACTCGGACACTTTTAAATGATTATAAAGAGTCTCAATTCTCTGGACTACTTTATTTATTGGCTTGCTTTAAAAATAATTAGTATAAGGGTTATACTGGATGTTAATAGAGAACATGAATGTTATTGTGCTCAATTATTAAGGGTAGTGTATCTTTCTAATTTAATATTAAATAAGAAAGATACATGTAAAGCCTAATACTCCTTTTCTCCTTAAGGGGTTACCTCTTTACTATATAGTTGAGCTTATTGGATTTTCCTCTATGTCCTAGGCCCTCCAGCCTGTTTACTATTCAGCTAAGTCTGGGTCATTGGTACAGTATAAAAATGTTAAAAAATTTATAGTAATTTATATATTTTTTATACTTACCAATGACCCAGACGGGGATGGCCCTCCCTGGAGTTGGGAACTCTTGCCTCCCCGCTGAGTACATAGCGCTGACCAGGCACTGCCAGTAAGAATGATAATTGGCGCCAATTTCGGGACGACTGCGTCACTGCGCATGCGCAGTAGAGGCGTACTATGGAGGTCCTTTAGGACATGATTTCTTTTTGTTTTGGATGCAAATTTTGGGGATTGGGGGGCTAAATTTGTGTTTGGCCCTGGTTTTGTTGGAGTTAGCACCAGCTAAGTCTGGGTCATTGGTAAGTATAAAAAATATATAAATTACTATAAATTTTTTAACTTTCAAACACACTCTCATTGTATATTATTTACTATTGCGTTTTCGCGAATGTTTTGTTTTCGATATCATGATCATGCGATTCGACAATGAATTTTTTGGTTGATGAATTAATTGTTATTGGAGTTAGGTGTCAATCAGGGACTGTCTGGACAGGATTTCTTCGCTCTGTTGAGGGCTGAATTTCTGTTTTTTCGGTCCCTGTTGACCGTCTGGGTTCTGTCGTGTACCCACCGTTTTTTTTTTCTGCCACCTTCTCTCGTAGTTGAGGGTGTTCTTCTACTTTCTGTTTCTGTTGAGTTCACCTTTTTTCTTCTACTGCTCTCACCTCTGTTATTTCCAGTTCGGTTCCTTTAGGGCAATTGCTTTTGCCCTCGCCTTGGTGCGTTCTTGAGGCCATTTCTTCCACACCCACACGTCTGGTGTGAGTTTACCCCCTCTGTGGGGAATGTGCAGCTCCTCCCGCCCAGTGGCGGGTGGAGTACACTGTCGTTTTGGGGGTTGCCCGACTCGACCATGTCTGGTGTGAGTTTGCCCTCCTCCGTGGGGGATGTGCAGCTCCTCCCGCTCCCATGGGGGGTGGAGAACAATGTCGTTTTGGGGGTCGCCCTAGTCGACCGTGTCTGGTGAGAATTGCTCTCCCTCCGTGGGGGATGTGGTGGGGAACGCTGTCGTTTCGGGGCTTCCTGATTCGACCATGTCTGGTGAGAGTTATTCCCCTTCCGTGGGGAATGTGCATTTTTTTGCCGTGGTAGATACTGTGGGAGCTGTTGTTTTCTAGTGAAGAGATGCCTGGTTCCGGGACTATGCGCCATCTCCAGTCGACATCTGAGGCTGTCACTAGGGTTGTGACTCCTTTGGAGGCCGAGCTTGGTGGCTCTCTCCGCTTTTCGGCCAGTTCCAACAGCTCCCGTCGTATCTGCTGCTACTTCTGTTCCGTCTACAACGTCATTGGGCACCGTTTTTAGCCGGCCTCGGCTTATCCCTGCAAGGGTCTGCAGGGATGTCTGTAGTGTGGTTGTGGGGTATCGGCCTCAGCCTTCCCGACTTCAACTCGGCGAAGTCGGAAGGGGCTGCTGACTGAACCCCCTACTGTGTCCTCTCAGCCGTTGAGCATAGTAGTTTTATACCTGCAGTGGTCTGCTGCGGTGTCTTGGAGTGTAGACGTGGGGGTATCGGCCTCAGCCTTCCCTGACTTCAACTCGGTGAAGTTGGAAGTGGCTGCCGGCCGGACCCTCTACTGTGGTTTCTGCGCTGTCGAGCACCACAGTTGTGTTATTGGATTCGGATGTTCTTAGTGGGGACACTATGAACTCCGTGGCATTTCTGTCCACTCATTCTGGCCACACGACCAGTTTTGGGGGACCAACGTCTTTTGTGCAGCCTGGACCTTCTGCCACGCAGAGGTCCGTGGTGACTCTCATGAGTTCCCGCTATGTTGATCCTCGGGGTGTGTCATACCCCTATACACATCTGCCTTCAGACATTTCGGCTGCCGCTCGTCATCCCACGTCGGGTGTTTTGGAGGATCGTGACCCTTCGCTGGTTAAGAGGGTCAGAGGTGAATCCACTTTGCCGGTTTGTTCCCCTGTCGAACCGGCCAGTACGGGCTGTGAGCTTAGGGAGGCCCTCTCCTTACTCACTCAGGTTCTGTCAAAGAGCCATCCCGTTGCTTCCAGCGAGGCAGCGAGTGGTTTCCAGGTGCCCCCTATGGCGCTGCCTCCCGGGATTGGAAACAGGCCACTTTCTGATCCCCCTGGTGTTCCAACACCATGGGAGTCGTTGGCTGGTTTGCGATGGGCTATGTGTCTTCCGACTCAGGGGAAGAGTCCGACATGCTTGATGTCGAGAGCCAGCAGTCTTCGGACTTGGGGGCAGCTCTTGATTTTGTGTTTGGGTTCCTTCCGGATCTCAAACCATCAAACCAGCCAACAGTGTCAGACAGGTCACGATCATCAGTCGCGCACCAACAGCCTATGGAGCAACCTGCTTCTGGGCGTCTTCGACCGTGCCAGTCGGTACAGTTGGTTGAAGCATTTTCAGCCTTAGACTCCAAGCTGAATTCCAAGGCTATGAAGGCTCCATTCTTCACCAGGGTTGACACCTTTTTGCCTCCAGTGCGTTATCGTTACTACGATCCCGCCAATCCGTCAGTCTGCCAGACTTTGATGGTTTTGGATCAGAACTCCAATTCCCTCGGGCTTTCCAAGCCCAAGTCTGCCGTCATTCCGATGACGACTCTGGAGTCCATGTTGGGATTATCGAGAGAGATGCTTGGTATGCTTTCTCTCTCAGATCACGTCGTCTCAGCTTTAGCTGCTTATCTGCCTCCAGATAAGTTTGACGAGGTACAGGCTCCTTTGTGTGTGCTGTCCAAGGCGCTCATGCATCTTATTAACACGCATGCCTGTAACACGGCTAATCTGGAATTAGTTCAGAGGGACTCTGTGCTGGACACAGGCTGATCCCTTCCTGAGGAGCAGCGCGCTACTCTTCGATCTGCTTCTTTGGCAAGTCCGCAACTTTTCCATGGTTCCGTGTTGACGATCCGGGATGACGTCCTACGTCATTCCAAAGATCAGCTGCTGTTTCTTCAGCTTGATCAGCCTTCTAGGGGAGGCAGGGGCCATTCCAAGCCTAACAAGTACCCTTCTGCTTCCTCTGCGAAGCAAAAGGCTGATCCTTCCGCCACCGCTTCTACTTCTTACTCCAGGGGTAAGGGTAAGCGTCGACAGACTAGAGGGAAGTATCGGGATTCTTCATTCAGTTGAGGAGGTGGTTTCTCCTCTCGCTGGGGCTCGAAATGAAGGTCCTCACCTCGACTCGTTCCAGGTTGGAGGAAGGATAGCAGAGTTTGCAGACCGTTGGGCCACCATCACATCCGATCCTTGGGTGTTAGATGTTGTTCGGTCCGGAGTGCGAATATCCTTCCGACGGCACCCCACTCTGACCAGGGTGCCTCTTCCAACCACAGTTCCTTCAGACGTTTTATGTCGGGAACTTTTGTCCACGGAGATAGACAATCTCCTGACAAAGGGGGCGGTCGAGGTCGTCAAGAACATTCAGTCAGTGGGGTTCTATTCCCGCCTATTCTTGGTGCTGAAGAAGGACGGCCGACTCCGACCGGTTATCGATCTCAGTATCCTGAACCAGTCTATCATTGCTCCCAAGTTCAGCATGGAGACTTTCAGGTCGGTCCGCCGTTCAATTCACCAGGGAGATTTCGCTTCCAGCTTCGAACTGAGAGACGCTTATTTTCACGTTCCGATTCATCGGGCGTCACAGAAGTATCTCAGGTTCGCTTTTCTGGGGCGAGTTTACCAGTTCAAGGCCATGCCTTTCGGCCTCAACCTGGCTCCTTGGACCTTCACCTGACTGATGTCGCATGTGATAGCTTTCCATCGCACACACAGTCCAGGTTGACTACTTCGGCATATCTGGTCGATATCTTCCAGAGGCATTCCAATACTGCCTTACTAGAGTCGGATGTCGCCACTCTGTTGAGCTTGCTCGCGTCGCTTGGATTCAGAGTCAACGAGGAGAGGTCGGAACTGGTCCCTTCTCTGTCGTTTTGTCATCTGGGGATGGCTTTCCGCACCCAATTAATTCAATTTCATGGCGGTTCCCCAGGCCAAGGCTGTGGTTCTCTCAGCTTTTGCTCTGACTCTGTCCCAGTCCGCATCCGCGAAAGCACGGAGTATTCTCCGGTTGATCGGTCTCTGCGGTTTGGTGACGGATCTCATTCCTCTAAGTCAGCTGCGTGTCATCAGCCCTCTCCAGCACTTTCTGCTTAGTCGTTGGAGGCCGAATGTTGATTCTCTGGATCTGGTGCTTCAGTTATCAGATTCTCTTAACCTCACCTTCGCCACTGGACGAATGTTCAGTGGATCATGCAGGGTGTCCTGTTGGACTTACCCACATCCGATCGCGTTCTGATGGCAGATGTCAGCGATCTCGGATGGGGTGCGCGTTGGATCATCTAGGTCTTTCCCTTCACGGGATGTGGGACCAGGATCGGGCATCTCTACATATCAGCCAGCAGAGCTTCTTGCTCTTCTTTTGACTTTCAGGCAGTGTATCCCTCACCTGTCGAATCGTCAGGTCCTTCTGTTGTTCGACTATTCGACAGTGGTTGCTTACATTCGGGACCAGGGTGGCATGCACTCGGTTCCAATGTAAGAATTGGCTCGGGATCTTCTACTGCTCGCTCAGGATGTCAACGCCGGTGTGGTTGTTCGTCACATTTCTGGTCGTCTGTACGTCCTAGCCGACTCCCTGTCCCGACGGGGCAGGTTCTTTTCCACCGAGTGGATGCTCCACATGGCAGGTTCCATCGATCTCTTTGCGGCTCGTTGGAACCATCAGGTGGACACTTTCGTGTCTCCCTGTCCAGATGCTCTGGCTTTCGCCGTGGATGCTCTGGCCCTGCTTTGGGACTGTCTTGTCAGCTACGCCTTCCTGCCGGTTCTGATTCTGCCTTAGGTTCTCTCCCAGATATGAACCTGCAGTCGTCGAATCCTTTCGATCACACCCGTCTCCTCAGTGGGTGTGGGTCAATCTGCTCCGCTTTCTGTTAGCGGCGGTTCCGGCATGTCTCTCTCTACATCGTGACTTTCTTTGCCAAAGTCGCCCGAGGAGGTTTCAAGTTGACCCGACTTCATTGTGCCTTGGCACATGTCTTTTATCGGGTTCTGTCTCCTCCATAGTGGTTTTTCAAGACACGCAGTGAAGTTGCTTTTCTTCTTCAAGGAGGCACTCACTCCACTTGTTTAGCCTCTGTGGCTAATTGGAAGGTTCTTCTGTCGATGGTGTGCGATCACTCTGTTGCTTCTGTCACTCCTTCGATCACACCGCTTGCAGAGTTTCTGGCTGCTGTTTGTTTCTGGGGGTCTCCAGCAATGGGTACAAGTCCATGCTTCGGAGACCTTTTTCATATGTGGTACCGCATTGTTTTGACACTCATCCTTGCCTCTCCAAGCTTGTTCAGCTCTTTTCCTTGAAAAGGCCTAGGACTTTGCAGTTTACTCCAAGATGGTCGCTTTCTTGGGCGCTGCTCTGCTTGGGGGTGGGGAGCATTCGCGCCTTTATCCTGGATGACTATGCATTTTCTCACATGCCAGATCTCTCCTGCATCCATTTCTCGATGGATTTGTCTTGCTATTCGTGCAGCTTCCGCTCGTCTAGCTACTGGTGATTGTATTACCAATTGTTTTTTCTGCCACGAGGTGCGTGCATTGTCTTCCTCTTTTAATAACTCTGTCAAGTTCTCGGATGACGGCTGTTATACAGGCAGCCTACTGGAGAAATGCTAATTCTCCTTTTATCTGCGACAGTTGCAGGAGCCGATATAGGACCTTGGTCTTTGGGGGCCCTCTTTCTTTGGCTCAGGCTGTTGCCTATCCCAGCCTTTTAGCTTTTTACAGGTCAGTTCCAGCTCCGTGCTGTTACTGCCCTTTCAGTCTGTGCGTCGCACTTCACCATACGCCTCATCTTTCATTGTCTTTTCTAATGTTTGTGATACTATGGTTTGATAGGCCTAGGGATCTCTTCCTCTGTCCACGGTTCCAGTGCTATTGAGTTATGTGTGGGTTGGTTATATGATTCCCTCCATCCTTTTGTCTATTCAGCCTGTAGTAAACAATTGAGGTAGGTTGATAAGAAATATAAATTTTATAGTAAATTTTCTTTCTTATTATTTATTGTTTACGTGGAGGCCCTCCCGTCTTCTTATTCAGGTTAGAATCCTTCCTCCCCACTGATCACATACCTCCTGTGTTGTTCGGAATCAAAAGAATGACGAATTGACGAACTGCGCACTGTTTTACGGTAGTCGTGGATTTGTACTATGGAAGCGCATCCCATACTGGGTGTGCGCCGATGGCGCTCGACACAGTTTTGGCTTATTTTTTCGTGGTGTTTTTACACCACTTTTCTTTCCCAAATCTTGGGAAAGATTAAAATAGAGAGTATTTTATCCGAGTTAGGTTCTTCCACTGTAGTGCAAGCCTGCAGTAAACAATTTCGGTAGGTATAATAAGAAAGGAAATTTACTATAAAATTTATATTTCCGGCAAAAAATGTTGTCACGGCCAATGTTCGTAGAACTTAGTTTAGTCAGACCTCAATATTTCCCTTTGGCACAACCTACAGGGCACATTTATGATCAGATTGCTTTGAAACCTGGTATGCTTGTTTGGGGAGACCTCCAGATGGGACCTATCGATTTTCTTCAATTTCTGTCAAAAAATGTTGCCGCGGCCAACGTTCTTAGAACTTAGTTTAGCCAGAAGCCTCACTACTTCCCTTTGGCACACCCTACAGGGTACATTTATGATCGAATTGCTTTGAAACCTGGCATGCTTGTTTGGGGAGGCCTCTAGATGGGAGCTATCGATTTTCTTCAATTTCCAGCAAAAAATGTTTCCACGGCCAACGTTTAGTAGAACTTAGTTTCGTCAGACCTCAATATTTTCCTTTTGTACACCCTACAGGGCACATTTATGATCGGATTGCTTTGAAACCTGGCATGCTTGTTTGGGGAGGCCTCTAGATGGGAGCTATCGATTTTCTTCATTTTCCGTCAAAAAATGTTGCCGCGGCCAACGTTCTTAGAACTTAGTGTAGCCAGAAGCCTCACTATTTCCCTTTGGCACACCCTACAGGGTACATTTATTATCGAATTGCTTTGAAACCTGGCATGCTTGTTTGGGGAGGCCTCTAGATGGGAGCTATCAATTTTCTTCAATTTCCGGCAAAAAATGTTTCCACGGCCAACGTTTAGTAGAACTTAGTTTCGTCAGACCTCAATATTTTCCTTTTGTACACCCTACAGGGCACATTTATGATCGGATTTCTTTGAAACCTGGCATGCTTGTTTGGGGAGGCCTCTAGATGGGAGCTATCGATTTTCTTCGGTTTCCATCAAAAAATGTTGCCACTGGCAATGACCTTCAATTAACTTAGTAAAAAACTTAGTGCAGTTAAGCATCAATATTTCCCTTTGACACACCCTGCAGGGTACATTTATGATTGGATCGCTTGCAAACTTGGTGAGCTTATGTGGGGTGACATCTATATGGGAGCTGTCGATTTTCTTCCATTTCTGTCAAAAAATGTTGACCTTTGAACTTAGTTTAGTCAGACTTCAATATTTCCTTTTAACACGGCCTTCAGGGCACGTTTATGATCGGATCACTTTGAAACTTGGTATGTGTGTTCCGTGTGACCTCTAGATGTGAGCTATTGTTTTTTTTCATTTCCATAAAAATTTATTGTCGTTATCACCAACCTTTGAACTTACTGCATTTGTGCATCATCTTATCCCTTTTGCACTCTCTGCAGGGTATATTTATAAATTTCCATAAAAAAAAACCCATTGCCACAAGCAATGACCTTCTACTTAGTGCATTAACATCTTCCTTTGGCATGCCTCAGAGGACACATTCATTATCAGGTTGTTTTGAAACTTTGTATGCTTATACAGGGTGACAAAGGTAGGAGCTATTGATTTTCTTTTCATTTCAATCAAAAACTGTTGCTGTTAGCAACAATCTTTGAATTTATTGCATTTGTGCATCAGCTTTCTTTGACATGACCTACAGGCCACATTTATCATAGGATTGTTTTTAAACTTGGTGTGCTCATTAGGCAAGAACTTAAGATAAGCATTCATTTCTGTGAAAAAAGTTGCCATTTACAATAACCTCTGAACATACTGCATTTGTGTATCAAAATTCTTCCTTTAGCCAGTCTTACAGTTTACATTTAAAAATGCATGGATTACTTTTGACGTTGTGCACACACAATGCTGTTATGTTGAAATTTAAAAAAAAATAACATTGGTACCAATGATCTTCAGTTTTGCCATTTCATTTATAACTTACCAAGTTCAAGTTTGTCAAGTTGAGCTACAGTGTCATTGACACTTTCATTTCTGCTTTAGTGTGGTATAAGAAATGCATGTATTTGTGTTCTCAGGACTTTGTAATAAAATATAAACAGTGGGTTATGTTTTTCTTTATACTTGTGCAAGTATGAGAGCATTATTTATCCAAAATTGCTGAAATTCCTATTGTTTTATGTATAAATTTGGAAAAAAACATTTTCTGCAACCCCCTCACCCACCCCCCCCCCCCCCCCTACAAAATGAACCAGGAAAAATCTAAAAGTAATATTGAATGATATATCTTTTTTTTCTATAAAGTTGCAGGGATATGGTCTTCCAAACCATTTCCCATTAACTTTGCAGAAAACAAAATTTCAACATTCAGTGTTTAGAAATCTGTGATCAGCTGAACTCTCACGTCCCTGCAGTAGTAGTGTTATTTCCGTAATAAACCTACAATTGTTGTGAGAGGTAGTGAACTCTAATGAATTAAAAATAATAATAAAATAATATTACTCAATAAATGTAATTGTTTGCAGTATGTGAGAGTGATGTCTCCAGATGCTCAGTGCTCTATCAGTGGGCCTTTCTTTCCAACAACATCAAGGAATCTCATACAGAATGGAATCTCACTTGATCAAGAAATACTGAAGACACCAGACTGGACACTTATTGCTATTCTGTTAGGAGCTGCCTTCCTTGTTATGATAATTATGATGATTATACTGGTAAGTGGCCTCATCATTAACCCTTTAATTCTCAGATTAATTTTACATTAATAACTACTGTATATTTATTTACGTAGCTTCAGACGACTTAATAGTTTTTCTACATTATTGTTGGCTGCCTGTACAGGCAACCAGCAATGATGTAAAAACACTTAAGAAAGATGCATCCTACTGGTAAAGTTCTCCAGAAATACACTTGGAACAACTTTTCAGTGCAATATAAAAGGGGTAGTTTGTGGCTGTATGGGGATTTGAGCGTTAAAATCTTAATGTTTTAACCTAGAAGTGCATATTTTTTGTGAAAGGAGAGTTTTGAAGCTCAACATGCAAGGGATATAATTAACCACAAAGTGTTAACAATTTAATCCAATATCCCTCTAGTGCTTTATGGTTAACTTACAGTGAGGTCCAGTTAATTGGGTATCTCCTATTTGAATAACCCAGTTCACTGCGTATAACTTGCAAATAACAAACCAATCACCATATCTCAAGTTAAAATTTGATCTGTTTATAGCATATAGTTTAAACTGTAAAATCATGTTAATTTAATAAAAAAAATTGTAATTCCACAAATAATTACTCAACAACCACTAAAGTTTATTGATCTATTGGGCCTCTGTGGACCGAGCATAGGCACTTAATCTATTATAAATGGTTTGAGAGAGCTCCAGGAGCTCTGTCAACCAATATATCATAGAATAAAAGCTCAGTATCACTAGGATACAAGAAAATTAAAAAATTGTGTTGATTGTATGTTTTAAATTTCTGTTAATTGAATATTCCTGTTAATTTAAATTTTTCACCAGCGAAGTGGCTGTTCAATTAACATAACTTCACTAGTTTACAACACCTCCCTGGAAATCCCAAATAAATTTGCCCATCGGCTGAAGATTTTATTTTGCATATGATGATTTAATTCAGGGGAGTACAAGATGTAAATAGACTTTGGATTGAAAATGGAAGACAGTGAATTATGAAAAAGGAAATCTCAAAGAACAAAATATCATATTTCAAGCACACCTGAGGAAAATGAAACCCTGATTGCTTTGGATTTTGGGAAGAGCCTACAATTCCTAGAAAAATTATCTAAGGCTAAAAAAATAGTGTTTTGATTCTCAGGCAATCCCTCATTGAATTTGGACATTTTTATTGCTTTTCAGTGTCTTCCAATATTACTACCAACTCCAAGAGACCCAAAACTTTTTACATTTTTTGATTGATATATATTTATTTTGTTGTGTCTCCAATATGTTTGCCTTGTTACAATTTATGGGAGAGTGCCTATAAGCACTCTCCCATAAATTGTAACGCGGCAAATACCCACAGATTAAATTCTTTTACTTCAAAGATAATATGAAGAGCGTCAAAAGAATATGAAGCATTTGATTTGCAGTACCTATAGTTTGTTTTTAGAGGAATGTTTTATTTTTCAAATTGAAAATGACTTTATTTGTATAAATGTGCATTCTCAATATTTCGGTGTGTAAAACGACAGCCGAAATCCTCTCCATGTTTGCTCACTTTTTACAAAAGAAAAATTAAAATTAAAAATAAAACCCTCCCTCCATCACTGATTTGAAAAAGAAATTGCCTGAGAATCAATTAATTTATTTTGTGTGGCCTAAGAAAATATTTTTCATTGCTTTGTTAACCCTTTACCTAATGAATCGGCGACATCCACCCACTGAGTTTTTACAAATTGTGCAGTTGAAGAAAAGTTATTCTCCAATAAAGTTAAACAAAACCATATTATGTGATCTCTCCTCATCGGAATAAGCGTGTCACGATCATTCCATTGAGGGGTCACATGATGTGGTTTTGTTGAAATTTTGTGAACAAATTTTAAATCACCTATTATAATAACAAATATTCATATTGTATGTGTTGGTTAAATGGTTAGCCCCTGCTCAATAAGTGATCCAAATTTGATTAGTCTTGTATGCAAAATCACCATTTCAATTTTGTATTTGTTTTTCATTTTTTGCTTCCAAAACAGTGTGAATTTCTCTTTAAATTTTTCTGTGTGAACTAAGTCCATTTTGTAAGATTTTCATAGATTTCCCATGTGGTCTGTGGGGACTGGTTATGAAATTCATTTCAGTGGTGAACATGAACTTGACTCAGTGTCAAATAAATAGACATTGGTATATTATGTGCTTGATCATTTGTACTAAAATTAACCTGAAAGTAAGTATCAAGTGTAATATTATTAATAATATTGTAAATGCAAGTTGAAAACAAAACTTTAGATTAAGAACACATTGAAATGTGACTGTGTACAGTCTGAATCGAGTTGTGTGTCTTCATTGCTTTGCAAAGTGAAACCGAGCTACCTTTTGAATGTTCAACATTCGAAGTGCATTGGTATAAATAAAGTATTGTCAGTACCTGTGTAATGGGAGTTTGCATAGTTGAGTTATACACAAGAAAATGAGTGTCATGTAACAGTTGATGGTTACTGCGATCGTTGACCTCCTATTTCTCTCCACATATATTTAGTGTTTTGGAAACAAATGCAGTGGCATAACAAGGAAATAATATTGGAGGGTACTTTCTAGTGGACGAACCAGGGGGTTGGGGGATTAGATGCAGTGTCCTGGGGCCTTCCTGGGAAACTTTTTCAAATCTTGGGTTAAAACCTTTTTGTTGATGGCTTTCCTAGTAGTTTCAAACAGGATTTATCTACACTATAAACCCACCAGTCATTAAATAATGCCACACAAACTGTGTTGCAAAATGATCATACAACATGCAGTAGGTACATTACCACATTTTGCATTTGATAATACTTATTAATAGAGTTGATTTTTCAGTGATATATTCATCAAACAAACTTAACATATGCTTGCTGAACATGACAATGAAAGAATGTTTAAATCAGAAGGAAAATTAACCGTATCTTTGGCAAAATTTGGGGGACATGGGGGGTAAATACCCCCCACCCTTACCTCCATGGTTTCTAAGCCATTGAAAAAAGGTGATATGTGCCCACCCTCAAGTGACTCAGTATGAGGAATGCTCATAAAGTCTATTCTGTCTTGTTTCACAGACCTCATCATCCATCATTAAATGATAATTATAAATTATTTCAGCACCTAACCAGCAAACAGTATACTGTTTGCCAAATGGAAGGACCCCAAGACAGATTTGTCATAAATGTAGAAAATTCTTTACTTAACATGATTAGATCAATGACATTTGCAAAAAATTTTCTTTGATAACTAAAAACCTTGATTTTTTGCCTCAAAAACATTTGTATATCTCCCCATCAGTGAGCTGATTTCTGTAATGGGACATTAGGTGTATTTTAGAGGCAAACACTGACAAAAAATATAATTTGATATGAATGGCAATTTTTGTAAATAGCCCTGCCAGATACAGCTGGTACATTATGTAAATGGTCATGTTCACCAATCAAATAAAATATGTTTAAATGGTGTGGAATGATTAATGCAATGAATAAATTTTAAAAAATCACAATATGGCAAACAGCATTGTATGAAGATTGTTGTGGGATTTTTTCAGCTTCTGTTCAGGAAATACGGTTGGAGCAAATCATCATATTTGTATCCCTTTTACCGACTTGTTGCACAAAGGTATGATTTTGATATGTATGCCAGTAAAGGCTCAACAGTCCATCCAGTTAAAAAATACCATAGAAACATGGAGGCAACGAGAAGACCTTCCATAGATTCAACATATCAGCCTGCCATTCTGGATGGTAAGTACTTTAGCCTTGTGTTAATAGTTGTTTACAGTGCAGCACTTTTACTTAAATTTGCCAACTTTTCCAATATCAGTAAACTCTTTCCATTATTCATTTACATAAAAGCATCACACTGGCCAGAGTTCCTGTGGGAAACTAGGGAAGTGTAGTAGAGCTTGTTTACTTGTAAAATAGGATCAGGTAATCAATGCCTTTTGAAAATGATCTGAAGGGGGCAACATTGGTATAAACTATTGGTTCAACATGATTATGGGTATGTTTCAGTGAACTATTCCGGTTTACTTGGTTTACTATTCCATGTAAACCTAAACTGTGGTTTAGAAATCCCAATAAAACGATATGTTTGATGCGAATACTGTTCCACGTAAACCCCTGCTTGATGTTGTTAGGAAACATGAAGCATGAAAGCATTGTTAGGAGGGGGATATCCAAAGCGTGGGAAACATATCCCTGCTTTCATTTTTAAACAATCTTAGAAAACCATCATTAAAAAGGCCCTCATTAGAAACTCTCCAGTGATGGTGTCAGAAATTGCGTTACTGCTATCATGGAAGTAAAATGTCACAAAAAGGATCTTCTGAAAGTTGTAAAAAAATTTCTGAGAGAAAAACACCCTTTCAGTTGAGAATCAAATATTTTTGAAAAGCCGCTTCTGTGGGCTAAATAAACGTTATTAACTTTTTTATAGTTTCTCTCTCTTTAGTTTTTAGCATTTTTTGGTGAACCTTGCACTGTTTATTTCTTTTTCAGCACTAGAAATCAGAATATTTTTTTACAGTTGTTGTGCGAGGCGTAGAACTTTTTTATGTGTTTTCCACTGCGCATGTCAAAAATAGAATGATAAACCAAATAACCCTGCTCTCCAGGAGGTTTAGTTGGTTTAATCCAGAATGATAAACCAGAATATAAACTGCTTAGTGAAATGACCTAGTTTTTAGCTGCGACACCATACTTGGTATGCAAGTGTATCTTCAGGATGTCTACACCCTCTCAATAGTGCACGTCATTCGGATAATTTCTGTCACATTTATGGACTTGTCACCAACAAGTTTTTTTTTATCCCCAATGAGTTTTTGTGTCAAAAATTGCACATTTTTATCGTTGCACAAATCGTCACAGCTCCGGCACTGTGACAGTGTGTTTAGTTATTCTATGTGTCTGTGCATGCTCACAATAAACCAAGTAAGCCGGAATAGCGCACTGAAACATACCCTTTATATGTGTGTTTGAGTCGAGATATAGCCACAGATGCTGAAAATTACCTTAAGCACCAATAAACAACAATATCGGTGATATAGCTGCCCTCTGGTGTAATTATTATTGCGCAATAAATCCTGGTACACTGAATCCCACTCAGTTAGATTTTTTCCAGTCAAATAAACTAATTAATTTTGGTTGTATAGTAAACTCCCGTTGATTGAATACAAAATCTTGTGATCTTTTGGGAGAAAAAAAAGACTTAAAGAAAAAAACTCTGAATAGAACCCTGTCAGTCACTGAATTCCCCATATTTATAAACCCCTTTGGCCTCTGTGCATCTAGTATACGCTTTTAAGCCATTTTTAGCTCAACTTTGACGTAGTCAAATTTGAGGTTATGTCATGACCCATTGTCTGTCGTCCATCTGTCCATCTGTCAACAGTTCAATATGGCTCGGGCTAGAGGCCGTATTTATGAACCGATCTTTACGAAACCTCTTTGGTACCTTTGTTATCCCCGTGGGACAAGAACGAGTGTTTTTAGGTGCAGTCCGAAATTCAAGATGGCCACCGATAGCCATTTTCTACCAAAATTAGTGCAATCAGTTTTTATACCCCCGCTTCGAAGAAGTGGGGGCTATATAGGAATCGCCCTGTACGTCCGTACGTCCGTACGTCCGTCCGTCCGTCCGTCCGTCTAGGCATCCGTACGTCCATCCGTACGTCTTTCCAGACATGAAATTCTTGTATGCGCAACTCCTCCTACATTTATCAGTCAATTTGGACAAAACTTTTCAGACATCATCACTACTAAGTGAACATGCGCATATTCCAAGATTTTTGATCTGCGACAATTTTAACCAGGTTATCTCCCTTTGACTTAGATTTATTGTGTCTTTCCATCCGAACAAATTCTTGTGTGCGCAACTCCTCCTACATTAATGAACCGATTTTGATGAAACCTTTCAAACATCATCTCTACTAAGTGAACATGTGCATATTCCAAACTTTTTAATCTGCGACAATTTTAACCAGGTTATCTCTCTTGAACTTTGATTTAATATGGGTTTCTACATGAAATTCTTGTGTGCGCAACTCCTCCTACATTTATCAATCAGTTTGGACAAAACTTTTCAGACATCATCACTACTAAGTGAACATGTGCATATTCCAAGATTTTTGATCTGCGACAATTTTAACCAGGTTATCTCCCTTTGACTTAGATTTATTATGTCTTTCCGTTCGAACAAATTCTTGTGTGCGCAACTCCTCCTACATTAATGAACCGATTTTGATGAAACCTTTCAAACATCATCTCTACTAAGTGAACATGTGCATATTTCAAACTTTTTGATCTGCGACAATTTTAACCAGGTTATCTCTCTTGAACTTTGATTTAATATGGGTTTCTGCATGAAATTCTTGTGTGCGCAACTCCTCCTACATTTATCAATCAATTTGGACGAACGTTTACAGACATCATCACTACTAAGTGAACATGCGCATATTCCAAAATTTTTGAGCTTGCGCAATTTTAACTAGGTTATCTCCCTTTAACTTAGATTTATTATGGGTTTCTACATGAAATTCTTGTGCGTGCAACTCCTCCTACATTTATCAATCAATTTGGACAAAACTTTTCAGACATCATCACTACTAAGTGAACATGCGCATATTCCAAGATTTTTGATCTGCGACAATTTTAACCAGGTTATCTCCCTTTGACTTAGATTTATTATGTCTTTCCGTTCAAACAAATTCTTGTGTGCGCAACTCCTCCTACATTAATGAACCGATTTTGATGAAACCTTTCAAACATCATCTCTACTAAGTGAACATGTGCATATTCCAAACTTTTTGATCTGCGACAATTTTAACCAGGTTATCTCTCTTGAACTTTGATTTAATATGGGTTTCTGCATGAAATTCTTGTGTGCGCAACTCCTCCTACATTTATCAATCAATTTGGACGAAAGTTTACAGACATCATCACTACTATGTAAACATGCGCATATTCCAAAATTTTTGAGCTGTGGCAATTTTAACTAGGTTATCTCCCTTTAACTTAGATTTATTATGGGTTTCTACATGAAATTCTTGTGCGTGCAACTCCTCCTACATTTATCAATCAATTTTGACGAAACCTTTCAAACATTATCACGACTAAGTGAACATACGCATATTCCCAAATTTTTGATCTGCGACAATTTTAACCAGGTTATCTCCCTTTAACTTGGATTTATTATGGGTTTTCAAATGGGATTCTTGTGTGTGCAACTCCTCCAACATTAATGAACCGATTTTGAATACATGTTACACATTGTAAATGTGTTTTTCCAAATGTAAACCATATATGTGTGGGCTCTTTAAGTATTCAGTGCTGTTCTGTGGAAGGCCACATGCAAATACAAATTTCAACAACAAAAAATGATCTTTATGTATACATTTCCTTATGGCCTTCGCCTACATGATCAGAAGTGCATTCCTCTAAAAACCCAAAGCGGGGGTATTAATCACCTTCAGTGATAGTTCTAGTTTTTGGTGGTCTGAATTTGTTAATCAAATTTTTTTATTACAAATTATTGGAGAGTGCTCACAAGCACTCTCCAATAATTTGTGATCAAGCAAGTTTATATAAACAAAATATTTGTGTTTGACTGAATATGAAACATGAGCAAGAAAAATGTTGGCTTTTGCTCTGCTGGCCTCACTTTTTTGAAAGCCCTGATAGTGGCTTCTAGCACTCAACCAGTTAACATAGATGTGAGAAAATAGTTCATTTTCTCTGGTAACATGACAATTAATCTTTTTCTTTTTTCTCTGCACAGAGATGGCAAATCACCAGAATTTCAAGCAACACTTTTTTCTCACAGTGCGACTAGAAACATAATAACTTCAATCATGTTTGACAGAGCTCAATGAGCTTGGTCAAACTAGTTTGAATTGCTTAAATTCCTATGTTCATTAACTGAAAAATGTGCTGCTTAAAATTTTGATATTTTGACTTCAGTGTGCAAGGGCTTAACCATTGATTGTGACTTGCCATTTGAATAGGCATGACCGCTCTATCATAGGGCATTATAAGCTATGTTATGGGAATATTATCTTGTTGCTTTTCAACATACCATTCATTCTCAATTTAATTTTGTCATCATTCAGTTTAATATCTGATAGCATTGTAAGTGAAACTAGTCTATAGTTTCTGCCTAAATCCTTGAGGCTCAACATTGTTGTAATCTTATTGTAAGGTCTGGCAATCAAGGGGCATTAATTCTTTGTATGTTAACATTGGTATTAACTGGTAGAGTGCTAAATTATTTTTGGTCCTTAAAATTGCTTTGTGCATCTTTGCCTTGTTACAATTTATGGGAGAGTGCCAGTAGGCACTCTCCCATAAACTGTGACACGGCAAATCCTAACAGAGAAAATAATTTCACTTCAAAGATAATATGAAGCACATTCACAGAATATGAAGCCTTTAAATTGTGATACTGGCCCTTTGGAATAAAGCCCAAATATGGGCTTTCAGCACTCTACCAGTTAAAGAGCTCTATTTTATTTTGCTTTTGCTGTTTTAATGACAATGATTGGTGGATATTGTGGGTGCAATAAGTTATCAGTCTCTTCCGGGGCAAGTTGGGAATTTTAGTATTTCAAATTTTTGTGTTCTTTTCCAATTTGAAGACTATCATGCCACAAGTCAACTTTTTTAGATTATTTACTTCATAAGAAATACGTTGTTAAAGCAAAATTGTACTATTTTTCATATCTAGTCCAAAATATTTATGTTGCTATTCAGAATTCGGCAGCTGATTCCATCTCCTTTATGAAGATGTGCTTATTGTATCTTTTTATCATTTTATACATGCTAGCTTTTAATAAAATAGCAATAAGTTAGTTTGGCAGAATATGGTTGGTGAGACTGTATTAGCCCTTTACCATAAGAACGGCCCAAAATGCAATCCTTATTCACAGAAATCATTATTTTGTCTCAAAAGCATAGCATATGACCCCTCATTGGAACAAGCTCATTCCAATGAGGGATCATAAGCTATGTTTTTGATGCAAATAATTTCTAGAATAATTTGCAAGTGTCAGCTGCTTTTTGTGTTAGGTAAAGGATTAACCATTTACCTAACACACCTAGTGGTGGCAGTTGCAGGAACAATTCTTGATTAACTAAAATCTTTCATTTTTCGCTTAACTCTTTCAACCCGCTGTGCATAATTTTTTGTGTGAAAAAAATATGGTAGTTGATGAGCAGGCAATCTAAAGAGCTAAAAATCTGATGCGAGTCTCGGTAAAAATGTAATCCAACAGCTCAACAGAGCTATTGGATTAAATTATTACTGAACCTCCCAACAAACCAGGGTAGTGTCGTCCATTTTGCCATTGACAGTATTGACTGAAATGATATCTTCCAGGGCAGAGTTGAAAGGGTTAAAGAAGATAGCTTATGACCCATCTATGGAGTGAGCTCTCCATGAAATCTTTGCATAACCTGTGTTTTGGAAATATACATTTGTTAATTTATAAGAGCGATTTTTGTGAATCAGGGTGGCTGGATATGGCTGTTACATTAAGCAAAGGATTAAACTAATTTATTCTGTTTTAGCATGATAAACTGTAGAAAAAGAGTTATTACTATAGAAGCACAAACCCATAGAAGCATTAACCCTATGAATTGCAACAGCATCAAGTTTAATGTGGTTCACAAATTCTGATTTGCTTATATAATTAAATAGCACCCAGTAACTTAGGTGTGAGGGAACACCTTCTAAAGTGAGGAACACAATTACAAATGACATGCTACACCCGATTATACTTTTATTATACCCCCGCTTCGAAGAAGTGGGGGCTATATAGGAATCGCCCTGTACGTCCGTCCATCCGTCCGTACGTCCATCTGTCCGTATGTCCGTCCATCTGTACATCTTTCCGTCCGGACAAATTCTTGTGTGCGCAACTCCTCCTACATTAATGAACCGGTTTTGATGAAACCTTCATCTCTACTAAGTGAACATGTGCATATTCCAAACTTTTTGATCTGCGACAATTTTAACCAGGTTATCTCTCTTGAACTTTGATTTAATATGGGTTTCTATATGAAATTCTTGTGTGCACAACTCCTCCTACATTTATCAATCAATTTGGACAAAACTTTTCAGACATCATCACTACTAAGTGAACATGTGCATATTCCAAGATTTTTGATCTGCGACAATTTTAACCAGGTTATCTCCCTTTGACTTAGATTTATTGTGTCTTTCCATCCGAACAAATTCTTGTGTGCGCAACTCCTCCTACATTAATGAACCGATTTTGATGAAACCTTTCAAACATCATCTCTACTAAGTGAACATGTGCATATTCCAAACTTTTTAATCTGCGACAATTTTAACCAGGTTATCTCTCTTGAACTTTGATTTAATATGGGTTTCTACATGAAATTCTTGTGTGTGCAACTCCTACATTTATCAATCAATTTGGACAAAACTTTTCAGACATCATCACTACTAAGTGAACATGCACATATTCCAAGATTTTTGATCTGCGACAATTTTAACCAGGTTATCTCCCTTTGACTTAGATTTATTATGTCTTTCCGTTCGAACAAATTCTTGTGTGCGCAACTCCTCCTACATTAATGAACCGATTTTGATGAAACCTTTCAAACATCATCTCTACTAAGTGAACATGTGCATATTCCAAACTTTTTGATCTGCGACAATTTTAACCAGGTTATCTCTCTTGAACTTTGATTTAATATGGGTTTCTGCATGAAATTCTTGTGAGCGCAACTCCTCCTACATTTATCAATCAATTTGGACGAAAGTTTACAGACATCATCACTACTAAGTGAACATGCACATATTCCAAAATTTTTGAGCTGTGGCAATTTTAACTAGGTTATCTCCCTTTAACTTAGATGTATTATGGGTTTCTACATGAAATTCTTGTGCGTGCAACTCCTCCTACATTTATCAGTCAATTTTGACGAAACCTTTCAAACATTATCACAACTAAGTGAACATACGCATATTCCCAAATTTTTGATCTGCGACAATTTTAACCAGGTTATCTCCCTTTAACTTGGATTTATTATGGGTTTTCAAATGGGATTCTTGTGTGTGCAACTCCTCCTACATTAATGAACCGATTTTGAATACATGTTGCACATTGTAAATGTGTTTTTCCAAATGTAAACCATATATGTGTGGGCTCTTTAAGTATTCAGTGCTGTTCTGTGGAAGGCCACATGCAAATACAAATTTCAACAACTAAAAATGATCTTTATGTATACATTTCCTTATGGCCTTTGCCTACATGATCAGAAGTGCATTCCTCTAAAAACCCAAAGAGGGGGTATTAATCACCTTCAGTGATAGTTCTAGTTTGTACAGAATTTCTGTATGAAAGTTCTGATTTGAATAAATTTTTGTGTGAATGTTCAGTAACATGGAATACATCACATATAATACAGGTTTTTTTCTTGTGCAGAAATTATGCTAATTAAATGTACTTTGATTTATTCAGTGTTACTGATACACAGTAAGTACACATGTCAATACGGCTCGGGCTAGGGGCTGTATTTATGAACTGATCTTCACAAAACTTCTTGGGTGCCTTTGTTATCACCTTGGGATGAGAACGAGTGTTTTTGGGTGCGGTCCGAAATTCAAGATGGCTGCCATTTTGTACCGAAATTAGGTCCAATCAGTTTTTTGTACAGAACTTCTATATAAAGGTTCTGATAAGAATAAATTTTTGAATGAATGTTTAGTAAGATGGAATACATCAAATATAATACAGGGTTTTTTTCTCATGCAGAAATTACGCAAATTAGATGAACATTGATTTATTCAGTGCTACTTATACACAGTAAGTGCACATGTCAATACGGCTCGGGTTAGAGACTGTATTTATGAACCGATTTTCACGAAATTTCTTGGGTACCTTTGTTATCACCTTGGGACAAGAACTAGTGTTTTTGGGTGCATTCTGAAATTTCAAGATGGCTGCCAGCGGCGAATTAGATAAACTTTGATTTATTCACTGCTACTTATACACAGTAAGTGCACATTTCAATACGGCTCTGGCTGGAGGCATCTAACTGTCACCCACCTTTACAATACTTTACCAGTACATTTGTTACAGGCTACAGTCAGTATTTATGTACAGAACTTTACAATACTTTACATGTACCTTTGTTATCAGGTCATTACCTAGATGTGTGTCATTACTGTGTCACATACTATACATGTACATGTCTTACACAAGTTGAGCTACAGTGTCATTGACATTTTCATTTTCTATTTGATAGATCTCCCTGAACTTTCTCAAACAAAATATAATAGAATAAATGTCTAGTGTATCGCTAGAAAACAAGAAAATGACTAACTGCCTGGTAGTTGTTAAATATTGTTCATTGGAACATTCAGCTCAATTTCATTCTTTTGGGGTTCACTTAGTATTTCAGTTTGTACTGACAAGGTCAAAGAATTTACATACTATTCTATTTATTTCCCACTGATTACATGAAACCTTTTATGAAAAAAACATTTGGCTGGTTATTGTCCTTATTTAGGGAAAATTTAACAAAAATGTGATACTTGATCTGAATCATCCTGAATTGCAGTGTTGATCTGATTGGATAACGAGTTGTTTTGTGCAAACAGCACTGTATGCTGTAGATCAACCATGCTCACATGAACATTTAACCAATACGATGATATTAGACTATACCTTTTTTTGCTGGACAGGGTTTAATCCAAGCCCTTTAAGGGGGTTAAATGTGTTAAGAGATATCTATGTAAAACAAGTGGGATGAGGCGACTTTCAGTGATGAGGGATGTGTCTAAGTAACTTTTTTTAATAGCCTTACAGGGAACATTTTATTTTTTATTAGTTTCCTTTTTGGGGTGTCAACAGTGGAAGCATAGATCACAGAAAACTTCTTTCTTCCTAACTATTTGCAATCTCAGCAAATGTTTTGACGGATGAAACCACTTAAAGATACCATAAGTTTCAGATATTATGTCTAGCCATTATATGGCCATTATAGCATTTGGTTATCTACATTTGTCATTCATTACAGCAAGGGCAATAGAGATGAAGAATGATGATTTCTGGGATTATGACAGACAGGTAGATCTTGAGTCTTTCAGCTCCACACAGCTTTTTGATACTCTTTCGCTGCAGTCACGAAATGTCACACAGAAGATTGGCAAACAGAAAGATGAAGTGAGTACATATTTTTGTGTCGCCGCCCCATGAAGTGGGGAGCGACATATAGGGATTACTTTTGTCGTCTTGCATTGTCCACGTCGTCTGCGTCACACTTTCTCTTATCCGCCACTCCTCTTTAACCTATGAATGGATTTTGATGAAACTTTCAGTGATTCTTTATCACATCATGGCATTGTGCACCTCCTATTTTATTTTTTTGATCCGCTGTATTTTTTCCAGAGTTATGCCCCTTTTCCACTTAGAATTCTGTCTGAAACGCCAGGCTTCTCTTATCCGCCACTCCTCTTTAACCTATGAATGGATTTTGATGAAACTTTCAGTCATTCTTTATCACATCATGGCATTGTGCACCTCCTATTTTATTTTTTGATCCGCTGTATTTTTTCCAGAGTTATGCCCCTTTTCCACTTAGAATTCTGTCTGAAATATTAAAATATAGTGCAGGCGACACACGTCTTCCATGGAAGACTCACATCTAAGTTATACTGTACCAATGACCCAGACTTAGCTGGTGCTAACTCTAAAATATTTAGGGCCAAACGCAAATTTTACCCCCCAATCCCCAAAATTTGCATCTAAAACCGAAAATTACATGCCCTATAATGTCCTCCATACTTTTACTCCACTGCACATGCACAGTGTCAAGGAGGTCTCGAAATTGGCGCCAAATGTCATTCTTTGTTTGGCCCTCAATACAGTTACACATCACTGTTATTTGTGCTTGTAAATCTCAGTTTTAATGATGCCAGACATAATTATGAGAGAAATGGTGGATATAAGGAGGAAATAGAAGGAAGACAGGAAAAAACAGTGGAAGGAAATGTTCAAGTTCAAGGCTGTAACTTATAATTATTTTACGAAATTATTCATGTTACCTATTTTCGAGGCATGACCTTGTTGTGGTCATTTTTGCTATGAATGTTCCATTGTTTAATCAGTGTTTCCTCTCTCCCTTTCCTTTATTCCCCCCTAGCTATTCTCCCATGCTTTTGGCTTATTTTTTGTAATGTTTATTACTAAAATTTCTTGGGAGTTTTGGCTTGGAAACAGAATTATTTTCTGTTTTTTTCCCCATGTTTACGTCCTCACCCTTGGGTGTTTAGGCGTTTTGGTCTGCATCTACCATCTGATGTTCTGCAGTTTCTTCTCTGGAAGTCTCTGTTTTGCATCAGATAGTGTTTAAATTGGTAACTGATTTTGGGCCATGTTTATCAGTGCCTGGAGTCATGTTTCCGGTTTGTTTACACTTTTTGTTTATGTTGACAACAGTTACTTCTTATAGTGATTACTTGTCCTCTGCTTAGTTCAGTTCATAGCAAGATACATTAATATTGTCTGTAAGTGGTACATTAACTTTTTGAAATGATTTTAAAATTTTTGTCGACACTTAGGCTTTTTTGGGATCCATTTGGGCTCATTGTTCCCATTGGGAACTTGGGCTCTTCTGAAAATTTTTTTTCAAAATTTTTTTTCTTTTAAATTATTTTCTTTTGAAATGTTATAATGGATTATAATATATTATGTATATTTTTTTCAAGGGTTAGTGCGAGTAATATGACTGTGTATATTTTTTCATGTTGAAAAAAATATTGTTCAAATTGTAATGCGAGGATATCTTCCTCTAATTCACAGGTTCATTGTGTTTCTTATAGTCAATGTATTCGCACTAATTCTTGCTCTGTGTGTGTTGATTGATATGACAACGTTGCAGATGTGTGTCACGGTATTTTGTTAGCGGTGAGGGGTCCATTATGGTCCTCTCTCCGTAGGGTCACTCTATATTATCAGTTTCTTTTTCAGAATTCAGAGTGATGTTTCCGTGATGTCTTCAACAAATGTGTCTCTGTCGTTGCAATATTAGGGCTAGCGGGAAATGCTCAAGGTATTACGACAATTGCCTGGAATTTGCTAGTTCGATCGAAGGCCTTGATCGCCCGCTAGTCTGCCCGGTGTCGCGACCATTCACCGAATGGCTCAGCACCCGGGTTTGTCCGTCGCGGTCCAGGGAAGCAGATTGGGTGATGCGAGCACTATAAAACATCAGATGTGCACACCCAGCAACGACGGATCCAAGGATAGTACAGAGGAAGCCTGTCAGTCCGGTAGCTAGCTCGTCCAGGTCCACCCGGTCCGCGAGCGAGAGAGGCCCCCTCTCTCTTGCATCAACATCTGTGCCGCGATGTTGTTGTATGTTTGTTCGCTTAGTCAGAGCTTACGTCCACTCCTCCTGCTTGGGACGCTCCGTCGCATGACAGTCCGATGCAGCTGTTATATTGGCTTCCTCATACTCGTCAACACACACGACCGCACCTTGGCTATGTGATCACAGATTTCCAGGGGACGTTCGCATATTATATAAATGAAGGATTGAACGTCCCTGGTGCTCCTGCTTTTCCGACCAAGGAATATACGTCGACCAGGTCACTCCATTTGCTAGCCATGGATACGAGACCTTTCCAGTTGGGATGTTTGCATATTATATAAATGCAGGAATGAACGTCCCTGGAGCTTCCAGCGGATAATTTACGTAGGACCGCGGCTCCACAGGTCTCATAGAGTAACATGAACAAGGTGTTGTTATCGTGATGTCTTCGTAAAGTGTGCTTCAGTCGTCACAGTCAAATAAAGAGTTAGCGGCAAAAGTGCTCATGTAGATGCGTCAATTGCCTGGAGTTCCCTAGTAGGATCGATGGCTTTGGCATCCGCTAGCTTGCCCGTTGTCGCGACCATTCACCGGGTTCGTCCGTTGCGGTCCAGGAAGGAAATTCGGGTGATGCGAGCACTATAAATACAATGTGCACACCCGGTGACGATGGATACGAGGATAGTTTGGAGGAAGCCTATTAGTTCGGTTCCTAGCTCATCCAGGTCCATCCGGGCTGCGAGTAAAAGAGGTCCTTCTCTCGTACTACAACATCTGGGCACAGATGTTGTGGTACATAACGTTCCTCAGTCGGGGCATACATCCACCGCTCAGGACGCTGTGTTATATAGACAGTCAAGAGAGACTGCTCTTTCGGTTTCCTCATCCTCACGGCAGCACACGCGACCGCACCTTGGCTATGTGACCAGTCATATTCAACCACTATCGCTGACCAGGGATTCTATGACGACCAGGTCACGCCATCCGGTAGCCAAGGATATGAGGCCTTCATATTCCGCACATTCGTATATAAGAAATATGCAGGAGTCAATGTCTAAGGAGCTTCCAGCGGCTAAATTCTGTAAGACCGCAGCTCCATAGGCCTCCGTTATGGACATGCTATCGCAGATAGCACAAATTATCCCAGCACCCGACAAAACTCTGTCGGATTAAGAATTATCTGAGGAAGCTGGGTTGGTACGTTCTGCTGCAGGTTCAGGCATGGACTACCAAGAATTACAAGTGGTCCGACAGGATGGCGGAAGGGATACGGATGAGTTGTATTTTCCCTTTCGGAACAACATAATTGCCATAGAGTGCATCCGGCATTATCTTCTGACGTTGTTCTTCCAGACCAAAAATTGCTGCGTTGCTGGATAAGAGACTGATAGCGCCACTGGACTCAGAATTCTTATCAGTTTAGGGACATCATCCCTCAGTTTCCGACATAGTCCAGAAATGTCTCACGGACATTTGATCTGTTGAATGGTGCTATATATATATATATAACTTGCTACCTAAAGGGGCAGGTCAGGTTTCTTATCGGCAAATGCTCTACATCTGCCTTTCATCAATTCAAGGAATAATTTGAAACGGCAGGACAGAGCATTCTGAGAGTTCTCTGCATCTAGACGACCAGGTCAGGACCTAGTATTGTTTATACCGTCGTCAATGTCAATTCCAACCACGATGTTGGAAACGACAATATCATCTAGCAAGGTTAGCTTAGACGGATCATCGTACGCAGATCACCTTTCCAGAGCGTTATCATTACGTCTCAAAGGAAAAAGAATTCCAGGATGTACAACCTCCTTAAGAGTTCTTTCAAGGGCCTCACGTAAAACTCCACCCTTTTAGTGGCAATATCGAGTTGGTTAGACGTGACGCGGCCCTGACTACATCCACGCGTGTGGATAGTAAGGTGAAAAACTCTCTCAGAGTCGCTCCTGTCTCCGGAGAGTTTCTCTTCGATGGCAAGCTTTCCGCAGTCTATGATCAGATAACTAAGAAAGCTTCAGACTCTCTGTTATTCAAATCCGCTTCCATATAGTCGGATTCAGCAGAGAAAAGTAGGACAGGCACTTCTGGGATGAATACGTCCAAGGGAAGTTCCTTTTGGGGTTCCTACTTTAGAGACCGTCAGGGTAGTGACTCAGGTAGGGGCTGTAATTCTGGCTGAGACATCCTGTCAGAAGCCCCTAGGTCGATGGGGCGAGGTGTGGGCCGTGGAGGACATGGCTTCTCCTTCCGCAAGCCTCGCAGGACCAGGAGGTAATGGTATTAACCTCTATCGTGTACCAGTGAGCGGAAGAGTTTCTCAATTAATTGGGAGTAGATTACGGACGTCACTTAGATTTGAGGGGTGATTTCGGAAGGACTAAATTGTCTTTCAAACAAAAACCTCCGTTAACTCGAAGTCCAAGATGGACTCAGCTTCCGTCAAGTCCGCATGGAAGAGGCTCACTTCCATCAGAAGTCCAGTCTCTTCTGGAATGATCGCGATAGAGATCATAGAAATCAGGAATTTCCATGTTTCTACAACCATCCTTTTCTGGTTCCAAAACCAGACGGCTCGTTCTGTCCACTCATAAATCTGAGCTGGATAAACAAGCTGATCATGGCTCCAAGTTTATATATGGAGTCCATCCGATCGGTCAGAGCGAGTTTTCGGGTTTACGACTATGCTACATGCATAGATCTCAAGATGCGTACTTTCACGTCAGGGTACATCAGGCATTCCGAAAGTATCTTCTCTTCTTCATCATAGGAGTCGTGTATCAGCTCCGAGCAATGTGCTTCGGTCTGAATCTAGCCCCCTGGGCTTTCACTCGAATAACGAACTCATACCTCCTCGCTGAATTATTATGTAATACTCTCTTTTACAAAGAATGATGTTGGCGCCAATTCCGGTCACTTCCTGGCGTCTGCGCCTGCGTGGAGAGTAAAGGTATGGAGGGCGAGATAGGACTTCTTATTTTCAGTTTTGCATGCAAATTTTGGCGATTGGGGGGCAAAATTTGTGTTTGGCCCTCGATATTTTGGAGTTAGCACCAGCTAAGTCTGGGCCATTGGAAAGTATGAAAAATATAGAAATTACTATGAATTTATAATTTTTAACATATTAACATGGTATTTTCTCATTTGGGATCTGAACTGACCACTAACAGTATGAGGGATATCGAGGTCAATGTTGACAAGTCAACTCTTTGAACCATAGTGGCCGTTTTTCCATCCAGGAACATGCTACGTCATAATGCCATTACATAGGATGGCTGTTCAGTAAATCTAGGTCTACCCCAAATAATGAATATGGACTCTTCCAAGTAACTGAACTGGCATGGAAGATACCACAAGAGTTCAAAGGGTTAATACAGGTATTTTAATTTCTACCCATTACTTAATAATGTTAAGTCATTCAGTACTTTGCTGAGATACCGGGCAACCTTTTCATAATTGCCGGTCGCATTTTCTACATGACACAGGTATGGGATGTGCTGAACAGTCAGGGTGTAACTACCATTTGAAAAATTATCTTCAATACAGCCCTAAAATCATCCAAGTTTGGTCAGGACATATCACCTCAAAAAATATTTTACTCACTTTACTGTTCACATTCCACCTTGCACAGTCATGGGATACGAACTCAGTATCCAACTCCCGAATACACATACTTCCAAATTTAAATGACTACCAATAGAAGTCACTGTATAATTAAAGAATATTTAATATCTTCTTTTTTGAACTCACAGAGTCTAAAAATTTTTTAGGGCCTCAAGAATAAAATAGGGTCGGTCAGGAAACCCCAAACACACATATTATTTTACTTGGCCTAAAGGATTTCATTTGTTTTAATATTCTCACAGGTAAAACAAATGTATACCAAAATAGCCAATCAAGCAGAATCTCTGAAAGGACTTTGGGCTGCTAAGATGAACTTGAATGGAAGAACTGCACTTGCCACAGATGAAGATTTAGGTGAATATGAAAGAAAATTACATGAGCTGGACTTGGAGTTAGAGAGAAGGAAGGAAATTGGACGTAGTTTTGAAATTATTTTGCAGACACAGGAGCAACTGATGGATGATGATGAACATTTCAGAAAGGAACATCAGGTATTAACCCTTTACCCAACGTAATGGCCAAAACAGGCCAGTGCTATTCTTAAAAAATCGCCAATTAAGTTTCATTATTTTTTCATTTTTTGTCTCAGAAACATAGGTTATGACCCCTCATTGGAATGAGCTCCTCAGACTCATTCCAATGAGGGGTCATAACCTATGTTTTTGAGACAAAAAATGAAAATTAGTTATTCAAGAAATTATTTTGCAAGTGTTGTCTGCTTTTCATGTTATGTAAAAGGTTAAAAGGTTTTCTTGTTTCACTTTTTCTGCACATGCTTTTAGTGATATCCCATTATGCACATGTAGAACTAAGACTTTAAGAAATTATATCTTGAGTTGAGAGAAAGGTACACGATCACTCTGGGACACCATCACTTGCATAAAATTGAGGAGCATGAATTATCGCTTGCCTCCATAATTTTTAGCTCAACTTTGACAGAAGTCAAATTTGAGCTGATGCCATGGTCAGTCGTCCATCTGGCCATCTGTCTGTCAACAATTCAATACAGCTCGGGCTAGAGGCCGTACTTATGAACCGATGTTTACGAAACTTTTTGGGTACCTTTGTTATGACTGTGGGACGAGAACGAGTGTTTTTGGGTCCAGAGCAAAATTCAAAACGGCTGCTGGCAGCTATTTTGTACAAAATTAGGTGCAATCAGATTTTTGCGCAGAACTTCCATATGAAAGCTCTGATTCGAATAATATTTTTGTATAAATGTTTAGTACCATGGGATACATCACATATAATACGGGTTTTTTTCTCGTGCGTAAATTATGCAAATTAGACTAACTTTGATTTATCTAGTGTTACTTTGAGCACTGTAAGTGCAAATGCTAATACGACTCGGGCTAGAGGCCGTATTTATGAACCGATCTTTACAAAACTTCTTGGGTACCTTTGTTATCACCATGGGACGAGAACGAGTGTTTTGGGGTCCGGTCTGAAGTTCAAGATGGCAGCCATTTTGTACAAAATTAGGTGCAATCAGATTTTTGCGCAGAACGTCCATATGAAAGCTCTGATTTGAATAATTTTTTGTATGAATGTTCAGTACCATGGGATACATCACATATAATACAGGGTTTTTTGTTGTGCATAAATTATGCCAGTTAGACTAACTTTGATCTATTTAGTGTTACTTTCAGCACTGTAACTGCAAATGTCAATATGGCTCGGGTTAGAGGCCATATTTATGAACTGATCTTTACGAAACTTCTTGAGTACCTTTGTTATCACTGTGGGACGAGAACGAGTGGTTTTGGGTGCGGTCCAAAATTCAAGATGGCCACCAGCAGCCATTTTGTACTTTAGTTAGTGCAATCAGTTTTTTGTACAGAACTTCTGTATGAAAGTTCTGATTTTAATATATTTTTGTATGAATGTTTAATAACATGGAATACATCACATATAATACGGGGGTTTTTTCGTGCAGAAATTATGCAAATTAGATGACCTTTGATTTATTCAGTGCTACTTATACACAGTAAGTGCACATGTCAATACGGCTCGGACTAGAGTCTGTATTTATGAACCGATCTTCACGAAACTCCTTGGGTACCTTTGTTATCACCTTGGGATGAGAACAAGTGTTTCTGGGTGTGGTCCAAAATTCATGATGGGTGCCACTGGCCATTTTGTACCAAAATTAGGTCCAATCAGTTTTTTGTACACAACTTCTATAGGGCTCAGGCTAGAGGCTGTATTTATGAACCGATCTTTACAAAACTTCTTGGGTACCTTTGTTATCACCGTGGGACGAGAACGAGTGTTTTTGGGTGCAGTCCCAAATTCAAGATGGCCACCAGCAGCCATTTTGTACCAAAATTAGTGCATTCAGTTTTTTGTACAGAACTTCTGTATGAAAGTTCTGATTTTAATATATTTTTGTATGAATGTTTAGTAACATGGAATACATCACATATAATACGGGGGTTTTTTTCCGTGCATAAATTATGCAAATTAGATGAACTTTGATTTATTCAGTGCTACTTATACACAGTAAGTGCCCATGTCAATACGGCTCAGGATAGTCTGTATTTATGAACCGATCTTCACGAAACTTCTTGGGGTACCTTTGTTATCAGGAACAAGTGTATTTTTATACTGTACCAATGACCCAGACATAGCTGGTGCTAACTCTTAAAATATAGGGCCAAACACAAATTTTGCCCCCCAATCCCCAAAATTTGCATCTAAAACTAAAGAAAACATGTCCTGAAAGGCCCTCCACACTTCGCCCCTACTGCGCATGCGCAGTGTCAAGGACGTTCCGAAATTGGCGCCATTTATCATTCTAAGTTTGGCCCTTCATCAGTTAACATCTGACTGATCTTTGTGCTTTTAAATCTCAGTTTAAATGATGCCAGACACATAAATATTAGTGAAATGGTGATTCTAAGGAGGATAGAAAAGGAGGAGAGGAAAAGAATGTGTGACAGAATATTATCAGGGCTGTAACTTAAAATTTTTTAATGAAATTATGTTAAGTTACCTATTTTCAAGGCAGCAGCCATTTTGTTGTCATTCTGATTATTTAGTTACACTGTTTTTTCAAGTGTTTTCCTCTCTCCCTGTCCTTTAAGTTTCCCCTTGCTATTCTCCCATGCTTTTGGCATAGTTTTTGTAATTATTATTACTAAATTTTCTTGGGAGTTTTAGCTGAATAACAGAATGAATTCTGTTCTTTCCCCATGTTTACGTCTTCACCTACGGGTGGTTAGGCGTTGTGTTCTGCATCTACCATCTGATGTTCTGCAGTTTCTTCCCTGGAAGTCTCTGTTTTGCATCAGATAGTGTATTTTTGGTAACTGATTTCGGGCCTGGGTGCCTGGAGTCTTATTTTAGTGTTTTTACACTCATTGTTTACATTTACAACAGCCCTCTGTGTGAGGGGGGGATTTCTTAATAATAATATCTTTATGTTATTTTAATCATAACTAGATACATTATTATTGTTCGTAAGTGTTGAATAAATTGTTTAAAATATTTTTAAAATTTTTGTCCACACTTAGGCTTGGGATCCATTGGGGCTCAACGTTACTTTTCAGAAACTTGGGCTGTTCTGAAAAAATATTTTTTCAAAATATTTTGATTTCAATTATTTTTTTTATATTAATGGATCATATTATTATTATGTATTTTGATTGCCAGGGGTTAGTGTGAGTACCAGGACTTGTTTTCTTTTCACATTGAAAGGATATTGATCAATTGTTTTAAGAGGAAGTCTTCCTCTGACCTTATTATCATTCTATATGTGGTCAGTGTACTCGCATTAACTCCTGTTCTGTATCGTATGATTTCGATGACAATATGGGAAGCGTATGTCACGGTATGTTGTTGGGGATTTGGACACTCCGGTCCTTTCCCCGCAGGGTCACTCTACTTTATCAATTTCTATTTCAGACGATCAAGATTAGGGTGATGTATCTGTGATGTCTTCCAACAGTGTGCCTCCGTCGTCACAATTAATGAAGGGCTAGCGGAAAAGTGCTCATGTAATACGCCAATTGCCTAAGAGGACCCTAGTAGGTTCGACGGCCTTTGACGTCCGCTAGCTCGCCCGGTGTAGCGTCCATTCACCGAATGGTTCGGCAGCCGGGTTCGTCCGTTGCGGTCTAGAAGGAATTTTGGGGTGATGCGAGCACTATAAATTAACTTAATGCACACCCAGTGACGGCGGATCGGAGGGAGAACGGAGGAAGCCTTTTAGTCCGGTTCATAGCTCGTTCCGGTCCATCCGGACGGCAAGCGAGAGAGGCCTCTCTCTCGTTCAACAACATCTGGCCCCAGATGTTGTGGTACAAATGTGTCGCTAGCGGAGCATACGTCCGTCGCTCGGGACGCTCCGTTGTATAGGCAGTCCGCTGAGACTGCTAAGGTTTCCTCTTCTCGTCAGCGCACACGACCGCACCTTGGCTGCGTGACCGCCGATATATTACCAGCTTCGCCGATCAAGGATTCTTCGGCGACCAGGTCACACCATCCGGCAGCCAGGGATTCGAGACCGATGGACTCCGGACGTTCACATAGGAAAAGTATGCGGGAGCCATCTGATGCGGAGCTGCCCTCGGCGAAGCAGCGATAGACTGCGCCTCCGCAGGTCTCGACGCCGGACATTCTTGTGCACATAGCACAGCTTATCGCAGCATCCCAGCAGCCGACAGAAACGGTGTCGGATCGAGAATTATCCGACAGCGCTGGGTCGGTAGCCGGGGACTCGAGGCCTGCAGACTCCGGACGTTCGCATAGGAAGTGTGCGGGAGTCAACGTACACGGAGCTTCCAGCGGCAATGCATCGTAAGTCCGCTACTGCACAGGCCTCGGGAACGGACGTGCTTTCCTTAATAGCACAGTTTATCGCAGCATCCCAGCATCAACTGAATCTGTCGCATATATTTTATCCGACGATGCTGGGTCGGGACGCTCCGCGGAAGCGGGTACGGACGTCCGAAAGTTTCATCCGGTCCGACGGGATACCGAAAGGGATTCGGAGGATTTCAAGCTTTCCCTTTCGGAACAACATATGCTGCGATGCCGGATAAGAAACTGATAGCGTCGGTGGACTTAGAAATTTTTGGTTCGGTTCAGGGACATCGTCCCTCAGTTCCGACATAGTCCAATAATGTCACACAAACTTTCGAATTATTGAACGACGCTATATATATTATTATTTTATGCTTGCTATCCAAGCATTTCTGGTTTCTTGTTCGAAGAGTTATGGAGATGTCTTTCAAAAGTGTGCCTCTGTCGTCATAGTTAATGAAGAGTTAGCGGCAATAAGTGCTCATGGAATATGTCTATCGCTTATGGAGTGACATTCGCTAGCTCACCCGGTGTAGCGTACATTCATCGAATGGTTCGGCTGCCGGGTTCGTCCGCTGCGGTCTAGGAAGGAGATTTGGGTGATGCGAGCACTTTAATTACTTTAGTACTCACCCAGTGACGGCAGATTGAGGACAGATCGGAGGAAGCCAACAACATAGGGGACCGCATGTTGTGGTTCAGATATTTTACATTCGGAGCATATGTCCGTTGCTCGGGACGCTCCGTTATATTGACAGTCCGAGAGACTGTCTTTAATGCTTCCTCATCCTCACAGCAGGGCACACGACCGCACATTGGCTACGTGACCTCGAGTATCCGATCAGTTTCGGCATTCAGTGATTCCACGGCGAATAGGTCGCGCCATCCGGTAGCCAAGGGACACGAGGCCTTTACACTCCGTTCGCTCGCATATTGGAAGTATGCACGGGGTAACGATCTCGGAGCTTCCTGCGGCAATGCATCGTAAGACCGCTTCTCCTCAGGCCTCAGTGACGGACGTGCTATCCGAGTTAGCACAGTTGTTTCGCAGCATCCCAGCAATTGACAGTTTCTCGGTCGAATCAGGAATTATCCGACGGCGCTGGGTCGGTGCGGTCCGCGGTTGCATCAGCTACGGATGACCGAACGCTTTATAGGGTCCGACAGGATGGCGAAAGAGATTCGAAAGATTTCGAGTTTTCCCTTTAGTAGTATCGGAAGATGCCTTTCATATCTTCTGGCATTTCTTCCAGTGATTATTTTTCGGACTTCATTGATGCGATCTTGGATAAGAGACTTATAGCGTCATTGGACTCGGATTTTTCGATCGGTACAGGGACATTGTCCCTGACTTACCGACGCAGTCCAATATTGTCATTACAACATGTGTTTTATTTTTCGACGCTATATATTTATATATATATACAAGCCTGCTACTAAGCATGATAGTTTAGTTTCTTGTCCGCGTGGCTCATTTCTGCCATTTTATCATTTTTACAAATAGTTTATTTTGGCAGAGCAGGGCATACCGAGAGTTCATATGCGTCTAGACGGTGTGATTAAAGACTGCATATATTCTTTTTCGCCGTTTATGTCTTTTCCAATTTCAATGTTGGGAACGACATTATGTATAGTAGACTTAACTTAGACGCTTTATTATACGTAATCCGCCTTACTGAGGCGTTATCATTACGTCTTCAAGAAAAGATTTACGGGATATTATTCTCAATGTAATTTCTTTTGAGGGCAGTAGTTTGTTCACGTATAACTCCGCCCTTCAGTGGCTGATTGGAGTTGGTTAGACGTGACGCAGCCCTAGCTACATCCACACGCGTGGATAGTAAGGTTAAGAACTCTCTCAGAGTCGCTTCGTTCTCGGAGGAGCTTCTCTTCGATGGCAACTTTCCGGCAATCCATGAATTGCTCGATTTATACATTCTCTTGTCTATCTAGTGTTACAAGAGATTCAGACTGGGGCAAACATTCGGTGGTTGACTCAGAGAGTGCCGCCGCAGTTGCCAGACCCGAGTGTGGCTGTCATGACGGTTGCCAGTCAAACAGATTGGGATATATACTGATCCCTACGGATTCGAAGTACCAGGGTCTTTGGGTTCCGCAGTCTTTTAGCTATCAGTTAAACTTCCGCGGAATAATGTTTTTTAGGCTTGCTTTATGTCATTGCATGAACATTATTCAGAAACGCATGCCCAAATTCCTGTCCTTTAATTCGACAGTAGTGGCGTATCTCCAGAACCAGGGAGGCACTCTTTCGTTTCCGTTATTCAATTTAATGGAAAGAATCCGTCTGTTGGTTATAGTACACCAAGTTCAGTTTTGGTCCGTCATATTCCGGGTCGTCTGATTGTTTTATCGCACTCCCGTTCTCTTACGGGTCGCTTGTTGCTGTCAGAATGGATTCAAGTCTTAGTTTTTAAAGTATAGCTTTTGAATATTGCATATGTCAACGGACATGATTATGCAATTCTCAGACACTTTTAGGAGTATAAGAGTCTCTATTCTCTAGACTTACTTTATTATTGGCTTACTTTAAAAATTATTAGTATAAGGATTATATTGGATATTAATAGAGTACATGGATGTATGAAGCTCAATTTTTGGAAGGTGTTGTATCTTTCTAATTTATCATAAATAAGAAAGATACATGTAAGGCCTATTACTTCTTTTCCCTACAGGGGATGACTCTATTTTATTTTATTGAGCGTATTCCATTTTGCTCTATGTCCTTGGCCCTCCAGCCTTTTTACTATTCAGCTATGTCTGGGTCATTGGTACAGTATAAAAATGTTAAAAAATTTATAGTAATTTATATATTTTTTATACTTACCAATGACCCAGACGGGGATGGCCCTCCCAGGAGTTGGGAACTCTTGCCTCCCCGCTGAGTACATAGCGCTTACCAGGCACTGGTTATTAGAATGATAAATGGCGCCAATTTCGGAACGTCCTTGACACTGCGCATGCGCAGTAGGGGCGAAGTGTGGAGGGCCTTTCAGGACATGTTTTCTTTAGTTTTAGATGCAAATTTTGGGGATTGGGGGGCAAAATTTGTGTTTGGCCCTATATTTTAAGAGTTAGCACCAGCTATGTCTGGGTCATTGGTAAGTATAAAAAATATATAAATTACTATAAATTTTTTAACTTTTGGGTGCCTTTGTTATTACTGTGCTATATTTTTGGGTTCAGTCAGACCCACTCAAAGATTTCTTTTCTGGTTTAGCATCTAACTGTCACCCCACCTTTACAATACTTTACCTGTACATTTGTTACAGGCTACGGTCAGTATTTATGTACAGACCATTACAATACTTTATATGTACCTTTGTTATCAGGTCATTACCTAGATGTGTGTCATTGCTGTGTCATATACTATACATGTACATGCCTTAAACAAGTTGAGCTACAATGTCATTGACACTTTCATTTATTTTCATGTAAACCTGGATTTGGAGATTAGTATCACCAGAACAGTTTTAATTATTACTCCTGTGATTTGATCAAGTATACCTGACCAATCGAAAGTGATGTGCATTCTATCTCCCTGTGCCTGTGTATATTTTGAAAAGTTCAATATTTATAAGCAAGTAATTTGAATCCTCATCTGAACGCCAATGGTATTTGTGGTGCAAAGGTATTTGCGTTGAGTTAGAATTCCATTTACAAAGTATAAATACCATCAGATCAAAAGGTTTCTGCTCAAACTGCTCCAATGTCGGAGGTCCATCATATTCTTGGAACTTATTTTGATGAATGGATTGTTGTGTCTGATGAAATTGTTACCTTCACAGTTATATATGCTATATATAGTTTCCAAATTTTATAACCCAGGATACATGTTTCAGTGTGTTAAATTTTGAACATGAAATGACAAAAGGGAAATAAGGCTTAAAAAAGTTAAAAATCGGTTTCTCAGGCCTTCTTGCATGGTCCTTTTGGCTACTGCATGCTCTCTTTTTATAACCAAAGCAAACTTAAAAAAATAAAAATTAAATGGTTTATATCTGATATTTTACCCAAGTTAATAAAATTGATAAATTTGTCTCTTGAGTGCAACAAGTTTTGCAATGCTTTTGCGTTTCAAAGCCTTCTCGCACTCAAGGGACAAAATACACCACCACCCATGCTATTCTGTAGAATATGAGATCTAAAACATTAAACTAACCAAGAATATAAACATTTGGGGGGTGTGGTGGCTCAGTAGGTAGAGGTGCAGGCTGCAAGCTGCGAGGTCCTCGGTTCGAATCCCACCTGCGGCAACCGCGTTGTGTCCTTGGGCAAGACACTTCACCCTCATTGCCCACGTGGGGGCACTTTGGCGCTGAGTACTAAGGCGTACTGCACGTCAATGGTGCACTTGTTTTCAACCAGTGCTAACCCTGCTTGTGTGGAGTTAGTATGTTGGGGAGCTGACAGTTGCTCGCCATTGCTCGGTGGTTCTCTCCGGGTTCTCCAGCTTCCTCCACCCGTAAAACTGTCATGGTCATGATTAGCCATTGTGCAGAAATATGTGACCTTAAACACCAATAAATAAATACATAATATAAACATTTGATGGCAAAGAAATAACTACAAAAATAAGAAATAATATAAAAAAAATGCCTGCCCACATGCAATTTTTCAAGTTGGAAAGTCACTACCCTACCCCCCTCCCCCCCACAATCGGAAACATCTAGCCACGTCCCTGAAAACAATGGTGCAGTTATGTGGTATCTCCTCCTTAGCAGCATCTTCATGTTGATGGTCTTCTTGAATACTAGAATGGAATCTTTAGCCTGTACACTGGGGCTATGTCCCCAACCAATGGGACGGTATTCTGTGACAGCATCATCTCCACAATTTATTGATAGATTGAAGATTTTTTCAAAAAGTAAGAGTAATTCATTGATAGGTTAACCCGTAGAGTGCTAAATTATTTTGTAATGGCGATTTGTAACATGTATTTTTTTCCTAGATTTTATTTCTACAAGTAGGGAGAGCCACAGTTTATTCAGATTTTTAAAAAAAAAATAATTGATTTGTTACAATTTATTGGAGAGTGACTATTGGCATTCTCCAATAAATTGTAACAAAACAATTTCATATAAAATAATTTTGTTCTATTACTGTGCAAACATCAAGCGAATGTATATGCTGTTAGGCCACTAAAGTGGCTTTAGCACTTTTCAGTAGATCCCTTATAGTGGCTTTTAGTACCCAACCAGTTGAAAGAATTTTCATTCAATTAACAGGACTTTAAACTATAACCTAAATGCAGTTAATGAGTCAAAATTTCACTGAAGGTGTGGTAAACTGTTTGATGTTTGAAAGTTTCATGCAGTTTACACAGTTAATAATAATAATTTTAAAGCCTAGAATCCACACACGGTGCTCAGTGGCTGTACAATAATTGCATACATACATACATATACACACATACATTCTCTCACAGATACATTGATACATTGATCACTATTATCATTTATTGTTGCCTAATGCCACATCAGCAACCGAGGCTATATCATGGCGATAAGTGACAGAACCTAAAAGAAAAAGGGTATTGAATTAAAACAAAATAAAAAAAAACAAAAAAAAAAAAACTACAACTTTACCAAAACAAGTATGTGAGTGTAAATTGACGAGTGACGAGGCTATCCTCACTGACTCAGTCACACCCACGCACCTGGTAATGTCAGTTTATGACCAAAATTAAAAGACCACTGAAGGAAATGCCTTTCGAAAAAGGTAGGTTTTAGTATCAGACTTGAATGATTCAAGTGATTTACTATTTTTTATGTCGATTGGAAGAGAATTCCAAAGCCTTGGGCCAGCAACCGCAAAGGCCCTGTCACCAGCACTAGAAAATTTAGATACGGGCTGAACCAGATTGAGTTGACCTGATGACTAAGAGACCTCAGTGGTTTGTGGATGGTAAGCAGATCGGACAGGTAGGATGGTGCAGATCCCGAGATACACTTAAACACCAAAAGGACAATTTTAAATTGAATTCTTTGCTTAACGGGTAGCCAGTGTAACTCAGAGAGTACTGGTGTTATATGGCAGTACTTTTGAGTTCTGGTTATGACCCGTGCAGCACAATTTTGGATGTGTTGTAGCTTTTCAAGAATAGATATTTTAGAGCCAATCAGAAGAGAGTTGCAGTAGTCGAGGCAACTGGTAACAAAGGCGTGGACAAGCTGTTGTGACGTCTGCATATCAATGAAGGATCAAATTTTGCTAATATTTCTAATATGAAAAAAAATGCACTGCAAGAGACATGTTTGATATGTTCATCAGCGGCCAAATTTTCATCAGTTGTTCACTTATTGAAATATCTAATGAAGTGCGCTGCTCTGTATCTTCCCAACACTCACTGAACCATTCAGAGTGTCTTCATTAAAAATTGGCTCTGATAATTTACAAAACCATAGCCTAAAAATTTATTTTCTCAGAGAAATATTAAAAAACAATACAATTTATCATGCAAGAGCAACATTATTTTGCAGTAAGATTAAAAACGTGACTTTAAGTTCATTGGTGTTGTGGTCACTTTCAACATCTATGGCTATATCATGTCCACAACACAGGTATAAAGTAAAGTTTTGCCAATTTTTTATATCTTTACTGCCAACTGTAAAGCACTTTACCCTGGTCATTGATTACCACATACAATTTTGCTAGTAATACTTGTTTACCACAGTATTCAAGCATTGCTCCACATTGTGGGATTTCCAATTAGAGACTATAAATTGATAATATTGTGGGTTAACCCTTAACTGGTAAAGTGCTGAGTTTTTTCTGACAACAAATCAAAGCTCATCATATACTGCTCTATTACATTTAATTGGATAGTGCCTTATAGGCACTATCCAATTAAATGTCAGAGAGCAAGGTATTGTATAAAAAATCTGATTCATATCAGGGACAATAAAGGCTTCCTCAGGCAGAATGTAGCTACAGACTGTTGTTGCCTGTCACTTTTAGTGAAGCCCAAAATAGGGCTTCCAGCACTCTACCAGTTAAGGGCCTAATTCCAATTTTACTCCCATGTTTCTACAACAAAACAGGTGCCCCAAAATGCAGTTTTGGGGTAAGCTTGCAAGTTACAATCAAAGTGCCATTGCAGTTGTTTCTGAGCAAGTCTTGGCTGCCTACATAGGCAGCCAAGACTTGCCAAGAAACGATTGCAATGTCACAGGATGTGGATTGTCAAAGTAAAGCAAAAATGTATAAAAAAACCCAGGCCTTTAAGGGTTAATAGGGTTCCACCAAAAAATAGTGATTTTCAATTTATTTCTCTTCTATAATATTAAATAGTTTATAGTTTTGAAATATGTGACATGAACAGTCAGCTTCTAAATTATTACCCAACTATAGATCTTCCCTGTAGGAACCAAGGAGGTGGAGTGGTGCTTGCTGACTGAGGTAGACAAATTCTGCTTGACGGGTACAATATGGCCTAGTAAATAATACCCGGGATGACAGTTCTCTGAAGTGGGCAGTTTAGTTAACCTCTGGATCTACCATTAACCTGTTACCTAACATTACTAGCAGATGATAATTCAGGGTTTTTTGGAGTAACTGAACAATGAACTCATTCCAATTTGGGATCTTTATCTTTGTTTCATCAGCACAAAAAATAAAAAAAGGTAAAATTTGAATGGCACTTGTGACTAGCAATGACCTGATCAAACTCTCAAGCCACCAGTTAAATTCTGTAAGGAATTTTTGACCTTGTTATGGTCAAGAACCTGTCTTGCCCCAAAATAGTCCATCACCTATATTTAGATTCAATTGACTGACATATTTCAGTTAGGGCTGGGCGATATGGGAATCAGAATACCGGTAACGATATCAGAAAAAATATCGCGGTATATCGTGCAGCAGTGTGTGAAACACATATTAAATGCAAGGGATATCGTGAATAAAAAAGACATTTTTGGAGCAACAGATAGAAGTATCACTTACTGCTCTGGGAAAATGAGTGATTTGAAAGGAAGACCATAATAATCCATGTCTACAAAGTTATTGAACCTATTGTTTAACACAAAAATAAGCCATAAAATTATCATGGGTTTACTGGCTTTCATCTGAATCTGGGATACAAGTAAATTAGTCTTTGTCAATTTAATTCCTGTAAAAACATGGCCAGCCTCTCTTGACTGATAAGCATTTATTACTGAGCCAGTCAATTGTCACATTGTGTTAATAGCATATGTGTGGCTTCATGAAAACAGTGGCAAACAAAACTTTTTATCAAAACAATGGGTGTCCAGTTGATGGAATTCCGAGGACCTGGTTTCACAAAGAACCAGTAGTAGCTCCTCCCCTTCTCCTATCTTCCAGCAGTGAACTTCCTCAGATGACAATGTCAAATGTCATCCGTCACATGTCAGGCCAGTCGGTCTGTTGATATTAAGCACGCCTCCAAGACGTGATCACCCTTCACTTTCATGATAGTCTGCAGGTGTCAATCACCAGCCGACAATGTTTTCTCCCAGTGATGGCATCACACCTCTGTCATATTTGACAAAAATTGTTGCACATTTCGCAATTGTGAATATGTGTGATTTGAAACATTTTTGTGTCAGTTTGCTGACAACGAATTAAGCGATAAGTATGGCTTGCTGATTACAGTTCAAACAAATGCGACCAACAGCAGGTGACCGTGTTTTTACAGCGTGACAGTCGAGTATGTTTTCCGTGTAACAACAAACTATTTGTGTGATGTATGCTACTTTAATTATTCACTAATTAAAAATAATCAAACAAATTAGCAAACAAGTATTAAATTTTTATTTCATAATTTCTTCATGAATGCTTGAATGTCGGTGACGATAAACGAGATAGAACGTTACTCTCGTCATCTCTCGCTGTTTATCATTTGTTCACGAAATGAGGAAAGATAAACTTCCTGTATTTTCAAAGCAACTTTCTGTGAGATTTTATGAAAAAACACATGTTGAAATTTTATTATCAAACCAATATCGTTACAGTCGATATACCGGTATTGCCAAAAAATAGACGATATTTAACCGGTACCGATTTCAATACCGGTAGTTACCGGTATATCGAAATATCACCCAGCCCTAATTTCAGTTCATTTGCTTTTCCGACTTACTGAAATATTCCATCTGATTGTATGTGAAACAATTTGATGAACATTGATTTTCTTTGAATACACGCAAGAAATGTTTCTCAACCCAGACTTGATTTGACCAAATCCTTGATGACAATTGGCATTGTGAACAGGCCTGAAAATAAGCAGTCTGACATTTGCAGAATGAGGTCCCCAGAGGGTGAAGTTGATGATGCTATCCCATACTGTGGGTCTATTTATCCTCTGGGTACCTCTTTCTGTTTAGTTATGAGACCCTGATTCAGATTGGGGTTCACAGAGGGTAAATTTAGTGATGCTACCCTGCTGTGCAGGGTAGCATCACTAAATTCACCCTCTGGGGACCTCATTTTGCAAATCTCAGTCTGCTTATTTTCTGGCTTGATTGTGAATGAAAACTCACCACAGCTGTAGTTTTATGATTATACTGCATATTTGCATTAACTGTGTTGATATCTTGATGTTTTCAATGTGTTTTAACCCTTTACCTAACATGAAGAGCAGACGACACTTTCAAACAAAATTCTTGAATAACTATTTTTTTTTTCATTTTTTGTCTCAAAAACATAGGTTATGACCCCTCATTGGAATGAGCTCATTCCAAAGAGGGGTCATAACCTATGATTTTGAGACAAAAAATGAAAAAATAATGAAAATTAATTGATTATTTTTGTGAATCGCATTGGCCGGTTTTTGCCGTTGCATTGGGAAAAGGGTTAAATACTCATAGCTTAGAATATCTTATGCTTATAACTTGAGCACAAAAGAATATCTGTTTTTGAGTCAAGGGACACTAAATTACATCAACGGTTGTCTGCATACTCCATGAAAGAATGGGTAAACTAACAGCCCATAACAGTGTCAAATTTTGAACAAAATTGGATTGGTGGCCTGAGAGCTTGTTGCTGGATGTGGCTATTATGGTAGGTAAAGGGGTAAACTGGATATCAGACTTGATCTTATGAAAAGAGATTTTTAGAGGAAAATGATGCATTTCACCCCTTTTCATCCCATTCACTTCCTTTGCCCCTCCTTCGATAGAAATAAAACCCCATGATAAATGGTGTGGTGTTTGAAAATTACATGCAATTAAGAGGATTATTTTATCAGCCAATATCTAATTTACACCTCAAGATTGGGGGATTTTATACAGTTTTTTTACACTTTGGCTTGTCTATATCTTGTAGCTTTGTAGTTGTCTTTGAGGAAATCTGGACTGCCTGTATATCTCTTTCCAAGAAACCAATACCAGGGTACTTGAAATGTAAATTTGACTTTACCTATCGACTGCATGCTGGGGCACCTCTTCTGTTGCAGTACAAAGTTATTAAAGTCAGAATTAGACCTCTAAGGGAAATTTATTTTATGAGACAGAATCCAATTTACCCCTCAAGTCCGGGGGATTTCTATTCTGTTCTATTACATTTTTACAGTCTGTACCCTGTTGCCTTCCAGTGGTCTTGAGGCAAGAAACTTCTGCCAAGGTATTAACACTTAAAATGTCAATTTGAGTTTACTGCATGTTGGGGTACTTGTTCTGTTGCAGTTCAAAGTTATCAAAGTCAGAATTAGGAGTTCAAGGGTTACTCGGGAGCCACTGATTCACTTAAAGTCTTTATGACATTGACATTTTTATACTGTACCAATGACCCAGACATAGCTGGTGCTAACTCTTAAAATATAGGGCCAAACACAAATTTTGCCCCCCAATCCCCCAAATTTGCATCTAAAACCAAAGAAAACATGTCCTGAATAGCCCTCCATACTTCACCTCTACTGCGCATGCGCAGTGTCAAGGACGTTCCGAAATTGGCGCCATTAATCATTCTTAGTTTGGCCCTTCATCAGTTAACATCTGACTGATCTTTGTGCTTGTAAATCTCAGTTTAAATGATGCCAGACACATAAATATTAGTGAAATGGTGATTCTAAGGAGGATATAGAAGGAGGAGAGGAAAAATGTGTGACAGAATATTATCAGGGCTGTAACTTAAAATTTTTTAATGAAATTATGTTAAGTTACCTATATTTTTATACTGTACCAATGACCCAGACTTAGCTGGTGCTAACTCCAACAAAACCAGGGCCAAACACAAATTTTGCCCCCCAATCCCCAAAATTTGCATCCAAAACAAAAAGAAATCATGTCCTAAAGGACCTCCATACTACGCCTCTACTGCGCATGCGCAGTGACACAGTCGTCCTGAAATTGGCGCCAATTATCATTCTCTGTTTGGCCCTTCATCAGTCAACATCTCACTGATCTTTGTGCTTGTAAATCTCAGTTTAAAGGATGCCAGACACGTAATTTTTGGAGAAAATGTGATTCTAAGGAGGATAGAAGGAGAAGAGGAAAAAGAAGTGGCAAAAAATAATCAGGGCTGTACTTAAAATTTTTTGATGAAATTATGTTAAGTTGCCTATTTTCGAGGCATGGGCCTCTTGTTGTCATTCTTGCTAATTGTTGCACTGCTTATTCAGTGTTTCCTCTCCCCTAGCCTTCTAAAGTCCCCCCTGGCAATTCTCCCATGCTTTTGGCATATTTTTGAGAAATTTCATTTCTAAAATTTCCTGGGAGAGTTGCTTGGTTACAGAATGTTTTCTGTTATTTTCCCCATAGTTACGTTTTCACCCATGGGTGTATAACGTTTGTGTTCTGCATCTTCCATCTGATGTTCTACGGATTCTCCCCTGGGAGTCTCTGTTTTGCATCAGATAGAGTGTAATTGATGACTGATTCCGGGCCAGTTTTTTCAGTGCCTGGAGTCATGTTTTCTAGTGTGTTTACACTGTTTGTTTTCATTGGCAACAGCCTTTTTTGAGGGGGGCTGTTTGCCTTTGTGGTAGTTTATCTCATTATAAGATACATTTATATTATCCGAAAGTGTCTCATTAATTATTTTATATAAATTTAAAATTTTTGACCACACTTTGCCATCGGATCCATCGGGGCTCAACGTTACTTTTCAGCAACTTGGGCTTCTCTGAAAAAATATTTTTTCAAAATTATTTTGTTTTGCAATTGTTTTTTCATTATTAATGGATCATGTTATTATGTATCTTTGTGTCAGGGGTTTTTGCGAGTAACTAGGACTTATTGTTGTTCTTTCACAATGAAGGGACATTGTTCAAATTGTAATAGGAAGAAATCTTCCTCTGACTTTCATGATCATTGTATTAATTGTAGTCAGTGTTCTCGCATTAATCCCTGTCCTATATGTGAACATTGGGATGAGAAACATTGGAAACGTGTGTCACGATATGTTGTTTCTGGAGAAAGAGCGGTGCCGGCTCTTTCTCCACAAGGTCACTCTACTCTCTCAGTTTCTATTTCAGAGGAACCAGAACAGGGTGATGTTTCCATGTTATCTTCTTCAAGTGTGCGTCCATCGTCACAAATGAATTCAGAGCTAGCGGCAAAAGTGCTCATGGAGATTAGACAAATGTCGTCCGCTAGCTCGCCCGGTGTAGCATCCATTCACCGAATGGTTCGGCAGCCGGGTTCGTCAGATGCGGTCCAAGAGGAAATTTTGGGTGATGCGAGCACTATAAACATAATAGATGCACACCCAGTGACGGCGGATAGTAAGCGAGAACGGAGGAAGCCTTTTAGTCCGGTTCCTAGCTCGTCCAGGTCCAGCCGGGCCGCGAGCGAGAGAGGTCCCTCTCTCGTACAACAACATCTGGGACCAGATGTTGTGGTACAAAATGTGTCTTTAGCGGAGCATACGTCCGTCGCTCGGGACGCTCCGTTGTATAAGCAGTCCGCAGAGACTGTTAAGGCTTCCTCTTCTCGTCAGCGCACACGACCGCACCTTGGCTGCGTGACCGCCGATATATTACCAGCTTCGCCGATGAAGGATTCTTCGGCGACCAGGTCACACCATCCGGCAGCCAGGGATTCGAGACCGATGGACTCCGGACGTTCGCATAGGAAAAGTATGCGGGAGCCATCTGATGCGGAGCTGCCCTCGGCGAAGCAGCGAAAGACTGCGCCTCCGCAGGTCTCGACGTCGGACATTCTTGTGCAGATAGCACAGCTTATCGCAGCATCCCAGCAGTCGACAGAAACGGTGTCGGATCGAGAATTATCCGACGGCGCTGGGGCGGTACGCTCCGCCGAAGCATCGGGGGCGGACGACCGGGAACATCGTGAGGTCCGACCGGATGGTGAAAGGGATACGGATGACTTGGAGCTATCCCTTTCGGAACAACATAAAGCTGCCGTGGACTTCATCCGGCACTTTCTCCCTCAAGTTGTTCCGTCGGGCCAGACTGCTGCGCTTCTGGACAAGAGAATTATAGCGTCATTGGACTCTGAATTTTTTGAGCGGTTCAGGGACATCGCTCCCGAGTTTCCGTCGCAGTCCAATAATGTTGCTAGAACATTTGAATTATTGAATGACGCTATATTTAAACTTGCTTCCAGGACGGGGAAAGCAGGTTTCTTGTCCGCTAATACTCTCAACCTGCCTTTCATTAATGCAAGGAATAAATTCGATACGGCAGGACAGGGTATACCGAGAGTTCCTCTGCGTATGGACGACGAGGCGGAAGACTTAGAGCTATCATTACCGTCGTCAGCTTCTATTCCAACCGCGGTGTTGAAAACAGCTATTGCGTCTAACAGAGCCAATTTAGATGCCTTATCTTACGCAGATCACCTTACTAAGGCGTTATCACTGCGCCTTCAAGGGGAAGAGTTTCAGGATATACAATCCTCTTTAAGACTTCTTTCAAGGGCAGTAGCTTATTCCACGTGTAACTCCGCCCTTTCAGTGGCAAATCTGGAGTTGGTTAGACGTGACGCAGCCCTAGCTACATCCACACTAGTGGATTCTAAGGTGAAGAACTCTCTTAGAGTCGCTTCGGTCTCAGGAGAACTTCTCTTTGACGGCAAGCTTTCCGCTATTTATGATAAAATTAAAAAGAAAGCTAATGATTCTCTGTTGTTCAGATCGGCTCCTAAAAAGTCGGATACAGCAGACACGAATAAGACAGGCACTTCTGGGTCTAATGCGCCCAAGAGAGGTTCCTATAGAGGTTCCGGTGCGTCCTCTTGGTCTTATTCGAGAGACCGTCAGGATAGCGACTCTCGTTCGGGACGTCCTTCAGGCCGGGACAATCGGTCGGACGCCCCGAGGTCGACGAGGCGAGGTGCGGGTCGTGGAAGACGTGGTTTCTCCTACCGCAGGCCTCGCAGGTTCAGGAGGTGAGGGCTTAAACCTCTATCGCGTTCCGGTTGGCGGAAGGTTGTCGAGTTTTTCACAAGAGTGGGCGTCGATTACGGACGACCCTTGGGTGAGAGGAGTGACTTCGGAAGGTCTAAAGATATCCTTCAAACGAAAGCCTCCATTAACTCGAAGTCCAAAGTGGACTCATCTTCCATCAAATCCACAGAAAAGAGACGCTCTGTTATCAGAGGTGCAGTCTCTTTTAATGAAGAACGCGGTAGAGGTCGTAGAAAACCAGGAATCTCTGGGATTCTACAGCCATCTGTTTCTGGTTCCGAAACCAGATGGCTCGTTCCGTCCAGTCATAGATTTGAGCTGGATAAACAAGCTGATCGTCGCTCCGAAGTTTTATATGGAGACGATTCGATCGGTCAGAGCGAGTATTCGGGTGAACGATTATGCAACGAGCATAGATCTCAAAGATGCGTACTTTCACGTCATGGTACATCCGACATTCCGAAAGTATCTACGCTTCGCAGTCCTAGGAGTGGTGTATCAATTCCGGGCGATGTGCTTCGGATTGAATCTAGCACCCTGGGCTTTCACTCGGGTAATGAACTCGGTAATGATCTACTTCCGAGCTCATTCGTCTGCGGTAACGTCGGCCTACCTGGACGACATTCTTCAGAGGTACGGCAACGAGTTAACGCTTCAGAACGATGTTCAGAATCTTCTTCTATTGCTCCGACGTCTCGGTTTTATAGTAAACGAGGAGAAGTCGGATCTGGTGCCGTCCAAGTCATTCACTCATCTGGGAATGAGCTTCGAGACGCACAACAATCTCGTTCGTGTGCCGTTAACCAGAGCGAAATTAGTCAGTTGTTACGCTCGCTATTGTCTGCACGCAGACAAAGTCACGGCGAGAGAATTTATGAGACTGATAGGTCTGTGCGGAGCCGCCGCGGATCTCATTCCGATGGGGCAGCTACGCACACGTCCTCTTCAAATTTTCTTGACTCAGAATTGGAGTGTGAAAATTCATTCGCTCGATGTAGACGTTCTCTTGTCAGATCAAGTGAAACAAGAGATTCAGACTTGGGCAAACATTCAGTGGTTAACTCAAGGAGTTTCGCTGCAGTTGCCGGATCCGAGTTTTACCGTTATGACGGATGCCAGTCAAACAGGTTGGGGTGCATCATTAATCCCAACGGATTCGAGATGCCAGGGTCTTTGGGATCCGCAATTCCTGTGCAAGCACATAAACATCAAGGAAATGATGTCAATTTGGCTTGCGTTACGTCACTGGATGGACATTATTCACGATGCTCATGTCCAAATCCTATCCGACAATACGACAGTATTGGCGTATATACGGAATCAGGGAGGCACTCATTCAGTTCCGTTGTTCAATCTAACGGAAAGAATCCTTCTGTTTGCGTTAGAACATCACGTTCTTCTTTCGGTCCGTCACATACCGGGTCGTCTGAATGTGCTAGCAGACTCCCTTTCACGAAAGGGTCGCTTGTTGCCGTCGGAGTGGACTCTCAACAAACAAGTATTCAATCAGATTTGCTACCAATGGGAACGGCCAATGATAGACTTATTTGCGACACATCTCAACAATCAGTTGCAGACGTATGTGTCTCCGTGTCCGGATCCAAGAGCATTTGCAGTAGACGCTCTGTCGATCCCTTGGGACGGAATGATAGGATATGCGTATCCTCCAGCGCCGTTAATTCAACAAGTATTGCTAAAGATAAAACAATCTCAATGCAAGATTCTGTTGGTAGCATCTCTGTCGCCACAGAGACCGTGGATAAATCTACTCAGGTGTCTGTTGTGGGACCTACCGCGGAAGCTTCCTCCACGAGAGGATCTTCTTTCGCAGGGGAAATCGCGCCAACTCCATCACAACCCGCAAGGTCTCAACCTTCACGTTTTTCCGTTGTGCGGTCCTTCTTGCATGGCAAGCACTTTACAGGACGAGCAGTGGACGCGATTTCTAACTGTAGGAGGACCTCCTCTTCGCTAAACTATGCGGCTAATTGGAAGGTTTTTCGTCGTTGGTGTAGGGATCATTCTGTAGATATATTTGATCCCTCTATACCAGACCTTGCCAACTTTCTAGTATACTTGTTTGACGAAATCAAACTGCAGCCTGTTACTATAAAGGGTTATAGATCTATGTTATCTGATACCTATGCACATCATGATAGTTTACAAATTGGATCTAATGTCTCTTTATCGAAGTTGGTTAGAAACTTTTCGATAAATAGACCCAGAACTCTTAGATTAACTCCTAAGTGGAATTTAGCTTGGGTTCTCCTTAAATTGAAGGAAAAGCCATTTGAACCTCTTGGGACAGTAGATTTCAAATTCTTATCTTATAAGACAGCTTTTCTCTTAGCTTTCTCTTCTGCCAGAAGAGTCAGTGAGCTTCATGCACTATCGGTGGATGATTCTCATTATCGTAGTGTTGGGAACACTATCACTTTCACTACTAATGTGGGTTTTTTAGCTAAGAATCAGGCTCCTAATAAATATCCGGAACCTATTGTTGTTAAGGCTCTTCCGTCTTCAGACGGGCGTAGGCCTTTACTCTGTCCTGTTAGAGCACTACGTATCTATAAACAGAGATCTCAGTTTATCAGAAAGGGACGGAAACGTTTCTTTCTGTCTTTGATGCCTAATAGAAAGGACATTTCAGTCCATTCTATTGCTAGATGGATTCAGTTAACTATCCGTACTGCTTATGAAGATTTATCTTCTTCTCAGCAGTCTGTGCTTAAGATTTCTGCTCATGAAGTAAGAGCTCTTTCTCCTTCCTGGGCTTATGCTAATAGTGTTGCTATTACAGATTTAATGAAGGCTGCTTATTGGTCTCAGCCATCCACATTTACGAATTTTTATCTCAGAAATATTGAGTCCATTTCTGGAGACCTGCATTGTTTAGGTCCGTTATCTGTTGCTCAGAATGTCGTCCACTAAACAGTTGCAACTATAGTTATGCAGGCTTTCTGTTCCGGCAGTGACTCCGTCCGGCTGCCCTCTTCGCTCTGGGCTATTGGACCCAGGGCAAGGGGAAGGGGGGGGGGGGGCAGGTGTTCCCTTAGGTCACCTGCTTTATAGTGAAAAGCAAGGGAATGCCTCCTCCAAGTCAGTATTTCTGAGTCGCTTCCAGGATGGTTTTAAAGTGTAATATTAATGTTTAAATTCATTCATGTCTTATTTTTAAAGTGTAGCTCAGTGTGAAGCATTTGTATATGTCAAGTGTCAAACAGGCTTTAATATACAATACTCGGACACTTTTAAATGATTATAAAGAGTCTCAATTCTCTGGACTACTTTATTTATTGGCTTGCTTTAAAAATAATTAGTATAAGGGTTATACTGGATGTTAATAGAGAACATGAATGTTATTGTTGTGCTCAATTATTAAGGGTAGTGTATCTTTCTAATTTAATATTAAATAAGAAAGATACATGTAAAGCCTAATACTCCTTTTCTCCTTAAGGGGTTACCTCTTTACTATATAGTTGAGCTTATTGGATTTTCCTCTATGTCCTAGGCCCTCCAGCCTGTTTACTATTCAGCTAAGTCTGGGTCATTGGTACAGTATAAAAATGTTAAAAAATTTATAGTAATTTATATATTTTTTATACTTACCAATGACCCAGATGGGGATGGCCCTCCCTGGAGTTGGGAACTCTTGCCTCCCCGCTGAGTACATAGCGCTGACCAGGCACTGCCAGTAAGAATGATAATTGGCGCCAATTTCGGGACGACTGCATCACTGCGCATGCGCAGTAGAGGCGTAGTATGGAGGTCCTTTAGGACATGATTTCTTTTTGTTTTGAATGCAAATTTTGGGGATTGGGGGGCAAAATTTGTGTTTGGCCCTGGTTTTGTTGGAGTTAGCACCAGCTAAGTCTGGGTCATTGGTAAGTATAAAAAATATATAAATTACTATAAATTTTTTAACTTTCAAGGCAGCAGCCATTTTGTTGTCATTCTTGTTATTTAGTTTCACTGATATTTTTATACTGTACCAATGACCCAGACATAGCTGGTGCTAACTCTTAAAATATAGGGCCAAACACAAATTTTGCCCCCCAATCCCCAAAATTTGCATCTAAAACTAAAGAAAACATGTCCTGAAAGGCCCTCCACACTTCGCCCCTACTGCGCATGCGCAGTGTCAAGGACGTTCCGAAATTGGCGCCATTAATCATTCTAAGTTTGGCCCTTCATCAGTTAACATCTGACTGATCTTTGTGCTTATAAATCTCAGTTTAAATGATGCCAGACACATAAATATTAGTGAAATGGTGATTCTAAGGAGGATAGAGAAGGAGGAGAGGAAAAGAATGTGTGACAGAATATTATCAGGGCTGTAACTTAAAATTTTTTAATGAAATTATGTTAAGTTACCTATTTTCAAGGCAGCAGCCATTTTGTTGTCATTCTGATTATTTAGTTACACTGTTTTTTAAGTGTTTTCCTCTCTCCCTGTCCTTTAAGTTCCCCCTTGCTATTCTCCCATGCTTTTGGCATAGTTTTTGTAATTATTATTACTAAATTTTCTTGGGAGTTTTAGCTGAATAACAGAATGAATTCTGTTCTTTCCCCATGTTTACGTCTTCACCTACGGGTGGTTAGGCGTTGTGTTCTGCATCTACCATCTGATGTTCTGCAGTTTCTTCCCTGGAAGTCTCTGTTTTGCATCAGATAGTGTATTTTTGGTAACTGATTTCGGGCCTGGGTGCCTGGAGTCTTATTTTAGTGTTTTTACACTCATTGTTTACATTTACAACGGCCCTCTGTGTGAGGGGGGATTTCTGGAAAATAATATCTTGATGTTATTTTAATCATAACTAGATACATTATTATTGTTCGTAAGTGTTGAATAAATTGTTTAAAATATTTTTAAAATTTTTGTCCACACTTAGGCTTGGGATCCATTGGGGCTCAACGTTACTTTTCAGAAACTTGGGCTGTTCTGAAAAAATATTTTTTCAAAATATTTTGATTTCAATTATTTTTTCTATATTAATGGATCATATTATTATTATGTATTTTGATTGCCAGGGGTTAGTGCGAGTACCAGGACTTGTTTTCTTTTCACATTGAAAGGATATTGATCAATTGTTTTAAGAGGAAGTCTTCCTCTGACTTTATTATCATTCTATATGTGGTCAGTGTACTCGCATTAACTCCTGTTCTGTATCGTATGATTTCGATGACAATATGGGAAGCGTATGTCACGGTATGTTGTTGGGGATTTGGACACTCCGGTCCTTTCCCCGCAGGGTCACTCTACTTTATCAATTTCTATTTCAGACGATCAAGATTAGGGTGATGTATCTGTGATGTCTTCCAACAGTGTGCCTCCGTCGTCACAATTAATGAAGGGCTAGCGGAAAAGTGCTCATGTAAATACGCCAATTGCCTAAGAGGACCCTAGTAGGTTCGACGGCCTTTGACGTCCGCTAGCTCGCCCGGTGTAGCGTCCATTCACCGAATGGTTCGGCAGCCGGGTTCGTCCGTTGCGGTCTAGAAGGAATTTTGGGGTGATGCGAGCACTATAAATTAACCTAATGCACACCCAGTGACGGCGGATCGGAGGGAGAACGCAGGAAGCCTTTTAGTCCGGTTCATAGCTCGTTCCGGTCCATCCGGACGGCCCCTCTCTCGTTCAACAACATCTGGCCCCAGATGTTGTGGTACAAAATGTGTCGCAAGCGGAGCATACGTCCATCGCTCGGGACGCTCCGTTGTATAGGCAGTCCGCTGAGACTGCTAAGGCTTCCTCTTCTCGTCAGCGCACACGACCGCACCTTGGCTGCGTGACCGCCGATATATTACCAGCTTCGCCGATCAAGGATTCTTCGGCGACCAGGTCACACCATCCGGTAGCCAAGGACACGAGGCCTGCAGACTCCGGACGTTCGCATAGGAAGTGTGCGGGAGTCAACGTACACGGAGCTTCCGGCGGCAATGCATCGTAAGACCGCTACTGCACAGGCCTCGGGAACGGACGTGGTTTCCTTAATAGCACAGTTTATCGCAGCATCCCAGCATCAACTGAATCTGTCGCATATATTTTATCCGATGATGCTGGGTCGGGACGCTCCGCGGAAGCGGGTACGGACGTCCGAAAGTTTCATCCGGTCCGACGGGATACCGAAAGGGATTCGGAGGATTTCGAGCTTTCCCTTTCGGAACAACATATGCTGTTGTGTATGTCATCTGACTTGGTCTTCTACAGCTTCTTTCGTCGGACCAGAATGCTGCGATGCCGGATAAGAAACTGATAGCGTCGGTGGACTTAGAAATTTTTGGTTCGGTTCAGGGACATCGTCCCTCAGTTCCGACATAGTCCAATAATGTCACACAAACTTTCGAATTATTGAACGACGCTATATATATTATTATTTTATGCTTGCTAACCAAGCATTTCTGGTTTCTTGTTCGAAGAGTTATGGAGATGTCTTTCAAAAGTGTGCCTCTGTCATCATAGTTAATGAAGAGTTAGCGGCAATAAGTGCTCATGGAATATGTCTATCGCCTACGGAGTGACATTCGCTAGCTCACCCGGTGTAGCGTACATTCATCGAATGGTTCGGCTGCCGGGTTCGTCCGTTGCGGTCTAGGAAGGAGATTTGGGTGATGCGAGCACTTTAATTACTTTAGTACTCACCCAGTGACGGCAGATTGAGGACAGATCGGAGGAAGCCTGTTAGTCCGGTTCCTGGCTTGTCCAGGTCCGTCCGGGCTGTGAGCGAGAGAGGTCCCTCTCTCGCCCAACAACATAGGGGACCGCATGTTGTGGTTCAGATATTTTACATTCGGAGCATATGTCCGTTGGTCGGGACGCTCCGTTATATTGACAGTCCGAGAGACTGTCTTTAATGCTTCCTCATCCTCACAGAAGGGCACACGACCGCACATTGGCTACGTGACCTCGAGTATCCGATCAGTTTCGGCATTCAGTGATTCCACGGCGAATAGGTCGCGCCATCCGGTAGCCAAGGGACACGAGGCCTATACACTCCGTTCGCTCGCATATTGGTAGTATGCACGGGGTAACGATCACGGAGCTTCCAGCGGCAATGCATCGTAAGACCGCTTCTCCTCAGGCCTCAGTGACGGACGTGCTATCCGAGTTAGCACAGTTGTTTCGCAGCATCCCAACAATTGACAGTTTCTCGGTCGAATCAGGAATTATCTGACAGCGCTGGGTCGGTGCGGTCCGCGGTTGCATCAGCTACGGACGACCGAACGCTTTATAGGGTCCGACAGGATGGCGAAAGGGATTCGAAAGATTTCGAGTTTTCCCTTTAGTAGTATCGGAAGATGCCTTTCATATCTTCTGGCATTATCTTCCAGTGATTATTATTTCGGACTTCATTGCTGCGATCTTGGATAAGAGACTTATAGCGTCATTGGACTCGGATTTTTCGATCGGTTCAGGGACATTGTCCCTGACTTACCGACGCAGTCCAATATTGTCATTACAACATGTGTTTTATTTTTCGACGCTATATATATATATATATACAAGCCTGCTACTAAGCATGATAGTTTAGTTTCTTGTCCGCGTTGCTCATTTCTGCCATTTTATCATTTATACAAATAGTTTATTTTGGCAGAGCAGGGCATACCGAGAGTTCATATGCGTCTAGACGGTGTGATTAAAGACTACATATATTCTTTTTCGCCATTTATGTCTTTTCCAATTTCAATGTTGGGAACGACATTATGTATAGTAGACTTAACTTAGACGCTTTATTATACGTAATCCGCCTTACTGAGGCGTTATCATTACGTCTTCAAGAAAAGATTTACGGGATATTATTCTCAATGTAATTTCTTTTGAGGGCAGTAGTTTGTTCACGTATAACTCCGCCCTTCAGTGGCTGATTGGAGTTAGTTAGACGTGACGCAGCCCTAGCTACATCCACACGCGTGGATAGTAAGGTTAAGAACTCTCTCAGAGTCGCTTCGTTCTCGGAGGAGCTTCTCTTCGACGGCAACTTTTCGGCAATCCATGAATTGCTCGATTTACACGTTCTCTTGTCTATCTAGTGTTACAAGAGATTCAGACTGGGGCAAACATTCGGTGGTTGACTCAGAGAGTGCCGCCGCAGTTGCCGGACCCGAGTGTGGCTGTTATGACGGTTGCCAGTCAAACAGATTGGGATATAATACTGATTCCTACGGATTCGAAGTGCCAGGGTCTTTGGGTTCCGCAGTCTTTTAGCAATCAGTTTAACTTCCGCGGAATAATGTTTTTTAGGCTTGCTTTATGTCATTGCATGAACATTATTCAGAAACACATGCCCAAATTCCTGTCCTTTAATTCGACAGTAGTGGCGTATCTCCGGAACCAGGGAGGCACTCTTTCGTTTCCGTTATTCAATTTAATGGAAAGAATCCGTCTGTTGGTTATAGTACACCAAGTTCAGTTTTGGTCCGTCATATTCCGGGTCGTCTGATTGTTTTATCGGACTCCCGTTCTCTTACGGGTCGCTTGTTGCTGTCAGAATGGACTCTCAACAAACAAGTATTCAATCAGATTTGCTATCTATGGGAGCGCCCAATGATGATTTATTTATGACACAGCTTGCTAATCAATTGCAGACGTATGTGTTGGCTTGTCCAGATCTCTGAGCTAATATTGTTAACGCTCTATTGATCTATAGGACGGAATGATAGGATACGCGTATCCTCCGGCGCTGTTGTTTTAGCAGGTATTGCTAAGATAAACAACCACAATACATTTCTGTTGATAGCATCTCTATCTTCACAGAGATCATGAGTAATTTACTCTCTTGTCTACTGTGGGTCTTAACGTGAAATCTTCCTCTATGTGAGGATCTTTTTCACTGGGTAAATCGTGTCATCTTTATCACAACCAGGAAGGTCGCAACCTTCATGTATTCCGTTGTGTGGTCCGTATTGCATTGTAAGCACTGTACTGGACGAGCTTTGGACGCGATTTCTTACTATAGGAGATCCTCTTCTTCGCTATTCTATGCGGCTAAAGTGGAGGCTCTTCCGTCGTGGTGTAGGGATCATTATGTTCATATTGTTGATCCCTCCATACTACTCATTGCTATTTTTTAGTATACTTGTTTCACAAGATCTACTGCAGCCTGTTATTATTTAGGTTATAGGTTTATGTTACCTCATACCTATGCACTCTACGATAGTTTACAATTGAGTCTTTTGTCTCTTTATCTAAGTCAGTTAGTAACTTTTTGATAAATAGACTTAGAATCTTTAGATTAAATTCCTATACGGATTTTAACTTCGGTTCTTATTTAGCTAAGTAATCATTTGAGCCTCTGGAAACAGTAGTTTTCAAATTCTGACCTTTTAGACAGTAATTCTGTTGGTTTCTCTTTTACTGTAGAGTCAGTGAGTTTCATGCACTATCGATGGATGATTTTCACTTTCATAGTTTCGGAATCAATACTTCCGTTACTATTTAGGTTGGATTGTTGCATAAGAGTTAGGCTCCTATTATCCGGAACCTATTATTTTAAGGTCCTTCCGTCTTCATATGGGCATAGGCCTTTACTCTTTCCGGGTACAGTTTATGTATTTATAAACAGATATCTGTTTATTACAAGGGCGTAAGCTTCTTCTGTCTTTGATGTCTAGTAGAAGGACGTTATGCTCCATTTTATTGTTAATGGATTCTATTAACTATCGGTACTGCTTAAGGTATATCATTGACTTAGCAGTTGTGCTTAAGATTTCGGCTCATGAAGTAAGAGTTCTTCTACTTCTTGGGCTTACATTAATAGTGTCGCTATTATAGATTTTTGAAGGCCGCTCATTGCGCTCAGCCATCCACATTCATGAATTTTATCTTAGAAATATCGAGTCCATTTCTGGAGGCCTCTATTGTTAGGTCTATTATCTACTGCTCAGAATGTCATTCACTTAACAGTTGCTACTATAGCTAGGTAGGCTGTCTGTTTCGGCAGTGTCTCCGTTCGGCTGCCCTCTTCGCTCTGGGCTATTTGACCCAGGGCAAGAAAAAGGGGGGGGGGGGGGGGGAGGGTGTTCCCTTGGGTCACCTGTTTTACTATGAAAACAAGGGGATACCTCCTCCGGAGTTAGTAATTCTGAGCTGTTATTGGGATGGTTGTTTAGTGAGAAGTTTAGGTTTTTAAAATTCATTCAAGTCTTAGTTTTTAAAGTATAGCTTTTGAATATTGCATATGTCAACGGACATGATTATGCAATCCTCAGACACTTTTAGGAGTATAAGAGTCTCTATTCTCTAGACTTACTTTATTTATTGGCTTACTTTAAAAATTATTAGTATAAGGATTATATTGGATATTAATAGAGTACATGCATGTATGAAGCTCAATTTTGGAAGGTGTTGTATCTTTCTAATTTATCATAAATAAGAAAGATACATGTAAGGCCTATTACTTCTTTTTCCCTAGAGGGGATGACTCTATTTTATTTTATTGAGCGTATTCCATTTTGCTCTATGTCCTTGGCCCTCCAGCCTTTTTACTATTCAGCTATGTCTGGGTCATTGGTACAGTATAAAAATGTTAAAAAATTTATAGTAATTTATATATTTTTTATACTTACCAATGACCCAGACGGGGATGGCCCTTCCAGGAGTTGGGAACTCTTGCCTCCCCGCTGAGTACATAGCGCTTACCAGGCACTGGTTATTAAAATGATTAATGGCGCCAATTTCGGAACGTCCTTGACACTGCGCATGCGCAGTAGGGGCGAAGTGTGGAGGGCCTTTCAGGACATGTTTTCTTTAGTTTTAGATGCAAATTTTGGGGATTGGGGGGCAAAATTTGTGTTTGGCCCTATATTTTAAGAGTTAGCACCAGCTATGTCTGGGTCATTGGTAAGTATAAAAAATATATAAATTACTATAAATTTTTTAACTTTTCAGTGTTTTCCTCTCTCCCTTTCCTTTAAGTCCCCTCTTGCTATTCTCCCATGCTTTTGGCATAGTTTCTGTAATTATTATTACTAAAATTTCTTGGGAGTTTTAGCTGAATAACAGAATGAATTCTGTTCTTTTCCCCATGTTTACGTCTTCACCTATGGGTGGTTAGGCGTTGTGTTCTGCATCTACCATCTGATGTTCTGCAGTTTCTTCCCTGGAAGTCTCTGTTTTGCATCAGATAGTGTATTTTTGGTAACTGATTTCGGGCCTGGGTGCCTGGAGTCTTATTTTAGTGTTTTTACACTTATTGTTTACATTTACAACAGCCCTCTGTGTGAGGGGGGATTTCTTGAAAATAATATCTTGATGTTAATTTAATCATAACTAGATACATTATTATTGTTCGTAAGTGTTGCATAAATTGTTTAAAATATTTTTAAATTTTTTGTCCACACTTAGGCTTGGGATCCATTGGGGCTCAACGTTACTTTTAAGAAACTTGGGCTGTTCTGAAAAAATATTTTTTCAAAATATTTTGATTTCATTTATTTTTTCTATGTTAATGGATCATATTATTATTATTATGTATTTTGATTGTCAGGGGTTGGTGTGAGTACCACGACTTTGTTTTCTTTTCACATTGAAAGGATTTTGATCAATTGTAATAAGAGGAAGTCTTCCTCTGACTTTTATAATCATTCTATATGTAGTCTGTGTACTCGCACTAACTCCTGTTCTGTATATGATGATTTCGATGACAACATGGGAAGCGTATGTCACGGTATGTTAGTGGGGAATTGGACATTCCGGTCCTTTCCCTGCAGGGTCACTCTACTTTATCAATTTCTATTTCAGACGATCAAGATTAGGGTGGTTGTATCCGTGATGTCTTCCAACAGTGTGCCTCCGTCGTCACAATTAATGAAGGGCTAGCGGAAAAGTGCTCATGTAAATACGCCAATTGCCTAAGAGGACCCTAGTAGGTTCAACGGCCTTTGACGTCCGCTAGCTCGCCCGGTGTAGCGTCCATTCATCGAATGGTTCGGCAGCCGGGTTCGTCCGTTGTGGTCTAGAAGGAGTTTTGGGGTGATGCAAGCACTATAAATCAACCAAATGCACACCCAGTGACGGCGGATTAGAGGGAGAATGGAGGTAGCCTTTTAGTCCGGTTCCTAGCTCGTTCAGGTCCATCCGGACGGCAAGCGAGAGAGGCCCCTCTCTCGTACAACAACATCTGGCCCCAGATGTTGTGGTACAAAATGTTTCGCATTCGGAGCATACGTCCGCCGCTCGGGACGCTCCGACATATAGTCAGTCCGGAGAGACTGTCAAGAAGGCTTCCTCATTCTCATGGTAGCGCACACGACCGCTCTTGGCTACGTGACCTCGGATATCCAGTCAGCTTCGCCAATCAGAGAATCATCGGCGACCAGGTCACACCATCCGGTAGCCAGGGACACGAGGCCTGCAGACTCCGGACGTTCGCATAGGATAGTGTGCGGGAGTCAACGTACACGGAGCTTTCGGCGGCAATGCATCGTAAGACCGCTACTGCACAGGCCTCGGGGACGGACGTGCTATCCTAAATAGCACAGCTTATCGCAGCATCCCAGCAACAACTGAATCTGTCGCATAATGTTTTATCCGACGATGCTGGGTCGGGACGCTCCGCAGAAGCGGGTACGGATGTCCGAAAATTTCATCCGGTCCGACGGGATACCGAAAGGGATTCGGAGGATTTCGAGCTTTCCCTTTCGGAACAACATATGCTGTTGTGTATGTCATCTGATTTGATCTTCTACAGGTTCTTTCGTCGGACCAGAATGCTGCGATGCCGGATAAGAAACTGATAGCGTCGGTGGACTTAGAAATTTTTGGTTCGGTCAGGGACATCGTCCCTCAGTTCCGACATAGTCCAATAATGTCACACAAACTTTCGAATTATTGAACGACGCTATATATTTATTATTATATGCTTGCTATTACCAAGCATTTCTGGTTTCTTGTTCGCAAAGTTACGGAGATGTCTTTCAAAAGTGTGCCTCTGTCGTCATAGTTGATGAAGAGCTTGCGGCAATAAGTGCTCATGGAATATGTCTGTCACCTAAGAGGTCCCTTGTAGGATCGACGGAGTGACATTCGCTAGCTCACCCAGTGTAGCATACATTCATCGAATGGTTCGGCTGCCGGGTTTGTCCGTTGCGGTCTAGGAAGGAGATTTGGGTGATGCAAGCACTATAATTACTTTAGTACTCACCCAGTGACGGCGGATTGAGGACAGATCGGAGGAAGCCTGTTAGTCCGGTTCCTGGCTTGTCCAGGTCCGTCCGGGCTGTGAGCGAGAGAGGTCCCTCTCTCGTCCAACAACATAGGGGACCGCTTGTTGTGGTTCAGATATTTTACATTCGGAGCATATGTCCGTCGCTCGGGACGCTCCGTTATATTGACAGTCCGAGAGACTGTTGATAATGCTTCCTCATCCTCACAGCAGTGCACACGACCGCACTTTGGCTACGTGACCTCGAGTATCCGATCAGTTTCGTCATTCAGTGATTCCACGGCGAACAGGTCACGCCATCCGGTAGCCAAGGGACACGAGGCCTATACACTCCATTCGCTCGCATAATAGTAGTATGCACGGGGTAACGATCACGGAGCTTCCAGCGGCAATGCATCGTAGGACCGCTTCTCCACAGGCCTCAGTGACGGACGTGCTATCCGAGTTAGCACAGTTTTTTCGCAGCATCCCAGCAATCGACAGTTTCTCGGTCGAATCGGGAATTATCCGACGGCGCTGGGTCGGTGCGGTCCGCGGTTGCATCAGGTTCGGACGACCGAACGCTTTATAGGGTCCGACAGGATGGCGAAAGGGATTCGAAAGATTTCAAGTTTTCTCTTTCGTAACATCGGAAGCTGCCATACATATCTTCCGGCATTATCTTCCAGTGGTTGTTATTTCGGACTACATTGCTGCGATGTTGGATAAGAGTCTTACAGCGTCATTGGACACGGAATTTTGGATCGGTTCAGGGACATTGTCCCTGACTTACCGACACAGTCCAATAATGTCATCAGAACATGTGTATTATTTATCGACGCTATATATATATAAGCCTGCTACCAAGCATGATAGTTTAGTTTCTTGTCTGCAATGCTCATTTCTGCCTTTTATCATTTATAGGAATACTTTATTTTGGCAGAACAGGGCATACCGAGAGTTCATATGCGTCTAGACGGCGTGGTTAAAGACTGGAAATAATCTTTTTCGCCGTCTATGTCTTTTCCAACCACAATGTTGGAAACGACAATGATGTCTAATAGACTTAACTTAGACGCTTTATCATACATAATCCACCTTACTGAGGCGTTATCATTACGTCTTCAAGAGAAAGAATTCCGGGATATGATCCTCAATGTGATTTCTTTTGAGGGCAGTAGTTTGTTCACGTATAACTCCGCCCTTCAGTAGCTGCTTGGAGTTGGTTAGACGTGACACAGCCCTAGCTACATCCACGCGCGTGGATAGTAAGGTGAAGAACTCTCTCAGAGTCGCTTCGTTCTCGGAGAAGCTTCTCTTCGACGGCAACTTTTCAGCAATCCATGAATTGCTCTATTTACACGTTCTCTTGTCTATCTAGTGTAGCAAGAGATTCAGACTGGGGCAAACATTCGGTGGTTGACTCAGACAGTGCCACTGCAGTTGCCGGATCCGAGTTTTATAATTATGACGGTTGCCAGTCAAACAGGTTGGGATATAATATTGATCCCAACGGATACGAAGTGCCAGGGTCTTTGGGTTCCGCAGTCTCTAAGCAAGCACTTATCTTCCACGGAATAATGTTTTTTTAGGCTTGCTTTATGTCATTGGATGAACATTATTCAGAAACGCATGTCCAATCCTGTCCGTTAATTCGACAGTAGTGGCGTATCTCCGGAACCAGGGAGGCACTCATTCGTTTCCGTTATTCAATTTAATGGAAAGAATCCTTCTGTTTGTTATAGTACACCAAATTCTGCTTCGGTCCGTCATATTCTGGGTCGTCTGATTGTATAACCGGACTCCCTTTCACTTATGGGTCGCTTGTTGCCGTCAGAATGGACTCTCAACAAACAAGTATTAAATCGGATTTGCTATCAATGGGAGCGCCCAATGATAATTTATTTACGACACAACTTGCTAATCAATTGCAGACGTATGTGTTTAAATGTCCGGATCTCTGAGCTTATGTTGTTAACGCTCTATTGATCTAATAGGACGGAATGATAGGATATGCGTATCCTCCTGTGCTGTTGTTTCAGCAAGTATTGCTAAGATAAACAACCACAATACATTTCTGTTGATAGCATCTCTGTCTTCACAGAGACCGTGGGTAAATTTACTCTGATGTCTACTGTGGGACTTAACGCGAAATCTTCCTCCATGAGAGGATCTTTTTTCGCTGGGTAAAATCGTGTCATCTTTATCACAACCCGCAAGGTCTCAACCTTCACGTATTCCGTTGTGTGGTCCTTATTGCATTGTAAGCATTGTACTGGACGAGCTTTGGACGCGATTTCTTACTATAGGAGAACCTCTTCTTCGCTATTCTATGCGGCTAAAGTGGAGGCTCTTCCGTCGTTGGTGTAGGGATCACTATGTTGATATTGTTGATCCCTCCATACTAGTCACTGCGACTTTTTAGTATACTTGTTTGACAAGATCTACTGCAGCCTGTTATTATTAGGGTTATAGGTTGATGTTACCTCATACCTATGCACTCTATGATAGTTTACAATTGAGTCTTATGTCTCTTTATCTAAGTCGGTTAGTAACTTTTCGATAAATAGACTTAGAATCATTAGATTAAATTCCTATACGGATTTTAACTTCGGTTCTTATTTAGCTAAGTAATCATTTGAGCCTCTGGAAACAGTAGTTTTCAAATTGTGACCTTTTAGACAGTAATTCTGTTGGCTTCTCTTTTACTGAAGAGTCAGTGAGTTTCATGCACTATCGGTGGATGATTTTCACTTTCGTAGTTTCGGAATCACTACTTCCTTTACTATTTAGGTTGGATTTTTGCATAGGAGTCAGGCTCCTAATTAATATCCGGAACCTATTGTTATTAAGGTCCTTCCGTCTTCGTATGGGCATAGGCCTTTACTCTGTCCAGTTAGAGTTTATGTATTTATAAACAGATATCTGTTTATTACTACGGGCGTAAGCTTCTTCTGTCTTTGATGCCTAATAGAAGGACGTTACGCTCCATTCTATTGCTAATGGATTCAATTAACTATCGATACTGCTTATGGTATATCATTGACTCAGCAGTTGTGTTTGAGATTTCGGCTCATAAAGTAAGAGTTCTTCTACATCTTGGGCTTACATTAATAGTGTCGCTATTATAGATTTTTGAAGGCTGCTCATTGCGCTCAGCCATCCACATTCATGAATTTTTATCTCAGAAATATCGAGTCCATTTCTGGAGGCCTCTATTGTTAGGTCTATTATCTACTGCTCAGAATGTCATTCACTTAACAGTTGCTACTATAGCTAGGTAGGCTGTCTGTTTCGGCAGTGACTCCGTTCTGCTGCCCTCTTCGCTCTGGGCTATTTGACGCAGGGCAAGAAAAAGGGGGGGGGGAGGGTGTTCCCTTGGGTCACCTGTTTTACTATGAAAACAAGGGGATACCTCCTCCGGAGTTAGTAATTCTGAGCTGTTATTGGGATGGTTGTTTAGTGAGAAGTTTATGTTTTAAAAATTCATTCAGGTCTTAGTTTTTAAAGTATAGCTTTTGAATATAGCACGTGTCAACGGACATTATTATACAATCCTCTGACACTTTTAAGGAGTATAAAGAGTCTCTATTCTCTAGACTTACTTTATTTATTGGCTTACTTTAAAAATTATTAGTATAAGAATTATACTAGATATTTATAGAGTACATGGATGTATGATGCTCAAGTTTGGAAGGTGTTGTATCTTCCTAATTTACTAATTTATCATAAATAAGAAAGATACATGTAAGGCCTAATGCTTCTTTGTCCCTAGAGGGGATGACTCTATTTTATATAATTGAGCGTATTCCAACTTGCTCTATGTCCTAGGCCCTCCAGCCTTTTTACTATTCAGCTATGTCTGGGTCATTGGTACAGTATAAAAATGTTAAAAAATTTATAGTAATTTATATATTTTTTATACTTACCAATGACCCAGATGGGGATGGCCCTCCCAGGAGTTGGGAACTCATACCTCCCCGCTGAGTACATAGCGCTTACCAGGCACTGGTTATAAGAATGATTAATGGCGCCAATTTTGGAACGTCCTTGACACTGCGCATGCGCAGTAGAGGTGAAGTGTGGAGGGCCATTCAGGACATGTTTTCTTTGGTTTTAGATGCAAATTTTGGGGATTTGGGGGCAAAATTTGTGTTTGGCCCTATATTTTAAGAGTTAGCACCAGCTATGTCTGGGTCATTGGTAAGTATAAAAAATATATAAAGTACTATAAATTTTTTAACTTCTCACTTACAACAAGCCAGCACAGTTTTTGCTAAATCTTATCCTGATTTCCTCTTCTATTTAGAGAAATGTGTTTAACCCACTACCCAAAGAATCGGTCAAATCCTCCCGTGTAATGTGCAAATTCAGCAACTAAAAAAATATTATTTTTCCAAAATTTTCAACAAAACCTTATCATTTGACCCCTCTTTTGAATGAGCTTGTCGAGCTTGTTCCTATGAGGGGTCACATGATATGGTTTGGTTGAATTTTTTTGAAAATTAAAAAAAAAAAGATTTTTAAAATAATACATTTTGATATCGTCTGTGTTGGGTAAAGGGTTAATGATATGTTACATTGATTTCTCACTTATAACAAGCCAGCACAGTTTTTGCTAAATCTTATCATGATTTCCTCTTCTGTTTAGAGAAATGTGTTTAATGATACGTGAACAAATGTTGACATATTTTTCTATCAGGTGACATTTCATGCAGCACTTAGAGAGGCCATGCGCTCACTCAAGGAGCACTCTCAGAAGCTTCAAAAGGGAGAATTAACAGTGGATAGAGATACAGATAGGTTAGCACACGCTACTCTTAGTAGAAGAGTGGATATACTCATTGAGAGAATGTCTGGAGAACTCACTGAAGAAAGTAAAAGATTGGGTGCTTGGGGAGTTCTTGGACAAGCTACTGGTGGACAAATAGTCAAACCTGGAACTAGGATACCAATGCTGAGAAATGAACTCATAGGTGAGATATAATTCAGAATTCTTTTGAAGTTTGTCCGTCATTCCTTTTGCACCTTTCTTCTGCAGGATTGTGTCCATATATATCTTCTATGAGGAAAATGTATTTGTTTTTGTTAATTACATTACATTATTAATTAGATGTATGCATTTGTTGGGTTTTTTTTTTAACTGGTAAAGTGCTTAGTTTTTTCTGATAACAGATCAAAGCTCATCATATACTGCTCTATTACATTTAATTGGATAGTGCCTTATAGGCACTATCCAATTAAATGTCAGAGAGCAAGGTATTGTATAAAAAATCTGATTCATATCAGGGACAATAAAGGCTTCCTCAGGCAGAATGTAGCTACAGACAGTTATTGCCTGTCACTTTTAGTAAAGCCCAAAATAGGGCTTCCAGCACTCTACCAGTTAAATGGTGCTTTAAAAAAATAAGATGGGTTCCCAGCCATATCTGATACCAGTAATTTTTTGTAGAATCAAATAATCAACTCTGCTTTTAACATTTTACTTAACAAATTGACCCACATGATATAGTAATTGCGAAATTTAAAAAACAAATTTTATTTTATATATCTATAAAACTATAATGTGATACTTTCATTTGAAAAAGCTCATCGAGCAAACAAATTTTCATATCGTATGTGTTGGGCAAAGGGTTAACAATGTAGGCAAAGCTTTTCTGGTACTGATTTGTTCAGCTTCCATCCATCTGTCATCCATCCATTGGGCCTCTGTCCATTCATCTGATCAACCTCTCCTTATTCCTTTGTGCCAAAATTCCTTAGCCACTGAATATTTTTGGATAAAACTTTATACAAAAGTATGTGTATGTATTAAGAAATGTATTAAGACCCAAAGGACTGGTACAACATTTCCTGCACTGTAACGTCTTCACTATTAGAGAGACCTTGATGAAACTTAACTCTCTATATAACATGGACATAGGGTGATATGCACTCCAAATGGTTTTGAATAACTTTTCATATTTTGCTTGATGAGCTCATTTCAGTGGGGGTCATAAGCTATGTTTTGGAGTGAAAAATTGAAAAAAAATAATCAAAGTTGAATGGTGAATTTTGAGAACACCACTGTCCGTGTATGATTGTTAACTGGTAGCGCGCTGGAAGCCCATATTTGGGCTTTACCCTGAAGTACAGGTACCTCAACTTAAAGGCCTCATATTCAGTGGATGTGCTTCACTTTATCTTTGAAGTGAAATTATTTAGTCTGTTAGAATTTTCCTTGTTACAAGTTATGGGAGAGTGCCTATTGGCACTCTCCCATAAATTGTAACAAAGCAGTGACACATGAATAAATTGTGATAACCAAAAATAATTTAGCTCTGTATCAGTTAAATTAGACTAGGTGTGACTACACCTGTAAATAAGATTTCCATTTAATTGTATATCTCTTAATTAAATAATCATGTTATTTGAATATAATGTCCAAACACCAAACCATCAAAAACACACCTTCAGTGCACATTTGCCCTGATAACTGCATACAGGCTGAGGAGTAAACTCCTGCTAATTGAATTTATTTATTTATTTATTTATTTATTTATTTATTTATTTATTTATTTATTTATTTATTTATTTATTTTATATATTTATTTATTTGGATTTATTGACACTTTTGACAGCTAGGGTCACCTCATGCCAGACAGTCTTACTCCTCTTGGTGGAGGAAGCCAGAGTACCCAGAGGGAATCACCGAGTGGCGGCAAACAACTGTCAGACTGAACCAGCATATTAACTTTGCACAAGCAGGGTTAGCATTGGTTGAAGATAAGTACACCATTGATGTGCAGTACACCTTAGTACACAACTCCATGAGGTCTGTCAAGCAAGATATAATCAAATAAATGCTCAGTTTATCTCTAGAATATACGGAAGTGTCCAAATTCCGGTTAATTGAATAATTTTCACTGGCAAAGTGGACATTCAGTTAACAGGGTTCCACTGTAATCCACGCAGGTCAAATCACATTTGAGATTGAAATGACATGGCTTGCGTCTGAACTCTGAAGTTGAGGTTCTTTATGTTGTATAGAATTTTTAATATGCACAGTAGATAGAAGAACAGATTCACTCTCAATATATACAGTGAAGCCCACTTAATTGTATATCTCTTAATTGAATAACCCTGTTAACTGAATATAATTTCCAAACACCAATCCATTTACCATGCTTCAGTGCAAATTTGCCCCATTAAATGCATATGGGTTATGGAGTAAATTCCTGAATAAAAAATCTTGCAAGGTCATGGAATTACCCTGAAGAGAGATCAAATTCTACTTGTTTATAGACTTATTTGGTGTCAGTACATCCATTACAGGCATTTATTCTATTATATCTTGTTTGACAGAGCTCCTTGAGCTCTGTCAAACATGATATAATAGATTTAATGCTACATTTATCGCTAGAATACAGCAAAGTGACAAATCCCTTTTAATTGAATACTCCTGTTAATTGAATAATTTACACTGACAAAGTGGTTATTCAATTAACAGGGTTCTACGGTATTATCAATATTGCATCTCATTTTTATCTGTTTTTTTTCCTAATTATTTTTTAGGTGCAGATGGGTCCGTAAAGGCTGATCATCTTCTTCATGTTGACTCTGCTACACATTTGGTCAGACCAAAACCAAATACTCAGATGCTGTTGAGCAGTGGTAACCTTGTTGAAATCCCACCAGATCACTTCATCCATCCACAGACTGGCCATGTGTTACCAATTCATGGGAATATTTCATTCGATCCCATAACATCAAGACTGATTGTTGTAGTAGACTCGGCAACAGGTAAAACTTTACAGTGAGCTCCCCAAAAAGTTAAAAAACTGTTTCTCAGGCCCTTCCGCATTGTCCTTTTGGCTGCCACATGCTCTCTTTTTATAACCAGTGCAAACTTAAATAAATAAAAATTAAATGATTTATGTGTGATATTTTACCCAAGTTAATAAAATTGATAAATCTGTCTCTTGTATGCAGCAAGGCTTTGCTATGCTTGAGCATTGCATAGCCTTGTTGCACTCAAGGGATGAATACACCACCACCATGCTATTCTGTAGATTAAGAGGCCTAAAAAATAAAACAAACCAAGATCATGAACTTTTTATGGCAAGGAAATAATTACACAAATAAAAAATTTATTTTCTCAGACCAAAGAAAAAAACTGCCTGCCCACATGCAAATTTACAAAAAATGGCCCGAGAAACAGATCTGCTTTTCCACATGCAAATTTACAAAAAATGGCCCGAGAAACAGATCTACTTTTTGGGGCCTAAAATTTTTAAATTTCAAGCAGCCAATTTTTCTCATAATTCTACTCGGAATTTAGCCATTTCAATCTTGTTTCTCTGTCAAACATGCTTGAATTGGTTGAATTCTTAGTTGAATTGTGGGTAAAATTTGCAAGTTGAGAGACTTTCTTAATGTCTTGAATGAGTTCGTAAACTGATATGGTTTGGCCATTCTGAGTGGAGTTATGGCCCTTAATTAGTTAATTTTTGCTTGTTTTCTTATTGTTAGTGCGATAGCTTGAACTAATATCAATAGATTTGGTCAATATTTCGCATGTGGGACTTTCTTAATGTCTTGAATGAGTTTGAAAACCGGTGTGGTTTGGACATACTGAGCAGTGTTATGGCTCTTAATTAGTCCATTTTTGACTGTTTTCAGCCTGTTTGTGTCAAAACGTGAACAAATATCAATGGATTTGATCAATATTTGGTATGTGAGACTTTCTTAACAATGTCGTGATTGGGTTTTAATACTGGCACTGCTCATCCATATTGAGCTGAATTATGGTCCTTAATTAGTACATTTTTGCCTGTCGTGAATTCGTAGAAAAACTGGTAATGACCAACCCTACCGATTAGAGTTCTGGCCCTTAATTAATTTTTGCCTATTTTCAGCTCGTTAGCATAACTTGAACAAATATCAGTGGATTTGATTTTCTTATAATGACAAGCTTTGCAGGTGCAAAAAAATTTGACCCCGCATCGGCAATGTGTAATCCTTGTTTTTTTAATTAATGTTTTTTTTTTATTTTTTCAAAAAGTTTCAACAAAACAATATGTGACTCCTCATTGGAATGAGCTCTATGAGCTCGTTCCAATAAGGGGTCACATGACATGGTTTTGTTGAAAAATATTTATTTTTTCCACTGCTTAATTTGCAAATTACGCGAGCGGATGCATGCCAATTCATTAGGTAAAGTTATTGCCTAATATAATGGCCTTATCCGACTAATGGTATTAAAATAATTGTCAATCATATCTGATTATTATCCACCTCCACGGAGTGGGAGGAGGATATATGAATGGATTCATTCCATTCATACATCTGTTTGTTCGTCCATTGGGTGTCTTTTTGCACTGCTAACAGATCGGGAGTTATGTGCCTAGTCATTAGTACACAGCACTGTTATGCATCAAGTCTGATTTATGTGACCTGCCACATAAATTTGAACTAACAACGGGGGTTTTTGTTGCTAAAATAGTGGTTTATGAGGCTAAAATGGTTTACTTGGCTAAAAAGTTACAAAAAGTGGGTGTTGTATTTTCAAGGATTTTATGTTGCAGTTTGGGTAAGGGAAAGGAATAGGTTAGGGTCATTAAGCTGAAAGGGTTAGGGTTTGCTACCATCCAGAAATTAGCCTTAAAAGAGTATTTTTAGTGGTTGTCCATTTCAAATCCCTCTAATATTTTAGCCACATAAACCTTAATTTTATCCATGTCTGCCCATCCTTCTATCCATTCGTCCTTCCCCATTTTTAGCTTAACTTGACGAAGTCAAGATAAGCTATTGCCATCACATGTGCGGAAGTCGGTTAGTCTGTTCACATTTTCCTTTAGCACAGGCTACACCCCGTAGTTCTTGTCTGATTGTCATAAAATATCATATGCAGGTTTGGGGTCATGTCTAGATGAGAGTGTCCCCTTTTGGTCACGATCGGTCAACCGGTATTGCTGCCTGAGCCCAAAAACTGAAAACCATTAGCACAGTCTACAGGTCGTATTTATGAAGGGATTTCATTGTAACTTGGTAGGATGCCTCTGTATAATGTCTAGATGAGAACATCCCCTTTTGGTCATGATCTGTCAACCATGATGGCTGCCCAAAACATTTTGCACAGTCTGCAGGTCATATTTAATATGGAGGGATTTCATTGTAACTTGGTAGGATGACTCCGTATGATGTCTAGATGAGAACTTCCCCATTTGGTCACGATCTGTCAACCGTGACGACTGCCCGAGCCCAAAACCCGAAAACCATTAGCATAGTCTACAGGTCATATTTATGGAGGGATTTCATTGTAACTTGGTTGGCTGACTTCATATAATGTCTAGTTGAGAACTTTCCCTTTTGGATGCGATTGGGCAACTGTGATGACTACAGGGGCCCGAAGCCCGAAAACCTTTAGCACAGTCTACAGGTCATATTTATGAAGGGATTTCATTGTAACTTGGTAGGATGACTGCAAATAATGACTAGATGAGAACGTCCCCTTTTGGTCACAATCATTCAGCCTTGATGGCTGCCCGAGCCCAAAAACCTTTAGCATAGTCTATAGGTCGTATTTATGGAAGGATTTCATTGTAACTTGTTAGGTTGACTCCATATAATGCCTAGATGATGACATCCCCTTTTGGTCGTGATTGGTCAACTGTGATGGCTATAGGGGCCTGAAGCCCGAAAACCTTGAGCACAGTCTACAGGTCATATTTATGAAGGGATTTCATTGTAACATGGTGGGATGACTGACTCCAGATAATGCCCAGATGAGAACGTACCCTTTTGGTCGCGATCATTCAACTATGATGGCTGTCTGAGCCCAAAACCTGAAAAACTTTAGTACACACTACAGGTCGTATTTGTGAAGGGATTTCATTGTAACTTGGTAGAATGACTCAGTATAATGTCGAAATGAGGACGTCCCCTTTTAGTTGCATTTGGTCAACCGTGATGGCTGCACAGGCCTGAAGCCCGAAAACCTTTAGCACAGTCTACAGGCCATATTTATGAAGGGATTTCAATGTAACTTGATAGGATGACTCGCTTTGGAATAATTTCACTGTAACATGGTAACTTTCGTTGACATATGTTAACTGTGAGGGCCACATACATTAACTGTGAGGTCCACATTAACCCATCCCTCAGTTCTTTAGTACAGTTTACACCTCATGTTATTTTTATTAAAAACATAGCATACAGGGAACAGAAATTAACATATTTCCAATTATCACAATTCTTGTCTTATTTCATAATCCTTTCATAAACATTGAACATTATCCTTTCCATCAAGCACAACACACAGACAAGTTAAGCTACAGTGTCATTGACAATTTCATTTGTCATCACATTTCACCCTTTACTCAACATAATGGCCAAAACCGGCCTGTGCTGTTCACAAAAATCACCATTCTATTTTCATTATTTTTTTATTTTTTGTCTCAGAAACATAGCTTATGACCCCTCATTGTAAAGGGTTAAAAGAAAACCATTCAAAATAGTTCTCTCAAATTTGATATATAACTTTTCTGTTATATCATGAATTGAATTGCGAACCACCCATGTTCAAGTATTTATTCAAGAGTTATTGCCCTTGTTGTACTTAGAATTTATTTTCATCACATTTCTATTTCTTGTCATCACACTTCAATCAACAGGGATTTAGTAACTTTCCTGTTTTCTAGTGATAAACTGGACATTTAATGTACTATATCTTATTTCATGGTGCTCTGTCAAACAAGAGATAATAGACTTTTTTTTAAATGGGTTTTAACAATACTTGCAGCAACCAGGGTGACCTCATGATGGACAGTTTTACGGGTGGGGAAGCTAGAATACCCAGAGAGAACCAACGAGCAACAGCGAATAACTCTCAGACTACCCAGTGTACTAACTCAGCACAAGAAGGGTCAGCATTCTTTGAAGACAAGTGTACCATCAATGTACAGTACATTGATGGTACACAGTGCCACCATGCCCATAAATGGACGATTGGGATTAAGCGCCTTCCCCAAGGACATGATGCAGTTACCCCTGGTGAGCATCGAAATTTGCACTTTTCAGTTTTGAAGTCCAATGTTGTAACCACTGAGCCCCCACACTTCCTATATAATTGAGTACCTGCCTGTATTAGATGGACTCAGATCAAATATATCTTTCAACAAGGGAAGTTCTGTGATTGTCACATTAATTTCTTGACATGTTTCAATTAACCCTTTACCTAAAATGAAAAGCAGACGACACTTGCAAACAAGTTCTTGAATAACTAATTTATTTCAATTTTGTCTCAAAAACATAGGTTATGACCCCCTCATTGGAACGAGCTCAATGAGCTTGTTCCAAAGAGGGGTCATAACCTATGTTTTTGAGACAAAAAATGAAAAAAATAATGAAAATTAATTTGCGATTTTTGAGAATAGTGCTGGCCAGTTTTGGCCATTACGTTGGGTAAAGGGTTAACAGGAGTTTGCTCTATAACCGATATGCAGTTAACAAGTTAAATTTGTACTGGAGGTATGGTAAATGGTTTTGTGTTTGAAAGTTGTATTCAGTTTACAGGATTTTTCGACTGAAGATATCCAATTAAATGGTTTCCACTGGAATAGGGGGTGGGGGGGGGGGGGGTGTCGTGGTGGCTCAGTAGGTAGAGGTGCAGGCTGCAAGCTGAGAGGTCATCGGTTCGAATCCCACCTGTGGCAACCGCGTTGTGTCCTTGGGCAAGACACTTCACCCCCATTGCCCATGCGGGGGCACAGTGATTCTGTGCACTAAGGCGTACTGCACGTCGATGATGCACCTGTCTTCAACCAATGCTAACCCTGCTTGTGTCGAGTTAGTATGTTGGGGAGCTGACAGCTGCTCGCCATTGCTCGGTGGTTCTCTCCGGTACTCCGGCTTCCTCCACCCGTTAAAACTGTCGTGGTCATGATTAGCCATTGTGCAGAAATATGTGACCTTAAACACCAATAAATAAATAAATAATAAATAAATTTCCACTGGAATAGCATTGTGAATGAATTTTTGCAAAGAGTATAATTATTATACAAGAAATTCTCAACAGATTTTATGTCTTTTTTATTTTTATTCTTTTTTTCCAAAATATGCCTCCTAAACCTTTATCAACATAAACGTACTGAACACTATGTCATATTTTTATACTGTACCAATGACCCAGACTTAGCTGGTGCTAACTCTTAAATTCTAGGGCCAAACACAAATTTTACCCCCCAATCCCCAAAATTTGCATCTAAAACCGAAAAATTACATGTCCTATATGGTCCTCCATACCTTTCCTCCACTGTGCATGCGCAGTGTCAAGGAGGTCTCGAAATTGGCACCAAAAGTTATTCTTTGTTTGGCCCTTCATCAGTTCACATCTGACTGATATTTGTGCTTGTAAATCTCAGTTTAAATGATGCCAGACACATAAATATGAGAGAAATGGTGGATCTAAAGAGGAAATAGTAGGATGAGAGGAAAATTCAGTGGCAGGAAATAATCAGAGCTGTAACTTAAAATTTTTTATGAAATTATGTTATGTTCCCTAATTTCGAGGCATGAGCCTGTTGTTATCATTCTTGCTATGAAAGTTCCACTGCTTGATCAGTGTTGCCTCTCTCCCTTTCCTTTATTCCCCCCTTGCTATTCTCCCATGCTTTTGGCATATTTTCTGTAATAATTATTACTAAAATTTCTTGGGAGTTTTGGCTTCGTAACAGAATGAATTTCTGTTCTTTTCCCCATGTTGACATCCTCACCCTTAGGTGTTTAGGCGTTGTGATCTGCATCTACCATCTGATGTTCTGCAGTTTCTTCTATGGAAATCTCTGTTTTGCATCAGATAGTGTTTAAATTGGTAACTGATTTCGGGCCATGTTTATCAGTGCCTGGAGTCATGTTTCCAGTTTTTGTCCAACTTCTTGTTTACATTGACAACGGTTACTGCTGATAGTGATTTCCTGTCTTTACATTAGTTTAGACATAACAAGATACATTAATATTGTATGTAAGTGTTGCATTAATTTTTTGAAATGTTTTAAAAAATTTTGTCCACACTTAGGCTTTTTGGGATCCATTTGGGCTCGGTGTTCCCATTGGGAGTTAACTTGGGCTCTTCTGAAAATTTTTTTTCAAAAAAAAAAAGAATTTTTTTTTTTAAAATTATTTTCTTTCAAAGATTATAATGGATTATATTATAATATGAACTTTGGTAAAACGAAGAAGCGCGCGCAACTCACAGTGTTTTTCAAATTATAATGACATAAACTTAACAGAATTTAAAACAGTGTTTAAGGGGTCGTCCAACAAAACATTTTGCGTTGTGAACTAATGCATGTACATGCTGTCTTGTAGATTTATTTCCCCCTAAAAACATATCAGACCAACAATACAATATGAAATTTAGGCAAACCTAAAAGCGAGCGAAAGTGATGCATTAGGCCTAATGTGCTGCAGGCCTACATTTACTGCTAAAGAATAGGGGACCAGCCAAATTTCGAGATAACTACTTTTATCTGCATTTTGATTGGAAGATATATTTTTATACTGTACCAATGACCCAGACATAGCTGGTGCTAACTCTTAAAATATAGGGCCAAACACAAATTTTGCCCCCCAATCCCCAAAATTTGCATCTAAAACTAAAGAAAACATGTCCTGAAAGGCCCTCCACACTTCGCCCCTACTGCGCATGCGCAGTGTCAAGGACGTTCCGAAATTGGCGCCATTTATCATTCTAAGTTTGGCCCTTCATCAGTTAACATCTGACTGATCTTTGTGCTTTTAAATCTCAGTTTAAATGATGCCAGACACATAAATATTAGTGAAATGGTGATTCTAAGGAGGATAGAAAAGGAGGAGAGGAAAAGAATGTGTGACAGAATATTATCAGGGCTGTAACTTAAAATTTTTTAATGAAATTATGTTAAGTTACCTATTTTCAAGGCAGCAGCCATTTTGTTGTCATTCTGATTATTTAGTTACACTGTTTTTTCAAGTGTTTTTCCTCTCTCCCTGTCCTTTAAGTTCCCCCTTGCTATTCTCCCATGCTTTTGGCATAGTTTCTGTAATTATTATTACTAAAATTTCTTGGGAGTTTTAGCTGTATAACAGAATGAATTCTGTTCTTTCCCCATGTTTACGTCTTCACCTACGGGTGGTTAGGCGTTGTGTTCTGCATCTACCATCTGATGTTCTGCAGTTTCTTCCCTGGAAGTCTCTGTTTTGCATCAGATGGTGTATTTTTGGTAACTGATTTCGGGCCTGGGTGCCTGGAGTCTTATTTTAGTGTTTTTACACTCATTGTTTACATTTACAACAGCCCTCTGTGTGAGGGGGGGATTTCTAAATAATAATATCTTTATGTTATTTTAATCATAACTAGATACATTATTATTGTTCGTAAGTGTTGCATAAATTGTTTAAAATATTTTTAAAATTTTTGTCCACACTTAGGCTTGGGATCCATTGGGGCTCAACGTTACTTTTCAGAAACTTGGGCTGTTCTGAAAAAATATTTTTTCAAAATATTTTGATTTCAATTATTTTTTCTATATTAATGGATCATATTATTATTATGTATTTTGATTGCCAGGGGTTAGTGCGAGTACCAGGACTTGTTTTCTTTTCACATTGAAAGGATATTGATCAATTGCTTTAAGAGGAAGTCTTCCTCTGACCTTATTATCATTCTATATGTGGTCAGTGTACTCGCATTAACTCCTGTTCTGTATCGTATGATTTCGATGACAATATGGGAAGCGTATGTCACGGTATGTTGTTGGGGATTTGGACACTCCGGTCCTTTCCCCGCAGGGTCACTCTACTTTATCAATTTCTATTTCAGACGATCAAGATTAGGGTGACGTATCTGTGATGTCTTCCAACAGTGTGCCTCCGTCGTCACAATTAATGAAGGGCTAGCGGAAAAGTGCTCATGTAATACGCCAATTGCCTAAGAGGACCCTAGTAGGTTCGACGGCCTTTGACGTCCGCTAGCTCGTCCGGTGTAGCGTCCATTCACCGAATGGTTCGGCAGCCGGGTTCGTCCGTTGCGGTCTAGAAGGAATTTTGGGGTGATGCGAGCACTATAAAATTAACTTAATGCACACCCAGTGACGGCGGATCGGAGGGAGAACGGAGGAAGCCTTTTAGTCCGGTTCATAGCTCGTTCCGGTCCATCCGGACGGCAAGCGAGAGAGGCCCCTCTCTCGTTCAACAACATCTGGCCCCAGATGTTGTGGTACAAATGTGTAGTTAGCGGAGCATACGTCCGTCGCTCGGGACGCTCCGTTGTATAGGCAGTCCGCTGAGACTGCTAAGGCTTCCTCTTCTCGTCAGCGCACACGACCGCACCTTGGCTGCGTGACCGCCGATATATACCAGCTTCGCCGATCAAGGATTCTTCGGCGACCAGGTCACACCATCCGGCAGCCAGGGATTCGAGACCGATGGACTCCGGACGTTCGCATAGGAAAAGTATGCGGGAGCCATCTGATGCGGAGCTGCCCTCGGCGAAGCAGCGATAGACTGCGCCTCCGCAGGTCTCGACGCCGGACATTCTTGTGCACATAGCACAGCTTATCGCAGCATCCCAGCAGCCGACAGAAACGGTGTCGGATCGAGAATTATCCGACAGCGCTGGGTCGGTAGCCGGGGACTCGAGGCCTGCAGACTCCGGACGTTCGCATAGGAAGTGTGCGGGAGTCAACGTACACGGAGCTTTCAGCGGCAATGCATCGTAAGTCCGCTACTGCACAGGCCTCGGGAACGGACGTGCTTTCCTTAATAGCACAATTTATCGCAGCATCCCAGCATCAACTGAATCTGTCGCATATATTTTATCCGACGATGCTGGGTCGGGACGCTCCGCGGAAGCGGGTACGGACGTCCGAAAGTTTCATCCGGTCCGATGGGATACCGAAAGGGATTCGGTGGATTTCAAGCTTTCCCTTTCAGAACAACATATGCTGCGATGCCGGATAAGAAACTGATAGCGTCGGTGGACTTAGAAATTTTTGGTTCGGTTCAGGGACATCGTCCCTCAGTTCCGACATAGTCCAATAATGTCACACAAACTTTCGAATTATTGAACGACGCTATATATATTATTATTTTATGCTTGCTATCCAAGCATTTCTGGTTTCTTGTTCGAAGAGTTATGGAGATGTCTTTCAAAAGTGTGCCTCTGTCGTCATAGTTAATGAAGAGTTAGCGGCAATAAGTGCTCATGGAATATGTCTATCGCTTACGGAGTGACATTCGCTAGCTCACCCGGTGTAGCGTACATTCATCGAATGGTTCGGCTGCCGGGTTCGTCCGTTGCGGTCTAGGAAGGAGATTTGGGTGATGCGAGCACTTTAATTACTTTAGTACTCACCCAGTGACGGCAGATTGAGGACAGATCGGAGGAAGCCAACAACATAGGGGACCGCATGTTGTGGTTCAGATATTTTACATTCGGAGCATATGTCCGTTGCTCGGGACGCTCCGTTATATTGACAGTCCGAGAGACTGTCTTTAATGCTTCCTCATCCTCACAGCAGGGCACACGACCGCACATTGGCTACATGACCTCGAGTATCCGATCAGTTTCGGCATTCAGTGATTCCACAGCGAATAGGTCGCGCCATCCGGTAGCCAAGGGACACGAGGCCTATACACTCCGTTCGCTCGCATATTGGAAGTATGCACGGGGTAACGATCTCGGAGCTTCCTGCGGCAATGCATCGTAAGACCGCTGCTCCTCAGGCCTCAGTGACGGACGTGCTATCCGAGTTAGCACAGTTGTTTCGCAGCATCCCAGCAATTGACGGTTTCTCGGTCGAATCAGGAATTATCCGACGGCGCTGGGTCGATGCGGTCCGCGGTTACATCAAGCTACGGACGACCGAACGCTTTATAGGGTCCGACAGGATGGCGAAAGGGATTCGAAAGATTTCGAGTTTTCCCTTTAGTAGTATCGGAAGATGCCTTTCATATCTTCTGGCATTTCTTCCAGTGATTATTTTTCGGACTTCATTGCTGCGATCTTGGATAAGAGACTTATAGCGTCATTGGACTCGGATTTTTCGATCGGTACAGGGACTTTGTCCCTGACTTACCGATGCAGTCCAATATTGTCATTACAACATGTGTTTTATTTTTCGACGCTATATATTTATATATATATACAAGCCTGCTACTAAGCATGATAGTTTAGTTTCTTGTCCGCGTGGCTCATTTCTGCCATTTTATCTTTTTTACATATAGTTTACTTTGGCAGAGCAGGGCATACCGAGAGTTCATATGCGTCTAGACGGTGTGATTAAAGACTGCATATATTCTTTTCGCCGTTTATGTCTTTTCCAATTTCAATGTTGGGAACGACATTATGTATAGTAGACTTAACTTAGACGCTTTATTATACGTAATCCGCCTTACTGAGGCGTTATCATTACGTCTTCAAGAAAAGATTTACGGGATATTATTCTCAATGTAATTTCTTTTGAGGGCAGTAGTTTGTTCACGTATAACTCCGCCCTTCAGTGGCTGATTGGAGTTGGTTAGACGTGATGCAGCCCTAGCTACATCCACGCGTGGATAGTAGGTTAAGAACTCTCTCAGAGTCGCTTCGTTCTCGGAGGAGCTTCTCTTCGACGGCAACTTTCCGGCAATCCATGAATTGCTTGATTTATACATTCTCTTGTCTATCTAGTGTTACAAGAGATTCAGACTGGGGCAAACATTCGGTGGTTGACTCAGAGAGTGCCGCCGCAGTTGCCGGACCCGAGTGTGGCTGTTATGACGGTTGCCAGTCAAACAGATTGGGATATATACTGATCCCTACGGATTCGAAGTGCCAGGGTCTTTGGGTTCCGCAGTCTTTTAACTATCAGTTTAACTTCCGCGGAATAATGTTTTTTAGGCTTGCTTTATGTCATTGCATGAACATTATTCAGAAACGCATGCCCAAATTCCTGTCCTTTAATTCGACAGTAGTGGCGTATCTCCGGAACCAGGGAGGCACTCTTTCATTTCCGTTATTCAATTTAATGGAAAGAATCCATCTGTTGGTTATACTACACCAAGTTCAGTTTTGGTCCGTCATATTCTGGGTCGTCTGATTGTTTTATCGCACTCCCGTTCTCTTACGGGTCGCTTGTTGCTGTCAGAATGGACTCTCAACAAACAAGTATTTAATCAGATTTGCTATCTATGGGAGCGCCCAATGATGTTTTATTTATGACACAGCTTGCTAATCAATTGCAGACGTATGTGTTGGCTTGTCCAGATCTCTGAGCTAATACTGTTAACGCTCTATTGATCTATAGGACGGAATGATAGGATATGCGTATCCTCCGGCGCTGTTGTTTTAGCAGGTATTGCTAAGATAAACAACCACAATACATTTCTGTTGATAGCATCTCTATCTTCACAGAGATCATGAGTAATTTACTCTCTTGTCTACTGTGGATCTTAACGTGAAATCTTCCTCTATGTGAGGATCTTTTTTCACTGGGTAAATCGTGTCATCTTTATCACAACCAGCAAGGTCGCAACCTTCATGTATTCCGTTGTGTGGTCCATATTGCATTGTAAGCACTGTACTGGACGAGCTTTGGACGCGATTTCTTACTATAGGAGATCCTCTTCTTCGCTATTCTATGCGACTAAAGTGGAGGCTCTTCCGTCGTGGTGTAGGGATCATTATGTTCATATGGTTGATCCCTCCATACTACTCATTGCTATTTTTTAGTATACTTGTTTCACAAGATCTACTGCAGCCTGTTGTTATTTAGGTTATAGGTTTATGTTACCTCATACCTATGCACTCTACGATAGTTTACATTTGAGTCTTTTGTCTCTTTATCTAAGTCAGTTAGTAACTTTTTGATAAATAGACTTAGAATCTTTAGATTAAATTCCTATACGGATTTTAACTTCGGTTCTTATTTAGCTAAGTAATCATTTGAGCCTCTGGAAACAGTAGTTTTCAAATTCTGACCTTTTAGACAGTAATTCTGTTGGTTTCTCTTTTACTGTAGAGTCAGTGAGTTTCATGCACTATCGATGGATGATTTTCACTTTCATAGTTTCGGAATCAATACTTCCATTACTATTTAGGTTGGATTGTTGCATAAGAGTTAGGCTCCTATTATCCGGAACCTATTATTTTAAGGTCCTTCCGTCTTCGTATGGGCATAGGCCTTTACTCTTTCCGGGTACAGTTTATGTATTTATAAACAGATATCTGTTTATTACAAGGGCGTAAGCTTCTTCTGTCTTTGATGTCTAGTAGAAGGACGTTACGCTCCATTTTATTGTTAATGGATTCTATTAACTAGCGTACTGCTTATGGTATATCATTGGCTTAGCAGTTGTGCTTAAGATTTCGGCTCATGAAGTAAGAGTTCTTCTACTTCTTGGGCTTACATTAATAGTGTTGCTATTATAGATTTTTGAAGGCTGCTCATTGCGCTCAGCCATCCATTCATGAATTTTATCTCAGAAATATCGAGTCCATTTCTGGAGACCTCTATTGTTAGGTCTATTCTCTACTGCTCAGAATGTCATTCACTTAACAGTTGCTACTATAGCTAGGTAGGCTGTCTGTTTCGGCAGTGTCTCCGTTCGGCTGCCCTCTTCGCTCTGGGCTATTTGACCCAGGGCAAGAAAAAGGGGGGGGGAGGGTGTTCCCTTGGGTCACCTGTTTTTTACTATGAAAACAAGGGGATACCTCCTCCGGAGTTAGTAATTCTGAGCTGTTATTGGGATGGTTGTTTAGTGAGAAGTTTAAGTTTATAAAATTCATTCAAGTCTTAGTTTTTAAAGTATAGCTTTTGAATATTGCATATGTCAACGGACATGATTATGCAATTCTCACACACTTTTAGGAGTATAAGAGTCTCTATTCTCTAGACTTACTTTATTATTGGCTTACTTTAAAAATTATTAGTATAAGGATTATTGGATATTAATAGAGTACATGGATGTATGAAGCTCAATTTTTGGAAGGTGTTGTATCTTTCTAATTTATCATAAATAAGAAAGATACATGTAAGGCCTATTACTTCTTTTCCCTACAGGGGATGACTCTATTTTATTTTATTGAGCGTATTCCATTTTGCTCTATGTCCTTGGCCCTCCAGCCTTTTTACTATTCAGCTATGTCTGGGTCATTGGTACAGTATAAAAATGTTAAAAAATTTATAGTAATTTATATATTTTTTATACTTACCAATGACCCAGACGGGGATGGCCCTCCCAGGAGTTGGGAACTCTTGCCTCCCCGCTGAGTACATAGCGCTTACCAGGCACTGGTTATTAGAATGATAAATGGCGCCAATTTCGGAACGTCCTTGACACTGCGCATGCGCAGTAGGGGCAAAGTGTGGAGGGCCTTTCAGGACATGTTTTCTTTAGTTTTAGATGCAAATTTTGGGGATTGGGGGGCAAAATTTGTGTTTGGCCCTATATTTTAAGAGTTAGCACCAGCTATGTCTGGGTCATTGGTAAGTATAAAAAATATATAAATTACTATAAATTTTTTAACTTTCCAATTCTCTGATTGAAAGATAATTTTATCATTGCTTTCATTGGAAGATATATTTATGGCGTCGTTGTTTTCCGCAATTTATCTGATGAGTTACGGAAATTGCTGCGTTCATTTTTATTTTTAGCTCAACTTTGACGAAGTCAAATTTGAGCTATTGTCATGGCCCGTCGTCCGTCTGTCCATCCGTCCATCTGTCTGTCTGTCCGTCTGTCCGTACGTCAACAATTGGCTATGGCTCGGGCTAGAGGTCGTATTTATGAACCGATCTTTACGAAACTTCTTGTGTACCTTTGTTATGACCCTGGGACGGGAACAAGTGTTTTTAGGTGTGGTCCGAAATTCAAGATGGCTGCCAGCAGCCATTTTGTACCGATGATGCAAAAATCAGTTTTTTGTATGAACTTCTGTATGAAAGTTCTGATTTGAATAAAGTTTTGTATAAATGTTTAGTACCATGGGATACATCACATATAATACGGGTTTTTTTCTCGTGCTTAAATTATACAAATTAGACTGACTTTGATTTATTTAGTGTTACTTTCAGAGCTGTAAGTGCCAAGCTGCTATGGCTCGGGCTAGAGGCCGTATTTATGAACCGATCTTTACGAAACTTCTTGGGTACCTTTGTTATGACCGTGGGACGAGAACGAGTGTTTTTGGGTGCGGTACGAAATTCAAGATGGCTGCCAGCCGCCATTTTGTACCGATGATGCAGAAATCTGTTTTTTGTACAGAACTTCCATATGAAAGCACTGATTTGAATAATTTTTTGTATGAATGTTTAGTACCATGGGATACATCACATATAATACAGGTTTTTTTCTCGTGCGTAAATTGTGCAAATTAGACTAATTTTGATGTTTTTTGGTGTTACTTTCAGCACTGTAAGTGCAAATGCCAATACGGCTCGGGCTAGAGGCCGTATTTATGAACCGATCTTTACGAAACTTCTTGGGTACCTTTGGTATCACCATGGGACGAGAACGAGTGTTTTGGGGTCCGGTCCGAAATTCAAGATGGCCGATGGCAGCCATTTTGTACAAAATTAGGTGCAATCAGATTTTTGCACAGAACTTCCATATGAAAGCGCTGATTTGAATAATTTTTTGTGTGAATGTTTAGTACCATGGGATACATCACATATAATACGGCTTTTTTTCTCGTGCAGAAATTATGCAAATTAGATGAACTTTGATTTTTTCAGTGCGACTTACACACAGTAAGTACACACGTGTCAATACGGCTCAGACTAGAGTCTGTATTTATGAACTGATCTTCACGAAATGTCTTGGGTACCTTTGTTATCACCTTGGGACGAGAACGAGTGTTTCTGGGTGCGGTCTAAAATTCAAGATGGCTGCCAGTGGCCATTTTGTACCGAAATTAGGTCTAATCAGTTTTTTGTACACAACTTCTATACAGCTCAGACTAGAGGCCATGTTTATGAACCAATCTTTACGAAACTTCTTGGGTACCTTTGTTATCACCGTGGGATGAGAGCGAGTGTTTTTGGGTGTGGTCCGAAATTCAAGATGGCCACCAGCAGCCATTTTGTACCAAAATTAGTGCAATCAGTCTTTTGTACAGAACTTCTGTATGAAAGTTCTGATTTGAATAAATTTTTGTATAAATGTTTAGTAACATGGAATACATCACATATTGTAAGGGGTTTTTTTTCGTGCAGAAATTATGCAAATTAGATGAACTTTGATTTATTCAGTGCTACTTACACAATGTGAGCACACATGTCAATACGGCTCAGGGTAGAGGCTGTATTTATGAACCGATCTTCACAAAACTTCTTGGGTACCTTTGTTATCACCTTGGGACGAGAATGAGTGTTTCTGGGTACGGTCCAAAATTCAAGATGGCTGCCAGTGGCCATTTTGTACCAAAATTAGGTCCAATCAGTTTTTTGTCACAAGTTCTATACAGCTCGTATTTATGAACTGATCTTCACGAAATGTCTTGGGTACCTTTGTTATCACCTTGGGACGAGAACGAGTGTTTCTGGGTGTGGTCTAAAATTCAAGATGGCTGCCAGTGGCCATTTTGTACCGAAATTAGGTCTAATCAGTTTTTTGTACACAACTTCTATACAGCTCAGACTAGAGGCCATGTTTATGAACCAATCTTTACGAAACTTCTTGGGTACCTTTGTTATCACCGTGGGATGAGAGCGAGTGTTTTTGGGTGTGGTCCGAAATTCAAGATGGCCACCAGCAGCCATTTTGTACCAAAATTAGTGCAATCAGTCTTTTGTACAGAACTTCTGTATGAAAGTTCTGATTTGAATAAATTTTTGTATAAATGTTTAGTAACATGGAATACATCACATATTGTAAGGGGTTTTTTTTCGTGCAGAAATTATGCAAATTAGATGAACTTTGATTTATTCAGTGCTACTTACACAATGTGAGCACACATGTCAATACGGCTCAGGGTAGAGGCTGTATTTATGAACCGATCTTCACAAAACTTCTTGGGTACCTTTGTTATCACCTTGGGACGAGAATGAGTGTTTCTGGGTACGGTCCAAAATTCAAGATGGCTGCCAGTGGCCATTTTGTACCAAAATTAGGTCCAATCAGTTTTTTGTCACAAGTTCTATACAGCTCGTATTTATGAACTGATCTTCACAAAACTTCTTGGGTACCTTTGTTTTCACCTTGGGACAGGAACGAGTGTGTTTTAGGGTGCCTTTGTTATCACTGTGCTATGAGAACAAATATTTTGGGGTTCAGTCAGACCCACTGTGGGACTCAAAGATTTTTTCTAGTTTAGCATCTGACTGTCACCCACCTTTACAATACTTTACCTATACATTTGTTACAGGCAACGGTCAGTATTTATGTACAGACCGTTACAATACTTTATATGTACCTTTGTTATCAGGTCATTACCTAGATGTTTGTCATTGCTGTGTCACATACTATACATGTGCATGCCTTTGTCTTGACAAGTTGAGCTACAGTGTCATTGACACTTTCATTTCACAAATAGCGTGTAGCATTTATTGTTACTGTTACCAACGTTTAGTAGCCACTACAAGAAAATACAGCAGTGCTGTGCAAAAAAGGACGATGATAATATTCCAATGCAGTTTTACTGAAAAGGCCATCTTTAAAATAATAAGACTGAGTATCACAAATGTAGTTTCATGATTCGGACCAGATTTTTATATAGGACGTTTCGCACCCAGATCTATGGATGATTTTGACCATATTTCTGGCCGATTCGAACCAGACTATGGATGATTCGGTCCATGTTTGTGGACGATTTGGACCAGGTTTCTGGGCGATTTGCCCAACAGACACACAAACTACACAAGCCAGCACAGACATACACACTTCACAAGACAGCACAGACTTGTCGTTTGAATTAAATAGGCCTAGAGCTTTATGTGCCAATTTCAATAAGCCGTTTTCATTAATTTCACTGAAAAAAATACCGACAGACCGGTATTGTTTGTAGTTATCACAACAGATAATTCATTGAGTAATTATGAAACTGCTAATCCTATGCTTCTGGATAATTCATTGAGTAATTATGAAACTGCTAATCCTGTGCTTCTGGATTTTTGCAATACATTTTGGGTCCGCATACCGAATTTGGTCAAAATCGGCCCAGTAGTTAGCCCGTTGCTAAGGGGGAACTCTGGTTGCTAATGACGTCACGTGGCGTCAACATTGACCTATCTGTTTTCATTTGCAATGCATTTTGGGTCCGTATTCCGAATTTGGTCAAAATCGGCCCATTAGTTAGCCTGTTGCTAAGGGGGCACTCTGGTTGCTAGGGAAATCAAAAGACATAAACTTCGATCTGTCTGTTTTCATTTGCAATGCATTTTGGGTCCGTATACCGAATTTGGTCAAAATCGGACCAGTAGTTAGCTCGTTGCTAAGGGGGCGCTATGGTTGCTAGGGAAGTCATGCGACGACACCATTGGCCTGTCTGTTTCGTTTGCAATGCATTTTGCGTCCATATACTGAATTTGGTAAAAATCGGCCCAGTCGTTAGCCGGTTGCTAATGGGGCGCTCTGGTTGCTAGGGAAGTCACATGACGTCATTATTGATTATCTGTTTTCATTTGCTATGCATTCTGGATCCGTATATCGAATTTGGTCCAAATCGGCCCAGTAGTTAGCCGGATGCTAAGGATGCGCTCTGGTTGCTAGGGAAGTCACGAGACGTCAACATTGATATGACTGTTTTTATTTGCAATGCATTTTGGGTCCGTATACCGAATTTGGTCAAAATCGGCCCAGTAGTTAGCCCATTGCTAAGGGGGCGCTCTGGTTGCTAGGGAGGTCACGCGATGACACCATTGACCCGTCTGTTTCGTTTGCAATGTATTTTGGGTCCGTATACCAAATTTGGTCAAAATTGGCCCAGTAGTTAGTCCGTTGCTAAGGGGGCGCTCTGGTTGTTAGGGAAGTCAGTGACGTCATCATTGATCTATCTGTTTTCATTTGCAATGCATTCTGGGTCCGTATACCGAATTTGGTCCAAATCGGCCGAGTAGTTAGCCCATTGCTAAGGACGCGCTCTGGTTACTGGGGAAGTCACGAGACGTCAACATTGATATGTCTGTTTTTATTTGGAATGCATTTTGGGTTCGTATACCGAATTTGGTCAAAATCGGACCAGTAGATAGTCCGTTGCTAAGGGGGCGCTCTGGTTGCTAGGGAGGTCATGAAACGACATCATTGACCTGTCTGTTTCGTTTGCAATGCATTTTGGGTCTGTATACCGAATTTGGTTAAAATCGGCCCAGTAGTTAGTCCGTTGCTAAGGGGGCGCTCTGGTTGTTAGGGAAGTCAGTGACGTCAACATTGATATGTCTGTTTTCATTTGCAATGCATTCTGGATGCGCATACCGAATTTGGTCCAAATCGGCCCAGTAGTTAGCCGGTTGCTAAGGACGCGCTCTGGTTGCTAGGGAAGTCACGAGACGTCAACATTGATATGTCTGTTTTTATTTGCAATGCATTTTGGGTCCGTATACCGAATTTGGTCAAAATCGGCCCAGTAGTTGGCCCGTTGCTAAGGGGGCACTCTGGTTGCTAGGGAGGTCATGCGACGACACCATTGACCTGTCTGTTTCGTTTGCAATGCATTTTGGGTCCGTATACCGAATTTGGTCAAAATCGGCCCAGTAGTTAGCCGGTTGCTAAGGACGCGCTCTGGTTACTAGGGAAGTCACGAGACGTCAACATTGATATGTCTGTTTTTATTTGCAATGCATTTTGGGTTCGTATACCGAATTTGGTCAAAATCGGATCAGTAGTTAGCTGGTTGCTAAGGGGTGATGTGGTTGCTAGGGAAGTCAAGCGACGACACCATTGACCTGTCTGTTTTCGGTTCACTTTGTTCCAATAACACGCAGTGTTGGTTTGAAGTGAACAGCGTTTTGCAAATGCAAAACAGATATATCACGTGACAGAATACTCCGCAGAATCGAACATCAGCGGGATCCCAACAGCCAGCCAGCAGACGATGAAATCCAATGTGCATATATGGGAACATTTAGCTTTTCAACAATTTCTGTCATTTAGTCTGCAAAGCAAACGACGGTTGAGTTTGTTTGGAAAAACTTTAATTTTGAAAAGCATGTTCAATAAATTATTCACAGTCTGCATGGAATGATCTAAGGAGAAATCTCGCATTACACCGTTCGCTTTTTAGGGGGCGTCATTCGATTTGTTCGCTTCTGAAAACGAGAGCTGGGGTTCCCCATGTTTTTACTTCCGGTTTCTGGTTTAGATTGGCTGGCATAGCATTCCTTGGTTTTGCCAATTTCACGTACACATTGTCTGTTAGGCTTGCTTCAAAGCAGCCCTTTGGGCTGCTTTTGTGCGCGCTATTATGTATCTTTATATCAAGGGATAGTGCGACTAATATGTCTGTGTATTTTTTATTGATGAAAAAATATTTTTTATTTATAATGCGAGGATATCTTCCTCTAATTCTCAGGTTCAATGTATTCGCACTAATTCCTGCTCTGTGTGTGTTGATTGAAATGACAACGTTGGAGGCGTGTGTCACAATATTGGGTTTGCGGGGAGGGGTCCATACCGGTCCTCTCTCCGTAGGGTCACTCTATACTATCATTTTATTTTTCAGAATTCAGAGTGATGTTTTCGTGATGTCTTCAACAAGTGTGTCTCCGTCGTTGCAGTGTAAGGGCTAGCGGCTAAGTGCTCAGGGTAATACGACAATTGCCGAAGAGGTCCCTAGTAGGATCGAAGCCATTGATCGTCTGCTAGTCCGCCTGGTGTAGCGACCATTCATCGAATGGCTCGGCAGCCGGGTTTGTCCGTTACGGTTCTGGGAAGCAGTGTGGGTGATGCGAGCACTATAAACTTGGAACGTGCACACCCAGCAACGACGGATCCGAGGAGAGTACGGAGGAAGCCTGTCAGTCTAGTAGCTAGCTCGTCCAGGTCTATCCGGACCACGAACGAGAGAGGCCCCCTCTCTCTTACAACTACATTTGAGCCGCAATGTTGTTGTATGTTTGTTTGTTAGTCGGAACATACGTCCAATCCTCCTGTTCGGGACGTTCCGTCACATACACAGTCCGAACTGGCTGTGTTATGGGCTTCCTCATCCTCATGTCAACACACACCACTGCACCTTGGCTTGTGACCACAGAGTTTCAGAGGATGTTCGCATATTATATAAATGCAGGAATGAACGTTCCTAGAGCTCCTGCTTTGCCGACCAGGGAATATTGTCGACCAGGTTACTTCATCTATTAGCCAAGGATATGAGGTCTTTCCTGATGGGACGTTCGCATATTATATAAATGCAGGAATGAACATCCCTGAAGCTGCCAGTTGATATTATGTAAGTCACGGCTCCACAGGCCTCATTCAGGAATAAAATGCAGTGATTTTCTGTGATGTCTTCAAACAGTGTGCTTCCGTCGTCACAGTCAAATGAAGAGCTAGCGAATAAGTGCTCATGATATTACGTCAATTGCCTAAGAGGTCCCTAGTAGGATCGACGGCTTTGGCATCCGCTAGCTCGCCCAGTGTAGCGTCCATTCATCGAATGGTTCGGTAACCGGGTTCGTCCGTTGCGGTTCAGGAAGGAGATTTGGGTGATGCGAGCACTATAAAATATACTACGTGCACACCCAGTGACGATGGATACGAGGAGGGTACGGAGGAAGCCTTCAAGTCCGGTTCCTAGCTCGTCCAGGTCCACCCGGGCTGCGAGTGAGAGAGGTCCCTCTCTCGTACAACAACATCTGAGTACAGATGTTGTGGTACAAATGTTTCTCATTCGGAGCATACGTCCACCGCTCGGGACGCTCCGTTATATAGACAGTCCGGAGAGACTGCTCTAATGGCTTCCTCATCCTCACGGCAGCGCACACGACCGCACCTTGACTATGTGACCACTGTTATCTAGCCAGTCTCGCCGACCAAGGATTTCACGGCAACCAGGTCACGCCATCCGGTAGTCAGGAATACGAGGCCTATAGACTCCGGACGTTCGCATAAGAAATATGCAGGAGTTAAACGTCCAGGGAGCTTTCAGCGGCTAAGTAACGTAAGTCCGCTGCTCCACAGGTCTCCGTAACGGACGTGCTATTACAAATAGCACAAATTATCGCAGCATCCCAGCAGATGACAGAATCTCTGTCGGATCAGGATTTATCCGACGACGCTGGGTCGGTACGCTCCGCTGAAGCATCAGATACGGACGACCGAGAATTTCAAGTGGTCCGACAGGATGGCAAAGGGATACCGAGGAGTTGGTTTTTCTCTTTCGGAACAACATAAAGTTGCCGTAGATATCATCCGGCATAATCTTTCAGAAGTTGTTCTGTCGGACCAAAAGGCTGTGATGCCGGATAAGAAACTGTTAGCGTCACTGGACACAGAATAATTTTATCGGTTTAGGGACATCGTCCCTGAGTTTCTGACACAGTCCAATAATGTCACAAGAACATTTGAACTATTGTAGGACACTATATTTAAGCTTGCTACCAAAATGAGCAATTCAGGTTTCTTATCGGCAAATGCTCTACATCTGCCTTTCATCAATTCAAGGAATAATCAAATCCGCTTCTAAAAAGTCAGATACAGCAAAAAAGAGTAAGACAGGCACTTCTGGGACAAGTACGCCCAAGAGAAGTTCCTATAGAGGTTCCTATGCATCCTCTAGGATGTTATTCTGGCCGAGATAACTGGTTAGACGTCCCTAGGTCGACGGGGCGAGTTGCGGGTTGTGGAGGACGTAGTTTCTCCTTCCGCAAGCCAGGTCCAGGAGGTGATGGTATGAACCTCTATCGTGTTCCGGTAGGCGGAAGATTGTCAAGTTTTATAAACAATTGGGCGTCAATTACGGACGACCCCTGGGTCCGAGGGGTAATTTCGGAAGGACTAAGAATATCCTTCAAACGAAAGCCTCCATTAACTCGAAGTCCAAAATGGACTCAGCTTCCGTCAAATCCGCAGAAAAGAGTCGCTCTTCTATCAGAAGTACAGTCTCTTCTGGAAAAGAATGCGGTAGAGGTCGTAGAAGACCAGGAATCACCGGGTTTCTACAGCCATCTGTTTCTGGTTCCGAAACCAGACGACTCGTTCCGTCCAGTCATAGATCTGAGCTGGATAAACAAGCTGATCATCGCTCCGAATTTCTATATGGAGGCAATTCGATCAGTCAGAGCGAGTATTCGGGTGAACGACTATGCTACAAGCATAGATCTCAAGGATGCGTACTTTCACGTCATGGTACATCTGACATTCAGAAAGTATCGACGCTTCGCAGTCCTAGGAGTTGTATATCAGTTCCAAGCGATGTGCTTCGGTTTGAACCTAGCGCCCTGGGCTTTCACTTGAATTATGAACTCAGTAATGATACATTTCCGAGCTCATTCATCTGCGGTAACGTCGGCCTACCTGGATGACATTCTTCAGGGGTACAGCAACGAGTTAACGCTTCAGAACGATGTGCAGAATCTGCTTCTATTACTCCGATGTCTCGGTTTTATAATAAACGAGGAGAAGTCGGATCTGGTGCCATCCAAGTCATAAACCCACTTGGGAATGAGCTTCGAGACGCACAACAATCTCGTTCGTCTGCCATTAACCAGAGCGAAATTAATCAGTTGTTACGCTCGCTATTGTCTTCACTCAGACAAAGTTACAGCGAGAGAATTCATCAGACTGATAGGGTTGTGTGGAGCTGCCGCGGATTTTATTCCCATGGGGCGGCTACGCACTTGTCCTGTCCAAATCTTTTTGACTCAAATAGAACAGAGTTGGAGGGTGAAGATTCTTTCGCTCGTTACGTACATCCTCTTGTAAGTCAAGTGAAACAGATTCAGACTTGGGCAGATATTCAGTGGTTTATTCAAGGAAATAACTTCCACTGCAATTGCCAGATCCGAGTTTTACAGTTTTGACAGATGCCAGTTAAATAGGTTGGGAACCAACATTGAGCCCAACGGTTTTTAAGTGCCAGGGTCCTTGGGATCCGTAGTTACTTATCAAGCACATAAACATCAGGAATTGATGTTATTTTGGCTTGCGTTACGTCATTGCATGAATGTTATCCAGAATGCCCACAGGCAATTCTGTCCGATAATTCGACGGTATAAGCGTATTTTCAGAACCAGGGAGGTACTCATTCCATTCTGTTATTCACTGTAACGGAATGAATCCTTCTGTTTGTACTAGAACATCAAGTTCTCCTATCGGTCCGTCCTATTCCATGTCGTCTGAACGTATTAGCGGACTCCCTTTCATGAAAGGGCCGCTTGTTGCAGTCAAATGGACTTTTAACAACGAGTATTTATATCAGATTTGCTACCTATGGGAGCGGCCAATGATGGACTTTTTTGCGACGCATCTCAACAATCAGTTGCAAGTGTATGTGTCAACATGTTCGGATCCTCGAGCGTTTGCAGTTGACGCTCTATCCATCTCGAGAGACGGTATAATAGGATATGGGTATCTTCCAGCGCCGTTGATTCAGCAGATATTGCTTAAGTTAAATAATCTCAATGCAATTCTGTTGGTAGCACCTCTGTCTCCACAAAGACCGTGCATTAATCTATTCAGGTGTCTGTTGTGGCTTATGCTGTGGAAGCTTCCTCCACATTTTGGTCCATTCTATAGCTAGATGGGTTCTATTAGCTTTCAATACTGCTTATGATAATATCTTCAACACAGCAGTCTGCGATTAAGATTTTAGCTCTTGAAGTAATAGTTCTTTCTACTTCAGAGGCTTATGCTAATAGCGTTGCTATTACAGTTCTAATGACGGCTGCATATTGGTTTTAGCCTTTCACTTGCACGAATTTATACCTCAGAAATATTGAGTCCATTTCTAGAGACCGGCATTGTTTAGGTTCGTTATCTGTTGCTCAGAATGTCGTCCACTAAACAGTTGCAACTATAGTTGTGTAGGCTTTTGGTTCCGGCAGTGACTCTGTGCTGCCGCCCTCTTCGCTCTGGGGTATTTGACCCAGGGCAAGGGGAGGGGGGGGGCAGGTGTTCCCTTAGGTCACCTGCTTTATAGTGAAAAGCAAGGGAATACCTCTCCTAGAGTCAGTAATTCTAGTCGGTACCGGGATGATTTTTAAAGTGTAAAGATATTCTTTTTACTCATCCATGTAATATTTTTAAGTGTACCTCGGTGTGTAGTATTTGTATATGTCTCATATCATGCAGACGTTAATATACAGTTATCGGTCACTTTTAATGAACTTTAGAGTCTCATTTATCTGGACTACTTTATTTATCGGCTTTCCTTTAAAAATAATTACCATAATGGATTATACTGGAGGTTAATAGACATCAGTGATGTTATTATGCTCAAGTACAGAATGGTGTTGTGTCTTTCTCGTTTTGATGCAGAATAGAAAGATACATGTAAAGCCTATTTCTCCTTTCTCCTTGAGGGGATAATTCTGTATATATAGTTGAGTTATTGGATTGCTTTATGTCCTAGGCCCTCCAACCTTTTTTCTATTCAGCTAAGTCTGGGTCATTGGTACAGTATAAAAATGTTAAAAAATTTATAGTAATTTATACATTTTTTATACTTACCAATGACCCAGACGGGAATGTCCCTCCCATGAGTTGGGAACTCATACCTCCCCGCTGAGTACATAATGCTTTTCCAGGCACTGCTTGTAAGAATGACTTTTGGCGCCAATTTCGAGGCCTCCTTGACACTGTGCATGCGCAGTGGAGGAAAGGTATGGAGGACCATACAGGACATGTAATTTTTGGTTTTAGATGCAAATTTTGGGGATTGGGGGGTAAAATTTGTGTTTGGCCCTAGAATTTAAGAGTTAGCACCAGCTAAGTCTGGGTCATTGGTAAGTATAAAAAATATATAAATTACTATAAATTTTTTAACATTCATAACCAATAAGCAGACTAGCTCTTTCATGATCTCATAATATTATGGAACAGAATTTAAAAATAGTTTTCCCATTTTTTCAGGAGAGTCATCCAGATCAGACAACCCATATATTCCATTCATTCCATATCCAACACAGCAGAATGATGAAGCCATGAAAATAAAACTGAAACCACTAGAACACAGAAGTGATCTCATGTATGGAGCACCAATGTCAGATCCTAAAACTGGATTACATGTACCTATACTAGCCATGACACTACATCCACAGACTGGTGCTGTAATTCCAATAGGTGGTATTCACAATGATCCTGTCACAAAACTTCCAACTCCAATTGAAGTAGGCTCCTTGATGATTGACCCAAATGCAGGAAAACCTGCCCCAATATTAGGTGTCACCATAGACCCAGGCTCAGGTACTTAATTTCTTTCATTTAGTAGATATGATTTTCTACACCTGAATTGCCCATCAAACTCGTCTGATATAGCTTCAAACTCAGCTCATGTGATGCCAAGTTTGGCTGAAGTGAACCAAGCTGGAATTGTCCCCCTTGATGCATTACTAGGCATGACCATGTTCAAAATGTTCACAGTTATTTATCGAACGTAATCAGGAAAATTGGCATTACTGGCATGGAAGGGTGGTTTGAAGCATAGTTTTGTGTCACAAGTAATTAATGATGGCAGTTAGTAAGGGGATTAGGTGAATGAAGAGCAGATAGTTGTACAGAAATTTCACTGCAAACTAAAGCTCAGAGTCATAAGTGGAGATTAGTCGAAGTGGGAGAAGAGGTAGTTCAGCTATCCGAATGCCATGCCTTCCCCAGTGCAGAAGCTGATATGTTTGGATAGCTTAACTAGGAGAAGAGGAAACTTCAGACTTTGTGAAAAGAATGAGAAACAATAATACTGTCAGAAAACTGTAAGAGATCTGAGCAGGCCTGAAAATAAGCAGTCTCACATTTGCCTCTTTCTGTTTAGTTTTGAGACCCTCTTTCAGATTGAGGTTCACAGAGGGTAAATTTAGTGATGCTACCCTGCTGTGCAGGGTAGCATCACTAAATTCACCCTCTGGGGACCTCATTTTGCAGATGACAGTCTGCTTATTTTCTGGCTTGGATCTGAGAACGTTTTGTAATTACTTGTTTGGTTTGATAGATAAAGAGGTTGTTACTTGGTTAGCTTCATATCAGCAGAGATATCAGCCCTTAGTAACTTCACATCAGCTATTGACCTTCAATTGCAAGCTGATATGAAGTTACCGCAGGCTGATATCTTGGCCGGTATGTAACTAAGCAAGTAATAACCTTTAAATATCATGAAATGTCTCTCTATCACATCTTAGAACTTAATATTGTAATTTTACCAATTTTACTGGTGTACCATTTCTTCTATGAATAAAAAACGAGAATTACAAAATTAGTGATTAACTGATGTTCGGCAATCTCATCTCACATCGGTTGATTTCAAGCCATTGGTTGACCAACGGTAGAAATGTTTGAACATCGGTTCATGCTGATGGTTACATGGAACACCACAGGATCAAAATTGTTCATATTTACATTTGATTCATGACCAAATAAACGTAGTAACAAGCTTAATTATTAGCATTAGAGTTGAAAAGATTTGTCGATTATTCAGCGTAATCTCCCACTCCATGTACAAGTTACACATACACTGACAGCACCCCTCCAGTACTACAAATTGCTGTTTCATCATTTGATATCACTGTCAGCTCATTTGTAAATAATCTAGTTACCAAATTATTCTTTATTCACTGTCACAATGAACATAAAATGCACACATCAGCCAATTGTTTTCACAGTTGGAGTATAAATTCAATCTGTTGTGCATGTTACTTATTTATGTAAACAATCTAAAAATAGTGTATTGCCATTTTGTGCATGGACTTCTGGGATTGGTTATCATTTGTGAAATATTATATATTTTTATACTATAACCCAATGGCCCAGACCTAGCTGGTGCTAACTCAACAATATCTAGGGCCAAACACAAATTTTGCCCCCCCAATCCCCAAAATTTGCATGCAAAACCGAAATTAGAAGTCTTATGTGGCCCTCCATACATTTACTCTCCATGCATGCGCAGACATCAGGAAGTGACCGGAATTGGCACCAACATCATTCTTTGTTTGGCCCTAAGTCAGATAACAACAAACTGACATCTGTGCTTTTAAATCTCAGTTTTCATCATGCCAGACACAAATCAGTGGTTAATTTGATGGATCCAAGGACACAACTGGATGAAGGAAGGAAGAAACGGTGGTTTGAAACATTCAGGGCTGTAATTTTATAATATTTATAAAAATGATTTCATGTTCCCCAATTTCGGGACATGGGCCTGACGTCATCATTATTGCTAATGATTTTTCCACTGTTTGTTAAGTGTTCCTTCCCTATCCTTCCTTGAAGCCCCCCAGTTAAACTCCCAAGCTTTTTGGCTTGTTTTATTAAAAAAATTTTATAAAATGTCTCGGGAGTTTAACGAGTTACACAGAATGTTTTTTTTGTATATCCCCAAGGTTACGTCCTCACCCTAAGGGTGTTTAGACGTTTTGATCATGCATCATACATGGAATGTATCGTTTTTTCTTCTGATGAAGATCTTGCTTTACATCAGATAGTTAATCTGTTACTGACTTCGGGCTGTGTTGCCTGGGGTCTTGTTTCCGGTTTTCATTCTGACATTGTTTACATTGACAACGCTCTATTTATATATGGAGTTTCCTATTTATTATTATGGCAGGACTGTTGTAAGATACATTAAATATTCCGGTAGTGTAGCAATTAATTTTTTGGGTAGTAAAATAATTTTTGTCCTCACTTAGGCTCTATCGGGATACATTTGGGCTTATCATTCCTTTTGGGGACTTGGGCTCTTGTCAAAATTTTTCGAAAAATTTTTTTGGTGTAAATTATTTTTTGATTTATATTTTGAATGTTATTTATTATGTATCTTTTTCTAATATTTAATGTTGAGTTGGTGGGAGTACGATCAACTTTATTTTGCTTCATTATGAAAGGATATTGCTCATATGCAAGGCGAGGAAGCCTTTCCGCTGATTTACATGTTGGTTTCTTGCTTATTAATAATTTGTAGTCGATGTACTTCCACTAATTCTTGATCAATATGTGTCGGATGGGATGACAAAGGTTGGAAACATATGTCACGGTACGTTGTTAGAGGCGAGAGGCCACAGCCGGTCCTCTCGCCACAAAGTCACTTTAGTTTTTCAGTTTCTATTTCAGAGGAACAAGAACATGGTGATGTTTATATGACTCCGTCAGAGAGTGTGCTTCCGTCGTCACATTTAGATAGTCAAACAGAGTTAGCGGCAAAAGTACTCTTATTAGGCTGGGCAATAAACCACACACCTGTGGTTTCAGCTCCCTGTCACCAGCTAGCTCGACCGGTGAAGCGGTTACTCCGTCCATGGGTACCGTGACTCCAGGTGTGTCCGTTGTGGTCGAGGAGAGTAGAAAGGGTAAAGTGAGCACTATAAAATAAAATCAGGCTCACCTTGCGACGATGGAGAGGAAGAAGCTGGCAAATCAGCGGGAAGCTTGACGAGGTCTGAAGGATGGCGAGCGATAGAGCCCCCTCTCTTTCACAACAACATCTGGGGCCAGATGTTGTGGTTCAGAACTTGCATCAGTCGGAGCATAAGTACACGCCTCCCGTTCAGGACACTCCGTTCAGTTATAGCCGAGATCGGCTACAGTTATGGCTTCTTCTTCAGCGTCTACCAAGCACACACGGCATTGCGGTAACCGGTTCTCGTCACATCACCGAAGTTAAGCAACGTCTAGCCCGGTTAGTCCTTGGATGGGTGACCGTCTGAGCGATAGATTTGCACTCCCTCGTTGTGTCCTTGGGCAAGGCACTTAACCCCGATTGTCCGCATTGGGGGGCACGATGATGCCGTGTACTAAGGTGTACTGCACGTCCTTGGTAAGTATGTCTTCAACCAATCTAACCCTGCCTGTGCTGCAGTGCGGAGTTACGATGTTGGGGAGCTGGCAGCTGCTCATCATTGCACGGTGGTTCTCTCCGGGTACTCCGGCTTCCTCCACCCATAAAACTGTCACGGTCATGATTAGCCATTGTGCATAAGTATGTGACCTTAAAACACCAATAAAATAAATAAATAACCAAGCACGCATGACCACACCTTGGCTACATGACTTCGGATATCCAGCCTGCATCGCCGAGAAAGGTCTTCTCTTCATCAAAGAAGTCACACCATCCAGTAGCCAAGGAGATGAGGCCTCATTCATCAGGACGATCACAGAAAGGAGCCATCTCGGACACATTGTCCCAGGAGCAGTGGCGGCCAAGCAACAGAAGACTGCTGCACCTCAGTCCTCCGTAACGGACTTGCTGTTGCAGATTTCACAGCTCATCACAGCATCCCAGCAAGTGCAGAAGCAGCCGACGACAGTCTCAAAACCTGAGCTGTCGGATGGTGCTAGGTCGGTCCAGTCATCTGCGCATTCAGATGCCAATGACCGGGAGTCTAATCTGATTCAGTCGGATGGTAAAAGGGATTTGGAGGAGAACTAACCTTCCCTTTCAGAACAACACACGGTGGCGATGGATCTATTCATCAATACTTCCCTGAGTTCGTTCCTGAGAATCAGAATGCTGCAACGGCTCGAAAGAAGCTCTATGCAGTAGCTAAGGAGACGGGGCCTCATTTATTGGGACCTCCATAACGGACTTGCTGTCGCAGATTGCGCAGCTCATCGCAGCATCCCAGCAAGTGCAGAAGCAGCCGATGGCAGTCTCAGACCTTGAGCTGTCGTATGGTGCTGGGTCGGTCCAGTCATCTGCAAGTTCAGATGCCGCTGACCGTGAATTTCAACTGATTCAGACGGATGGTGAAAGGGATACGGAGGAGGATTACCCTTCCCTTTCGGAACAACACATGGTTAATCCGTCAACACTACCCTGAATTTGTTCCAACGATCAGAATGCTGCGACTACTAGGAAGAAACCGCTATCGTTGTTGGAAGCTGACTTTATCCAGACAAAGAGGGGGTCATGTCTTTTCCAGTTCAGTCTAGACAGGTGTCGCAGACCTTCGGCCATTTGGACGACGCCATATTCAACTTCCCAGTGGGAACAAGAAAGGCGGTTTCTTGTCATCACCTTCTGATTGTTGAACTACATTCATTTATAACGGTCAGGGAAGATGTATTTTGAGAGTTCCTCTGCATTTGGATGAGCAGGCTGAGGACCTAGTCATGGCCTTGCCTTCATCATTCACTATTTGCTCGGACACAATTCAGATGGCAATTTCTTCATTCAGAGCAAATTTAGACGCAGTGTCTTACGCAAATCACCTTTAAGAACTGTGGCACAACGTCCCAACGGAAAGGAATTTGAGGAATGTTCGTAGAGTCCTTTCCAGGTCTATTATGTTTATCACATATAACTCTGTCTTAACAGTGGCTAATTTGGAGTTAATCAGACGTGACAGAGTCCTTGCGTCATCATCCTTAATAGATGACAAGGTGAAAAACTCTCTACGGGTCGCTTCAGTCTCCAGACACTAAGTTTTTGACGATAAGCTTTCATTGGTTTATGACCAAGCTATAAAGAAAGCATCAATACTCTGCTCCTTAAGTCAGCATCTAATCGACCCGTAACAGCAGAAAAGAGTAAGGGAGGACATCCTAGACAGAAAATCGTCAATACAGCGACTTGGAAAGGGGACGTAAGTCTGATCAAGACTACCTAAACCGCTGGGTCGAGGCTCTTCGCGAGTGGGACATAGTTTCCCCTTCCGTAAGCCTCAGGTACTACAGGTGAGGGTTAGGACCTCTATTGCTTAACAGTTGGCAGATGGTTATCAAGATTCGCATCAATCTGGATAACTATTACGGAAGACCAGTAGGTGAGAAGTGTGGTCTCGGACGGCCTACGGCTATCTTTCTGAAGAAACTACCACTAACATGATGTCTGTGATGGACAAAGCTTCTGTCAAATCATTGCATAAGAGTCTCTCCAATCGGAGGTAAAGGTTCTCTTGACAATGAAAGTAATAGAGGTCGTCGAGAATCAAGATTCTCTAGGATTCTACAGTCACGTGTTCCTCGTACTGAAGCCAGGCAGCTCGTTCCAACCGGTAATAGACTGGAGCTGGATAACAAATTTATCATGGCTCTAAAAGTTTATTTATGATATTTATTCAGTCGGTAAAAGCGAGCATTCGAGTGATCGTCTATGCGGCAAGCATAGATCTAAGGATCCATTCTTTCATGTCCTGGTATTTCCGACATTCAGAAAGTACCTACGGTTCGTCGTTCAAGGGATAGTATTTCAGTTCCGAGTGATGTGCTTCGGTCTGAATCTAGCGCCCTAGGCTTTCACTTGAATAATGAACTCGGTAATGTCTCACAACAATCTGGTTCGTCTGCCGTTACCCAGAGCGAATTTAGTCAGTTGTTATGCTCACTTTTGTCTACACTCAGATGCATTAACAGCGAGGGATTTTATGCGACTGATGGGGTTGTGCAGAGTGGCTGCAGATCTTATTCCGATGGGTCACTTATGCACATGTCCACTCCAGATATTCTTTACTCAGAACCGGAGTGTGAAAACGCATTCACTCGAGACCAGTATTGTTTTAACGGACCTGGTAAAACAAAAAGTCCAGATTTGGGCAGACATTCAGTGGTTACTCAGGGAGTTCCACTGCAGCTGCCAGATCCAGTTTTCACAATTATGACGGATGTGAGTCAAACAGGTTGGGGCGCGACCCTGAGCCCAACTGACTCAAAGTGCCAGGGTCTTTGGGACCCTGGGTTCCTGAAAAAACACATAAACATCAAAGAAATGATGTCAATATGGTTAGCACTACAACAGTGGATTCACATTGTAGTGGACGTGCATGCTCAAATATCATCGGACAACTCGACAGTAGTAGCATACATAAGGAACCAGGGAGGCACGCATTCGATTCTGTTATGCGAACGAATGGGAAAAATTCTTCTATATGTCTTGAAACATCAAGTTCATCTATCGGTCCGTCCATAATATACCGGATCGTCTGAACGTACTAGCAGACTCGCTATCTCGGAAAGGTTGCCATCAGAGTGGTCGCTCAACAAGCGAGTGTTCAGACAGATTTGCTACCAGTGGGATCAACCTATGATAGACTTGTTTGCGCCACACCTCAACAATCAGTTGCAGACTTACGTGTTGCCATGTCCAGTTCCTCGAGCGTATGCAATAGACGCTCTCTCAATTCCACGGGACAGAATGATAGGATACGCATATCCTCCTACTCCGTGATTTAACAGATCTTGTTAAAGGTCAAGCAGTCACATTGCAAGATTCTGTTAGTAGCACCTCTGTCGTCCCAGAAACCTTGGATTAGTTTTCTCAAGTGTCTGTTATGGGACTCTCCCCAGAAGCTTCCTCTACAAGAGGGCCTTCTTTTTCAGGGGAAGTTTTTGTTCTTCACGTCCTTCTCCGCCCATAGTGGCATAATGGAGTCGGTTAGACGTGAGGGAACCATCGCAGCTCCTATATTATTTGATGACTGGCACAGGGACGATTAAGTAATGTGGGTGAGGAGATTTCGATATGACTTCGAATCCCCCCCCACCCCCCCCCCCCCCCCCGCCCCCCCTCCCCCCCCCCCCCCCCCCCCCCCCCCCCCACACACACACACTGCCTATGTGTTTAGAGGCAATTAGTGGGCAAGATGTAGTTTTCTTCCTGCAAGCCTCATATAATTTAATACATACTTACTATGCATTTGGGTCATGTTCTATGGCAACCTCATGGGCACATCCTATTTTTAGTTGGAATAGTTTTCTGTGATTTTTTGTTGATTTGTTATATACGAGCGCTTATTAATTAAAAAATCATCATAATAAATTGCTACTCTTTGAGTACCTCGGAGTCTGCATAACCAGTTAACTGGTATTCAGATGATTACATGCTGGATTTTAATGCTCTCGCGCATTATATTTATTAGGCTAACGTTTTATTGTATTTTGTGGACCTTGAAATTATAATCTATTTCGGGGGCGGTCCATGTCAGAGCCTGTTAATCATACCTACTTACATTTCTAGATCTAGGTTTCTATTTTGTCAGTACTCAAATCGCATATTCTCACGTGTTTATGGTCATAGATATCGGATAGTACACATTGGAGAGTGTTGTTACTGGAAATTATTGTACAGAGGCCACCTGTGGGTTACCTTGGCAGTGTGTTTTCTCTCCAGGGATCGTTCAGTGTGGCTCGATTCGACATATGTATGTTATATTTTATATCACCGGTTTTCGATGTATCTGTGTACTCTGTCTGCAGTGTACGTTATATAGCGGGCAATATTAATTATATTATAGCCTTAACTTCTGAAATGGCATTAAGCACTATTTATTAATCATGGATTAATACCTGAGTGCCTATTCGACGATTATTTATATTGTTTTTTGGTACTGCTCTTATTGATTCCTTCAAAAGAAAGGGGGGATTTTTACCTCTTCTCTGGCTTGATGGGTATGTAACTATGAAGGAAGCTGTTTTATCCGTAATTATATCCTGCATACAGCTGAAGTGTTATTGTATGGCATATGTTTGTGGGGGATTTTCTCTCATTCTCAGATATGCCATCCTGATTTTTGGGGCTTCGTCTGGACTAGCCTTAAAAATTAGGAACTTGTTACATCCTAATTAGCATAGTCTTCATGCTTAGAATAAGGAATTACTTAAATTGGGCTCCTTATTTAGGATATGTCTCCTCTATTGTTGTATAGAGAGACATACATGTAATTCCTAATTATTCTAATTTCCTTTCATCTTGGATTGCAGGATTGGAACTATGTTGATCTACTATTTTGGAAGTCCTAGGCCCTCCACCTAAATTTTATGATTCAGCTAATGCATGCGCGGAGAGTAAATGTATGGAGGGCCTGATAGGGCTTCTAATTTTCGGTTTTGCATGCAAATTTGGGGGATTGGGGGGCGGGGGGGGGGCAAAATTTGTGTTTGGCCCTAGATATTTTTGAGTTAGCACCAGCAAAGTCTGGGCCATTGGTAAGTATAAAAAATATACAAATTATTTTAAATTTATAATTTTTTCATTCACTTCATTTTCCGCCACGAGACGTGTGAATACAAATCTATGAAATGGAGTGAATTACAGTGTTAAAAGCTACTTGATTTCCGCCCACAATGAAAGCAATCTGAATTACTGTGTACAAAACGGGACCTACTTTTGTTTTGTCCTGTATATCCACATGGGCTTTGAATCTAAAATTTGAATTGGAACATAAATCAGTAATTAAATGAAGTAAATAAATATATGTTATTTAATTGCCCTTTGATATATTTTATTCAATTTCATCTTGAAAGTAAATTTAAATGGAGGTAGAATTTAAAAATAGTGTGAGCGTAAGTCACCTGTTTTCGCATCGATCAAAGACACTCTGCTGTTAACATGTTTCCGCTGACAACGTACTTTTATTTTGGTACATACAGTGACTCATTCTTGAGATCAACAGACATATCAACCTGACTGTGCTGTAAAATTAACCCTATTCTATGCATTCTTGAGTCTACTAATCCTTTTGGTTGTGAATTCTGATATTGGCAATCTCAATTGGCTGATTGTGCACTCAACTTATCGGCAAGTAGATGATGGTGCAAATCCTTATCGGTTAATGACTATACAAAATAAATGTGCTATTCAGAGATCCTGCTCCTGCATTCATAAAGCCTAAAGAATTTTTAGCTCAACTTTGGCGAAGCCAAATTTGAGCTTTTGTCATGGCCCGTCGTCCGTCTGTCCGTCTGTCCGTACATCAACAATTGGATACGGCTCGGGCTAGAGGCCGTATTTATGAACCGATCTTTACGAAACTTCTTGGGTACCTTTGTTATGACCGTGGGACGAGAACGAGTGTTTTTGGGTGCGGTCCGATATTCAAGATGACCGCCGGCTGCCATTTTGTACCGACGATGCAGAAATCTGTTTTTTGTACAGAACTTCCATATGAAAGCTCTGATTTGAATAATTTTTTGTATGAATGTTTAGTACCATGGGATACATCACATATAATACGGGGTTTTTTCTCGTGCGTAAATTGTGCAAATTAGACTAATTTTGATGTTTTTTGGTGTTACTTTCAGCACTGTAAGTGCAAATGCCAATACGGCTTGGGCTAGAGGCCGTATTTATGAACCGATCTCTACGAAACTTCTTGGGTACCTTTGGTATCACCGTGGGACGAGAACGAGTGTTTTTGGGTCCGGTCCGAAACTCAAGATGGCCGATGGCAGCCATTTTGTACAAAATTAGGTGCAATCAGATTTTTGCACAGAACTTCCATATGAAAGCGCTGATTTGAATAATTTTTTTGTGTGAATGTTTAGTACCATGGGATACATCACATATAATACAGGTTTTTTTCTCGTGCAGAAATTATGCAAATTAGATGAACTTTGATTTTTTCATTGCGACTTACACACAGTAAGTACACATGTCAATACGGCTCGGGCTAGAGTCTGTATTTATGAACTGATCTTCACGAAATGTCTTGGGTACCTTTGTTATCACCTTGGGACGAGAACAAGTGTTTCTGGGTGCAGTCTAAAATTCAAGATGGCTGCCAGTGGCCATTTTGTACCGAAATTAGGTCTAATCAGTTTTTTGTACACAACTTCTATACGGCTCAGACTAGAGACCATATTTATGAACCAATCTTTACAAAACTTCTTGGGTACCTTTGTTGTCACCGTGGGATGAGAGCGAGTGTTTTTGGGTGTGGTCCGAAATTCAAGATGGCCACCAGCAGCCATTTTGTACCAAAATTAGTGCAATCAGTCTTTTGTACAGAACTTCTGTATGAAAGTTTCGATTTGAATAAATTTTTGTATGAATGTTTACTAACATGGAATACATCACATATTGTAAGGTTTTTTTTTTTCGTGCAGAAATTATGCAAATTAGATGAACTTTGATTTATTCAGTGCTACTTACACAATGTAAGCACACATGTCAATACGGCTCAGGGTAGAGGCTGTATTTATGAACCGATCTTCACAAAACTTCTTGGGTACCTTTGTTATCACCTTGGGACGAGAATGAGTATTTCTGGGTGTGGTCCAAAATTCAAGATGGCTGCCAGTAGCCATTTTGTACCAAAATTTGGTCCAATCAGTTTTTTGTCACAAGTTCGATACAGCTCGTATTTATGAACTGATCTTCACAAAACTTCTTGGGTACCTTTGTTTTCACCTTGGGACAGGAACGAGTGTGTTTTGGGGTGCCTTTTTTATCACTGTGCTATGAGAACAAATATTTTGGGGTTGAGTCAGACCCACTCTGGGACTCAAAGATTTCTTTTCAGTTTAGCATCTGACTGTAGCCCACCTTTACAATACTTCACCTATACATTTGTTACAGGCAACGGTCAGTATTTATGTACAGACCGTTACAATACTTTGTATGTACCTTTGTTATCAGGTCATTACCTAGATGTTTGTCATTGCTGTGTCACATACTATACATGTACATGTCTTTGTCTTGACAAGTTGAGCTACAGTGTCATTGACACTTTCATTTCCTGTTGTGTTTGTTGTGTTTGTTCAATGTGGCATATCTTTACACCATCTTGGTTTTTTGCTTAACTGCCTATCTCACACATTTTTCATTGAAAATACTCTTTCCTTAGCCCAGCTGACTGAAAGTCCAGGTGAGCTTTAGTGATCACTTTTCATCTGTTGTCTGGCATCCATCGTCCTTTGTCTGAGGACGTTTTGCATAAAGGTGGTGACCATGGTGTTTGCGACTTCTTCCCCCAAACTGCTGGACCACTTTCTGTTAAATTTTAGGTGATTGTTTGATCTGACATTGCATTTTGTTTTGCTCAAATCATCTTGCCCAGCCCCACAAGGAGGGGTTTGGAGAAAATGCTCCCAAATTTACAAAAAGTCTACTCATGAACCAGTGGGTACAATGACTGATATTTGGTAAGGAGCTTCCGTTTGGGGTGTAGAATCAAGTTTGTTCACATAAAGTTTATGGAACAGTATATGCCTTTGTAATGGGAAGGGAAAGATTTTTTGCCCCGCCCAAAATTTCTATTTTCTGAACCGACCAGCCGATTTGAACCAAATCTGGTATGTGGTATTGTTGAGTCATAAGTATATGATGCATGCAAAAAAAAAATTCCTGCATCCCCATGGGAACTTCAGAAGCTATAAATAGAAATATTTTCAAATGATCATATTTCCCAAACCTTCCAAAACAGAGATCTGTTATTTGGTAGGATGTGTCCTTTGGACGAGTAGAATGAAATGGTTAAAAAAATGCCATCATTTATGTCAAAGTGTACTCTAGAGGGAGTCGAAAAAATTCTCTGCATATTTTGAGAAATTAAAAAAAAAATCCAGAAAAACTGATTTTGACATTTGGTTTAAAGCATCCATAGCAGAGTCAGATGTCATTTTATTAAAACTAATCCCCACACTTCATATTTGGGCTCAATTTTTAACTTGGTTCAATATGAGAAGTTCTCTTTACAGATTCTTCGTCTCCAGACCCACCAGTCAGAATCTTTTAATATTTGGTATACAAAAACCTCATTACAGGTTTCAAATTCACATTTGTTCAAATCAACTCCCCCCGTTAATCAATGGGCTCCCAATTGGGGCCTGAATGTTAACTTAGTGCAATATGAGGAAGAATCTTTAAAATTCTTCTTCTCCAGATCCACCAGTCTGAATCTTTTGATGTTTGTATACAGCATCCTCAGTGAGGTCAGATCTAAGTCTGTTCAAATGAAGTCCCTTTGTTAATATTTATGCTCCCTATTGGAGCCCAAATTTTAACGTAATCCAGTATGAGAAATAATCTTTGAAACTCTTTTTCTCAAGAAACACACTTCAGAATCTTTTAATATATGGTATACAGAATTAATATAGGGGACAGATTCAGATTTGTCCAAATCAAGCCTATCGTCTAATAACTGTGCTCTGTGGGAGCCCAGATTTTAACTTTGTCCATTATGGGGAATAATCTTTAAAAGTCTTATTCTTCAGATCCACAAGTCAGAATCTCCTGATGTTCAGTATACAGCTTCCTTACTGAGGTCAAATCTAAGTGTGTTCAAACCAAGTCCCTGTTTTAATATTTGGGCTCCCTACTGGAGCCTGAATTTGAACTTTGAGACAAATCCGAGACAAATCATATATTGTTACAAGTGAGCCTAGTGAACTTGTATATATCTTTAGGGTTTTCAATTGTTGTTCTTTAATAATTTATTGGTGGCTGAACCTACGCCTTTGTTATTTTATTCCATAAAGACACCTGGAATTTTAACTTTCTGCAATATGGGGAATGATCTTTAAAAATCTTCTTCAGATTGACCTGTCATTATCTTTTGATGTTTGGTATACAACATCATTACAGGGGGCAGATTTAAATTTGCTCAAATCAAGAACCTGGTTAATATTTGGGCTCTCTATTAGAGCCCAAGTTTTGATTTGGTGCAATATGAGGAATATTCTTTAAAATATTTTTTCTCATGAACCACCAATCAGAATCTTTTGATATATGTTATCCACCATCCTCAGTGGAATCATATTCAAGTTTTGTAAAAATCAAGTCCCTACGTTAATATTTGGGCTCCCTATTGGAGCCTGAATTTTAACTATGACCTTATATTCGTAAAGCAAATATGAGGTTATATTCGTAAAGCGTCATAATATTTACATATGGTTTTATTTTTTATTAGATCTTTATTAATTAATGGATTACTCATAATTAGTAATTACAGTTAATATATATGAATCCTTTGATGAGGGTAGTATTTTCTTCATATTGATGAAATGCCAATGTAGAACATATTATATCTGGGTCAATGTGATTCATCAACTTGCATCATAAAACATGAGGTTAGATGTTTGATTGTGTTTTTAATATTTTCTCTTTTGTGCAATACAATTTTGAATGTAGATCCCATGTGAACTTGTATATATTTTTAGGGTTTTCAGTTGTTGTTCTTTAATAAATTATTGGTGGTTGAACCTACACCCATGTCCTTTTATTCCATAAAGACACCTGGAATTTTAACTTTCTGCAATATGGGGAATAATCTTTAAAAATCATCTTCAGATCCACCTGTCATTATCTTTTGATGTTTGGTATACAATATCATTACAGAGGTCAGATTTAAATTTGTTCAAATCAGGTCTCTCGATTAATGTTTGGGCTCCCTATTTTAGTCCAAATTTTGACTTGGTGCAATATCAGGAATATTCTTTAAAATATTTTTTCTCATGAACCACCAATCAGAATCTTTTGATATATGTTATCCACCAACCTCAGTGGAATCATATTCAAATTTTGTAAAAATCAAGTCCCAAGGTTAATATTTGGGCTCCTTGTTGAAGCCTGAATTTTAATTTAGTCCAATATGAGAAATAATTTTTTAGAACCTTTTTTTTCAGAACCACTAGTCAGAATCTTTTGACATGCAGTGTACAGCATCCTTACAGGGGTCGGATTCAATTTGTTGGAATCAAGTCCCTCGGTTAATATTTGTGCTTTCTCTGGGAGCCTGAATTTTAATTTAGTGCATTATGGGGAACAATCTTTAAAAAAATTTTCTTCCTCAGATCCACCTGTCAGAATCTTTTGATATTTGGTATACAACTTCATTATAGAAGCCAGATTCAAGTTTGTTCAAATCAAGAACCTGGTTAATATTTGGGCTCCCTTTCATTTACTCTAATACAAAGAATAATCTTTACAAATTTTCTTCAAATTTTTACTTGGTGCAATATGAGGAATAATCTTTGAAAATCTTTTTCGGACTCATCGTTGAGAATCTTTTGATATTTGGTATGCAGCATCCTTAGAAAAGTCAGATCTTAGTTTGTTCAACCCAAATCCCTTAGTTGATATTTGTGCTCCCTATTGGAGCCTGAATTTTAACGTAGTCCAAGATGTAGAATAATCTTCAAAACTCTTATCCAGTTCCACTAGTAAGAGTCTTTTGATATATGGTATACTGAATCCTTACAAGGTTTGGATTCAAGTTTGTACAAATCATGACCATCACTTTTTAATTTCAACTTAGCACAATATGAGGAATAAACTTTAAAAATTATCTTCCTTCAGATCCACCAGTTAGAATATTTTGTTGTTTAGGACACAGCATCCTTACAGGGATCAGATTAAAGTTTGTTCAAATCAAGTTCTTTGAATAGTATTTGGGCTCCCAGTTCGAGCCCAAATTTTAACTTGGTTCAGTATGAAGAATATTCTTTAAAAATCTTCTCAAGAACCTCCAATTGGAATCTTTTGTTATATGGTACACATTATCCTTAGGGAAGTCAGATTCAAGTTTGTTCAAACCAAGTCCCTGGGTTAATATTTCGACTCCCAATTGGGGCCCGACTTTGTCTTAGTCCAGTATGAGGAGTAATCTTTAAAACTCTTCTCCAGAATTACTAGTCAGAATCTATTAATATATGGTATACAGAATCCTTAACTGTGTCAGATTAAAGTTTGTTCAAAACAAGCCGTTGGAGCCCAAATTTTACTTAGTGCAATATGAGGAATAATCTTTAAATATCTTTTTCTTCAGCTCCACCAGGTAGAATCTTTTGATGTTTAATATACAGCATCATCACAGGCCTAGATTCAAGATTGTTTAAATCAAGTACCTCAATTAAAATTTGGGCCCCTTACTGAAGCCCGCATTTTAACTTGGTGCAATATGAGGAATATTCTTTAAAAATCTTCTTCTCACGAACCCTCAATCAGAATCCTTTGATATTTGGTATTCACCTTCCTTAGGGAATCAGATACAAGTTTGTAAAAATTGAGTCCCTGAGTTAATATTTAAGTCCAAGATAAATAGGAATAATCTTTGAAAATCTGGTCCTATCACATGCAATGGTCATAATCCTGATTGGGTGTGCTGTGGGTGGGGGTCTTATACAGTTCAAGTTTGTTCAAGTTAAGTCCTTAGGTTGATATTTCAGCTCCCTATTTTCCGACTGGACTTTTTTTCTGTGGTAGCATCTCAGTACCAGAACAAGTCATCTTACTGAACAACAGTTTCATGACTTCAGTCCTCTGTAGTGTTGATTGGCCTTAGATGCCAATTAAATCCTTCTTTAAACAACTTTGTCAGGTGAGTGCCTCAGGCCCCATGGGGCTTCTTGTTTGCACATTAGTTACCTGTAAAAAGTGCTACCACTTCAATGAGATACCAGCTGCTTTGACTTACAAAGCAAGGCTTAGTGGCTGGACCTAATGTCACCACTCTTTTGTGACACTGGCTGTTGTATCTTCAAAAGCAAGGCTCAGTGAGCATAGTTGAAGACTGAAAGTGAGTCACGCTTATACCTCAGGCATGTTAGGATGTATCAATTTAGAACAAACACCAAGCCAGTAAAAAATGATTGAGGGGTGAAAATATGGATCAAGGTCATTTGGGTCGCACACAAGCCATTGAATATATGTAAAAAATATATGGAAATCACATTTTAAGACCCCTAATGCATTATAGAACCTCATTTTTTAATGTGTTGAAAAGTGGGCATCACCAAAACCTTTGAAAGTGGGTCAGTTAAGGGTCATTGAATGCATTTTTCAAAAATTTCTGCCACCCACCTTTTGTTTGGGAAATCACCTTCGGACCAAATCAAATAAGATGAAACTTGTTGGGGGTTCAAAATGCAGGTAAAGGTCATTGAGGGATCCTTGATCTTTTTTAAATTCTGGATATCGAATTTTGAGGCCTGCCAATATGTTTCTGAACCTCACCTTTGAATCATTAAATCATAGTTGTCAATGGAGTGGGCAGAGTAGAAAATTCTGAAAGTTGTTCACTCTCATATTTCAGGTATGATGTGACATATCAACTACTTTAATATCACTATAGATAGTTGCTCACACATTTAGTTTTGGAGGATGTCATGTGCTATCCATAGTATTGCTAGAGGGGATGTATACCACCATTCGCATTGCTGTTGTCATCATGTTGCTATTGTTACTGCTGAGTACATGAGTTTTACATGAAAATAAATTATTCTGATATATGAAACATATGTGAAATCACTCTGTTGTTGCAGGTGAGGTAGTTCCTGTTGGCGGTTGTAAACCTGGACAGTATGGCAGCATACCCATAATTCCTGGTGATTCTTATGTAGATACATTAAGTGGTAAACATGTTATTGTCCATGGTGGATATCTACGGGAGTTTGAAGTTCTTTCATCAGCTGGAGGATATCAAAGTCTACTGGATTCAAGTGGGCTTGCATGCGAGGCTCGTGTCCTTGATAAACTAAGAGAGTATAAGAATGTTGTTGTTGGTAAGTTGTTAAAAGTTTCAATGCCACGACTAGTAATAACATCAACATTAAAGTGAGGTTATTTATTTATTTATTTATTAAGGTTTAATGACACTTTAACAGCCAAGGTCATATCGTGTCGGTGACAGTTTTATGGGTGGAGGAAGCCGGAGAGAACCACCAAGCAACGACTAGCAGCTGCCATCTCCCCAACATCGTAACTCTGCACTGCAGCACAGGCAGGGTTAGATTGGTTGAAGACATGCGCACCATCGACGTGCAGTGTATGCCTTAGTACATGGCGTCATTGTGCCCCCATGTGGACAATCAGGGGAAAGTGTCTTGCCCAAGGACATAACGCGGGAGTCCGAATCGATCGCCCAGATCGTCACCCATCCAAGGACTGACCAGGCTCTGCATTGCTTAACTTAAAATTAATCCAGGGCCAAACACAATTTTTGCCCCCCCCCCCAATCCCCAAAATTTGCATGCAAAACTGAAAAATTGATGTCCTATCTAGTCCTCCATACTTTTCAGATCTGCACATGCGCAGTATCCAGGAAGGAACCGAAATTGGTGTCAACCATCATTTTTTGTTTGACCCAAAAGTCAGCAACAATGAACAGACATCTGTGCTTTTAAATCTCATTTTTGAGGTTGCCAGACACAAATCAATGGTAAAATTGGTGGATCCAAGGACATGATTGCATGATGGAAGTGAACATCGGGGGTTAGGAATGTTCAGGGCTGTCACTTTATAATTTTTATCAAAATTATTTTATGTTTCCCAATTTCAGGACATGTGCCTGACGTCATCAATCTTGCTAATGATTTATCCACTGTTTGTTAAGTGTTCTTTCCCTATCCTTCCTTGAAGCCCTCCTGTTAAACTCCCAAGCTTTTGGGCTTATTTTTATTGAAATTTTTTATTAAATTTCTTGGGAGTTTAACGTGTTTAACAGAATGTTTATTCTGTTTATCCCCATGGCTACGTCCTCACCCTTGGGGTGTTGGGTCCTTTGGGTCATGCATCTTCGATCCAATGTAACGTTTTTCTTCATCTGAAGATCTTGCTTTACATCTGGTAGCTTTAAAATCTGTTACTGACTTTGGGCCTTTTTATTCTGTGCCTGAGGTCTTGTTTCCATTTTTTTCCTTGACGTTGTTTATATTGACAACGTCCTTCTAGTCCAGGCACATTAGACATAAAAATGAGAAAGTAAGGAAAAAAATCGGAGAAAGCTGATTTTTTTATATGTTTCCGGGACACACATTGCGGATAAAGTGTGAAAAGTCCCCGCGAATCCGAGTTGAGCTTTTTTAGTTATAGCGTTTTTTTGATGAAAAAAAAAATTTTAAAAAAAATTCGACCCAGCTCCATATTTCTCATTCTTATTCGCCTTAGTAGGGTGAGAATCATAAATATCGTGCTGAATTATATTGAGAATACATATCCCCAACAGAAAATGCCAACTTTGTACCAATCCTCGCACTCAATGGTGAAATATTCACGAAAATGTACAAAATTACGAAAAAAAATTTATTGTTTTCATACACGCAACGGTACACAACGTCCATTAAATCAAATCTACGACTACTTTGGGAGTTAAATTATATATCAAAAATTGCAGAAAAGCAGTGGCTTTATAATGATATATAACAATAGTCATTTATTCCATAATAAACTGGTGAAACGTGTGAAATATTAACCATACCCCCTAAACTCAAATTCAAACGGCATCGACTTTTCTCATTCAAATACTGTATTATAGCATCATTGTTTCAATTTCCATGTTCGATTAAATCACATAATGAGGTGTTCACCTACACTCAAGATGCATTGGCATGTAATGTGTGCACGCCCTTGATGTGTACTCATAAACAAATTTGTATTGTACATCATTTGATTAGTGGTCATGCATATTCAAGAGCAGTTCGTGCCCATTTGCTAACACAAATTGCCATTACAAAACTTTTGTTTGAAGAATGCGGAACACTAGATAACATAGACTGCACAGAAATCAATGAAATATTCTGTGGACTTGGCAGAGGTGACTGTACAACAGCTGACGCTGTCAATCAAGAAAGTGTCAACCATCTACTGTCAAAATTACACGAACTGCTCCAGAATGCGTCCGTAGGACGCACAGTAAAGCTTTGGGTACAATACTACGAGCAAATAGGTCTTCTCCAGTTGTTCTTGAGAGCAGAGCGCACAGGCGACTGGGAACTCCACACATATTGTGTTCGCAATATGATTCCAGTATTTCACGCAGGTGGTCATTTTGCATACGCAAAAAGTTCTCATCTCTATTTGCAGCAGATGAATGAGCTAACAGAAATAATGCAACAGGATGATTTGAAGTTGTTCACTGAGAAAGGTTACTTTACCATAAGGCGCTCAGATAAATTCTGGGACGGGATATATTCTGATCAGACCATAGAGCAGTGTTTAATGAGAATGTTCAAGCTCCCTGGTGGTCTCACACATGGCAGGGGAATAACCGATAGCACTGTTGCGAAATGGGTACATGGACTACCTCTTTGCCTTCTGATATGTAATGCTCTCGAAAATTTTGTTCATGTTCACACTGGTCATGGCGAACAACATCGGGATCTCCGTCAAAGTTCACAATTGACTGATGCCAATGATATCACCAAATTATTGAACTGGCTCAGAGTGCATTCCCCCTTTCAGAATAGAGATCCACTACAATTAGTCTCTATAGCGACCGGGCTTGTGGCCGACGAAACTGTGAACTGTGACCAAGTTCGCAAAATTGGTGAATGTTGCGTATCGAATGTTGTAAGCAAAACATTCAACAGCATCAAACTACGACGTGTTGACACTGTGAAGTCTTTCGCATCGATGGCAAATAGCATCAAAGTCCGTGGAAGTAAGGTAGTGATTGACCCCACAATTCTGTTCAACCGCATCACATGTGTTATTCAGTCACAAGCAGAGATGGAAGAGTATCTCAAATATGAACTCGCCCCGAAACCACCAGCATTGTTTGATTCTGCTGGAATGAGGAAGACACAGAAAAGCACGCTCGGTAAGATCCTCAAAACATACGGTTCCGAGCAAACTAAAATCCCAGAACATTCTCTGTTTGTTGTAGATGGTGGATTTTTATTGAGGGCAGTTGTATGGCCTAAACAGTCGTCATATAAGGACATATGTACATCATATTCCAATTACCTAGTGAGACATTTTGGGGCGAACGTCGTGGTTGTTTTTGATGGTTATGCTTGTACAATGTCGACAAAGGGCATGGAACAAGCCCGTAGATCTAAAGACAGGTATTCCATTGATATCAATATCTCACCCGAGTTACCAGCCACCACACCCCAATCCGATTTCCTTGCAAATGCCAAGAACAAAACCCAACTGATCGATCTTCTAATGCAGGAGCTATCTGCTATCAATATTCAGTCCAAGCAGGCCGAGGCTGATGCTGATGTACTGATAGCCGAAACTGCACTTGACATCGCTCAAGATGACAACAATGTTGTCGTTGTGGGAACAGACACAGACTTGTTAGTCATTCTTACCTCTCGAGTTCAACCGGGATGTAATATTCACATGATGTATTCCATTACCCCAAACTTACTAGTTTCAGTTAGTGAAATAGCAACCAAAATGGGTGACCATAGAAGCAACCTCCTTGTAGCACATTCTATAAGTGGTTGTGACACTACTTCTGCACTCTTTCGAGTTGGTAAGAAGAAAGTATTTAGTACAATTGTCTCCGATGTTACTAGCGACTCACAACAGTATGTCAACACAATTTTGGCAGATGACAGTACACCAAGTGCAGTAGCCACTGCCGGGGAACAACTTCTCCTGATCTTATACGGGAGTAAAACTGTTTCCTCTCTCGACCAATATAGATATGTCACTTACAAGCGTTATGTAGCAAAATCTAAACTGAATAAACCCATCGACCTAGCCTCACTCCCACCAAGCAGCGATGCTGCACAACAACATGTCTACAGATGTTATCTCCAGGTCCAACAATGGCTGGGCACTTCACTTCCTCCGACGGATTGGGGGTGGTCGCTAGACAATGGACTTCTTGTACCGACTGCAGCCACAAAGCCATGTGCCCCCGATAACCTACTGAATCTGATCAGTTGTGGTTGCAAGAGTGCTTGTACAAAAAGGTGTGGGTGTAAGAAGGCAGGACTCTCTTGCTCAGGTTTGTGTAATTGCAGTTCGGATTCTTGTAACGACCACAGAAACACTGTCCTATCGGAAATTTCTGAGTTCGATGAATAATATGTATATAGGTCATGTCATTTCTGTATATAGCGTTGATAATAGTCAATGTAACTTAATCCATGTTGATTGATTTGTACATTCTGTAAATATTATTTATTGATTTTTGTACATTCTGTAAATATTATTTATTGATCTAATGCTGCCAGACACAGACGTGTCTGTTCGGTCCCAAGCCCGAAAATAGTTGAGCTCTCATGCTGACGAATTTTATGCCAAAAGGGGAACTCGGCCAGAAGCAGAGGGGGTCTTCCATAATGTCTATTTTGTAAGCAATGATAAAAGTCTTCAAATGGTGGTGGATTTTTTATCGTCTGTCCAACTAACATCCCGTTCTGTACTACGACCCTTTGGGCAAATCCGTTAGGAAAATCATCATTTTTTGCCTAAATCCGATACTTTTTTGTGAATTTTCAATAATTTTTCGCAGAAATTGTCACAGAATGCACATTTTCCTCTAGGTAAATGTATATTAGACATTATGTAGCTCGAAATACGCGTAAACAAAAAATACAGTTGGATCAATTCGAGGTTACAAAGTTTGTGCGATTTCTTTTTATTTTTTTCAAACGCGTTTTCGAAAAAAGGCTGTAGAAAAAAAAGCTCAACTGGGATTTTAGGGGACTTTTGTCTAATCGTTCAGTGACATGTACTCGACATTCCCTGAAAAAATCAGCTTTCTCCGATTTTTTTCCCTAGTGAAACCTAATGTTCTTGGGCTATTAAATATATGTAGTATGTACTTATTATTACTGTAGGATTGTTGTAAGATACATATATGAATATTCCGGTAGTGTAGCAATAATTTCTGGATTTTTGTCCACGCTTTGGTTTTATCGGGATACCCTTGGGCTCTTCATGTTCCCTTTGGGAACTTGGGCTTTTGTCAACAAATATTTTTATACTGTACCAATGACCCAGACATAGCTGGTGCTAACTCTTAAAATATAGGGCCAAACACAAATTTTGCCCCCCCAATCCCCAAAATTTGCATCTAAAACCAAAGAAAACATGTCCTGAATGGCCCTCCACACTTCACCTCCACTGCGCATGCGCAGTGTCAAGGACGTTCCGAAATTGGCGCCATTAATCATTCTAAGTTTGGCCCTTCATCAGTTAACATCTGACTGATCTTTGTGCTTGTAAATCTCAGTTTAAATGATGCCAGACACATAAATATTAGTGAAATGGTGATTCTAAGGAGGATAGAGAAGGAGGAGAGGAAAAATGTGTGACAGAATATTATCAGGGCTGTAACTTAAAATTTTTTTAATGAAATTATGTTAAGTTACCTATTTTCGAGGCAGCAGCCATTTTGTTGTCATTCTGATTATTTAGTTACACTGATTTTTCAATTTTTTCCTCTCTCCCTGTCCTTTAAGTCCCCCCTTGCTATTCTCCCATGCTTTTGGCATAGTTTTTGTAATTATTATTACTAAATTTTCTTGGGAGTTTTAGCTGAATAACAGAATGAATTCTGTTCTTTTCCCCATGTTTACGTCTTCACCTACGGGTGGTTAGGCGTTGTGTTCTGCATCTACCATCTGATGTTCTGCAGTTTCTTCCCTGGAAGTCTCTGTTTTGCATCAGATAGTGTATTTTTGGTAACTGATTCCGGGCCTGGGTGCCTGGAGTCTTATTTTAGTGTTTTTACATTCATTGTTTACATTTACAACAGCCCTCTGTGTGAGGGGGGGATTTCTGGAAAATAATATCTTGATGTTATTTTAATCATAACTAGATACATTATTATTGTTCGTAAGTGTTGAATAAATTATTTAAAATATTTTTAAAATTTTTGCCCACACTTAGGCTTGGGATCCATTGGGGCTCAATGTTACTTTTCAGAAACTTGGGCTGTTCTGAAAAAATATTTTTTCAAAATATTTTGATTTCAATTATTTTTTCTATATTAATGGATCATATTATTATTATGTATTTTGATTGCCAGGGGTTAGTGCGAGTACCAGGACTTGTTTTCTTTTCACATTGAAAGGATATTGATCAATTGTAATAAGAGGAAGTCTTCCTCTGACTTTTATAATCATTCTATATGTGGTCAGTGTACTCGCATTAACTCCTGTTCTGTATCGTATGATTTCGATGACAATATGGGAAGCGTATGTCACGGTATGTTAGTGGGGAATTGGACACTCCGGTCCTTTCCCCGCAGGGTCACTCTACTTTATCAATTTCTATTTCAGACGATCAAGATTAGGGTGATGTATCTGTGAGGTCTTCCAACAGTGTGCCTCCGTCGTCACAGTTAATGAAGGACTAGCGGAAAAGTGCTCATGTAAATACACCAATTGCCTAAGAGGACCCTAGTAGGTTCGACGGCCTTTGACGTCCGCTAGCTCGCCTGGTGTAGCGTCCATTCACCGAATGGTTCGGCAGCCGGGTTCGTCCGTTGCGGTCTAGAAGGAATTTTGGGGTGATGCGGGCACTATAAATCAACCAAATGCACACCCAGTGACGGCGGATCAGAGGGAGAACGGAGGAAGCCTTTCAGTCCGGTTCATAGCTCGTTCTGGTCCATCCGGACGGCGAGTGAGAGAGGCCCCTCTCTAGTACAACAACATCTGGCCCCAGATGTTGTGGTACAAAATGTTTCGCATTCGGAGCATACCTCCGTCGCTCGGGACGCTCCGACATATAGTGAGTCCGGAGTAGACTGTCAATAAGGCTTCCTCATTCTCATGGTAGCGCACACGACCGCTCTTGGCTACGTGACCTCGGATATCCAGTCAGCTTCGCCAGTCAGAGAATCATCGGCGACCAGGTCACACCATCCGGTAGCCAGGGACACGAGGCCTGCAGACTCCGGACGTTCGCATAGGAAAGTGTGCGGGAGTCAACGTACACGGAGCTTCCGGCGGCAATGCATCATAAGACCGCTACTGCACAGGCCTCGGGAACGGACGTGCTTTCCTAAATAGCACAGTTTATCGCAGCATCCCAGCATCAACTGAATCTGTCGCATATTTTTTATCCGACGATGCTGGGTCGGGACGCTCTGCGGAAGCGGGTACGGACGTCCGAAAATTTCATCCAGCCCTACGGGATACCGAAAGGGATTTGGAGGATTTCGAGCTTTCCCTTTCGGAACAACATATGCTGTTGTGTATGTCATCTGACTTGGTCTTCTACAGCTTCTTTCGTCGGACCAGAATGCTGCGATGCCGGATAAGAAACTGATAGCGTCGTGGACTTAGAAATTTTTGGTTTGGTTCAGGGACATCGTCCCTCAGTTCCGACATAGTCCAATAATGTCACACAAACTTTCGAATTATTGAACGACGCTATATATATTATTATTATATGCTTGCTATAACCAAGCATTTCTGGTTTCTTGTTCGCAAAGTTACGGAGATGTCTTTCAAAAGTGTGCCTCTGTCGTCATAGTTAATGAAGAGCTAGCGGCAATAAGTGCTCATGGAATATGTCTATCGCCTAAGAGATCCCTTGTAGGATCGACGGAGTGACATTCGCTAGCTCACCCGGTGTAGCGTGCATTCATCGAATGGTTCGGCTGCCGGGTTCGTCCGTTGCGGTCTAGGAAGGAGATTTGGGTGATGCGAGCGGTTTAATTACTTTAGTACTCACCCAGTGACGGCAGATTGAGGACAGATCGGAGGAAGCCTGTTAGTCCGGTTCCTGGCTTGTCCAGGTCCGTCCGGGCTGTGAGCGAGAGAGGTCCCTCTCTCGTTCAACAACATAGGGGACCGCATGTTGTGGTTCAGATATTTTACATTCGGAGCATATGTCTGTCGGTCGGGACGCTCCGTTATATTGACAGTCCGAGAGACTGTCCATAATGCTTCCTCATCCTCACAGCAGGGCACACGACTGCACATTGGCTACATGACCTCGAGTATCCGATCAGTTTCGTCATTCAGTGATTCCACGGCGAATAGGTCACGCCATCCGGTAGCCAAGGGACATGAGGCCTATACACTCCGTTCGCTCACATATTGGTAGTATGCACAGGGTAACGATCACGGAGCTTCCAGCGGCAATGCATTGTAGGACCGCTTCTCCTCAGGCCTCAGTGACGGACGTGCTATCCGAGTTAGCACAGTTGTTTCGCAGCATCCCAGCAATCGACAGTTTCTTGGTCGAATCAGGAATTATCCGACGGCGCTGGGTCGGTGCGGTCCGCGGTTGCATCAGGTACGGACGACCGAACGCTTTATAGGGTCCGATAGGATGGCGAAAGGGATTCGAAAGATTTCGAGTTTTTCCTTTCGTAGTATCGGAAGCTGCCATTCATATCTTCTGGCATTATCTTCCAGTGATTGTTATTTCGGACTACATTGCTGCGATGTTGGATAAGAGACTTATAGCGTCATTGGACTCGGAATTTTGGATCGGTTCAGGGACATTGTCCCTGACTTGCGTACGCAGTCCAATAATTTCATCACAACATGTGTTTTATTTTTCGACGCTATATATGCATACAAGCCTGCTACCAAGCATGATAGTTTAGTTTCTTGTCCGCGTTGCTCATTTCTGCCGTTTTATCATTTATACGAATAGTTTATTTTGGCAGAGCAGGGCATACCAAGAGTTCTTATGCGTCTAGACGGTGTGGTTAAAGACTGGAAATATTCTTTTTCGCCGTCTATGTCTTTTCCAACCTCAATGTTGGAAACGACAATGATGTCTAGTAGACTTAACTTAGACACTTTATCATACGTAATCCACCTTACTGAGGAGTTATCATTACGTCTTCAAGAAAAGATTTACGGGATATTATTCTCAATGTGATTTCTTTTGAGGGCAGTAGTTTGTTCACGTATAACTCCGCCCTTCAGTGGCTGATTGGAGTTGGTTAGACATGACGCAGCCCTAGCTACATCCACGCGCGTGGATAGTAAAGTTAAGAACTCTCTCAGAGTCGCTTCGTTCTCGGAGAAGCTTCTCTTCGACGGCAACTTTTCAGCAATCCATGAATTGCTCGATTTACACGTTCTCCTGTCTAGTGTTACAAGAGATTCAGACTGGGGCAAACATTCGGTGGTTGACTCAGAGAGTGCCACTGCAGTTGCCGGACCCGAGTGTTGCAGTTATGACGGTTGCCAGTCAAACAGATTGGGATATAATATTGATCCCAACGGATTTGAAGTGCCAGGGTCTTTGGGTTCTGCAGTCTCTTAGCAACCAATTATCTTCCGCGGTATAATGTTTTTTAGGCTTGCTTTATGTCATTGCATGAACATTATTCAGAAACGCATGCCCAAATCCTGTCCGTTAATTCGACAGTAGTGGCGTATCTCCGGAACCAGGGAGGCACTCATTCGTTTCCCTTATTCAATTTAATGGAAAGAATCCGTCTGTTGGTTATAGTACACCAAGTTCTGTTTTGGTCCATCATATTCCGGGTCGTCTGATTGTTTTACCGGACTCCCGTTCACTTAGGGGTCGCTTGTTGCTGTCAGAATGGACTCTCAACAAACAAGTATTCAATCAGATTTGCTATCTCTGGGAGCGCCCAATGATGATTTATTTACGACACAGCTTGCTAATCAATTGCAGACGTATGTGTTGGCTTGTCCCGATCTCTGAGCTAATATTGTTAACGCTCTATTGATCTATAGGACGGAATGATAGGATACGCGTATCCTCCGGCGCTGTTGTTTCAGCAGGTATTGCTAAGATAAACAACCACAATACATTTCTGTTGATAGCATCTCTATCTTCACAGAGACCATGGGTAATTTACTCTGTTGTCTACTGTGGGACTTAACGTGAAATCTTCCTCAATGAGAGGATCTTTTTTCGCTGGGTAAATCGTGTCATCTTTATCACAACCCGCAAGGTCGCAACCTTCACGTATTCCGTTGTGTGGTCCGTATTACATTGTAAGCATTGTACTGGACGAGCTTTGGACGCGATTTCTTACTATAGGAGATCCTCTTCTTCGCTATTCTATGCGGCTAAAGTGGAGGCTCTTCCGTCGTTGGTGTAGGGATCATTATGTTCATATTGTTGATCCCTCCATACTACTCATTGCAACTTTTTAGTACACTTGTTTGACAAGATCTACTGCAGCCTGTTATTATTAAGGTTATAGGTTTATGTTACCTCATACCTATGCACTCTAGGATAGTTTACAATTGAGTCTTATGTCTCTTTATCTAAGTCAGTTAGTAACTTTTTGATAAATAGACTTAGAATCTTTAGATTAAATTCCTATATGGAATTTAACTTCGGTTCTTATTTAGCTAAGTAATCATTTGAGCCTCTGGAAACAGTAGTTTTCAAATTCTGACCTTTTAGACAGTAATTCTGTTGGTTTCTCTTTTTCTGAAGAGTCAGTGAGTTTCATGCACTATCGATGGATGATTTTCACTTTCGTAGTTTCGGAATCACTACTTCCTTTATTATTTAGGTTGGATTTTTGCATAAGAGTTAGGCTCCTAATATCCGGAACCTATTGTTATTAAGGTCCTTCCGTCTTCGTACGGGCATAGGCCTTTACTCTCTCCGGTTAGAGTTTATGTATTTATAAACAGATATCTGTTTATTACTACGGGCGTAAGCTTCTTCTGTCTTTGATGCCTAATAGAAGGACGTTACGCTCCATTCTATTGCTAATGGATTCTATTAACTATCGGTACTGCTTATGGTATATCATTGACTCAGCAGTTGTGCTTAAGATTTCGGCTCATGAAGTAAGAGTTCTTCTACATCTTGGGCTTACATTAATAGTATCGCTATTATAGATTTTTGAAGGCTGCTCATTGCGCTCAGCCATCCACATTCATGAATTTTTATCTCAGAATATTGAGTCCATTTTTGGAGGCCTCCATTGTTAGGTCTATTATCTACTGCTCAGAATGTCATTCACTTAACAGTTGCTACTATAGCTAGGTAGGCTTTCTGTTCCGGCAGGACTCCGTCCTGCTGCCCTCTTCGCTCTGGGCTATTTGACCCAGGGCAAGAAAAAGGGGGGGGGGGGGGAGGGTGTTCCCTTGGGTCACCTGTTTTATTATGAAAACAAGGGGATACCTCCTCCGGAGTTAGTAATTCTGAGCTGTTACTAGGATGGCTTTTAGGTGAGAAGTTTATGTTTTAAAAATTCATTCAGGTCATAGTTTTTAAAGTATAGCTTTTGAATATATCACGTGTCAAACGGGTGTTATTATACAATCCTCAGACACTTTTAAGGAGTATAAAGAGTCTCTATTCTCTAGACTTTATTTATTGGCTTACTTTAAAAATTATTAGTATAAGGATTATACTGGATATTAATAGAGTACATGGATGTTATGATGCTCAATTTTGGAAGGTGTTGTGTCTTTCTAATTTATCATAAATAAGAAAGATACATGTAAGGCCTAATACTCCTTTTCCCCTAGAGGGGATGACTCTATTTTATATAATTGAGCGTATTTCTACTTGCTCTATGTCCTAGGCCCTCCAGCCTTTTTACTATTCAGCTAAGTCTGGGTCATTGGTACAGTATTAAAATGTTAAAAAATTTATAGTAATTTATATATTTTTTATACTTACCAATGACCCAGACGGGGATGGCCCTCCCAGGAGTTGGGAACTCATACCTCCCCGCTGAGTACATAGCGCTTACCAGGCACTGGTTACAAGAATGATTAATGGCGCCAATTTCGGGATGTCCTTGACACTGCGCATGCGCAGTAGAGGTGAAGTGTGGAGCGCCATTCAGGACATGTTTTCTTTGGTTTTAGATGCAAATTTGGAGGATTGGGGGGCAAAATTTGTGTTTGGCCCTATATTTTTAAGAGTTAGCACCAACTAAGTCTGGGTCATTGGTAAGTATAAAAAATATATAAATTACTATAAATTTTTTAACTTTTCAAGAAATTCAACAAAACCATATCATGTGACCCCATCCAATGAGGAGTCACATGATATGGTTTTGTTGAATTTTTTTGAAAATATGATAAATTAATATTTAAAACAATATATTTTGATATCGTCTGCGTTGGGTAAAATTTTATTCGAACTGCATCATCAAGCCATACTGATTCATTCTGCCTTATAGTTCAAGCCCCGATTATGGTACGCATGTTCAGATATCTTAACAGTTTTTCGATATACCAGTATACAGTGATATTTTTTTGAATATTGATACCAGTATTCAATTTCAAATACCGTGCTGCCCTGGGGGAGGGTGGGGGTTGTGGAATGGAAGGGGAGTCAAATTTTGGATTTGGTTCAGGTACACTTTTTAAATTGGTATTTAATAGAAGACCAACATTTTTTAGGGTCTGGTGTTATGGAATCTTACAATAGCATGAGACATGAAGAATCTCAGCTTGAGGCTGCTGTCAAAGAATTACTGAAGTCAAGAAATAAAATGCGTTCTAATTTGATGCGTGCCAAACATGATTTGACTCGTAGACAGCAGAGAGCTGCAGTTTTAGCAGCTACAGGTGGATCCCCAGGTAAGTGTAGAATAACATTCTTAGCCCTATACCACATTGTTGTACATCATACTGCTGAGAAAATTGTTGGGATTGGTCACCCGACCAAGGTACCTACAGCTAACTAAAATTTTTTAAAAGAGATAAAAAAGTATAGTCAGGTGACTTTTTTGTTTTCCAGTTTAGTTCCAGGTTTTGTGGCAAACCACAAAACCAAATCATGAGACCCAGCCAAAAAAGAACCATACGGTTTTACTGTGTTTGTGCATACACCGATAAAACTACACTACATGGAGAGTGTATTATCACTAAATCACCCGCAGAGTGGAGATTCCACCCAAGCAATAATTGCAAATTTGTTGCATAGCCTAACCTGCACAAGCAAAGTTTCAGCCAAAGAACCTCCAGGTTAAACCCGGAGGTCCATTGGCTGAAACACTGCTTGTGTTTTTGTCGATATGTACAAAATTTGAAAGTTATATCTTGGGTGATAACTCCACTCTGCAGGTGATTTAGTTTCAATCCACTCTCCACGTACTGTATCTCAATTGAAGGGAACTGGACTAGTGCCCCACCCCCCCCCCCACCCCCCGGACTCTTGTCACTTAGTCTATTCAGCAAAGGGGTGAATATGTTGTGTTCTCATTGTCACAATTTCTTCCTTATTGACTCATCCACCCAAAAATGTGACAATGAGAGCACAACGTAGATAAGATGAACTTTATTAATTTGTTACCTTAAGGCCTAAAAAACTTAAACTGTTTCTCAGGCCCTCCTGCATGGTCCTTTTGGCTGCCACATGCTCTCTTTTTATAACCAATGCAACTTAAAAAATAAGAATTAAATGGTTTATGAGTGATATTTTGCCAACGTTAATAAAATTGCTAAATTTTTCCTTTGAGTGCAAGAAGGTTTTGCAATGCTTTATCATTGCAGAGCCTTTTTGCACTCAAGGGATGAAATACACCAGCCCCCATGTTATTTTGTAGCTTATGAGGACTAAAACAAACTAAGAACATGAACTTTTGATGGCAAAGAAATAATTACAGAAATAAAATATAAAATAAAAAACCGCCCATACGCATGCAATTTTCTAAAAAATGGCCTGAGAAACAGAAGATCTACTTTGTGTGGCCTAATTTATTTATTTTTTTGACTGAATGGGCTTAGTAACTGATCCACCTAGAATCCCTAAAAATGATCAAAGAAAACTTAAACTGAACTCAGTTGAGATACTTAAGGCCTGAAAAAGTTAAAAATCTATTTCTCAGGCCCTGTTACAACCGATAATGTTACAATGCCACATAATGTTACACCAACACATAATGTTACAAAAAATGTTGTAAACAACCGATAATGTTATAAACTTCGCATAATGTTATAACTTTTTTAACCCGTTATGTTATAAAAATCGACGCATAATGTTATAACTTTTTTCAACCCGTTATGTTACAAGAAATTAACCGATAATGTTATAACTTCTGTGTACTAATTCCAGTTACAGCTTTTGTAGATGGACTTTTTATTGCCACATAAAGGTATGTAATATTTATACTAAAGGTTTCTGCTCTTGTTAAGGCAAGGAGACACCACCCCCTCCCTCCCCACCCCCCCCCCCCCCCCCCCCCCCCCCGAACTCCCGGGGATTTATCATAGAATGACCAAGTCACATTACATAGATGCGGATTATCCTGGTAACTCAATCAATCGTGTGACGTCTCTACCATGGTCATCCAGTTCCCAACATGGTGAAGGCAGGTGTGGTGGAGGAGGGGTGCTATTTTATCCGGTTGGTACGTTTACCAACATGCGTAATCTCCACTTCCAAAAATGTAGTGTACCATAGTCCCCTGACGCCTTTGGGGATGGGCAAATGCCTCTGTTTCTGCTTGTTTTGGGCATCTAAAACTCATTTGTTGCATATTTCTTAGTCATAAGAATGTCTTATTGTTCATTAATTTGACATTTTAACAACTAACAGTGAACAAAAATGAGGTGGCGTTAAAAGAGGTAAAAAAGTTGGATGGAGCGAGGTACGTATGGTGGATGTGACGGTTTGGTAGTGTCGCACAGAAGCCGAAGAATAAGATGCGAGACTGGGTAGGAAGAGGAATGAGGTTTAGGAGGTGGCAGGGATTAGGAAGAGAGGAGGTTATGGATTAGTACATCAGGGTGATTGTGCAGAGAAGGCTATCTGAGCATACTATAAGAGAGTAGTGCTAGACGTATGATAATATAGATGGTGGAGATGTTGGAAGAAGTGGAAGTGATGAATTTGGGATTACATGTTCTGGAAAAGGTGGAATCACTAGAACAGGCAGTATAGGGAGAAGGAGGAGATAGTGGAGGAGGAGTTGTGTTGATGTTGGTGTTGTGGCAGTGTTGGTGATGGTGTTGAGTAGTTATGCATGTTGAAAATGAGCTATTTTATAGGACCCCGGGGCAGGACCCCAGAAGTGACATCATGTCAAGTGACTGGGCGGTCATGTTGGGTTGTCATGATCTTGCACGTAGGTGGCCATGTTGTGATGTCATTGTCATGAAAAAACGTGGTAGGAGTGCATATGTGCCGCGCGTGTTGTTATAGGGACACGTGCTCCGTCTCATCCGTAACAACCCGACAATAGATATCGAATTAATCCAAACAACCCGACAATCTTCAGGAAACTGTCCAAAACATTCCCAAAAACACTCCCGAATCCTGCCAGTACCGATTTAGTAACTCGCCAGAAACTCGAGGGACCGGGACTTCAGGAGCTCCAGGGGCAAGGGATAGTAGGGCTTCGGACACAGGGGTGGCACCCCCCTCCCCCTTCCAGTTTATCTCTCTGTTAAAAAAACACTATTGTAATAAACCAACCATTATTGTAATAAACCCATTTCTGTGATAAATTACGCGTCCATTATATGGTCGGACATTAGGTAACTATACTATCCTATATTTTAAGGATACTAAACCCATGCAATCCCCCTTTTCGTCGTACAAAGCAATGAAAGCTATGAAAATGAGCACGATGCGCGCAAAATCATAGTCTCAAAATGAAAGCTATGAAAATGAGCGCAATGAGTACCTCTTCATACGTCTCATACCCTCATTAAGGATGCTATCCTACCTTTATTTGGGAGTGTTTTCGGGAGTGTTTGGGTCAGTTTTCTGAAGATTGTCGGGTTGTTTGGATTAATTCGATATCTATTGTCGGGTTGTTAGGGATGAGACGGAGCACGTGTCCCCATAACAACACGCGCTGCGCATACACACTCCTACCACCTTTTGTCATGATAATGACATCACAACATTGCCACCCGCGTGCACTATCATGATAACCCAACATGACCGCCCAATCACGTGACATGACGTCACTTCCGGGGTCCTGCCCCGGGGTCCTACAAGATGGCTCATTTTCAACATGCATAACTACTCAACACCATCACCAACACCGCCACAACACCAACATCAACACAACTCCTCCTCTACAATCTCCTCCTTCTCCCTATACTGCCTGTTCTAGTGATTCCGCCTTTTCCAGAACATGTAATCCCAAATTCATCACTTCCACTTCTTCCAACATCTCCACCAACTATATTATCATACCGTCTAGCACTACTCTCTTATAGTATTCTCAGATAGCCTTCTCTGCACAATCACCCTGATGTACTAATCCATGACCTCCTCTCTTTCTCAGCCTAATCCCTGCCCACTCCTTTCAGTCCTCCGAAACCCCATTCCTCTTCTTACCCAGTCTCGTATCTTATTCTTCGGCTTCCGTGTGACATTACCAACCTGCCACATCCGCCATATGTACCTCGCTCCATCCAAATTTTTGACCTCTTTTAACTCCACCTCATTTTTGTTCACTGTTAGTTGTTAAAATGTCAAGTTAATGAACAGTAAGATATTCTTATGACGAAGAAATATGCGACAAATGAGTTTTAAATGCCCAAAACAAGCAGAAACAAAAGCATTTGCCCATCCCCTAAGGCGTCAGGGAACTATGGTACTCTACATTTCTGGAAGCGGCAACTACGCATGTTGGTAAACGTACCAACCGGATAAAATAGCACCCCTCCTCCACCACCCCCGCCTTCACCATGTTGGGCACTGGATGATCATGGTAATGACGGGCGAGGGATTTTTTTTTTCCATGTTGAGGAGCCTGAAGTGCTATTTGCTATGTTTTGAACCCAAACCAAGGGTTTTCCTGAAACCGAACCCAAACCAAATCTGAAAAATCAAAAACTCCCAAATCGACAAAAATGCAGGACACTATCATTAAATTTTATTCAAAAGAATGATCTCGGAAAGTGTTTGGTTTGTCTCTCCTAGATGCAAGAAGGGAAGCTGGCTCAGTTTACTCAGTTTACAGAATCACTTGGGGAGCGTGGTGGCTCAGTAGGTAGAGGTGCAGGCTGCAAGCCGAGAGGTCCTCGGTTTGAATCCCACCTGCGGCAACCGCGTTGTGTCCTTGGGCAAGACACTTCATCTCCATTGCCCACGTGGGGGCACGATGACACCGTGTACTAAGGCGTACTGCACGTTGATGGTACGCATGTCTTCAACCAATCTAACCCTGCCTGTGCTGCAGTGCGGAGTTACGATGTTGGGGAGCTGGCAGCTGCTCGTCATTGTTCGGTGGTTCTCTCCGGGTACTCCGGCTTCCTCCACCCGTAAAACTGTCACGGTCATGATTAGCCATTTTGCATAAATATGTGACCTTAAACATCAATAAATAAATAAATAAATAATACAGAATCACTTCATTTGGGACATTGCGAAACATAGTTTGATTCCACATGCTTCCAATAGCTTTCCAATTTGAGAGATTTGTTGGGGGACACAAAATTTTGACAGGTTACATTAGGCTGTATACTTGACCAATTTAAACTTTACCTCACTTATTGGCCACATCTATTGGCGTAATTAACCCTTAAGGGCCTAATTCTGACTTTGATAACATCTTAATGCAAAGGAACAGGTGCCCCAACATGCCTTGTTTGGGTAAACTCAAAACTTGTTTTCTATGTACCTTGTCAATTGTTTCTTGGCAAGTCTTGGCTGCCTCTATAGGCAAAAATGTATAAAAATCTCCAGGCCCTTAAGGATTAACAAATGGAGTATTTGAAAAGAAAAATTTCAAAAACTGTAAAGATAAGCATATCTAGTCACTCCCTCATTGGAACGAACTCATTGAGCTTGTTCCAGTGAGGGGGTGACATAATATGGGTTTGTTGAAATTTTTTTTAAAAAGTGAAAAAAATAATATATTTTGATATTCTGTGTGTTGTGTAAGGCTTAACTAATCATGAACCCAGAACCTACAGTTAATGTGAGAATCAGAATCATTTCTTGCAAATGATTCTTGCAAAGAAAAACAGTGAGAACTAGACTTTATGATTCTGGAGAATCATGGCTTTTCCTGATGAGATTCCATGATTGGTCATGACCCCACAGTGTCTGATAAATTGTTTTTAACTGTCTCACTGAAGTTCCTTCATTGATGTTATGAGAAAGGTGAGTATAGTAGTCTCAAATGACACAGTTTGATAAAAAAATTGTTTTGGTAAAAACCATCATTAACGGTGGAGTGGGTTAATGTCAATATTGTCGTCCAACCAGTCAATGACCGACAAAAGGAGTTATGTTTCTTTGACACATACCTACTGAGTACTGTGTCTATTTGAAAATGGTTCATTATATCTCAAATGTATCCAAAATATTGACGTCTGGCAGCTTGTAGCGTGTTAACAAGTGCTAACAGGACTATTTATTCATGCAACTGGTAATGTCACACCAAGAACTGTGAATGGTCATATTTTTATACTGTACCAATGACCCAGACATAGCTGGTGCTAACTCTTAAAATATAGGGCCAAACACAAATTTTGCCCCCCAATCCCCAAAATTTGCATCTAAAACTAAAGAAAACATGTCCTGAAAGGCCCTCCACACTTCGCCCCTACTGCGCATGCGCAGTGTCAAGGACGTTCCGAAATTGGCGCCATTAATCATTCTAAGTTTGGCCCTTCATCAGTTAACATCTGACTGATCTTTGTGCTTATAAATCTCAGTTTAAATGATGCCAGACACATAAATATTAGTGAAATGGTGATTCTAAGGAGGATAGAGAAGGAGGAGAGGAAAAAAATGTGTGACAGAATATTATCAGGGCTGTAACTTAAAAATTTTTAATGAAATTATGTTAAGTTACCTATTTTCGAGGCAGCAGCCATTTTGTTGTCATTCTGATTATTTAGTTACACTGTTTTTTTAAGTGTTTTCCTCTCTCCCTGTCCTTTAAGTCCCCCCTTGCTATTCTCCCATGCTTTTGGCATAGTTTTTGTAATTATTATTACTAAATTTTCTTGGGAGTTTTAGCTGAATAACAGAATGAATTCTGTTCTTTTCCCCATGTTTACGTCTTCACCTACGGGTGGTTAGGCGTTGTGTTCTGCATCTACCATCTGATGTTCTGCAGTTTCTTCCCTGGAAGTCTCTGTTTTGCATCAGATAGTGTATTTTTGGTAACTGATTTCGGGCCTGGGTGCCTGGAGTCTTATTTTAGTGTTTTTACACTCATTGTTTACATTTACAACAGCCCTCTGTGTGAGGGGGGATTTCTGGAAAATAATATCTTGATGTTATTTTAATCATAACTAGATACATTATTATTGTTCGTAAGTGTTGAATAAATTGTTTAAAATATTTTTAAAATTTTTGTCCACACTTAGGCTTGGGATCCATTGGGGCTCAACGTTACTTTTCAGAAACTTGGGCTGTTCTGAAAAAATATTTTTTCAAAATATTTTGATTTCAATTATTTTTTCTATATTAATGGATCATATTATTATTATGTATTTTGATTGCCAGGGGTTAGTGCGAGTACCAGGACTTGTTTTCTTTTCACATTGAAAGGATATTGATCAATTGTATTAAGAGGAAGTCTTCCTCTGACTTTATAATCATTCTATATGTAGTCAGTGTACTCGCATTAACTCCTGTTCTGTATCGTATGATTTCGATGATAATATGGGAAGCGTATGTCACGGTATGTTATTGGGGATTTGGACACTCCGGTCCTTTCCCCTCAGGGTCACTCTACTTTATCAATTTCTATTTCAGACGATCAAGATTAGGGTGATGTATCTGTGATGTCTTCCAACAGTGTGCCTCCGTCGTCACAATTAATGAAGGGCTAGCGGAAAAGTGCTCATGTAAATACGCCAATTGCCTAAGAGGACCTTAGTAGGTTCGACGGCCTTTGACGTCCGCTAGCTCGCCCGGTGTAGCGTCCATTCACCGAATGGTTCGGCAGCCGGGTTCGTCCGTTGCGGTCTAGAAGGAATTTTGGGGTGATGCGAGCACTATAAATTAACCTAATGCACACCCAGTGACGGCGGATCGGAGGGAGAACGGAGGAAGCCTTTTAGGTCGGTTCATAGCTCGTTCCGGTCCATCCAGATGGCAAGCGAGAGAGGCCCCTCTCTCGTTCAACAACATCTGGCCCCAGATGTTGTGGTACAAAATGTGTCGCAAGCGGAGCATACGTCCGTCGCTCGGGACGCTCCGTTGTATAGGCAGTCCGCGGAGACTGCTAAGGCTTCCTCTTCTCGTCAGCGCACACGACCGCACCTTGGCTGCGTGACCGCGGATATATTACCAGCTTCGCCGATCAAGGATTCTTCGGCGACCAGGTCACACCATCCGGTAGCCAGTGACACGAGGCCTGCAGACTCTGGACGTTCGCATAGGAAGTGTGCGGGAGTCAACGTACACGGAGCTTCTGGCGGCAATGCATTGTAAGACTGCTACTGCACAGGCCTCGGGAACGGACGTGCTTTCCTTAATAGCACAGTTTATCGCAGCATCCCAGCATCAACTGAATCTGTCGCATATATTTTATCCGACGATGCTGGGTCGGGACGCTCCGCGGAAGCGGGTACGGACGTCCGAAAGTTTCATCCGGTCCGACGGGATACCGAAAGGGATTTGGAGGATTTTGAGCTTTCCCTTTCGGAACAACATATGCTGTTGTGTATGTCATCTGACTTGGTCTTCTACAGCTTCTTTCGTCGGACCAGAATGCCACGATGCCGGATAAGAAACTGATAGCATCGGTGGACTTAGAAATTTTTGGTTCGGTTCAGGGACATCGTCCCTCAGTTCCGACATAGTCCAATAATGTCACACAAACTTTCGAATTATTGAATGACGCTATATATATTATTATTTTATGCTTGCTATAACCAAGCATTTCTGGTTTCTTGTTCGCAGAGTTATGGAGATGTCTTTCAAAAGTGTGCCTCTGTCGTCATAGTTAATGAAGAGCTAGCGGCAATAAGTGCTCATGGAATATGTCTATCGCCTACGGAGTGACATTCGCTAGCTCACCCGGTGTAGCGTACATTCATCGGATGGTTCGGCTGCCGGGTTCGTCCGTTGCGGTCTAGGAAGGAGATTTGGGTGATGCGAGCACTTTAATTACTTTAGTACTCACCCAGTGACGGCAGATTGAGGACAGATCGGAGGAAGCCTGTTAGTCTGGTTCCTGGCTTGTCCACGTCCGTCCGGGCTGTGAGCGAGAGAGGTCCCTCTCTCGTCCAACAACATAGGGGACCGCATGTTGTGGTTCAGATATTTTACATTCGGAGCATATGTCCGTCGGTCGGGACGCTCCGTTATATTGACAGTCCGAGAGACTGTACTTAAGGCTTCCTCATCCTCACAGCACGGCACACGACCGCACATTGGCTACGTGACCTCGAGTATCCGATCAGTTTCGTCATTCAGTGATTCCACGGCGAATAGGTCGCGCCATCCGGTAGCCAAGGGACACGAGGCCTATACACTCCGTTCGCTCGCATATTGGTAGTATGCACGGGGTAACGATCACGGAGCTTCCAGCGGCAATGCATCGTAAGACCGCTTCTCCTCAGGCCTCAGTGACGGACGTGCTATCCGAGTTAGCACAGTTGTTTCGCAGCATCCCAGCAATTGACAGTTTCTCGGTCGAATCAGGAATTATCCGACGGCGCTGGGTCGGTGTGGTCCGCGGTTGCATCAGGTACGGACGACCGAACGCTTTATAGGGTCCGACAGGATGGCGAAAGGGATTCGAAAGATTTCGAGTTTTCCCTTTAGTAGTATCGGAAGATGCCTTTCATATCTTCTGGCATTATCTTCCAGTGATTGTTATTTCGGACTTCATTGCTGCGATCTTGGATAAGAGACTTATAGCGTCATTGGACTCGGATTTTTCGATCGGTTCAGGGACATTGTCCCTGACTTACCGACGCAGTCCAATATTGTCATTACAACATGTGTTTTATTTTTCGACGCTATATATATATATATATACAAGCCTGCTACCAAGCATGATAGTTTAGTTTCTTGTCCGTGTTGCTCATTTCTGCCATTTTATCATTTATACGAATAGTTTATTTTGGCAGAGCAGGGCATACCGAGAGTTCATATGCGTCTAGACGGTGTGATTAAAGACTGCATATATTCTTTTTCGCCGTTTATGTCTTTTCCAATTTCAATGATTGGGAACGACATGATGTATAGTAGACTTAACTTAGACGCTTTATCATACGTAATCCGCCTTACTGAGGCGTTATCATTACGTCTTCAAGAAAAGATTTACAGGATATTATTCTCAATGTAATTTCTTTTGAGGGCAGTAGTTTGTTCACGTATAACTCCGCCCTTCAGTGGCTGATTGGAGTTGGTTAGACGTGACGCAGCCCTAGCTACATCCACACGCGTGGATAGTAAGGTTAAGAACTCTCTCAGAGTCGCTTCGTTCTCGGAGGAGCTTCTCTTCGACGGCAACTTTTCGGCAATCCATGAATTGCTCGATTTACACGTTCTCTTGTCTATCTAGTGTTACAAGAGATTCAGACTGGGGCAAACATTCGGTGGTTGACTCAGAGAGTGCCACCGCAGTTGCCGGACCCGAGTGTGGCTGTTATGACGGTTGCCAGTCAAACAGATTGGGATATAATACTGATCCCTACGGATTCGAAGTGCCAGGGTCTTTGGGTTCCGCAGTCTCTTAGCAATCAGTTTTCTTCCGCGGAATAATGTTTTTTAGGCTTGCTTTATGTCATTGCATGAACATTATTCAGAAACGCATGCCCAGATTCCTGTCCTTTAATTCGACAGTAGTGGCGTATCTCCGGAACCAGGGAGGCACTCTTTCGTTTCCGTTATTCAATTTAATGGAAAGAATCCGTCTGTTGGTTATAGTACACCAAGTTCAGTTTTGGTCCGTCATATTCCGGGTCGTCTGATTGTTTTATCGGACTCCCGTTCTCTTACGGGTCGCTTGTTGCTGTCAGAATGGACTCTCAACAAACAAGTATTCAATCAGATTTGCTATCTATGGGAGCGCCCATTGATGATTTATTTATAACACAGCTTGCTAATCAATTGCAGACGTATGTGTTGGCTTGTCCAGATCTCTGAGCTAATGTTGTTAACGCTCTATTGATCTATAGGACGGAATGATAGGATACGTGTATCCTCCGGTGCTGTTGTTTCAGCAGGTATTGCTAAGATAAACATCCACAATACATTTCTATTGATAGCATCTCTATCTTCACAGAGATCATGGGTAATTTACTCTCTTGTCTACTGTGGGTCTTAACGTGAAATCTTCCTCTATGTGAGGATCTTTTTTCACTGGGTAAATCGTGTCATCTTTATCACAACCCGCAAGGTCGCAACCTTCATGTATTCCGTTGTGTGGTCCGTATTGCATTGTAAGCACTGTACTGGACGAGCTTTGGACGCGATTTCTTACTATAGGAGATCCTCTTCTTCGCTATTCTATGCGGCTAAAGTGGAGGCTCTTCCGTCATGGTGTAGGGATCATTATGTTCATATTGTTGATCCCTCCATACTACTCATTGCTATATTTAGTATACTTGTTTCACAAGATCTACTGCATCCTGTTATTATTTAGGTTATAGGTTTATGTTATCTCATACCTATGCACTCTACGATAGTTTACAATTGAGTCTTTTGTCTCTTTATCTAAGTCAGTTAGTAACTTTTTGATAAATAGACTTAGAATCTTTAGATTAAATTCCTATATGGATTTTAACTTCGGTTCTTATTTAGCTAAGTAATCATTTGAGCCTCTGGAAACAGTAGTTTTCAAATTCTGACCTTTTAGACAGTAATTCTGTTGTTTTCTCTTTTACTGTAGAGTCAGTGAGTTTCATGCACTATCGATGGATGATTTTCACTTTCGTAGTTTCGGAATCACTACTTCCGTTACTATTTAGGTTGGATTGTTGCATAAGAGTTAGGCTCCTATTATCCGGAACCTATTTTTTTAAGGTCCTTCCTTCTTCGTATGGGCATAGGCCTTTACTCTTTCCGGGTACAGTTTATGTATTTATAAACAGATATCTGTTTATTACTATGGGCGTAAGCTTCTTCTGTCTTTGATGTCTAATAGAAGGACGTTACGCTCCATTTTATTGTTAATGGATTCTATTAACTATCGGTACTGCTTATGGTATATCATTGACTTAGCAGTTGTGCTTAAGATTTCGGCTCATGAAGTAAGAGTTCTTCTACTTCTTGGGCTTACATTAATAGTGTCGCTATTATAGATTTTTGAAGGCCGCTCATTGCGCTCAGCCATCCACATTCATGAATTTTATCTCAGAAATATCGAGTCCATTTCTGGAGGCCTCTATTGTTAGGTCTATTATCTACTGCTCAGAATGTCATTCACTTAACAGTTGCTACTATAGCTAGGTAGGCTGTCTGTTTCGGCAGTGTCTCCGTTCGGCTGCCCTCTTCGCTCTGGGCTATTTGACCCAGGGCAGGGAAAAGGGGTGGGGGAGGGTGTTCCCTTGGGTCACCTGTTTTACTATGAAAACAAGGGGATACCTCCTCCGGAGTTAGTAATTCTGAGCTGTTATTGGGATGGTTGTTTAGTGAGAAGTTTAGGTTTTTAAAATTCATTCAAGTCTTAGTTTTTAAAGTATAGCTTTTGAATATTGCATATGTCAACGGACATGATTATGCAATCCTCAGATACTTTTAGGAGTATAAGAGTCTCTATTCTCTAGACTTACTTTATTTATTGGCTTACTTTAAAATTATTAGTATAAGGATTATATTGGATATTAATAGAGTACATGGATGTATGAAGCTCAATTTTGGAAGGTGTTGTATCTTTGTAATTTATCATAAATAAGAAAGATACATGTAAGGCCTATTACTTCTTTTTCCCTAGAGGGGATGACTCTATTTTATTTTATTGAGCGTATTCCATTTTGCTCTATGTCCTTGGCCCTCCAGCCTTTTTACTATTCAGCTATGTCTGGGTCATTGGTACAGTATAAAAATGTTAAAAAATTTATAGTAATTTATATATTTTTTATACTTACCAATGACCCAGACGGGGATGGCCCTCCCAGGAGTTGGGAACTCTTGCCTCCCCGCTGAGTACATAGCGCTTACCAGGCACTGGTTATTAGAATGATTAATGGCGCCAGTTTCAGAACGTCCTTGACACTGCGCATGCGCAGTAGGGGCGAAGTGTGGAGGGCCTTTCAGGACATGTTTTCTTTAGTTTTAGATGCAAATTTTGGGGATTGGGGGGCAAAATTTGTGTTTGGCCCTATATTTTAAGAGTTAGCACCAGCTATGTCTGGGTCATTGGTAAGTATAAAAAATATATAAATTACTATAAATTTTTTAACTTTTTCTTTAAAATCTACAAGAGAAATCCAGGGAGAACATGAATTTTAAGCTTTTGATGGGTATAATTGTTTATCCAGCCCAAAAGGGCTTAAATGTTGTTTTTTGAATACTCTTATTACTTCCAAAAATAATTCTCAGTGAATCCTACTTCCACTTATTTTGATCTCTCCTCTCAACTTCGGGTGCTGTGGGTACGCAAACACAGCCCATTTTATCAACATTTTGATGTTTGAGAACCTGCATAGGGTTAACAACTGCTTACAGGAATATTTTGTACATGCAACTTGTAATGTCACATTAAGATCTGAGAATGGCCATTTTTTCTTGAAAATATACTAGATGTTTTTAGAGAAATCCTCGGATAATATGAATTTTTAACCTTTTGAGGGGTATGGATCTGTAAAGCCCTAAACGGGTTAATGCTTGGTTTGATGAATACCTTCATTACTTACAAAAATTATCCTAGGGGAATTCCACTTCCAAAGAAGGATGTTATGTTTATCTTGCAGGTACACATTGCGTGCAATGGGTGCCCAAGAACAGCGCATTTTCTAAAAATTTCTATGCTTTGCAGCCTCTGGAGGGTTAACTGATGCTTGCCGGAATATTTTGTCTATGCAACTTGTAATGTCACTCCAAGACCTGCAAATGGTCAATTTTTCTTGAATACTTACTAGATTTTTTGGAGAAATCCACAGAAAACTGGAATTTTAAGCTTTTAAGGGGTACATCTTAACCAGGCAAAAATGGATTAAGACCTCGATTTTTTTGAATACCCTTACTACTTACTAAATTTTTCTCTATCAGTTTTGCATCCGGTAAAAGAAGTTATGTTTCTCTGTGGCATTCCCATTTGTTGTTGTTGGTGTCCAAAAACAGACTATTTTTTTCAAAATGTTGACATTTAGCAGCCCATGGAGGGTTAACAAATGCTTACTGGAATATTTTATCCATTCAGCCGGTAATGTGACTCCAAGACCTATCAAGACCTATCAATGGCCATTTTCTGTTGAAAACTTACAAGATGTTTGTAACGAAATTTACGGAAAACATGATTTTTCTTAGCTTTTGATGGGTATCGCTATTAACCACCCCAAAAGGGGTTAATGCTTGGGTTCTTGAATACCCTTATTACTTACAAAAATGGTCCTCAGTGAATTCCACTTCCAACAAAGGAGATTATGTGTAACTCTCGGGCATGCATTGCGTGCTGTGTGTGTCTGAAAACAGCCCATTTCAACAAAATTATGATGCTTGGCAGTCTGTAGAGGGTTAATAAACGCTCAGTGGAATATTTTGTCCATGCAGCTTGTAATGTCACACAAAGACCTGCAAGTAGTGCAATTTTTCTTGAAAACCTATGGAATGTATTTAGAGAAATCCACAGAAAATGGGAATTTTTAGATTTTAAGGGGTCTCTCTCTTTAGCATGCCCAAAATGGGTTAAGACTTCGTTTTTTGAATACCCTTAATACTTACAAAAATGTTTCTGTATAGATTGTGCGCTCGATAAAAGAAAACACTTTTGTTTCTGGCGTACACGTTGGGTGCTGTTGGCGTCCAAAAACAGCCCATTTTATCACAATTTTGACTTTCAGCAGCCCGTGGAGGGTTAACAAATGCTCACCACAGTATTTTGTCCATGCAGCTTCTATTGTCACATCAAGGCCTGGGAGTGACAATTTTTTCTTGAAAATCTACAAGACTCGTTTAGAGAAATCCACGGAAAACCTGAATTTTTTAGCTTTATGGGGGTATTGCTGTTTAACCAGCCCCAAACGGGTTAACACTTGGTTTTTTGAACACCCTTATTACTTACAAAAATGATCTCCGGTGAATTCCACTTCCAATAAAGGGAGTTATGTTTATCTCTCGTGTATCGTTTGGGTGCTCTGGGGGTCTGAAACCGGCCCATTTCATCAAAATTTTGATGTTTGGCAGCCTGTGGAGGGTTACCATATGCATCGCCTGATATGTCGTGTGTATCAAAGGTCGTGGCACAGACAGGTCTAGCTATGATGAAGGTTTAAAAAAAATCTACAAGACGTGTTTCGAGAAAGTGCCGATAAACCCCAATTTTGGCGTTTTTTTGCCAATTCTGACGAAATAAGGGTTAAATCGAAAATTCCGCTTTGGTACATTTTTAGATTTTGTGCCCCTCGATGCGTGTGCAATATTTTGTGAAAATCGGTCTGAAAATGGCTTCAGAATCGTGCGGACAAAATGTGTGAAAAAAAAAATAAAAAATAATCGGTAGAAAACAATAGTCTTTTCCAGAGGGAAAAGCCTAATTAACTTTGATTCTGGCAAAATGTTTTTGGTTCTCACCATCATTTCTGAAAGTGTTCTCAAAGGCCTGCTTCTTTCAAGTCATTTCTGCTTCCTCTGACTCAGAATTAACAATAAAGAGAAATTATTATAAGAGTAATTTTCTAGTGGTTATACTAAATGGAGACGATATGACAAAATTTAAAGAAATTCTAATGAAAAAAATTGGGAGGGGTTGAAAAAATTAAGGGAGGGCGGGGATGAAAATCTCTGAGTTTTTTTATTGCGGCTTAAAATAAATGTGTGTGACGTTTTGTGAAAATGAAATCAATCCATGTTTTTGATTGGTGAATCAGATTTTTAAATGTCTTCATTATGCATGGAGATGGTAGAAAAACTGCTTAGTTGTGGAAAGAGACTGTAGTAGTGTAAACAGTGTTTTCTATTCTTCTAAATAATAGTTTGGATGTGTAGAGGCCACAATGCCATTTTTGTTTATTGTGCCTGGACTTGAAAAGTCAAAGGCATATCTAGTAGAGACCTCCATCCATCTGTTTTGCCGTTCATTCATCTGTCCATACCAACATTTTCCCTTGTGTCTCAGCCACTGCTCCTCTGATTTCAATATTTGGTGTTGTGATAGAGCATCATGGGGGAACGATACCTGTGAAGTGTGAGTTTCTTCCACACATTTTTAGCTCAACTTTGACGTAGTCAAATTTTAGCTCAACTTTGATGTAGTCAAACTTGAGGTTAAGCCATGGCCTGTCGTCCATCTGTCAGTCTGTGCACCTGTCCGTCTGTGCGTCCATCAACAGTTCAATACAGCTCGGGCTAGAGGCCGTATTTATGAACCGATCTTTACAAAACTTCTTGGGTACCTTTGTTATCACCGTTGGATGAGAACGAGTGTTTTGGGGCGAGGTCTGAAATTCAAAATGGCCACCAGCAGCCATTACCTTAGTGCAGTCAGTTTTTTGTACAGAACTTCTGTATGAAAGTTCTGATTCGAATAAATTTTTGTCTGAATGTTTAGTAACATGGAATGCATCACATATAATACATTTTTTTTTCTCGTGCAGAAATTAGGCAAATTAGATGAACTTTGATTTTTTCAGTGCTGCTTACACACAGTAAGTACACATGTCAGTATGGCTCGGGCTAGAGGCCGTATTTATGAACCGATCTTCATGAACCTTCTTGGGTACCTTTGTTATCACCTTGGGATGAGAATGAGTGTTTCTGGGTGCAGTCCAAAATTCAAGATGGCTGCCAGTGGCCATTTTGTACTGAAATTAGGAATTATAGGAATCACCCTGTCCGTCTGTCCGTCTGTCCATCCTTATAAGCGCAACTCCTCCTAAACCGTTTGAAGAATTTTCATGAAACTTTACACAAGGGGAGAACTCCATATGAAGATGTGCACGAAACAATATAATTCCGTTCTGATAGGTGCAGGGGGTATCACTTTGTGAGCTTGCTCACAGTACCTCTAGTTTCAAACAGAATTTTAGAAAAATGTTCCTTTTTTATTCAGTTATCACTAGGAAGCATGATATGACCTGGCTTTTAGTTCAACTTCGAAAAGTAGAGAGTCGTCGTGATCTGCCATTAGAATCTGGAGCTCGACTCGGATACATATTTTGTACATCCACATAATGGTAATAATTTTTTATTGCCCCTCAAGTTTAATTGTAAGAAATGATCGTTTGTTTCTATCTATTTCTTGAGTTATGGGGGGTGGGGGGGAGGGGGGTGGGGAGAGGTTAGGTCACATGGAGGAGTATTTAACTAACATGAAATGTATGTTCATGGAAACCTGACTCATGGGACTTGTAGCATTATTGGTGTTTGAAAGGAATGATGTTGTGTTTACCAGTAACACTAAAATAGTCCATCTGGCACATGTTAGTTTGCTAAAAATCGGTCAATATTTTGTGTCTCAGCCATAACTCAGAAACGAATCATAGTACAATTGTTAAACTTTTTACAAATGTTAAGGACAGTCAGAAGATGTGTCGAGTATAATAGTTTCCATCGCATCTGCAAGGTCACAAGGGGGGCATGTGTTACCTTAGTAACATTTTTCTTGTTTCAGACCGAATTTCAGCCTCATTCCCAGTGAGAAATAGAAAAATTCCCATTTGAACAGGCAATGTTTTTCAAGGCCTTTCTGCAACTGAATTATCTTTTCAGTGGTGTCTTTATGTGATAACAAGGATCTAAATTCATGTAGATTTTATATGAAATTCCACCGTTATTTGAGTCAAGGTAAACTATAGCTTATGAACATATCTATAAACATAGCTTATGATGCCTCATTGCAACAAGTTCAGCATGTTCCAATGAGGCATCATAAGCTATGCTTTTTAGGCATAAATTGAAAATTTTAGGTATCCAAGAAATTTTGTTGAAATTGTCATCTGCAATTCATGTTATGTAAATCTGCAATTCATATTAGGCAAGTGGTTAATAGTATTCCATGTATTTTATAGGAATGTATGAATTCTCAAAGACTGGTCAACTATTACCCATATTGGTTGGTACTGAAATGACTGATCAGTCTGGGACAGAACAAGAAGTTCCAATACTTGGTGTTGAACAGGACAAACTCACGAGTGAAATTCGGCCTCTTGGTGGTACCATGGAAGACCCTGCAGGAGCAGGGTTAGTTCCAATAATGATAGGAGAGAAAGCAGTGGACATAGTAACAGGAGAGATCAGCCCAGTAATTGGAGTAAGGAGCAATCCTGAAACAAGGATTCCAGTTCCAATGACATTGTCTTCTGGAGGACCTAGAAAAAATAAACCTCCACCAGGGGCACTTGCAATGTTAGAGGAGGAAGTAGTAGCCAGAAAAAGTTTCTGGAGAAAACAAAGGCAGATTGAGAAGGAGCAAACTGTAAAAGAGGTTTTACTGGCTGGTAACCTGATGTTTGATGTGCAAGATGCCGACATCAGTTCAGTGAAGACAAATATTCAAGAAATAGATGAGCTGTCGCATCATCTTTCAGAAAATTGTAAGCAAGAGGTACAAAGACGTGGAGCCACAGAACAGGAGCTCTCAAATGTTCTACCCCCTGATGTAATGTATGTCTTAACTGAAGGTGATAAACCAGAATGTAATCACGAAGAAAGTCATGTTGCATCCCACAGTAAGTTTGGTGAATGCCTTGTAAAACTCATGAATAAAATGGAGCTGGAAGGAAAAAGATATAGTGACAGAATGACCAATTTAGAAGGTGCTCAGAATCCTGATGCTGAGGATGCGGCCCTACAGAAGTACAAACAGGCACAAGCTAGGCTGCAAAATGAACTGAGAGATCAAATAATAGGACGTATGGAATGTATTGATACAGAACACTCAGCTTTAGAATATGCCAGGGAAAGATCAGAAATATGTGCATCTGAAGCAAAAGTGTCTTTAACAAAAAGTGCTTTGTTGGCAGGTGATTATGATGCTCAATTATCTGGAGTGTATGGTAATATTGACTCGGCAACCAGTGATTCTAGGTTAGTACCACTGCTTCAACAATTAATTGCAATGTTAGAGGCTGGTGTACCATTGAATCTGTCATCCGAGCTACTCAAACTGATAAATGATGGACAGCAGAAAAAGGTTACGTTAGCAACCGATCCATACAGTTCTACCCAGGTTAAACAGAAAGAGGTGGACAGAAAACCGGGGTCTCAAAAAATTATTCATTCAAAAAATGTTAATAAATCTGATAGCTCAGAGAAAGCATCTGATTCAGTAAATATTATTGGAGGCTATGAGAAAGCAGATTCTCATAAAAATAAAGGTGATACCTCAAAGGATTTATTTGTGAAACAGGCTTATGAGGCTGCTCAGTTAGAAAACAACCTCAAAAATGATGAAATTAATTCAGTAAATGAAACTTTAAGCAATTTTGATAATAAAAAACAAGAACAGATTTCTAATTTAGAAAATGAACTAAATGAGAAGCTTATGAAAGCAAAAACAGAAGAAGAAAAAGAAAGAATATTGATGGATTATGCAATTCATATGAAAAAGCTTGATGATGCCATGGAAAAGCAGAAGCAACAGCAGCTTAACAATTTAAGAAAAGAGCTTCAGGATAGAAGGCGAAGACAGAAAAAAGATCTACATAAGAAACACATTACGGAAGCTAAGAATAATGGTATCTCAGCTGATAATGTACCAGTATTAACTGTTGGCTCTAATGATGACATAATGCATGATTTGTTATTACAGCAGCAACAGCAAGAACAGCTTGATGCTAACTTGAAGGCTGCAAAATGTGATAGTGATGGTGAAATGTTGTATGAAACAGATGAGGAAATTAAAAAGAGAATTGATGAGTTAGAACTGAACGACGGAATGAAGGATCAGATTATCAATTCACTCAATGACAAAATGAGAGCGCTTCAAGATTATGAACAGAAGTTGAAAGATAAACTCAGGCAAATGCATAGTCAAGAAAAACCACCAAAGCTTACTGAAGAAGAAGCAATGAATCTCAATGACCAAGAATGTCAACAACTTCTTCAAGCACGTGAGGCTCAGAGAGAAGCTGACAGACTAAAAGAGGAACAGGCTTTGATCCGATCTCTGAGAAACATGGAGCAGGTTGGTAACACTAAGAAAGTTAAGAATCTCTTTCTCAGTCCCTCCCGCATGATCATTTTACCTGCCTCATGCTCTCTTTTTATAACCAATGCAAACTTTAAAAAATTAAATGGTTTAATTCTGAGATTTTACCCAAGTTAATAAAATTAAAAAAATTTGTCCCTTCAGCATTGCAAAGCCTTCTTGCACTTTAGGGACGAAATACACAACCACCCACTGCCCATGCTATTCTGTTTTCATGCTGAATGGGCAACATGGAGTCAATAATTAAAATTTTGAAATACTACTAGAGTGCTAGGAGTTAATAGCTTGCCTGTTGTGATCACAGTACTACATCTCACTCACACACTAGAAAATGATGTTACCCAAAAAATTCTTGAATATCTAAACATCTTCAGGTTTTACCCTCAACACATAGCTTAAGACACCTCATTGGAATGAGCTTGTCATTCCAAGGACGGGTCATAAGCTATGATTTGGCAGCAAACAAAGGGTCACAAGCTATGTTTTGGAGGCTAAATTGAAAAAATAATAAAATTTGAAGGGTATCCTTTGTAAATAGACCTTGCCAATTATGGCAGTTACATGCGGTAAAGAGTTTTAAAAAAGAACTTTAGGCCCCACAAAGTAGATCATCCATTTCTCTGGCCATTTTTTGTAAAAATTCATGCGGATGGGCATTTTTTTTATTTGTAATTATTTCTTTGCCATCAAAAGTTCATATTCTTGTCTTATTTGTAACCAGAATGAAAAGAGTGACTAACCCTATATATTCCACTGAGTTAGTTGGTAAGCTGACATACACTGGCTGACCAGAGGCATTGCTCAGGATTAGTTGATAGGCTGCCATATCACTCAGTACATGAAAATATAGACTGACTTAGGCTGTAAAAATGCACAAGGTTAGTTGGTTACATGTTACATAGGGTGCAGGATTCAAGTAACAAGTGGATATACTTACACTGGATTGTGGCAATGTTTTTAAAGTGAATTCCAAAATTGAAATCATATTCTATTTTCAGTTAAAAGCTTGTTTACCCAACAAATCGGCCACCTCTGCGCTTGTATATGCAAATTCAGTAGCTGAAAAAATATTAATTTTCAAAAAATTTCAACAAAACCATATCATGTGACCCCTCTTTGGAATGAGCTCGTCGAGATCATTCCAATGAGGAGTCACATGATATGGTTTGGTTAAAATTTATTGAAAAATTTTAAGAAATGATATTTAAAAAAATAAATTTTGATATCCTCTGTGTTGGGTAAAGGGTTAATAGTAGACAGAGACCCAGTCATGATCCATTCAAAATTCTCTGTCTTTATTCCACAGCACTTTATAATCTTACTTTTCATAAAAAGAAAATATGAGAAAATAGACCCTTAGATGCTATTTATCTTTCGTATTTTTACCTGTGAATAACAGCTCAATAAGTCGCATTGTAAGTTAGTCATTCAGTCTGTTGGTCAGAGGGTCTGTGACCAAAGAGTTTTTAAACTCAATAACTTTTAAATTATTGGTGGAATGACATCATATTTGGTATGCAAGTGTATCTTACTGATCTTTATCCCATGTATTCTATGCCCTTGTTATTCAGAGTATTTTTATGCGCCCGTTTTATAAAAACAGTTGTACTATGTTATAGCGTTGGCGTCTGCCCATCCGCCCATCTGTCCGGAATTGTTTTCCAGACTTTTTTTCGTTATGGATGGAAATATTTAGAAAATTGTTATGGATACTTACAGATCAAGTGCGAATTTCATTCCGCTCAGCTGATTTTAGTGGAGTTACTGCTCTTGAACTTAGTTACCATTTTCCAGACTTTTTTTCGTTATGGATTGACATACTGAGAATTTTTTATATATAGCTTTGTTATGGATACTTACAGATGAAGTTTGAATTTCGTTCCACTCTCTTGATTTTTTGTGGAGTTACTGCCCTTGAACTTCGAATTTTTAGAGTTTTAAAGATTTGTTTTTCATTTTCCGGACTTTTCTTTTGTTTATGTTGGACATATTGAGAAAATTTTTGGTATATAGCTTTGTTGTGGATACTTACAGATAAAGTTCGAATTTCATTCCCTGTCTGTCCAGAATTGTTTTCCGGACTTTTTTTCTTTATGAATGGACATATTGAGAAAATTTTTGGTATGCAGCTTTGTTATAGATACTTACAGATCAAGTTCAAATTTTGTTCTGCTCAGTTGATTTTGGGTGGAGTTACTGCCCTTGAACTTAGTTACCATTTTCCAGACTATTTTTCGTTATGGATTGACATATTGACAAAAAAATTTATATATGGCTTTGTTATCGATACTTACAGATCAAGTCCAAATTTCGTTCCACTTGATTGATTTTTGGTGGAGTTATTGCCCTTGAACTTAGAATTTTTAGAGTTGTCCAGATTTTTTTTCATTTTCGGGACTTTTTTTTTTGTTATGGTTGGACATATTGAGAAAATTTTTGGTATATAGCTTTGTTGTGGATACTTACAGATCAAGTTCAAATTTCATTCTGCTTGGTTGATTTTTGGTGGAGTTAGTGCCCATGAACTTAGAATTTTTACCATTTTCCAGACTTTATGCCTGCATAATGTTTTATAATTTCTGGAAGTACGGGCGTATTATGCACCGTCCAACGGTGTCCTCTGGTTGTAAGAGTTATTGCCTTTTATGGACTTGGAATTTGTTTTATTTTTACCATCCATCATAACTGTCCGTTTTGGAGCAATAAGGCTTGGCTGACAAAGTTGTCAACTGCTTACACACCTTTGTCTTTTACAATCTATTTACAATCCCTGTGTGCAGGGTTTCATTGTTTAAAAGGTTAATATATATCAGTTAACCCTTTATCCAAGAAAGTTTAAAAAAATAAATAAATTTCACGCATGGGGGAAAATTTTATCTCTATTTCCCAGTAAAAGCATTCAGCTATCATCAAAAGAAATTGCACACCACAGTACAAGTTGACATAACTCCAATATAAGCAAGCCATTAATTGAAAATAAAATGTTTTCATTTTTAGCTCAACTTTGGCGAAGCCAAATTTGAGCTTATGCCATGGCCCGTCGTCCGTCTGTCCATCTGTCCGTCAACAATTGGATACGGCTCGGGCTAGAGATCGTATTTATGAACCGATCTTTACGAAACTTCTTGGGTACCTTTGTTATGACTGTGGGACGAGAACGAGTGTTTTTGGGTGCGGTCCGAAATTCAAGATGGCTGCCAGCTGCCATTTTGTACCGACGATGCAGAAATCTGTTTTTTGTACAGAACTTCCATATGAAAGCTCTGATTTGAATAATTTTTTGTATGAATGTTTAGTACCATGGGATACATCACATATAATACGGGTTTTTTTCTCGTGTGTAAATTATGCAAATTAGACTAACTTTGATGTTTTTTTGGTGTTACTTTCAGCACTGTAAGTGCAAATGCCAATACGGCTTGGGCTAGAGGCCGTATTTATGAACCGATCTTTATGAAACTTCTTGGGTACCTTTGTTATCACCGTGGGACGAGAACGAGTGTTTTGGGGTCCGGTCCGAAATTCAAGATGGCCGATGGCAGCCATTTTGTACGAAATTTGGTGCAATCAGATTTTTGCACAGAACTTCCATATGAAAGCACTGATTTGAATAATTTTTTGTGTGAATGTTTAGTACCATGGGATACATCACATATAATACGGGTTTTTTTCTCGTGCAGAAATTATGCAAATTAGATGAACTTTGATTTTTATACGCCCCTTTGAAAAACGGGACGTTTTATAGTATGGCATTGTCCTTCCGTCTGTCTGTCTGTCTGTCTGTCTGTCTGTCTGTCTGTCTGTCTATCCGTCTGTCTGTCTGTCCGTCCGTCCGTCTCTCCGTCCATTTGGTTTCCGAACAATAACTTTAGTATTTGTTTTCCGATCGGCTCCAAATTTGGTATGTGGTTTAATCACAACAAAATACAGGTCAAGTTCGAATATGGGGTCGGTCCAAACATTTTTCGCCTGAATTATGGCTCCTGTTGGACTTAGAATTCATCAAATATTTGGTTTCCGGATGATAACTTTAGTATTTGTTTTCCGATCGGCTCCAAATTTGGTATGTGGTTTAATCACAACAAAATACAGGTCAAGTTTGAATATGGGGTCGGTCCGAACATTTTTCGCCTGAATTATGGCTCCTGTTGGACTTAGAATTCGTCAAATATTTGGTTTACGGATGATAACTTTAGTATTTGTTTTCCGATCGGCTCCAAATTTGGTATGTGGTTTAATCACAACAAAATACAGGTCATGTTCAAATATGGGGTCGGTCTTGAACAATTTTTGCCTGAATTATGGCCCCTGTTGGACTTAGAATTCTTTGTCAAATATTTGGTTTCCGGATGATAACTTTAGTATTTGTTTTTCGATTGGCATCAAACTTGTTAGTCTTTTTTCTCAAATGACTGAAAAAATTTAGTCATTTCACAAAATCACTGATTTCAAAGTCTGACCGTAACATATATATATATGCCAGTATAAATTTCTCGCACTCTAAAAAAATTGCAAATGTGTTCCGTTTGAAAAATGGGACGTATTATAGTATGGCATTGTCTGTCCGTCTATCCATCTGTCTGTCTGTCCATCTGTCCGTCCGTCCGTTTGGTTTCCGAACAATAACTTTAGTATTTGTTTTCCGAGTGGCTCCAAATTTGGTATGTTGTTTAATCACAACAAAATGCAGGTCAAGTTCGAATATGGGGTCGGTCCGAACATTTTTCGCCTGAATTATGGCTCCTGTTGGACTTAGAATTCGTCAAATATTTGGTTTCCAGATGATAACTTTAGTATTTGTTTTCCGATCGGCTCCAAATTTGGTATGTGGTTTAATCACAACAAAATACAGGTCAAGTTCGAATATGGGGTTGGTCTGAACAATTTTTGCCTGAATTATGGCCCCTGTTGGACTTGGAATTCTTTGTCAAATATTTGGTTTCCGGATGATAACTTTAGTATTTGTTTTTCGATTGGCTTCAAACTTGTTAGTCTTTTTTCTCAAATGACTGAAAAAATTGTCATTTCACAAAATCACTGATTTCAAAGTCTGACCGTAACATATATATATATATGCCAGTATAAATTTCTTGCACTCTAAAAAAATTGCAAATGTGTTAAAATGGTACAATTTGAACAGTTCACGGGCGTATGATGCAATGCCCAGCAGTGCTCTTGTTTCAGTGCTGCTTACACACAGTAAGTACACATGTCAATACGGCTCGGGCTAGAGTCTGTATTTATGAACCGATCTTCACGAAACGTCTTGGGTACCTTTATTATCACCTTGGGACGAGAACGAGTGTTTCTGGGTGCAGTCCAAAATTCAAGATGGCTGCCAGTGGCCATTTTGTATCGAAATTAGGTCTAATCAGTTTTTTGTACACAACTTCTATACGGCTCAGGCTAGATGCCGTATTTATGAACCGATCTTTACGAAACTTCTTGGGTACCTTTGTTATTACCGTGGGATGAGAACGAGTGTTTTTGGGTGTGGTCCGAATTTCAAGATGGCCACCAGCAGCCATTTTGTACCAAAATTAGTGCAATCAGTCTTTTGTACAGAACTCCTGTATGAAAGTTCTGATTTGAATAAATTTTTGTATGAATGTTTAGTAACATGGAATACATCACATATAGTACGGGTTTTTTTCTCGTGCAGAAATTATGCAAATTAGATGAACTTTGATTTATTCAGCCCTACTTATACTCTGTACGTGCACATGTCAATACGGCTCAGGCTAGAGGCTGTATTTATGAACCGATCTTCACAAAACTTCTTGGGTACCTTTGTTATCACCTTGGGACGAGAACGAGTGTTTCTGGGCGCGGTCCAAAATTCAAGATGGCTGCCAGTGGCCATTTTGTACCGAAATTAGGTCCAATCAGTTTTTTGTCACAACTTCTACACAGCTCATATTTGTGAACTGATCTTCACGAAACTTCTTGGGTACCTTTGTTTTCACCTTGGGACAGGAATGAGTGTGTTTTGGGGTGCCTTTGTTATCACTGTGCTATGAGAACAAATATTTTGGGGTTCAGTCAGACCCACTGTGGGACTCAAAGATTTTTTCTAGTTTAGCATCTGACTGTCACCCACCTTTACAATACTTTACCTATACATTTGTTACAGGCAACGCTCAGTATTTATGTACAGACCGTTACAATACTTTATATGTACCTTTGTTATCAGGTCATTACCTAGATGTTTGTCATTGCTGTGTCACATACTATACATGTACATGTCTTTGTCTTGACAAGTTGAGCTACAGTGTCATTGACACTTTCATTGGAATTCACTTAAAAAAAAAAATTTCAACAATCCATTCCACTGAGGGGCCATAAGCTGAGTTTAAATGCTTCTTGCAAACATTCCAGGCTGGTTTTTGCCATGTCATTGGGAAAGGAATTGCTATGGATGAGATTTATTCTAAGGCTGTTATGTCCTTGGGCAAGGCACTTAACCCTTTACCTAACATGAAAAGCAGACGACACTTGCCAAAAAAATTCTTGAATAATTGATTTTTTTCATCTCTAAAACATAGGTTATGACCCCTCGTTGGAACGAGCTCGTTGAGCTCATTCCAATGAGGGGTCATAACATATTTTTTTGAGACAAAAAATGAAAACATAATGAAAGTTAATTGGTGATTTTTGAGAATAGCGCTGGCCAGTTGTGGCTGTTACGTTGGGTAAAGGGTTAATTCCAATTGCCCAGGTGGGGGAATGGTTGCCCTGTGTACTTATGCATACTGTATGTCGATGGTGCACCTGTCTTCAACCAATGCTAACCCTGCTTGTGTGGAATTAATATGTTGGGGAGTCTGACAGTTGCTCCCCATTGCTCAGGGGTTCTCCCTGGGTACTCCAGTTTCCTCTCCCCATAAAACTGTATGACATGAGGTGACACTGGCTGTCGAAAGTGTCACTAAACTCCAATAAATAAATAAATACTAAGTCTGAACAGTGCACAGGGTTAGTTACTTAGTTAAAAATTAAAGTTTTTTTTTTATAACCAGAGAGTGTGACTAATTCTGTGCACTGCACAGGGTTAGTAATACTTTCTTGTTGTAAAACATTGTTAACTAACCTATCACTTTGGCCATTGCACTTTGGAAAAGTGCAATTTTTGAAAACAGTGCTGGCTGGATAAGGATGTTACACAGAAGTTGAAAAATGCAAATGTATTTTTCAGAACTTGCAGCACAGAGCACAAGAAGAGGCGCTAAAGTCAGCTCTCTCAGATGTGACACAAGAAGAAAAAGATAGGATACTACAACAATTCAGAAAGCAGGTGCAAGATTTCGATGATAGAATGGAAAATCAGAGACAATCTCAGAGAGATGCTATAGTTGCAAAAATGGCAGCTCAAAAACGTCTCAGAGAAGAGAAGGATAAAGATAATGCAGTTTCAAAAGAACTTGATAGCATCACAAAAAAACAAGTGAGTTCATATTTCAAGATGAACTGACTTAGCTTTGCCATTTTGTTCTGATATTGTTTTCTTATTGCAACTAATAGAAGAAATAATGTGTTTTTTTCTGGCAAATGTGGTTCAACAATAAAAAGAGCAGAATTGTTATGTTTGGTTCAGTATTGAGGCTTGGTGGTATTTAGAGAAAACAATATTGTGGTATTTCTTGAATAAATTGCACTGTGTATGGCATTTATGATCATGGCACTCATTCAGTGCCCAAATGGCATTAAGGAGGAATTGAGCGAGTTGTACTGTATTAGCCCTTTACCTAACATGAAAGGCAAATGACACTTGCAAGAAAAATTCTTGAATAACTAATTTTTATCTCAACTTGACAAAGTCAAGATAAGCTATTTCCATCACGCATGCGGGAGTCTGTGAGTCTGTTCACATTTTCCTTTAGCACAGGCTCCACCTCGTAGTTCTTGTCTGACATCATGAAATTTCAAATGCAGGTTTGAGGTCATGTCTAGATGAGAACATCCCATTTGGTCGTGATCAGTCAACCATGATGGCTGCCCGAGCCCAAAACCCGAAAACATTTAGCACAGTCTACAGGTCGTATTTATGAAGGGATTTCATGGTAACTTGGTAGGATGACTCTTTATAATATCTAGATGAGAAAGTCCCCTTTTGGTCATGATCTGTCAACCGAGATGGCTGGCCAAACCCGAAACCCAAAAACTTTGGCACAGTTTACAGGTCATATTCAGTATGGAAGGATTTAATTATAACTTGGTAGGATGACTCTGTATAATGTCTAGATGAGAACTTCCCCATTTTGTTGTGATCTATCAACTGTGATGACTGCCCTAGCCCAAAACCCGAAAACCTTTAGCACAGTATACAGGTCGTATTTATGGAGTGATTTCATTGTAATTTGGTAGAATGACTCCATATAATGTCTAGATGAGAACGTCCCCTTTTGGTCGCAATAGGTCAGCTGTGATGGCTATAGGGGCCCCGAAGCCTGAAAACCTTTAGCATGGTGTACAGGTCGTATTTATGAAGGGATTTCATTGTAGCTTGGTAGGATGACTCTAGATAATGTCTAGATGAGAACGTCCCCTTTTGGTCGCGATAATTCAACCGTGATGGCTGCTCAAGCTCAAAACCTTTAGCGCAGACGACAGTTCGTGTTTACGAAGGGATTTAATTGTAACTTGGTAGGATGACTCAGTATAATGTCTAGATGAGGACTTCCCATTTTGGTTGCGATCGGTCAACCATGATGGCTACACAGGCCAAAGCTCGAAAACTTTTAGCACAGTCTAAATGCCGTATTTATGAAGGGATTTCATTGCAACTTGATAGGATGACTTGTTTTGGAATAATTTCACTGTAACTTCGTAACTTTGGTTGACATACATTAACTGTGAGGGCCACATTAACCCACCCCTCAATTCTTTAGTACAGACTATAGTTCAAATTATTTTTATTGAAAACATGGCGGGGGCGCGGTGGCTCAGTTGGTAGAGGTGCAGGCTGCAAGCCGAGAGGTCCTCGGTTCGAATCCCACCTGCGGCAACCGCGTTGTGTCCTTGGGCAAGGTACTTCACCCCGATTGCCTACATGGGGGCACGATGACGCTGTGTACTGAGGCGTACTGCACGTCGATGGTGCGCATGTCTTCAACCAATCTAACCCTGCCTGTGCTGCGGTGCAGAGTTCAGAGTTACGATGTTGGAGAGCTGACAGTTGCTCCTCGTTGCTCGGTGGTTCTCTCCGGGTACTCCAGGTTCCTCCACCCGTAAAACTGTCACGGTCACGATTAGCCATTGTGCATAAGTATGTGACCTTAAACACCAATAAATAAATAAATATATTGAAAACATGGCATACAGGGAACAGAAATCAACATATTCCCAATTATCACAATTCTTGTCTTATTTCATAATCCTTTCATAAACATTGAACATTATCCTTATCAAACACAATACACAGTCAAGTTAAGCTACAGTGTCATTGACATTTTCATTTTCATTTTTTACGTAAAAAATATAGCTAATGACCCCTCATTGGAATTAGCCTGGTGAGCTTGTTCCAACTCATAGCTTATGACCCCTCATTGGAATGAGCTTGGCAAGCTTGTTCCAATGAGAGATCATAAACTATGTTTTTGAGACAAAGATGAAATAATGAAAATTGAATGGTAATTTTTGTGATTAGCGCTGGCCGGTTTTTGCCGTTACTTTAGGTAAAGGGTAATTAGTTTTTAGGAAAAAGAAGATAGGGCCTAAAAAAAATAAAAATCTGTTTCTCAGGCCCTCCCGCATGGTCCTTTCGACTGCCACATGCTCTCTTTTTATAACCTATCCAAACTTTAAAAAATCAAAATTGAATGGATTATATCTGATATTTTACCCAAGTTAATAAAATTGTCCCTTGAGTGCAAGAAGGCTTTGCAATGCTTTAGCATTGCAAAGCCTTCTTGCACTCCAGGGACGTAGTACACCACCACCACCCATGCTATTCTGTAGATTATGGGGCCTAAAACATAAAACAAACCAAGAACATGAACTTTTTAATGGCAAAGAAATAATTACAAAAATAAAAAATAAAATAAAAAGCCGCCCGCACACATGCAATTTTATAAAAGATGGCCTGAGAAACAGAGGATCTACATTGTGAGGCCTAGGGTATCAAAAGTACATTGGAAATTATTATTGGTGAATACTGGATTTATATCAGCTAATTCAACCCTTAAAGGCTCAGTTCTGACTTTGATAATTACTCGCTGCAACTAAACAGGTGCCCAAATGTGCCACCTCTGCATAAACTAATAATGTTGTGAGTTCCTAGACAGTAAGTTTGTAGACGAGCATTTGCTGCCTCTACAAGCAGCCAAGACTTGCCTGAAAGCAAAGTCAAAATCACAAGATATTGACTGTCAAAGTGTAACAAAAATGTATAAAAAGCTCCATGCTTTCAAGGATTAAATATACAGTTAACCCTTCACACGATATTAAAATTTGTTATTTAAAATTTTTTTTTTTTCTCCAATTTTTCAAAACATTTTGGCCCCATCATTTCAATGAGGGGTCACTTGATATGGTTTGTTCAAATTTATTTAAATATAATTTTTTGTCATCTGTTTATCTTGAAAGGTGGATGCGGATGATTTGGTAAGTAAAGGATTAATCTGGTATTGGTGTTGCACATATTTCTAATATATTGCTGATTTATCAAAAATTATTTGGTTCTGCGTAGAGTTGGGCAGTAGTGGTAGAAAAAAACAGTGCAGTATTTTATTAAAAATACTTCTAAAAATGGTTATGTCGTTCTGGATGTGTGGAGTCAGCCTCTGATCTTTGGAGTAAACTTCAAATAGCAACCAGGCACCTGACCAGCTTCAAACAGTGATTGAACACCTCATCAACTTATAAAATATAGCGGAATTAAGGCAGCATGAAATAAAATGAACAAAATTAGCATCTCTGAGTGCTTGTTTTCTTTGGTAAACAAGCTCTGTATTACAGCTAAAATAGGACTCAGTCACCAATTTGGGCAATTCCCAGGGTAGAAGTCCCCTAAAATGGGCAACATATGGGTATAAACAATTGGTTGGACTTGACTTTATATCCATGTTGCGGTCACCTGTTGCTATTGTGCAGAAATATGTGACCTTAAAGTCCAATAAATATAAATAAATAATTGGCATCTCTGATTAATTATTTTCATATTTGTCAGGAGCCGCCCTTAAAATCTCGCAAATTCCTACTTTGAGAATGAATTCTGTTCTTGAATAATTTTTAATACTGGTAATACTGTTATGCCCTTATGAATGCAACCAGTACATATTCCATAGTTAAAAACAACACCTTATATTTATGTTATAAGTTATGGAGCTTTCAGTGGGCGGATAAGGTGTGATATAAGGCTCAGCAAGATCAATATTAGTCTCGTCCGAGCCTAATATTGATCTTGCTGAGCCTTATATCACACCTTATTATGCCAGCTAATGAAATTTGCCAATCACAGCCCCCGAATAGTGGGATGGTACTGAGCCGTATTGGGTCACCTGCAGCCCGAGGTGACCTAATACGAAACTCGTATTAGGTCAGTACCACCATTTTGTTTCGACGTGGAAATTCCTCACCTCGTGGTGCTTTTATATCCATATTGAAGAAATTGCAGTACAATCAAATGTCCCTCCGTGTCTATATGTCTCATTTTCTCTCGTTTTATAATAAATTTATTGTGAAATTTATTTTCTAAATGTAAATTTAATTATTTGAAGTGAGAAATACTACTGTATTTGATCTACCGATAACGGATAAGTCGGCCTGGCCCTAACTTGGCATAGGGTCTAAGCTTATTGAGGCTAACACACAACAGTTTGGGTACGGTGTTCGCCTCGATATTTTAAAAGCTTTAGAAAAAATATATAACCCATAAATGCGTTGTTAGAAAGTTGAAAAATATATATAGTGTGAATAAATAAACTGAGAAAAAAATTGTCTTATCCCGGGAATAGATTAATTTCATTTTTTCTCGTTGAGCTCATTCTGTAGTCTCTGTTGTGGTAAATGGATAACGTCGCTTCGAAAATGGATTTAATTTCATTGAATAATTATAAGATTGCACAAGGAAAATGAATGAAAGTCAATGGGAAAAAATGTGAGATACATTTATTTTGATCGAATTGTATAAAATCAGATGTTTCGGGGCATTCAACACTCTCAAGACAAAGTATTGATTTGCGAAGAAAAGCGTTCTTTTTGACTCGGTTGTCAAGGAAATTATACACATACAGGGAGACAACTGTGCACGTTTGTTACAACTTACATAGCGTTTTGCACCAGTTTTGAAAATGTGCCGGTGTAAAAGGAATGGAAGTCCGTAGGAACGTTAGTCCCTCTGGACTATTATTCCACGGAATTATAGTCCTAGGTCTAACATTTCTAGGAATAGTAGTCCGGCGGACTACTATTCCTAGAAATGTTAGACCTAGGACTATAATTCTGCGGAATAATAGTCCAGAGGGACTAATTTTCCTACAGACTTCCATTCCTGTCACACCGGCGTTCAAATTTGATTGTTATTTTGTTTTCGCTGGCATAATAAATACGTTACAGGATGTTCAGGTGGCGGATACGGTGTCATATGAGGCTCAGCAAAAACAATATTGGACTCGGCGTACCGCCTCGTCCAATATTGTTTTCACCTCGCCTCATATGATACCGTATCCGCCACCTGAACGTCCTGTAACTTATAATATCTGCCCACTGAAAGCCCCATAATATATTTATTATGCCAGTCCTTTGAAAGAGACACAACCATAAGTGTACCCAGATTCCTAGCACAAATGTTCTGTTATCACTATCAGGGAATTTCCCGGTTTTACGTCATGTGAAGGTCACGCTAGAAGCAGGTGCTGAAACAACGGAGTTTTCTTCTCAATAAACAGGAATTTATATTGACAATTCACAACTTTAATTCAGTGTTAAGAACTGGAAAAATAAAACAACTGGAGCAAATGGATTAACAATTCTTTCAAGAAGGTAAGTGGGAACAGTTTCATTCATCATTTGCCTCAGACAGTGCCAGTTGGCTTCTATACATGTCGTTTTAGTGGGTTTATTTATTGTATTTATTTATTTATATTTGTTTATTAAAATTTCTCAAAAAACTGGAAGAAACATATTATTGTTGTACGTTGCTCATCAGACACACATGCGAAATTTTTTGTTGTTCGTTGAACACACGAAAAACATCATCGAAGTGAGCGTTGGATGTCAAAAACAAAATGTCGGAACTGACCGTATATAAGCTCTTTATTATGCCAGTTAATGAAATTCGCCAATCACAGCCTCCGAATAGTGGGACGGTACTGAGCCGTATTGGATCACCTGCAGCCCGAGGTGACCTAATACGAAACTCGTATTAGGTCAATACCGCCATTTTGTTTCGACGTGGAAATTCTTTACGTCGCGGTGCTTTTATATCCATATTGAAGAAATTGCAGTACAATCAAACGTCCCTCCGTGTCTATATGTCTCATTTTCTCTCGTTTTATAATAAATTTATTGTGAAATTTATTTTCTAAATGTAAATTTAATTATTTGAAGTGAGAAATACTACTGTATTCGATCTACCGATAAACTGATAAAAAATTGTTTTATCCCAGCTCTATATTCTGGTAAATACCATCACGTCGAGTGCCAAACGCTATTTTTTAAAAATAGCGACTGCACTATAATGAAATTGTAAGAAATTAACCACAGCTATGAAGAAAAAGATGCGAGATACATTTATTTTGTTCAAATTCTATAAAATCGGACGTTTCGGACATTTTCTGCACACTCAAGACAAAGTGACAGTACGAAGAAAAGCATCTATTGCTGTTGTCTGTGTTGTCAAGGAAATTATACACAAACAGGGAGACAACTGTGCACGTTTGTTACAACTTACATAGCGTTTTGCACCAGTTTTGAAAATGTGCCGGTGTTCAAATTTGATTGTTATTTTGATTTCACTGGCATAATAAATACGTTACAGGACGTTCAGGTGGCGGATACGGTGTCATATGAGGCTCGGCAAAAACAATAATGTTTTCACCTCGCCTCATATGATACCGTATCCGCCACCTGAACGTCCTGTAACTTATAATATACGGTCAGCGTGATGATACACAGTCTCATATACAGTCACTAGATATTGAAGCTGATTGGTCAATAACAATTAATGGCAAAATAAAATTCCTTAGGGGACATATTCAAATTTTGATGAGTTTATTGTCTTGCATGTACATGTAGAACACATGTTCTGGCATACTGGCTTTTGGTGGTCTTGCTGATGTACCTTGGCAGTGATTTCAAGTGAAGTCTTTGCTGACTCTGTAAGAAGCCAAAAACTTTTCTAGGAGCCAGGTTCATTCACTCACAGTACAGCACAGTTTTGTGGCGTCACAGCAAATTTCCCAATCAACCAAGACAAAACATATGCCATCACTCTGACAACACTGTGGATTCTGTGGATTTTGCTGAGGTGGTGTGAGTGGCAAAGTGATATCATTTCAACATGGCTACTGGCTGCCAAAAGGTAGTTACCGTGCGATTACTGATTAGAAATAATTTATTAGGCAAATATTAAGTTTGAGCATACCATTTCAGAATCAATTAAAAAATATGGTGCAAACTTAAAGTAATGATAAAAAAACAGTCCTTTTACCCAACGAAACTCCTGAATTGGCCAGTAACATAGAAAAACTACAAAATAAACAACTCGTGTGTTTAACAACAATGAAGCAAATGTGAAGACCTGAGCTTTCAGTTTAAGAACCTTCCAAAATTATCTATGGGCATTGTTCAAGAGTTGTTACAAACTTAAAATAATGATTAAAAACTGCCCTTTTACCCAGCAAAACTCCTGAATGAGTCTGCTCAAAAATAGGAAACCACAAAATGAAACAACTTTGAGTTGTTTTCATTTCAACATTCAAAGTAAATCATATGCCATATTTCAGAATGTGCTGTTTCAAATCATTCCAAAACATTGTCACTTGAATGGTGTTTTTAAAGTTTGCCAACTGGCACTTTTTTCGGATGCCGGAGTGCATATTTACTTCTGGTTGATTTGCTCTTGGACTCGGTAATTGCAATGGAACTGTGCCATTCTGGTTGATTGATGGTTCAGCTGAAAAGTGTGCTGTCTGTGCTTTTTGTACTGCGACATGTGTGAATCAAGCAGGCCCCTAGACATCATTGCTAAGTCTAAGTGTTACCTATAATGAGGGAACACAGAAGTAGAATTTACCAGGCATTAACCCTTTACCTAACATGAAAAGCAGACGACACTTGCAAAAATAATTCTTGAATAACTAATTTTTTTCATTTTTTGTCTCAAAAACATAGGTTATGACCCCTCATTGGATTGAGCTCAACAAGCTCATTCCAATGAGAGGTCATAACCCATGTTTTTGAGACAAAAAATGAATCCAGAATGAAAATTAATTGGGCAATTTTTTAGAATAGTGCTGGCCGGTTTTGATCATTCTACTGGGCAAAGGGTTAAAGGATATTCTCCGAATCCATGATAAGAATCAAATAAACATTTTACGAGAATGAGAGATGATTTCCTTTTATTTTCCTTACAAGAATTGGTTCTAACTTTTGATTAGAGAGGTCTATTCTTAGTTTATTTCAGAGGCACCATTCTGATAAAACAGCTTTGTATTTGTTATTTCCAAGAGTAGGCCTTAAAATTAGTCCTGTATCAGAAGAATTGGTTCTGATTCTTCTAGACTTCTTTCTACCTGAGAATCAATTGTCAGTTCTTTGATAATGTTTAATTTTTGTAGTGCTGTTATACCCTTGTGAGTGTAACCAGTACATACTCCACAGTCATAAGCAAACCTTATGTTTATATATTTACTAGAGTTAACCCTTAGGGGCCTGGTTTTAATTTTGATGAGTTTCCCGTCTTGCTTGTACATGTAGAACACCTGTTCCAACATACTGGCTGTTGACAGTCTTGCTGATGTACATTGGCTGTGGTTTATAGTGAAGTCTTATAGGCAGCCAAGACTTTACTAGATACCACTCCTATGTCAAAGTTTTACCTTAAAATTAGAATTATTAACCCTTTACCTAACGTGGAAAGCAGACGACACTTGCAAAAATAATTCTTGAATAACTATTTTTTTTCATTTTTTGTCTCAAAAACATAGGTTATGACCCCTCGTTGGAACGAGCTCGACAAGCTCGTTCCAACGAGGGGTCATAACCTATGTTTTTGAGACAAAAAATGAAAAAAATAATGAAAATTAATTGGCGATTTTTGAGAATAGCGCTGGCCGGTTTTGGCCGTTACGTTAGGTAAAGAGTTAAGTAGAGTTAGTTGGGAATTCAAGAGCTCTTTCAGAATCTATGATAATAATCAAACAGCTGGCGAGAATGAGAGTTGATTCTCTTTTTTATGTCCCCCCCCCTCCCCCCCCCCCCCCCCAAGAACCTCTCGGGGGCATTATGTTTTCACCATGTCCGTCCGTCGTCTCACCATGTCCGTCCATCCATTAACTTTTGCTTTCCGTCCAATAACTAAACCATTTATTTCATCAAATCATAATTTTAGGGTTATGTTTGGATAACTAGACAATGCTTCGTTTTGATTTTGATCCACCTAGCCAATTCAATATGGCCACGTTGGTGACCATATTGAATTTAGTTTCCATCCAATAACTAATGACTGCTGACTCAAATCATTTCTATGCCCCCGAGAACCTCCCAGGGGCATTATGTTTTCACCATGTCCACCCATCCATCATCAGGCGTCCGTCATTCATCCGTTAACTTTTTGGTTTCTGTCAAATAACTAAAGAATCGCTTATTTGATCAAATCATAATTTCAGGGGTAACTTGTGAGTGACTAGACAATGGTTCCTTTCAATTTTGGTCCGGCTAGCCACTTCAATATGGCCGCCATGGGTAGGATTCACCTACCCTTTTATGACACCGTCGGGGCATATGCCATGCTTTGCATTGCTCTTGTTATTTTTAGCCCCACTTTGACGAAGCCAAATTTGAGCTTATGCCATGGCCAGTCGTCTGTCTGTCCATCAACAATTCAATACGGCTCGGGCTAGTGGCCATATTTATGAACCGATCTTTACGAAACTTCTTGGGTACCTTTGTTATGACCGTGGGACGAGAACGAGTGTTTTTGGGTCCGATCCGAAATTCAAGTTGGCCGCTGGTGGCCATTTTGTACAAACTTAGGTGCAATCAGATTTTTGCACAGAACTTCCATATGAAAGCACTGATTTGAATAATTTTTTGTATGAATGTTTAGTACCATGGGATACATCACATATAATACAAGGTTTTTTCTCATATGTAAATTATGTAAATTAGACTAACTTTGATGTATTTAGTGTTACTTTCAGCACTGTAAGTGCAAATGCCAATACAGCTTGGGCTAGAGGCAGTATTTATAAACCGATCTTTACAAAACTTCTTGGGTACCTTTGGTACCACCGTGGGACGAGAACGAGTGTTTTGGGGTTCAGTCCGAAATTCAAGATGGCCTTTGGCATCCATTTTGTACAAAATTAGGTGCAATCAGATTTTTGTACAGAATTTCTATATGAAAGCGCTGATTTGAATAATTTTTTGGGTGAATGTTTAGTACCATGGGATACATCACATATAATGCAGGGTTTTTTCTCGTGCAGAAATTATGCAAATTAGATGAACTTTGATTTTTTCAGTGCTACTTACACACAATAAGTATACATGTCAATACGGCTCGGGCTAGAGGCTGTATTTATCAACTGATCTTCACGAAACTTCTTGGGTACCTCTGTTATCACCTTGGGACGAGAAAGAATGTTTCTAAGTGCGGTCCAAAATTCAAGATGGCTGCCAGTGGCCATTTTGTACCAAAATTAGGTCTAATCAGTTTTTTGTATACAACTTCTATATGCCTCAGGCTAGAGGCCGTATTTATGAACCGATTTTTACAAAACTTCTTGGGTACCTTTGTTATCACCGTGGGATGCGAACAAGTGTTTTGGGGTGTGGTCTGAAATTCAAGATGGCCACCAGCAGCCATTTTGTACCAAAATTAGTGCAATCAGTCTTTTGTACAGAACTTCTGTATGAAAGTTCTGATTTGAATAAATTTTTGTATGAATGTTTAGTAACATGGAATACATCACATATAGTACGGGTTTTTTTCTCATGCAGAAATTATTCAAATTAGATGAATTTTGATTTATTTAGTGCTACTTATACACTGTTATCACCTTGGGACGAGAAAGAGTGTTTCTAAGTGCAGTCCAAAATTCAAGATGGCTGCCAGTAGCCATTTTGTACCGAAATTCGGTCTAATCAGTTTTTTGTACACAACTTCTATACGGCTCAGGCTAGAGGCCGTATTTATGAACCGATCTTTACGAAACTTCTTGGGTACCTTTGTTATCACCGTGGGATGAGAACAAGTGTTTTTTGGTGTGGTCCGAAATTCAAGATGGCCACCACAGCCATTTTGTACCAAAATTAGTGCAGTCAGTCTTTTGTACAGAACTTCTGTATGAAAGTTCTGATTTGAATAAATTTTTGTATGAATGTTTAGTAAAATGGAATACATCACATACAGTACGGGTTTTTTTCTCGTACAGAAATTATGCAAATTAGATGAATTTTGATTTATTTAGTGCTACTTATACACTGTAAGTGCACATGTCAATATGGCTCATGCTAGAGGCTGTATTTATCAACCGATCTTCACGAAACTTCTTGGGTACCTTTGTTATCACCTTGGGACGAGAACGAGTGTTTCTGAGTGCGGTCCAAAATTCAAGATGGCTGCCAGTGGCCATTTTGTACCGAAATTAGGTCCAATCAGTTTTTTGTCACAACTTCTATACAGCTCGTATTTATGAACTGATCTTCACGAAACTTCTTGGGTACCTTTGCTTTCACCTTGGGACAGGAATGAGTGTGTTTTGGGGTGCCTTTGTTATCACTGTGCTATGAGAACAAATATTTTGGGGTTCAGTCAGACCTACTCTGGGACTCAAAGATTTCTTTTCTAGTTTAGCGTTTGACTGTCACCCACCTTTACAATACTTTACCTATACATTTGTTACAGGCTACGGCCTGTATTTATGTACAGACCGTTACAATACTTTATATGTACCTTTGTTATCAGGTCATTACCTAGATGTTTGTCATTGCTGTGTCACATACTATACATGTACATGTCTTGACAAGTTGAGCTACAGTGTCACTGACACTTTCATTTAATTATGCATTGTTGGTGTCTAAAGGAAGCTTCCTTTCAACATTGGACCAGTCAGCTGAACCAAGATGGCTGCCAGTGGTCAATTCATTATGGCTCTTATGGTGGCCATCCTGAATTTGGTTTCCGTCCAATAACTAATGAATACTATCTCAAATCAATTTCATTTTTAGCTCAACTTGAGAAAGTCAAGCTGAGCTATTGCCATCACTTCTCGTCTGTCGGCGTATGTACGTACATATGTACGTACATATGTACATTAGTACGTACATCCACAATTTCTTTTGGCACACCTCACAGGTCGCATTTATGGTCAGATTGCTTTGAAACTTAGTATGCTTGTTTGTGATGACCTCTAGATGGGAGCTATCGATTTTCTTCAATTTTCGTCAAAAAATGTTGCCTCGGCCAATGTTCTTAGAACTTAGTTTAGTAAAACCTCAATATTTCCCTTTGGCACATCCTACAGGGCACATTTATGATCAGATTGCTTTGAAACCTGGCATGCTTGTTTGGGGAGACCCCTAGATGGGAGCTATCGATTTTCTTCCATTTCTGTCAAAAAATGTTGCCACGGCCAACATTCTTAGAACTTAGTTTAGTCAGACCTCAATATTTCCCTTTGGCACACCCTACAGGGTACATTTATGATCGGATTGCTTTGAAACCTGGCATGCTTGTTTGGGGTGATCTCTAGATGGGAGCTATCGATTTTCTTCCGTTTTCGTCCGTCAAAAAATGTTGCCGCTGGCACTGATCTTTGAACTTAGTTTAGACAGGCATCAATATATTCCTTTGGCATGCCCTACGGGCACATTTATGATCAGATCGGTTTGAAACTTTGTATGCTTGTTTGGGGTTACCTCTAGATGGGAGCTATTGATTTTCTTCGATTTCCGTCAAAAAATGTTGCCACTGGCAATGACCTTCGATGAACTTAGTAAAAACTTAAGTAAAAACTTAGTGCAGTTAAGCATCAATACTTCCCTTTGACACACCCTGCAGGGCATTCATGATTGGATCACTTGCAAACTTGGTGTGCTTGTGTGGGGTGACATCTATATGGGACCTGTCGATTTTCTTCCATTTCTGTCAAAAAATGTTGCAGCTGACCTTTGAACTCAGTTTAGTCAGACCTCAATTTTTCCCTTTAACACACCCTTCAGGGCACATTTATGATTGGATCACTTTGAAACTTCGTATGTGTGTTCGCAGTGACCTCTAGATGTGAGCTTTTGCTTTTTTTCATTTCCATAAAAAATTATTGTCGTTATCACCAGCCTTTGAACTTACTGCATTTGTGCATCAACTCATCCCTTTTGCACTCTCTGCAGGGTATATTTATGAATTTCAATAAAAATTAAAAAAAAAAAACCCATTGCCACAAGCAGTGACCTTCTACTTAGTGCATTTGTGCATTAACATCTTCCTTTGGCATGCCTCAGATTGCACATTCATTATCAGGTTGTTATGAAACTTTGTTTGCTTTTGCAGGGTGACAAAGATAGGAGCTATTGATTTTCTTTTCATTTCCTTCAAAAAACTGTTGCTGTTAGCAACAATCTTAGAATTTTTTGCATTTGTGCATCAACATTCTTTGACATGGCCTACAGGCCACATTTATCATAGGATTGTTTTTTTTTTAACTTGGTATGCTCATTAGGCAATACCTTTAGATAAGAGCTATTGATTAGCATCCATTTCTGTGAAAAAAGTTGCTATTTACAATAACCTCTGAACATGCGGCATTTGTGTATCAACATTCTTCCTTTAGCCAGTCTTACACCTTACATTTAAAAATGCATGGATTACTCTGACGTTGTGCACACACAATGCTATGATGTTGAAATTTCATCAAATAACATTGGTACCAATGATCTTCAATTTTGCCATTTCATTTAAAACTTACCAAGTTCAAGTTTGTCAAGTTGAGCTGCTGTGTCATTGACACTTTCATTGGTTATGCATTATTGGTGTCTAGAGCAAGCTTCCTTTCGATTTTGGATCAGCTAGCCAATTCAATATGGCCACCATTATGGCCATATTGAATTTGGTTTCTGTCCAGTAACTAATGAACACTGACTCAAATCAATTTCATTTTTAGCTTAACTTGACAAAGTCAAGATAAGCTATTGCCATCACGTGTGTGGAAGTCTGTTAGTCTGTGAATCGGTGAGTCTGTGAGTCTGTTCACATTTTCCTTTAGCACAGGCTACACCCTGTAGTTCTTGTCTGATCGTCATGAAATTTCATATGCAGGTTTGGGGTCATGTCTAGATGAGAATGTCCCCTTTTGGTCGCGATCAGTCAACCGATATGGCTGCCCGAGCCCAAAACCCCAAAACCATTAGCACAGTCTGCAGGTCGTATTTATGAAGGGATTTCATTGTAACTTGGTAGGATGCCTCTGTATAATGCCTAGATGAGAACATCCCCTTTTGGTCATGATCTTTTGGCCCGAAACCCAAAAACTTTTAGCACAGATTGCAGGTCATATTTAATATGGAGGGATTTCATTGTAACTTGGTAGGATGAATCCGGATGATGTCTAGATGAGAACTTCCCCATTTGATCACGATATATCAACCATGATGACTGCCCAAGCCAAAAACCTGAAAACCTTTAGCACAGTCTACAGGTCATATTTATGGAGGGATTTCATTGTAACTTGATAGGTTGACTTTATATAATGTCTAGATGAGAACGTTCCCTTTTGGACGTGATTGGGCAACTGTGACGGCTACAGGGGCCCGAAGCCCAAAAACCTTTAGCACAGTCTACAGGTCATATTTATGAAGGGATTTCATTGTAACTTGGTAGGATGACTCCCAATAATGTCTAGATGAGATCATCCCCTTTTGGTCGCTATCATTCAGCCTTGATGGCTGCCCGAGCCCAAAAACCTGTAGCATAGTCTATAGGTAGTATTTATGTAAGGATTTCATTGTAACTTGTTAGGTTGACTCCATATAATGCCCAGATGATGACATCCCCTTTTGGTCGTGATTGGACAACTGTGACAGCTACAGGTGCCCGAAGCCTGAAAACCTTGAGCACAGTCTACAGGTCATATTTATGAAGGGATTTCATTGTAACTTCGTAGGATCACTCCAGATGATGCCCAGATGAGAATTCCCCTTTTGGTTGCGATCATTCAACCATGATGTCTGCCCGAGCCCGAAGCCCGAAAACCTTTAGCCCAGTCTACAGGTCAAATTTATGATGGGATTTCATTGTAACTTGATAGGTCGACTTCATATAATGTCTAGATGAGAACGTCCCCTTTTGGACACGATCGGGCAACTGTGACGGCTACAGGGGCCCGAGGCCTGGAAACCTTTAGCACAGTCTGCAGGTCATATTTATGAAGGGATTTCATTGTAACTTCGTAGGATCACTCCAGATAATGCCCAGATGAGAATGTCCCCTTTTGGTTAAGACCATTTAATCTTGATGGCTACAGGGTCCTGAAGCCCGAAAACCTTTAGCACAGTCTACAGGTCATATTTATGAAGGGATTTCTTTGTAACTTGGTAGGATGACTCCCAATAATGTCTAGATGAGAACATCCCCTTTTGGTCACGATCATTCAGCCTTGATGGCTGCCCGAGCCCAAAAACCGTTAGCATAGTCTATAGGTAGTATTTATGTACGGATTTCATTGTAGCCTGGTAAGTTGACTTCATATAATGTCTAGATGAGAACGTCCCCTTTTGAACATGATTGGGCAACTGTGAGGGCTACAGGGGCCCGAAGCCCGAAAACCTTTAGCACAGTCTACAGGTCATATTTATTTATGAAGGGATTTCATTGTAACTTGGTAGGATGACTCCAAATAATGTCTAGATGAGAACAATACCCTTTTTGTCACGGTCATTCAGCCTTGGTGGCTGCCCAAGACCAAAAACCTTTAGCATAGTTTGTAGGTCGTATTTATGGAAGGATTTCATTGTAACTTGTTAGGTTGACTCCATACAATGCCTAGATGATGACATCCCCTTTTAGTCGTGATTGGTCAACTGTGATGGCTACAGGTGCCTGAAGCCCGAAAACCTTGAGCACAGTCTACAGGTCATATTTATGAAGTGATTTCATTGTAACTTCGTAGGATCACTCCAGCTGATGCCCAGATGAGAATTTCCCTTTTGGTTGCGATCATTCAACCATGATGGCTGCCGAAGCCCGAAAACCTTTAGCACAGTCTGCAGGTCATATTTATGAAGGGATTTCATTGTAACTTTTTAGGGTGACTTCATATAATGTCTAGATGAGAACATCTTCTTTTGAACATGATTGGGCAACTGTGTGGCTACAGGGCCCAAAGCCCGAAAACCCTTAGCACAGTCTACAGGTCATATTTATGAAGGGATTTCATGGTAGCTTGTTAGGATGACTCCAAATAATATCTAGATGAGAACGTCCCCTTTTGGTCGCAATCATTCAGCCTTGATGGCTGCCCAAGCCCAAAACCCAAAAATCTTTAGCATAGTCTATAGGTCGTATTTATGTAAGGATGTCATTGTAACTTGTTAGGTTGACTGCATATAATGTCTGGATGATGACCTCCCCTTTTGGTCATGATTGGATAACTGTGACTGCTTCAGGGGCCCGAAGTCCGAAAACCTTGAGCACAGTCTACAGGTTATATTTATGAAGGGATTTCATTGTAACTTTGTAGGATCACTCCAGATGATGTCTCCTTTTGGTCGCGATCATTCAACCATGATGGCTTCCCGAGCCCAAAACCTGAAAAACTTTAGTCCAGACTACAGGTCGTATTTGTGAAGGGATTTCATTGTAACTTAGTAGAATGACTCAGTATTATGTCGAGATGAGGACGTCCCCTTTTAGTAGTAATCGGTCAACTGTCATGGCTACACAGGCCTGAAGCCTGAAAACCTTTAGCACAGTCTACAGGCCATATTTATGAAGGGATTTCAATGTAACTTGATAGGATGACTCATTTTGGAATTATTTCACTGTAACTTGGTAACTTTTGTTGACATACGTTAACTGTAAGGGCCACATACATTAACTGTGAGGTCATATTAACCCAACCCTCCGCCCTTTAGTACAGTATACACCTCATATTATTTTTATTAAAAACATAGAATACAGGGAACAGAAATTAACGTATTCCCAATTATCACAATTCTTGTCTTATTTCATAATCCTTTCATAAACATGGAACATTATCCTTTTCATCAAACACAACACACAGACAAGTTAAGCTACAGTGTCATAGACACTTTCATTTGGTTATGCATTATTGGTATCTAGAGGAAGCTTACTTTCAATGTTGGTCAACTAAACCAAGATGGCCACTAGTGGCCACTTCATTATGGCTTTCGTGGCAGTCATCTTGAATTTGGTTTCTGTCCAGTAACTAATGAATACCGACTTAAATCAATTTCATTTTTATACGCCCGTTTTGAAAAAACGGGTCGTATTATGGTATACCGCTGTTCGTCTGTCTGTCCGGTCACACGTCGTACAATAACTCAAGAACACTTTGAGAGATTTTTGTAGGTGGTGTATATCGATGGGTAGGTGGTGTATATCGATGGAGGGAACCTCCCTTTCGTTTAGTGTCACCGTTCGATTAGTCATTCCAGAGTTATGGGACTTTATTACTTAGAAAATTGTTGGTTTTTTACACGTCATACAATAACTCGAGAACGCTTCAAGAGATTTTCACGATTTTTTGGTAGGTGGTTTCTGTTGGTGGAAGGAAGCTCCCTTTCAGTTGGTGTCGCCATTCGATTAGTCATTCCAGAGTTATGGGACTTTATTTTTCACATGTCGAACAATAACTTGAAAATGCTTAGAGCTATTTTCATGATTTTTTGGTTGCAAGTATATGTTGATAGAAGGAATCTCCCTCTCGATTTGTGTCGCTGTCCGATTTGTCATTCCAGAGTTATGGGACATTATTCATCAAAATATAGGCAATTTTCCACATGTTGGACTTTGAGCAATTTTTCAGATTTTTTGGTGGCAAGTATATGTAACCTGACAAGTACACATGTATACTCATATTGTGTGGTTCCCTCTTGTAATTAATAACGGGCATATCATGCGCTCATGGCACAGCTGTTTATTAGCTATTGCCATCACGCATGTGGAAGTCTTTTAGTCTGTGAGTCTGTTCACACTTTCCTTTAGCACAGGCTATACCCCGTAGTTTTTGGCCAATTGTCACGAAATTTCATATGCAGGTTTGAGGTCATGTCTAGATGAGAATGCCCCCTTTTGTCCCGATCAGTCAACCATGATGACTGCCCGAGCCCAAAACTCAAAAACCTTGAGCACAGTCTACAGGTCGTATTTATGAAGGGATTTCATGGTAACTTGGTAGGATAACTCTGTATAATATCTAGATGAGAACGTCCCTTTTGGTCATGATTTGTCAACCGTGATGGCTGCCGAAACCCAAAAACTTTTAGCACAGTCCACAGGTCATATTTAATATGTAGGGATTTCATTGTAACTTGGTAGGATGACTCCGTATGATGTCTAGATGAGAACTTCCCCCCAATCTGTCAACCGTGATGAGGGCCTGAGAAACAAGATTTTCAACTTTTTGAAGTCTGTTTAGTATAGTTGTTGAACCTTTAATTGTAGCTTTAAAATGGTAAAATTCTCCTTACAGGTTGCCAAGGGTGATGCCGATTCAGTAGAAGCTGTGATGAATATTCATGAACAGTTGAATAATGATGAATTAACACCAGGACAAGAACGACTTCTGGAAGATCAAATGAAATCACAGGAAAATCTTGAACTGCAACACCTTGATGAGAAGCGAGAACTCAACAGTGAATTGAATAAGGAGCTGAGACTAAATGAAAATATGATCAGTGATAAAATTGATCAACAGAAACAAATGGTATGTTATTATTTTATTTACTGTATTGTTTAAGACCTGATCAAATGCTTTTTATCTTACATAACCGGACCACCACAGTTTTTTTTTCTAGAATAACCAGGCATCTATACTCTTCCAAAATGCTCAATGATAATCACGGAAATTCATTGTAATTTCTGGCCTCCCTGAAGGGAATCAGTTCTGCTCCAAAGTCCTGGAAAATAGACTTGTTGAATATTTTTACCCATTTTGAGATGTGTCAAATCACAGGCCATCGAAGCTCTGATCATAATGAATGAAACAAAAAGAAATAAATATGCATACAAGGGAAACATATAAAGACTCTTTTTTTATATATATTCATATCTTTTCTGTTTTATTAATTTCAATTGGAACTTCGTTGTCTTGCTTGCGAGTGTGAAGTGAAAATAGGTGACTTGTCACACCATCTCTATTAGACCACCGTCACTTAACTGGTTGAGTGCTAGAATCCACTATCATGGCTCTACTGAAAAGTGTTGAAAGCCACTTTAGTGGCTTTACACTGTACTGATTTCCTCGTTTACTCAACAGATGAAACACAAAAAATGTTTACCCAAATTGTTCTATTACAATTTATTGGAGAGTGCCTGAAAAAATGTTCTCAGGTTAATGTCTGGAAATAATTAAAAACTTTCAACTTTTGTCTCTAAAGCATAACTTATGAAACCACATGGCTATGATTTTGGCATGTTTATTCCAATGAAGGGTCATAAGGTATGTTTTGGGGGCAAAAATTTAAAAATAAGATTTGAATGGTGATTTTTGTGAACAGCTCTTACTGAATAAGACCATTATGTTAAGTACAGGATAAACTATGTTGGAACATTTTATTAGTTGTGGTGTTGTGATAAAGTCAAATGTGACTAACAGATTGATGAAGGTGGCCATATATGCATCCGAGCAGGCATTAACAGTTTGTTTCTGGGCCATAACTTTATTGTTATATAATAGAGATCAACAAAACTCACAAGCTTAGGATTGATAATCTTATAAAAGGTGAAGAACCCTATAAATTTTCCAGTTTGTTGGCCTAAAGTGTTCAACCAATTACCAAAAATGTCCGATTTCTGGTTATTTGAGCTCACACTTGGCAGATGCTGATTCCGATTTTTAATACTGTGCACTACTAGACAAGTTGAGGCTTCAAAGAACTACATTAAATTGAACATATTTCTCAGCGTTAAACGACGTTGACAAGGGTCACAATAAAATGACCTACCTGGCTATCTGAGCCACTTGTACCACCCAAGTGCACGCGTCTGGTCATTTTACTGTGACCTGAGTCAATGGAGTGCAACCTTTACTTTTCCTGGTATGAACTGGCGATTGTTGCAAGTACACTCAGTTGTAAGCTTCAGATGTTGTTCAACTTGTATATCCCATAAAGCAGCATCTAGAGAGATTAAGAATACACATTGTGGTGGTTTTTCAGCTTTATTGAATGGTATCATTGACATCATTTTACATTAACAATTGAACAATTGCAGAAGATAATAAAATGTGGTTAAAAAATCATCACAAAAAAATGCTTGGCAACAATCTATTGAACCGATGTTACACGAACCCTTGCTGTTGTCATCCGATTGCTCACAATTGGCCAGTTGGGGTGTGCCGATTCTGATCATCGGTTAAACACTACTAAGGTCAAGGACACTGTTACTAAAATTAGCATTTTGGGGGAAAAACAGACCCCTATAAATTGTCCAGTTTGTTGGTCTAAGGTCAGTTAGGTCCGGGTTACTAGAATTAACACTTATTAGCTTCCAGGTAATAATAACATTAATTCTATTTATTGACCTAACCAAACTTGCAGAAAATATTTGCATGTAGAAAGAGAAGAAACCAATCAGTTTTGGAGTTGGTAGCAGTAAGACCAAAGATCACAGGACTGTTACTATCTCTTTCCAACAGGTTGTTAACCATCTGCACACCGATGTAGAAATATCACAATTTTAAGCTGCAAATTTCCCCACAATGCAACAAGGAGTATAGATAATTCAGTCCACTGTGATTGGGCTCTGTCAAACAAGTCTGAAATGGTTGAATTCCTTGTCACATTCTGGGAAAATTCTGCTTGAAATTTTGGTATTTTGACATCAGTGTGCAGAGGGTTAAATTACAACATTTCATTACCGAAAACAAAGACCACTAAGTTTTGTTGTCATTATAAAATAGATGATGGTTCTGGAAAAGTGTGAATGAATTCAAAGGGCGGCTTTCTTTCAATTTTAAGGTAAGTTGTCGGTCTTGTGAGCCATCGCACCTGCAGTTTGTACCTTTTGCAAGTTTACAATAATGTGCATCGGTTTGACCTAGTGAGTGATTAACCCTTGCCTACCAATTCGACTACATCCACTAGGTAACATAAAAATTGTGCAGTAGAAAATTGGGTTTTTTTCAACAAAACCATATGTGACCTGTCTAGCTCATTCCAATGAGTGGTCACATGATTTGATTTTGTTGAAATTCTTTTAAGAATTGAGGGGAAAAAATTAAAATAACAAATTTTGATATCATGTGTTTTCTGTGAAAGTTTAAAATCTGTTCATGGGAAATGGGCCAATTTATACAATGTGGGCACAAAGATGTGAATAATACACCATGAATTATAAGCTGTAGCATTTCAAGACTTCAAACTTATTAAACCTCACTTTCCGAGAATTGGTACGTAAAAACAACATTGTTTGACAAACATCAAAGGCAACTCACTGTCTTTTCGCTCATGCATTCTGTGGAGAATCATCTGATTGACTTAACGATTGCTCCACTGAAGTTGCATTTCATGCATAATACCAAACTCAAATAAATTTGATTATTGCTACGAAAATCTTATTAAAAAAAACTGGGTAATAATTTTGGACTACCCACTTACTGTGCATCAGTGGAGTGTACAGTGTGCAGATGATCAATGATGTGTTTCTTGAAACCATTTTTCCATTGTTTGGAATCAACAATAGTACACTTCACTTCAGATGGAAGCAAACACAGCACGCCGTCCATATTTTTATACTGTACCAATGACCCAGACTTCGCTGGTGCTAACTCCACAAAAACCAGGGCCAAACACAAATTTTGCCCCCCAATCCCCAAAATTTGCATCCAAAACAAAAAGAAATCATGTCCTAAAGGACCTCCATAGTACGACTCTACTGCGCATGCGCAGTGACGCAGTCGTCCCGAAATTGGCGCCAAATATCATTCTCTGTTTGGCCCTTCATCAGTCAACATCTCACTGATCTTTGTGCTTGTAAATCTCAGTTTAAAGGATGCCAGACACGTAATTCTTGGAGAAAATGTGATTCTAAGGAGGATAGAAGGAGGAGAGGAAAAAAGAAGTGGCAAAAAATAATCAGGGCTGTGCTTAAAATTTTTTGTTAAAATTATGTTAAGTTGCCTATTTTCGAGGCAAACGCCTCTTGTTGTCATTCTTGCTAATTGTTGCACTGCTTATTCAGTGTTTCCTCTCCCCTAACCTTCTAAAGTCCCCCCTTGCAATTCTCCCATGCTTTTGGCATATTTTTGAGAAGTTTCATTTCTAAAATTTCCCTGGGAGAGTTGCTTGGTTACAGAATGTTTTCTGTTATTTTCCCCATAGTTACGTTTTCACCCATGGGTGTATAACGTTTGTGTTCTGCATCTTCCATCTGATGTTCTGCAGATTCTCCCCTGGGAGTCTCTGTTTTGCATCAGATAGAGTGTAATTGAGGACTGATTCCGGGCCAGTTTTTTCAGTGCCTGGAGTCATGTTTTCTTCTGTGTTTACACTGTTTGTTTTCATTGGCAACAGCCTTTTTTGAGGGGGGCTGTTTGCCTTTGAGGTAGTTTATCTCATTATAAGATACATTTATATTATCCGAAAGTGTCTCATTAATTATTTTATATAATTTTAAAATTTTTGACCACACTTTGCCATCGGATCCATTGGGGCTCAACGTTACTTTTCAGCAACTTGGGCTTCTCTGAAAAAATATTTTTTCAAAATTATTTTGTTTTGCAATTGTTTTTTCATTTATTAATGGATCATGTTATTATGTATCTTTGTGTCAGGGGTTTTTGCGAGTAACTAGGACTTATTGTTGTTCCTTCACAATGAAAGGAACTTGTTCAAATTGTAATAGGAAGAAATCTTCCTCTGACTTTCATGATTATTGCATAAATTGTAGTCAGTGTTCTCGCATTAATCCCTGTCCTGTATGTGAACATTGGGATGAGAAACATTGGAAACGTGTGTCACGATATGTTGTTTCTGGAGAAAGAGCGATGCCGGCTCTTTCTCCACAAGGTCACTCTACTCTCTCAGTTTCTATTTCAGAGGAACCAGAACAGGGTGATGTTTCCATGTTATCTTCTTCAAGTGTGCGTCCGTCGTCACAATTAAATACAGAGCTAGCGGCAAAAGTGCTCATGGAGATTAGACAAATGTCGTCCGCTAGCTCGCCCGGTGTAGCGTCCATTCACCGAATGGTTCGGCAGCCGGGTTCGTCCGATGCGGTCCAAGAGGAAATTTTGGGTGATGCGAGCACTATAAAAATAATAGATGCACACCCAGTGACGGCGGATAGTAAACGAGAACGGAGGAAGCCTTTTAGTCCGGTTCCTAGCTCGTCCAGGTCCAGCCGGGCCGCGAGCGAGAGAGGCCCCTCTCTCGTACAACAACATCTGGGACCAGATGTTGTGGTACAAAATGTGTCTTTAGCGGAGCATACGTCCGTCGCTCGGGACGCTCCGTTGTATAAGCAGTCCGCAGAGACTGTTAAGGCTTCCTCTTCTCGCCGGCGCACACGACCGCACCTTGGCTGCGTGACCTCCGATATCTTGCCAGCTTCGCCGATGAAGGATTATTCGGCGACCAGGTCACACCATCCGGCAGCCAGGGATTCGAGACCGATGGACTCCGGACGTTCGCATAGGAAAAGTATGCGGGAGCCATCTGATGCGGAGCTGCCCTCGGCAAAGCAGCGAAAGACCGCTCCTCCGCAGGTCTCGACGTCGGACATTCTAGTGCAGATAGCACAGCTTATCGCAGCATCCCAGCAGCCGACAGAGACGGTGTCGGATCGAGAATTATCCGACGGCGCTGGGTCGGTACGCTCCGCCGAAGCATCGGGGGCGGACGACCGGGAACATCGGGAGGTCCGACCGGATGGTGAAAGGGATACGGATGAATTGGAGCTATCCCTTTCGGAACAACACAAAGCTGCCGTAGACTTCATCCGGCACTTTCTTCCTCAAGTTGTTCCGTCGGGCCAGACTGCTGCGCTTCCGGACAGGAGAATTATAGCGTCATTGGACTCTGATTTTTTCGAGCGGTTCAGGGACATCGCTCCCGAGTTTCCGTCGCAGTCCAATAATGTTGCAAGAACATTTGAATTATTGAACGACGCTATTTTTAAACTTGCTTCCAGGACAGGGAAAGCAGGCTTCTTGTCCGCAAATACTCTCAACCTGCCTTTCATTAATGCAAGGAATAAATTCGACACGGCAGGTCAGGGTATACCGAGAGTTCCTCTGCGTATGGACGACGAGGTGGAAGACTTAGAGCTATCATTACCGTCGTCAGCTTCTATTCCAACCGCAGTGTTGGAAACAGCTATTGCGTCTAACAGAGCCAATTTAGATGCCTTATCTTACGCAGATCACCTTACGAAGGCGTTATCACTGCGTCTTCAAGGGGAAGAGTTTCAGGATATACAATCCTCCTTAAGACTTCTTTCAAGGGCAGTAGCTTATTCCACGTGTAACTCCGCCCTTTCAGTGGCAAATCTGGAGTTGGTTAGACGTGACGCAGCCCTGTCTACATCCACACTAGTGGATTCTAAGGTGAAGAACTCTCTTAGAGTCGCTTCGGTCTCAGGAGATCTTCTCTTTGACGGCAAGCTTTCCGCTATTTATGATAATATTAAAAAGAAAGCTAGTGATTCTCTGTTGTTTAGATCCGCTCCTAAAAGGTCGGATTCAGCAGACACGAATAAGGCGGGCACTTCTGGGTCTTATCCGCCCAAGAGAGGTTCCTATAGAGGTTCCGGTGCGTCCTCTAGCTCTTATTCGAGAGACCGTCAGGATAGCGACTCTCGTTCGGGACGTCCTTCAGGCCGGGACAATCGGTCGGACGCCCTGAGGTCGACGAGGCGAGGTGCGGGTCGTGGAAGACGTGGTTTCTCCTACCGCAGGCCTCGCAGATCCAGGAGGTGATGGCTCAAACCTCTATCGCGTTCCGGTTGGCGGAAGGTTGTCGAGTTTTTCTCAAGAGTGGGCGTCGATTACGGACGATCCGTGGGTGAGAGGAGTGACTTCGGAAGGTCTAAAGATATCCTTCAAACGAAAGCCTCCATTAACTCGAAGTCCAAAGTGGACTCATCTTCCGTCAAACCCTCAGAAAAGAGACGCTCTGCTATCAGAGGTGCAGTCTCTTTTAATGAAGAACGCGGTAGAGGTCGTAGAAAACCAGGAATCGCTGGGATTCTACAGCCATCTGTTTCTGGTTCCGAAACCAGACGGCTCGTTCCGTCCAGTCATAGATTTGAGCTGGATAAACAAGCTGATCATCGCTCCGAAGTTTTATATGGAGACGATTCGATCGGTCAGAGCGAGTATTCGGGTGAACGATTATGCAACGAGCATAGATCTCAAAGATGCGTACTTTCACGTCATGGTACATCCGACATTCCGAAAGTATCTACGCTTCGCAGTCCTAGGAGTGGTGTATCAGTTCCGGGCCATGTGCTTCGGATTGAATCTAGCACCCTGGGCTTTCACTCGGGTAATGAACTCGGTAATGATTTACTTCCGAGCTCATTCGTCTGCGGTAACGTCGGCCTACCTGGACGACATTCTTCAGAGGTACGGCAACGAGTTAACGCTTCAGAACGATGTTCAGAATCTTCTTCTATTGCTCCGACGTCTCGGTTTCATAGTAAACGAGGAGAAGTCGGATCTGGTGCCGTCCAAGTCATTCACTCATCTGGGAATGAGCTTCGAGACGCACAACAATCTCGTTCGTCTGCCGTTAACCAGAGCGAAATTAGTCAGTTGTTACGCTCGCTATTGTCTAAATACAGACAAAGTCACAGCGAGAGAATTTATGAGACTGATAGGTCTGTGCGGAGCCGCTGCGGATCTCATTCCGATGGGACGGCTACGCACACGGCCTCTTCAAATTTTCTTGACTCAGAATTGGAGTGTGAAAATTCATTCGCTCGATGTAGACGTTCTCTTGTCAGATCAAGTGAAACAAGAGATTCAGACTTGGGCAAACATTCAGTGGTTAACTCAAGGAGTTCCGCTGCAGTTGCCGGATCCGAGTTTTACCATTATGACGGATGCCAGTCAAACAGGTTGGGGTGCATCATTAATCCCAACGGATTCGAGATGCCAGGGTCTTTGGGATCCGCAATTCCTGTGCAAGCACATAAACATCAAGGAAATGATGTCAATTTGGCTTGCGTTACGTCACTGGATGGACATTATTCACGATGCTCATGTCCAAATCCTATCCGACAATACGACAGTAGTGGCGTATATACGGAATCAGGGAGGCACTCATTCAGTTCCGTTGTTCAATCTAACGGAAAGAATCCTTCTGTTTGCGTTGGAACATCACGTTCTTCTTTCGGTCCGTCACATACCGGGTCGTCTGAATGTGCTAGCAGACTCCCTTTCTCGAAAGGGTCGCTTGTTGCCGTCGGAGTGGACTCTCAACAAACAAGTATTCAATCAGATTTGCTACCAATGGGAACGGCCAATGATAGACTTATTTGCGACACATCTCAACAATCAGTTGCAGACGTATGTGTCCCCGTGTCCGGATCCAAGAGCATTTGCTGTAGACGCTCTATCGATCCCTTGGGACGGAATGATAGGATATGCGTATCCTCCAGCGCCGTTAATTCAACAAGTATTGCTAAAGATAAAACAATCTCAATGCAAGATTCTGTTGGTAGCATCTCTGTCGCCACAGAGACCGTGGATAAATCTACTCAGGTGTCTGTTGTGGGACCTACCGCGGAAGCTCCCTCCACGAGAGGATCTTCTTTGGCAGGGGAAATCGCGCCAACTGCATCACAACCCGCAAGGTCTCAACCTTCACGTTTTTCCGTTGTGCGGTCCTTCTTGCATGGCAAGCACTTTACAGGACGAGCAGTGGACGCGATTTCTAACTGTAGGAGGACCTCCTCTTCGCTAAACTATGCGGCTAAGTGGAAGGTTTTCCGTCGTTGGTGTAGGGATCATTCTGTTGATATATTTGATCCCTCTATACCAGACATTGCTAACTTTCTAGTATACTTGTTTGACGAAATCAAACTGCAACCGGTTACTATAAAGGGTTATAGATCTATGTTATCTGATACCTATGCACATCATGATAGTTTACAAATTGGATCTAATGTCTCTTTATCGAAATTGGTTAGAAACTTTTCGATAAATAGACCCAGAACTCTTAGATTAATTCCTAAGTGGAATTTAGCTTGGGTTCTCCTTAAATTGAAGGAAAAGCCATTTGAACCTCTTGGGACAGTAGATTTCAAATTCTTATCTTATAAGACAGCTTTTCTCTTAGCTTTCTCTTCTGCCAGAAGAGTCAGTGAGCTTCATGCACTATCGGTGGATGATTCTCATTATCGTAGTGTTGGGAACACTATCACCTTCACTACTAACGTCGGTTTTTTAGCTAAGAATCAGGCTCCTAATAAATATCCGGAACCTATTGTTATTAAGGCTCTTCCGTCTTCAGACGGGCGTAGGCCTTTACTCTGTCCTGTTAGAGCACTACGTATCTATAAACAGAGATCTCAGTTCATCAGAAAGGGACGGAAACGTTTCTTTCTGTCTTTGATGCCTAATAGAAAGGACATTTCAGTCCATTCTATTGCTAGATGGATTCAGTTAACTATCCGTACTGCGTATGAAGATTTATCTTCTTCTCAGCAGTCTGTGCTTAAGATTTCTGCTCATGAAGTAAGAGCTCTTTCTACTTCCTGGGCTTATGCTAATAGTGTTGCTATTACAGATTTAATGAAGGCTGCTTATTGGTCTCAGCCATCCACATTTACTAATTTTTATCTCAGAAATATTGAGTCCATTTCTGGAGACCTGCATTGTTTAGGTCCGTTATCTGTTGCTCAGAATGTCGTCCACTAAACAGTTGCAACTATAGTTATGCAGGCTTTCTGTTCCGGCAGTGACTCCGTCCGGCTGCCCTCTTCGCTCTGGGCTATTTGACCCAGGGCAAGGGGAAGGGGGGGGGGGGGGGCGGGTGTTCCCTTAGGTCACCTGCTTTATAGTGAAAAGCAAGGGAATGCCTCCTCCAAGACAGTATTTCTGAGTCGCTTCCGGGATGGTTTTAAAGTGTAATATTAATGTTTAATTTCATTCATGTCTTATTTTTAAAGTGTAGCTCGGTGTGAAGCATTTGTATATGTCAAGTGTCAAACGGGCTTTAATATACAATACTCGGACACTTTTAAATGATTATAAAGAGTCTCAATTCTCTGGACTACTTTATTTATTGGCTTGTTTTAAAAATAATTAGTATAAAGGTTATACTGGATGTTAATAGAGAACATGAATGTTATTGTGCTCAATTATTAAGGGTAGTGTATCTTTCTAATTTAAATATTAAATAAGAAAGATACATGTAAAGCCTAATACTCCTTTTCTCCTTAAGGGGTTACCTCTTTATTTTATAATTGAGCTTATTGGATTTTCCTCTATGTCCTAGGCCCTCCAGCCTGTTTACTATTCAGCTAAGTCTGGGTCATTGGTACAGTATAAAAATGTTAAAAAATTTATAGTAATTTATATATTTTTTATACTTACCAATGACCCAGACGGGGATGGCCCTCCCTGAGTTGGGAACTCTTGCCTCCCCGCTGAGTACATAGCGCTGACCAGGCACTGCCAGTAAGAATGATATTTGGCGCCAATTTCGGGACGACTGCGTCACTGCGCATGCGCAGTAGAGTCGTACTATGGAGGTCCTTTAGGACATGATTTCTTTTTGTTTTGGATGCAAATTTTGGGGATTGGGGGGCAAAATTTGTGTTTGGCCCTGGTTTTTGTGGAGTTAGCACCAGCGAAGTCTGGGTCATTGGTAAGTATAAAAAATATATAAATTACTATAAATTTTTTAACTTTCAAAATTGAAAGACTGAGCGCCTTTTTTAGGTATACATGAAATCTTTCTCAAAAATGTACTCAGAATCAAATTGCTCCTACTTTTGTTGACAAAATGATTTTATTTGACAAACTCCTTGATTCTTTTCTAAACTGATGATATATCAAAGATTAATATCAATATATAAAAGATCAATATCAACTTGATAATATTTGAATAAAATATTTTGGGTAAAAAATTCACTATTTCTTTATGTTTTAGGCATTAGATGCCCACAGAGCTAAACTTGATAGAGAGTTGCAAGCAAAAGGTGAGAATCTGAATGATGAAGAATACCAAAAAATTCTTTCGAAATACAAGAAGGAAGCTGAGGCAATTGAACGAAATCTCCAGAGTGAGAGAGAAAGACAGCAGAAAGCATTGCAAGAAAAGGTCAGTTACAAGTCACCAATTACTTTAATCCTTTACCTGACAAAACCACTCCGTATGGCCAACACTGTTTACATGATTTGCCATTAATTTTATTTTATTTTTTTTTCAAACATTAACTCCAAAACATTGCTTATAACACCCCCATTCATTAGAACAAGTTCATTGAATTTCTCCCGGTGAGGAGGTCAAGAATATTTTTGAGATAAAAGACAACAAATTGTGGTGATTAAAAAAAATTAACGACAGGCCGCATTAGGTAAAGGTTTAACAATTTTCTTACTAATCAATGAGTGCATAACACCAGCACTCAATTACATCCCTCATAAAAAAACAAATGAATTTCCGATACCTTCTCCCACCCCCAATCCACCATGAAAGTGTACTGCAAAAAAGTGTTTAAAAAACCATACCATTCAACTTGAATCGAATCAATTGATGGATTTCAAATCAATTCTCGAATTGAATGTCATGGCTTTTCAATTGTAAACATTGCACCTTCTAATAACTGTAAGTATTGCCAGTCTCAGCTCATGTATTGCATTTGATGGCAACCTGTCAGGGGTAGACTGTTGGACTTCTATGCTAGAGGTCCGGAGTTTGATCCCTGTTAGGGACGACCCACGTTGTGTCCTTAGGCAAGGTACTTTATCCCGGTTGCCTATATAGGGGCACAACGATGTTGTGTACTAAAGCGTACTGCACATCGATGGTCTTCATCAACTGCTGTAATCCTGCTTGAGCAGAGCTTGAACAGAGTTAGAATGTTGAGGAGCTGACAGTTGCTCGTCGATGCTCGGTGGTTCTCTCTGGGTACTCTGGCTTCTTCCACCCGTAAAACTGTCACAGTCTCGATTAGCCATTGTGCATAAGTTTGTGACCTTAAACACCAATAAATAATAAATAAATGGCAGCCTCTCTGTTTTGGCAAGACAATTAAAAATGCAGAATATTCCAGAATGGAATCAGTGTAACGTAAAAAGTGGAACCTCCTTGAACTCTTATTCTATTATCAGGTCTCCTGTACAGGAGACCTGATGATAGAAGACGAGATTAAGAGGAGACATTTGCTAGGAATTTAAGAACATCTTGATGGATGGAAAATTTCCAAATCAAAGTAATACAATTCGAATTTCGAAGTGTTGCTGGACCCGACATTCAACCTCATTTTGTACCTTGTTCCCACCTTCTTCAGTTCATAAAACTAGAACAGGGTTTAAATAGGTTACATAATAATCCTACTAAATTATCAAGGGTTTAAAAAGGTTATTTTTATATGGGTGGTTTCTGTTATAATCTACTTTGAACATAACATTTTATTTGCATTAATTACAGTGTGCATCACATTATTCTACATACTGCACCTCTTTGGATATCACCAAAAACGTCTCTTTTTTTCACGTTTCCGGACTGCTGCAGAATCATCAAGATAGGATGCTGAATGTATTGCAAATGATATAGCAGGGGTTTGAATCCAGGCAGAGAAGATTTCCTTCGGCACCAGCTGCCTAGCAAATCTGTGCTGAACCATGAACACAACTCTGCCACTGGTACGGGACTACCAGTAGCTTAGTGGTTTACAGAGTTCATGTAGTTTTGCTAGGTGGTTGGGCCAAAGAAAACTCTTTCAGTGTGTGTTCAAGCCCCTGCTATGCAATTTGCAAGAAAACGTTTGAATAAACCAGTGAAGAGTTTGAAGCTTTTGAGAAATTTACAACTCTAAATTATTTTTTTCAAACAAACATATGTGATCTCAATGAATTCTCATTGGGTTTGTATGATTATGGAGGGAGAAAAATATTAAAGTTCGGCTATTAAAAAAAAAAAATACTAGGTTCTCCGGCACCTCTCTCGTCACTGAAAAGCTAACTCATCACCCTTTTTTTATGCCCCCCCGACTTAAGTCGGGTGGCATATAGTGATTGAAGTGTGCATGTGTCCATCTGTGTATGTGTGTGTCCGTGTGTATGTGTCTGAGCCAATAACTGGAAAACTGTTAGGGCCACAGTCATCAGACTTCACACAATTATAAAGGACCATGGGAGGATGTGTCACACACCATAGCTCAATATTCGTGTCTCAGCCATAATTCAGAAACAAATCATAGTACAATTGTTAAACTCTTTACAAATGTTAAGGACAGTCAGAAGGTGTGTCACGTATAATAGTTTCCGCCGCATCTGCAAGGTGAAGGTCACAATTGACCTTCATATGTTCAGGGCCATAAATCGTGTTTCAAGCATAACTCCAAAACTATTCGGGCTACAATCATTTAACTTCGCTCAATTAAAAAGGACAATGGGTGGATGTGTCACACACCACAGCCAGGTCCATAAGGTCAAGGTCACATTTCAAGGTCACACTGAAAATGATCAATATTTGTGTCTCAGCCATAACTCAGAAATGAACCAAAGTACAAATATTAAACTTTTTACAATTTTTTTTTGTTTGATGGAGGTCAAGGTCACAGATCAAGGTTATTGCTACATAAGGGGGCATAGTCACTTCCGAGTGAATCTGTTGTTTATTACCTGGAAATCTTGTTACTGTTTTGCACTTTGACCAATATATCTTGTTTTCCAGAGCTCGCTGAGCTCTGTCAAACAAGATATAGTTGGTTACATTTGCAACTGCACTAACGGTTAATTTTCACTCCTGAAAAAAAAGTTTCTCCACATAATAGTTAAATAAGTTAGTAGTTAAATTTCTGATTCCAACTATTTTCAGGACTGTTTGTGGGTTAACAAAAATTAAGAAAAAATAAATAGCATCCCTCCCTCATCATGAAATTGAAAGACAATTGCGCGAGAAACAAGAACTTTTTTTTTAAAACGCTCAACTTGATCTTGTTCAAATTGGCAACTTCTCAGTCTTGTGAAATGGTCAGTTTCAAAGAGCCATATGAGTGTACAACAGGCAAAAAGACTTATGAATATAGGAAGCATCTTAAAATTCAAAGGATTGAGAAGAAGGGATAAAAAAAGAAACCCTTGCACTCTCCGTTTTAAGAGCAAAAATGCCTGAGAACACAGCTTCCTTTTTTTTTTGCCGTAGTTGTGTTTTTTTTTAAATAATACTTTGTCTGCATTCGGCACAAGAAGAATTTAACAAGTTATCCCAACACTGAAAATCACAGTAAATATTTTTTTTCAGAAAAATGTTCTTGGTGCTAGTTTCTTGCCCAGTTGGGTGACTTGATAGAAGATACTTTTGGTTAACCCTCTGCATGCTAGAGTTGAAATGTAGAAATTTCAAGATGTACATTTTTCCCCATCATGCATCTAGGAATGTAAGCATTGAGCTCATTGAGCTCTGTCAAATGATATTGAATTGAAAAAATTCCCAGATAAGAAAAAGTTGATGACTGAAATTGCAGTATTTTGACATCAGTTTACAGAGTGTTAACCCTTTACCTAACGTAACGGCCAAAACCGGCCAGCGCTATTCTCAAAAATCGCCAATAAATTTTCATTATTTTTTCATTTTTTGTCTCAAAAACATAGGTTATGACCCCTCGTTGGAACGAGCTCGTCGAGCACATTCCAACGAGGGGTCATAACCTATGTTTTTGAGACAAAAAATGAAAAACATCAGTTATTCAATAATTTTTTTTGCAAGTGTCGTCTGCTTTTCATGTTAGGTAAAGGGTTAATAGAATAGAATGGGTTGGAATGTTTCTGGTAAAAACATATATCTTTGGGACAAACCATTTACGTAAATTTGGTGGGAAACTGACTGATACTTGCATATAAATTTTAGAAGGGAGCCCTGTTAACCCTTTACCCAACGCAGACGATATCAAAATTTATTATTTTAATTACTATTTTTTTAAATTTAAAAAAAAAATTTCCACAAACCCATATCATGTGACACCTATTGGAACGTTTGCGATGAGCTCATTCCATTGAGAGGTCACATGATATGTTTTGTTGAAATATTTTTGAATAATTTATTTCTTTCAACTGTGAATTTGCAAATTACGCGGTCAGATGCGGACGATTTATTAAGTAAAGGGTTAACTGGTCAAGAAGTACTACATTATTTTTCAAAGGTGATTTGCAACATGAGTATTTTTTTTTAAAGATACTAAGCTACCAGCAAGGCGAGCCTTAGTTTAGCAAAATATTCTTCAAAAATAATTGTTTTAACCCTTTACCCAACGTAACGGCCAAAACCGGCCAGCGCTATTCTCAAAAATCACCAATTAATTTTCAAAATATTTTCATTTTTTGTCTCAAAAACCTAGGTTATGACCCCTCGTTGGAACGAGCTCGTCGAGCTCGTTCCAGCGAGGGGTCATAACCTATGTTTTTGAGACAAAAAATGAAAAATTTTAGTTATTCAAGAATTTTTTTTGCAGCTGTCGTCTGCTTTTCATGTTAGGTAAAGGGTTAAATGGTAACAAAACAATTTTAAATAAATATTTTTTTCTGTTGCTAAGCAAACAACAAGCTAACATGTACAAAGTAAGGCCACTATTGTGGCATTCACCACTTTTCAATAGAGCCATAATAGTGCCTTCTAGAACTCTACCAATTAATTGAATATGAAGATTTGTATCTACACGTTGGTTATATAAAGCCATCATATCTTGATTTTATTTCAAATTCTCAAAAACATTTGAAAGATAAATAGTTGAACCACAGTGATTTCATTTGCAGATCATAGAAAAAAAGAAACTCAGGATAGAACAGCTGGAGAAGAAACATAAGGCTGAAATAACTGATGAACTCTGCAAGCAACAGGAAGATAGAGACCAACTAAATTCAGACATAGCAAGAAATATAGAAAGCTCTGTTTTGAAAGAAACTGTCAAGGTTAGCAAATATGACTTCTGTCGTTTGGTTGGTGGGTCAGTTGGGCGTTCGATTGGTCGGTCAGTCAGTCGGTCAATCTGTCTGTTTTGGGTGTGCTGGAAGTATGGTGGCTTAGTGGTTATGGTAAATGTCATGGTCCAGCGGTACTTCATGCTGATTGCATGGGGGCATGGTGATGCTTTGTACTAAGGCATACTGCATGTCGATGTTGCACTTGCCATCAACTAATATGTGTGGAGTTAGTATGATGGGGAGTCTGACAGTTGACTGCTGCTGCTTGGTGGTTCTCTCCGGGTGCTCCAGTTTCATCCACCAATAAAGCTGTCCGACACAAGGTGACCCTGGCTCTGAAAAATGTCTAACCCCAATAAATATATTTGGCTGGGCTGTTCACCCATCCACAGGGCCATCTTACTGACTGTGATCCACCTTCCTACCCATCCATCTATCTGAAAGTGAAAAAAATGACCATCAGTATTAGTTTTCACCTGTTTGCCAGCTGTGACCCAGAATGTTTGTCTTTGTTCTCTCTTCTCCCTCTGACTGTCTTTCTCTCTCTCTGTCTCTGAATTTTGTTTAAATTTCAGTATATTATATTTTAGAACAAAGATGGCAAAATGGCAGAGAATGTAATCTACACTGTTCTGAAACAGCGGCACATGAAAGAAGCAATTCACTTGGAAGATCAGCTAGCTAAGCAGAGAGAAGCAGCACTAAGCAAAAACAAGGTTGATATTGAAGAAAAGAGACAGATGGATTGTGAAAAGCTACTGCATATATTTGAACAGGTACATTTAAATTTCTGTCAACTGAATCCATTTAGATAATTTGGAAATCCACCCAAGACAATAAATTAATTGTCATAAAACTCAAATCATATCCGATGAATATTTTCAGTAACATAGTCATATGGATCAGGGGTGTCACTGCTTGTCCTTGAAATCAGATTTGTCAAGCATTCCAGGTAAAAATATCTGTGACAGAAACCAAGTTGAGAGTCATGCAAAGCATGAAGGTTTTCAGGCTATTCTAATTTGTCTGGTATTTATTGAAGACATCATTTCCAAAAATTTAACTGAGGAAATCATATAAAGCATCAATCTTTCAATTTTCTCAGCTGAGGAACCCTTGTTTAATCATCCAGTGCAGGTGCTGTGGACTGGTAGTAATCCGCGAGTGGGCCGTGATGTCCATGCATGTGTTTAGCGGGTAATAAAATCATCACATTGTACCCGATCCTTCATTAATGAAATTTTTGTTGATTACTCCTATATTTAGTGTTTGGAATCTAATATTATTGCACCATGGAAATATTGCCCACCCATGGAATGTGACCAGTCCATGTTGGCCGTACTGTATATATATAATTGTTTGACACCACTCAATGAGCTCTGTCAGACCAGATATATTAAGGGTTAAATTTCAGAAATGGATTATGGAAATATTTTTCAGCCAAAATTTATGATCTTTGAAATCACTGTGCTGAAACTTGAAAGACTTCAATGATGAATCAGAAAACTCCCAAGTTCTCATCTCATCATCATAACCTGTAAGTCTTATGGCTGGGCAGTGCTTTCTTGTCCCATCCTTGACATTTGTGCAGGCACTGAAAACTTTTTCTTGCAGAGTGCAATACAAATACAAAATCTGTTTAGTAACAGAAGCAAAGAGGTTCTCATATTTTTATACTAATAACCAATGGCCCAGACTTAGCTGGTGCAAACTCGATATAATTCAGGGCCAAACACAAATTTTGAACCCCTCCCCACCTCAATCCCCAAAATTTGCATACAAAACCAAAAAATTGAAGTCCTCTCTGGTCCTCCATACTTTTGTTAACTGTGCATATGTGGTAAACAGGAAGGTACCAAAATTGGCGTCAAGCCTCTTTCTTTGTTTGGCCCTAATTCATCTGTGCTTTAAATCTCCTTTTTTGAGGATGCCAGACACAAATCAATGAAAGAATTGGTGGATTCAAGGCTATAAATGGATGATGGAAGTGAACAATGATTGTTTGAGATGTTCAGGGCTGTAACTTTACAATAATTATAAAATTATTTCATGTTTCCCACTTTCGGAACATGCGCCTGATGTCATCATTCTTGCTAATGATTTACCTACTGTTTGTTAAGTGTTCCTTCCCTATCCTTCCATGAACCCTCCTGTTAAACTCTTAAGCTTTTTGGCTGTTTTTATTGAAATTTTTTTATTAAATTTCTTGGGAGTTTAACGTGTCTTACATTATATTTATTCTGTTTATCCCCTGGTTACGTCCTCACCCAAGAGGTGTTGGGTTGTTTGGTCTTGCATCTTCTATCCGATGTATCGTTTTTAATTTGTATGAAGATCTAGCTTTGCATCTGGTAGCATTTAAATCTGTTACTGACTTTGGGCCTTTTGGTGTGCCTGTTGTCTTGTTTCTGTTTTTTTCTGTTGACGTTGTTTACATTTGACAATGCCCTTAACACGTAATATTTAGTTTACTTTAGAATTTCTCTAGGATACATTGATTATGATTCTGGTAGTGTAGTTCAAAGTAAATTGGCCTTTGTCCACACTTAGGCTCTATCGGGATGCCATTGGGCACACAATGTTCCCTTTTTTGAAAATTTTTTTATAATTGTTTCGAAATTAATTTGATTGCTATTTTCGTGTATCCTTATCATGTATTTTGGATGTTGAATTTGTAGGAGTGCTATCGACTCTGTTTTGGATTGTAATTAATTATAAAAGCTTACGGCTATAAATACAAGGTGAGGAAGTTTTCCTTGGATTTACATGCTTGTTGTCTTGCCTGTAGTCGATGCACTCCTACAGCTTCTTGTCCTACTTGTGTACATTGGGATGACAGATGTAGGAGACGGGAGTCGCAGTACACCGCCGGAACTGTCACCGCAGGATAATTCGAGTTTTTCAGTTTCTTTTTCAGAGGAACAAGAATATGTCAGATGGTGCTGGGTCGGTCATGTCATCTGTACATTCAGATGCCGTTGACTGAAATTCTCAGCTGAATCAGTCAGATGGTGAAAGGGAGAAGGAGAAGAAATACCTTTCCTTTTCGGAACAATATATGGTAGCAATGAATTTCCTGACCTTGTTCCACCTGATCAGCAAGCAGCATCTGCTAGGCAGAAACTGCTGTCGTCTCTAGACAGAGATGTTGTGCAAAGGAAAGATGTCGTGCGAAGGAAAGATGAAGATCCACATTAACAACACCATATTCAACCTAGAAAGTCTGAATAGGAAAGGCAGTTTCTTATCTGCATCTTCAATCAGTATACCGTTTCCTGGATCACGTTATTTTAAAATTGTTGGAGAAGATTTCAAATATGGATATATCCTTGCCTACATCATTCAAATTACGCTCGGATGTGATGGAATCTTCTATTTCATTTAATAGAGCGGTTCTGGATGCTATTTCCTACGCAGATCATGTCACCAGGGCTCTGGCGCATCATCTAAATGGAAAGGAATTTGAGGATGTTAGTTCCTCACTAAGAGTTCTTTCCAGGGCACTCATGTATGCCATGTACCACTCCGTCCTTCCAGTGGCAAATTCAGAAATGTTTAGATGTGATGCAGCCCTTGTGTCAGTATCAATTATCGATGACAGGGTGAAAATCTATCTCCAAGCCACTCTGGTCTCCGTACACACACTGTTTGATGACAAGCTTTCCTTAGTCTATGAACAAGCTACAAAAACGCTTCCAGCACACTGCTACTGGGATCAGCGCCTCAACAACATGCATCAGCTGGACGGAGTAGACGAGGTCGTTCCAGTTCCCAATCGTCAAAAGGGAGCTCCTCGCAAGGGTCTAACAAACCCTCTTACAGTTACTCCGGATGTTGTTAATATAGCGACTCGGAGAAGGGGTGCAAGTCTTATCAAGACTATAAGTCAGATGCCCCTAAGCCGACTGGATGAGGTTGTTCACGGGGAAGACGTAGTTTCTCCTCCAGCAAGCCTCGCAAGTCGTACAGGTGATGGTCTGGACCTCTGTTGCTTTCCAGTTGGCGAAAGGTTATCATATGGAAACCATTCGGTTGGTAAGAGCGAGCATTCGAGTGGACGACTATGCGACAAGCATAGATCTAAAGGACGCATACTTTCATGTCCAGGTACATCCGGCATTCAGAAAGTACCTGTGTTTTCCCGTACAAGGAGAGATTTATCAGTTCAGAGCTATGTGCTTCGGCCTGAACCTGGCTCCTTGGGCTTTCACTCGAATAATGAACTCGGTAATGTCCTACTTATGAGCTCATTCGGCTGTGGTAACGTCTGCTTACTTGGACGACATTCTTCAGAGATATGGTGACAGTATTATTCTTCAGAACGATGTACAGAGTCTGCTTCAGTTGTTCCGACGTCTCGGTTTCATAGTAAACGAGAAAAAGTCAGATCTAGCTCCGTCCAGGTCCTTCATTCACATGGGAATGAGCTTCGAGACTCACAATAATCTGGTTTGTCTGCCGTTACCTAGAGAGAAATTAGTCAGTTGTTAGGCTCGCTTTTGTCTAAGCTCTCCTGCAGTGACTGCGAGGGAGTTTATATGACTGATTGAGCTGTGCGGATTAGTTGCAGATCTTATTCCAATGGGCCGTCTGCAAAGGTGTCCCCTCCAGATTTTCTTTACTCAGAACTGGAGTGTGAAGACTCGTTCGCTCGAAACCCAGATTATTTTAACGGACCTAGTAAAACAAGGGTTCAGATTCAAGATTCAGATTTGGGAGAATCGTCAGTGGTTAACTCAGGGAGTTCCGCTTCAGCTTCCGTATCTGGTCTTCTCGTTTATGATGGATGCGAGTCAGATGGGCTGGGGTGCATCCCTAAGTCCTGCAGGTTTGAAGTGTCAGGATCTTTGGGAGAGAGAAGCACATAAACATCAAGGGAATGATATCTATCTGGCTAGCACTACAACATCCACTTCATCTGCTGGATCCGGTCTTCACTGTTATGATGGATGCGAATCCGACGAGTTGGGGTGCGTCCCAAAGTCCTGTAGACTTGAAGTGACAGGGTCTTTAGTACTCTCAGTTCCTAGAGAAGCACATAAACATTAAGGAGATGATGTCTATCTGGCTAGCACTACTACATTGGATTGCTCGAATAGCGAACGTCCATGTTCAGATTCTGTCGGACAACTTGACCATAGTGGCTTATTTCAGGAACCAGGGAGGCACTCATTCGATTCCATTATGCGAATTAACGGAGAAGATTCTCCTATTCACTGTGAGTCATCACGTTCATCTCTCAGTCCATCATATACTGGGTTGTCTGAACGTACTAGCAGACTAGCTCTCTCGAAAAGGAGAAAGAGAGAGCTAGTCTGCTAGTACTTTCAGACGTACTAGCAGACTAGCTCTCTTGATTCTGCAGATTCTATTAAAAATCAAACAATCTCACTGCAAAATCCTGCTAGTAGCACCTCTGTTGTCACAGAAGCCCTGCATCAATCTTCTCAGGTGTCTGTTATGGGACATTCCTCAGAAGCTTCCTCCTTGAAAGGACATTCTATATCAGGGAAGTCCCATGCACTGCATCACAACCTGGGAGGTCTCAACATTCACGTATTTCCGTTGTGCTGTCCTTCTTACACAGAAAACATTTTGCAGGACGAGCAGTGGACGCACTTTCTAACTGTAGGAGGGCCTCCTCTTCGTTGAATTATGCAGCGAAGTGGAGGGTTTTCTTCCATTGGTGTATGGACCAGTCTGTAGACATTTACGATCCGTCCATTTCTCAGATTGCCAATTTCCTGGTCTACTTGTTTGACGTATTAAACTTGCAGCCTCTCACAATTAAGGGCTGTAGGTCTATGTTATCAGACGCTTATGCTCATCATGATAACTTGGCTATTGGATCAGATTCTTCTTTATCCAAGCTACTTAGAAATTTCTCTTTTAAAAGATCTAGAACCCTCAAATTAGTTCCTAAATGGAATTTGGCTTGAGTTCTTTTAAAGCTTCAAGAAGCTCTGTTTGAGCCGTTAGACAATGTAGAGTTCAAATTCTTGACCTATAAAACAGCCTTTCTCTTAGCCTTTGCGTCTGCCAGAAGAGTGAGTGAACTTCATTACCATAGTGTGGGTAATTCTGCTACTCTCACTACAGATGTGGGATTCTTGGCTAAGAATCAGATTCTGGATAAGTGGCTGGAGCCTATTATCATTAAGGCTTTACCTCGGACAACCATAGACCTTTGCTGTGTCCATTTAGAGCAATGCACATTTATAAACATCGATCAAGCTTTATTAGAAAGGGAAGAAAAAGCTTCTTTCCCTGATTCCTAACAGAAAGGATATATCTGTTCATCCTATTGCTAGATGGATTCAATTGGCAATACGTATTGCCTATGAAAGTCTATCTTCGGATCAATGTTCTGTCAACAAAATTTTAGTGCATGAGGTAAGAGCACTGTCTGCTAAAAATTTTACCTAAGTTAATAAAATTAATAAATTGGTCCCTTGAGTGCAAGAAGGCTTTGCAATGCTTGAGCATTGCAAAGCCATCTTGCTCTCAAGAGACAAAGTACACCCCCCCCCCCCCCCCCCCCATGCTATTTTGTACATTATGAGGCTTAAAACATAAAACAAACCAAGAACAAAAACTTTCGATGACAAAGAAATAATTACAAAAATATGAAATATAATAAAAAACCACCTGCCCACATGCATTTTATAAAAAATGGCCTGAGAAACAAAAGAACTACTTTGTAGGGCCTTATATGAATTAATTTATAAATTAGTATTCACGGGCTTGCTCACACTGGTTTTCCTCTTGAGTACTTGAGATGAAATGATGCATCATGTATACACAGCCTGCATGTGACATTTTCAAGTAAATGAAATTCTCTGAACTTTGTTGCAGGTAAGGTATACACAGAATGACATAATATAGGAATGCATTCATCAGTACAGCCAGTGATAGCATGGAAAGATAGAATGAGAGGTGCAGCCTTGAGATCTATCCTTCCATGATGGCATGAGTGCTGTATTGACGAATCCTCTAATTTAATAATTCAAACATCTCACACAGAAAATTTAACTTTAAAATTCATTGTTATTTATTGACCAAAGCGTTCGATTTATCCACTGTCACCACAGCTTCTGAATTAATCATGGTGAGAATGCGATGTTTCAATTGGCAGATTATGAAAATGGGGTGAGAGAACTTTTGATGGAGCCATTACGCCGGGTGGAAAAAATAGTCTGTCAATGGAAATCCATATGGAACATGCATTCTGTATTGATTTGTAAATATGGAACTGGAGTAAAAGTAATAGGGGTGTAATAAATACAAAATGTTCTTTCTGCTTCAGAATAGGTGTAACGCCACTAGAACATTTGCATTTTTTTTCAGGAATCAGCTGATTTAGTTGCAACTTCTGGATCTATGTCCAATGAAGAGCTTACACAGAAGAAACAAGATCTTAATAAACAGCAGCAGGTATGTGTGTGTACTTGATAGTGTTCAACTGATTACCAAAAGTGGTCGCTAATCAATTACAAGTTATTGGCTCACCTGACTGAAAGTCAGGGTGAGCTTTACTGATCACTTTTTGTCCGTCGTATGTCGTGAAGGTGGTGTTTGGGTCATTTTCTCCCAAGCCACTGGCTGCAGTTCAATGAAAATGAATAGTGGTTATATAAGGGCATTTTTGTTTTTCTTCAAATTGGGTTTCTGCTCATATTGAAAAGGAGGGGGTGGGGGGCCAAAATGCACAAAATTTTTTAAAATCTTCTTTTCATGAAACAGCCATAGCAGAGACTTGATATTTGGTATGCAGCTTCCATTTGAGGTGTAGACTCAAGTTTGTTCAACAGAAGTTTGACAGGCAATATTTGCCTTTGTTCTGGGAGAGGCAAGAATTTTTGCCCTGCCCACAATTTCTGTTTTCTGAACAGAGAGGCCAATCTGAACTAAATTTAATATGAGGTATTATTGGGTTATAAGTACTTGATTTATGCCAAAAAAAATTTTCCTGGGAATCTCAGGAACCAAAAATAGAAAAAACAAAAATGTCCATATCTCCAAAACTGCACGGCACTGAGAATTTTTTTTTTGGTGTGAGGCTTCCTTGGGACCAACAGAAGGGAATGGTAAAAAAAAATTGCCATCGGTTTTGTTATAAGGTACTTTTTCGGGACTTTGAAAAAATGCTGAGTCAGCATTTTTTAACACTGTGGGCAATGGGAAAAAATTAAAGAATCGTTTGCTTCCAAACCACTGCTCCAAAAGCTTTCATATTTTACATATAACATCTTTGGAAGATTGTTTCACACGTTTATTGAAAGCAATTCCCTGGGTCCATATTTGGGCTCTCTGTGGGAGCCCAAATGTTTAAATTAGTGCAGTATGAGGAATATTCTTTAAAAATCTTCTTCTTCAGATCTACCAATAATAATCTTTTGATATTTGGTATGCAATATGCTTAGGGAGGTGAGATTCAAGTTTGTTCAAGCCAAATCCCTGGGTTCATATTTAGGCTGAAAATTTGGGGTCCCGGTCTGGACTTAGAAATTTTGGACCCAAATCCGGAAATGAGTTTTTTGTTTTTTTATGCGTTTCGGTCAATTTTAAGACAAAAAAATTTTTTTTTTTTTTTTTTTAATCTGAAGATTTGGGGTCCATGTGGGACTTAGAAAATTTTGGATTAAAATCCGGAAATTAGTTTTTTTTTGTTTTTTTATGCATTTTGGTCAATTTTAAGAAAAAGAAAAACAAATTTTAGTCTGCAAATATTTTGTTTGGGACTTCGAAAATTTCCGAACAAAAATAAAAGAAAATCTGTTTTTTATGCGTTTATCTCAATTTTGGGACGTAAAAGTGCAGGAACTGAAAATAGAAGAAAAATCCTGTGTATTGTGTGGGCACAATCGCTTCATCAATTGTTATATGCTTTTCTTAGGAGGGGCATATGCAGCTTATCCAAGTCAAGTCCCTGGTTTGATATTTAGACTACCATGTCAGCTGAGCGCCCTCAGGTCCAGTCAGCCGATTCCGATGCCGATTACCATTGTAATACTGAGCACTACTAGACAAGTCGAGGCTTGAAAGAACTACATTAAATTGAACATATTTCAGTGTTAAACTCTGTTGACTCCGGTCCAGTAAAATTATCAGTTGTGGACACTTGGGTGGCAAACGTGGCTCTCAGAGCCACGTTTACCACCCAAGTGTGCACAACTGGTAATTTTTTCTGTGACCTGAGTCAATCTTCACTTTTTCGGTATGAACTGGTGATTGCCACAAGTATGGTCAATTGTAAGCTTTACATGTCATTTAACTTGTATATCCCGTAAAGGGGCATCCAGAGAGATTAAGAATACACATTATGGTGGTTTTCAACCTTATTGAATGGTATCATTGACATCATTTTACATTAACAGTTGAACAATTGCAGAAGATAATAAAATGTGGTTAATGAATCACCACAAAAAATGCTTGGCAACAATCGGTTGAACCGATGTTCCAAGAGCCATTGCTGTTGTCATCTGATTGCCCACAATTGGTCAGTTGGGGTGACCTTTTCTGATCATCAGTTGAACACTAGCACCTGGCTTGTTATCCTCCGCCAAAACGAAGTTTGTAGGGGATATATATATCCGTCAGGGGGATATATATATCCGTCTGTCCGTCCCTCCATATGCCTGTCAGTCCACCCTGCCATAACAACTTTGGACCTTTATATGTCAGTCAGCGGATGTTGGATTTAAATGATCTTTGGTATGCTAATAGACCATTAGTCAATCCTTTCTTCCAGATTTATGGACCTTTATTTACTTTTTTCGACTTAGAAATTTTCAATTTTTATGGTTTCTGGTTAGTAAACCACTTCTAGGCGGGGGATACCAGTGGCGTTGCACCTTGTTGTTTGTGGTTTCATGAATAACACCAACCACAATAGATTTTGATGGTTAAGAAAACTAGAGTGGTAAAAAAAGGTCCAAATAACAGCATGAATACAGTGCAATGCTGATAACTGATTAGCAACTTTGCCAGAGAAAAATATTTGACTAATAGTAGTATGTTATTAACCCTTTACCTAACATGAAAAGCAGACGACACATGCAAAAAAATTCTTGAATAACTAATTTTTTTCATTTTTTGTCTCAAAAACATAGGTTATGACCCCTCATTGGAACGAGCTCGACCAGCTCGTTCCAATGAGGGGTCATAACCTATGTTTTTGAGACAAAAAAATGAAAAAATAACTAAAATTAATTGGCGATTTTGAGAATAGCACTGGCCAGTTTTGGCCGTTATGTTGGGTAAAGGGTTAACAGGGATTGGGTCATCTTCCTATCTGTGAAGGCATAAGACATGCTTTGGAGGCAAAAATATTTAAAAATGATAAAATTTTAATGGTGATTTTTCTTAAATAGTGCTGGTCAGATAAGGCATGAAGGTTAACTAAAAGGTTTTATTGAAGCTGGAACAGATAAAAAAAACTGACAATCCATTTGTCAGACAGGGCAAAAGTCAGACAGGAGGAGGCAAACAAATACAGACACCTATCCTAATCCTTCCAGCCAACACCCTCAATCACACAATTGACCAAATCACTTGGCATCTGTGCTGAATTTTCTTAATTTTTTTTTTCAGAAACAGTTGAATGATTTTGATAATTTGACAACACAATTGATTGAAAAATCATCGACTGAACTTTTTCCTGAACTTAATATTAGAGAAACAAATGCTAAATTAGAACTAAAGGACAGACAGCTGAATGAACTGTGTGATGCCATGAAAAACTATTCCCCTGCTAAAGAGCTAGCAATCAAGTATGAGGAGGATGCCAGAAGAGCAAGGGAAGATGCCAAGAAATATCAGAATGAAGTTGTGCAAAAGATGAGAAAAGAGCTTCAGCAACGAAAGAAAGAACAGAAGTTGAAAGAAGATGAAAAAAAGAAAAAATTATTGGCCCAGCTTCAGTGAGTTCATTTACTTATAATTAAACCTTTTTTCTGTTCATGCATTTTCAGGCAAAATGATTTGCTTAAGTATTTCTTTTTTTTCCTTTCATAACACAATTAACCTAAAAAAATGCATTTAGGCCCACCCTAAACCTCGCCCTCAATGTCAGTCTTAAAAATTACGTTGCAGAGTGAGAATGGAAAAGAACCACTGCATACTCATATTGTTTCAAAATGAAAAGTAATTGTCTCATCATATTAAAAAGACTTTCAAAACAAAATTTTACAAACGAAATCCTTATCATGCTTTTTATTCCATGTTCAGTTTTTTTTTTTGAAATAGTTGATCGTCTGCTTTCATCGTTTTACCCAAATCAAACGTAAAGAATAGCCAGTCATAATAATTACAATGGCATCCACAAATGAAACTCATGCGAACAAAACTTTCCAGTTTCTAAACGCCTGAATGAACTCTTTCTGAGACAAAGTTCAACCAACTTCATGTCATCTGGGTTTATATCGAACTTCACATTTACAAACTGTGTTTTCAGTTTCTCAAGAAATGGTCAAAATCAGAATTAAATTTAACTTGGTGTTGCTTTGAATGACAGCACCCTCTCACCAAGTGGAAAAGGAGATTGAAGTTTTGTGTGGGCATGGCCTATGATGTTCCTTTTAACTTATGCAATTCATTTGTCAATAAAATTTTTAATGACACAAGAACATTATTTCAGTTTCAGTGAAATGTATCGTTATTTCAAACAGAATTATAGAAAACTATGCCTTTTTTATTCGGTCATCAGTAGGAAGCATGATGCGGCCTGGTTTTTCTTTTAATTCCGCAAAGTAGAATGTTTAAATTTATTGCCCCACAAGTTTAATTCTAAGGAATGATCATTTGTTTCTGTCTATTTCTTGGGAGTTACGAACCTAAAAAACAAAGGCCAAACATAGTGTAAATGGGCATAATGGGCTATGCCCATTTACACAGTTTCACCTTTGTTTTTTTTGGGTCCATAACTCAAGAAATAGACAGAAACAAATTATCATTCCTTATATCAACACTGGTAAACTTGAATGAAAACATAACTTATGTCCTCTATGTAGCAGGAATGTATTAACCTTTAACCCTTTACCCAACAGACACACTTTCAAATTTTGTTATTTCAAGTTTGTTTTTTTTTAATTTCAAAACATTTCAACAAAACCATATCATGTGACCCCTCCCTCACTGGAACAAGCTCGTCGAGCTAGCTTGTTCCAGTGAGAGGTCACAAGACATAGTTTTATTGTATTTTTGTAAAAAAGGGTTAAACTTGTTCAAGAAGCAACAATATAAAAATGAAATGTGACAAAAATTATTAATTTATTATAAATACATAGAGAGGATGTATCTGACTGAATTTTTGCTGGTTAACATACCCCTTATCAAACATGATCAGAGGTTGACACATGCAAAGAAATTTTTGAAAAAGTGAAAAAAATTCATTTTTGCCTCAAAAACGTAACTTATGACTCCTCATTGGAACAAGGTCAATGAACTTGTTCCAGTGAGAAGTCATATGCTCTGTTTCAGTGGCAAAAATTGAAAAATAATATGATTTGAACAGATTTGAATGGAAATTTTTCTGAAAAACACTTGCAGCTTTTTTGGCCATTATATTACGTAAAGGATTGAATGGGTCGGGGGTTAATTCTTTTCCTTATGTTTTGACAAAACTTGCTCAATGAGCTCTGTCAAACAAGATTGTTTCTGACTGACATTATTAAAATTTGTGGTTCAGACCTAAAAAAGTTAAAAATCTGTTTCTCAAACCCTCCCACATGTCTCCTTTTGGCTGCCGCATGCTCTTTTTTTTACCAATGCAAACTTTAAAAAAATAAAAATAAAATGATTTATGTCTGATGTTTTACCCAAGTTAATAAAATTGATAAATTTGTCCCTTGAGTGCAACAAGGCTTTGTAATGCTTTAACATTGCAATGCCTTCTTGCTCTCAAGGGATGAAATACACCAGCATCCATGTTTTTCTGTAGATTATGAGGGCTAAAACATAAAACAGAACAAGAACATGAACTTTTGATGGCAAAGAAATAATTACAAAAATAAAAAATAAAATAAAAAACCGCCTGCCCACATGCAATTTTACGAAAAATGGCCTGAGAAACAGAAGATCTATTTTACGGAGCCTTAAATTTTCTTCTTTTTAACAACAGTATGGAGAGGGTTAATCACCAAGATTCTTCATGAGTTCTTTCCCGCAAGTATTGTGTATGTCTTAAATTTGTTTGATAAAAGTCTAACTGGAATTATTGAAAATTTGCAGTCAGACATAACTTGGACTGAAACTAAATTTTTTTTATTGTTCAGGTTAATGGAAAAGAATCTTCAAGAGGAACACAGGAGAGAAGAGGAAAGACAAAAGCAAAGAGAGGCAGAAAGAGAGAAGCTGAAAAAACAACAACTGGCGGACAAAGACAGAATGGAGAGACTGGAGATAAAAAATCTTGATATTGCACAGGATGAGAAAGACAGGTTATTGAAGGAACACAATGATAACATGCAAAAAATGGAAAATAATCTAAAAGCAGATAAAGATCGCAGTCAGAAAGCTCTACAGGCTAAGTTGGATGCAAGACGACTGAAACGTCAAGCAGTTGAGGCAACTAAACTAAAGAAAAAAGACCTTTTAGAAACTGAAGATGAATTAAAAAGTGATATCAAACAGAAACAAGATGAGGCAGCTTTGTTTGGTTCTGATACACAAACAGTTCCACTGACTAATGACAAAACAGGTTCCAATCTGAAGACAGTGACTCCTGTGACCTCAGTCTCTCCACTGAGTAGCAATACTGAGGAAGACTGGGTGAACCTGTTGATGGCTTCTCCTATTTTCAAACAGATACAAGATTTAGAAAACATCCTGGATGGAACAGGTGATAACATCAGTCTGACAGAGCCTTCTGGAAAAATTCAAGGTGAATAGAATCTATGTATATTTTTACACTGTTTTCCAATGGCCCCAGAGATAGATGGTGCTAACTCTAAAGTATCGAGGGCCAAACACAAATTTTGCCCCCCAATCCTGAAAAATTTGCAGGTAAAACCGAAAATTAGAAGTCCTGTCTGGTCCTCCATATATTTACTCTCTGCACTTGCGCAGATGCCAGGAAGTGACCGAAATTGGCACCAAAATCATTCTTTGTTTGGCCCTCTCTCAGATAACAACAAACTGACTTCTGTGCTTTTAAATCTCAGTTTATAATGATGCCAGACACAAACCAATGGTTAATTTGGTGGATCCAAGGACACAACTGGATAAAGGAAGGAAAAAACGGTGGTTTGAAACGTTCAGGGCTGTAATTTTATAATATTTATAAAAATTAGTTTATGTTCCCCAATTTTGGGACATGGGCCTGACGTCATCATTGTTGATATGATTTTTCTACTGTTTGTTAAGTATTCCTTCCCTACCCTCCCTTGATCCCCCCAGTTAAACTCTCAAGCTTTTTGGCTTGTTTTATTAAATTTTTTTTATAAAATTTCTTGGGAGTTTAACATGTTACATATAATGTTTATTCTGTATATCCCCAGGGTTACGTCCTCACCCTTTGGGTGTTTAGGCATTTTGGTCATGCTTCATACATCCAATGTATTGTTTTTTCTTCTGATGAAGATCTTCCCTTACATCAGATAGTTCAAAAATCTGTTACTGACTTCGGGCCGTGTTGCCTGGGGTCTCGTTTCTATTTTATTTCTTTTTATTCTGATGTTGTTTACATTAACAACGCTCTTTTTATATACGTAGTTTCCTATTTATTATATGGTAGGTGTATTGTAAGATACATTAAATATTCCGGTAGTGTAGCAGTTAATTTTTGGATAGAAAAATTAATTTTTGTCCACATTTGGGCTCTATTGGGATACATTTGGGCACTTTGTTCCCTTTGGGAACTTGGGCTTTTGTCAAACTGTTTCGAAAATTTTTTTTGTGTAAACTATTTTTCGAATTATATTTTGAATGTTTTTTGTTATGTATCTTTTTATAATATTTTATGTTTAGTTGGTGGGAGTACGATCGACTTAGTTTGCAACATTATGAAAGCATATTGCTCAATAAGCAAGGCAAGGAAGTCTTTCCTCTGATTCACATGTTGGTTGCCTTGCTTGTAATTGATGTACTTCCACTAATTCTTGCTCAATGTGTGTCGCATGGGATGACAAACGTTGGAAACAGGTGTCAGGGTACGTCGTTAGCGAGGGGTCACTGCTAGTCCTCTCGCAGTGAGAGGCTGTCGCCGGTCCTCTCGCCAAAGAGTCGCTTTAGTTTTTTAGTTTCTATTTACAGAGGAACAAGAACATGGTGATGTTTATGTGACACTGTCAGAAATTGTGCTTCCGTCGTCGCATTTAGATAGTCAATCAGAGCAAGCGGCTAAAGTGCTCATGAATATTAGAAAGGGCAATAAACCACAACGTGGTTTCAACTCCCTTTCGCCAGCTAACTCAACCGGTGAAGCGGTTACACCGTCCGAGGGTACCGTGATGCCGAGTGTGTCCGTTGCGGCCGAGGAGAGTATATAAAATATAAAATAATAACTGGCTCACCCTGTGACGATGGAGAGGAAGAAGCCGGCAAGATCAGCAGGAAGCTTGGCGAGGTCTGAAGGACCGCGAGTGAGAGAGCTCCTCTCTCTTTCATAACAACATCTGGGGCCAATTTGCATCAGTCGGAGCATACGTCCATGCCTCCCATACAGGATGCTCCGTTCAGTTCACAGATGGGGTCAGCTATAGTTACGGCTTCTTCTGCGTCTACCAAGCACACACAACTGCACCTTGGCTACATGACTTCTGATATCCAGCCTGCATCGCCGAGAAGGTCCACTCTTCATCAGAGAAGACACAGTAGCCAAGAAGACAAGGCCTCATTCATCGGGACATCCGCAGAAAAGAGCCATCTCAGACACACTTCCCAGGAGCAGCCGGCGGCCAAACAACAGAAGACCGCTGCTCCTAAGGTCTCCATAACGGACTTGCTGTCGCAGATTGCGCAGCTCATCGCAGCATCCCAGCAAGTGCAGAGGCAGTCAACGGCAGTCTCACAACCTGAGCTGTCAGATGGTGCTGGGTCGGTCCTGTCATCTGCGCATTCAGGTGCCGTTGACTGTGCTTTTCAGCTGATTCAGACGAATGATGAAAGGGATATGGAGGGGGATTACCCTTCCCTTTCGGAACAGCACATGGTTGCGATGGATTTAATCCAACAACACTAACCTGAATTTGTTCCAGCGAATCAGAATGCTGCGACTACATGCAAGAAACCGCTAGCATTGTTGGACGCTGACTTCATCCGGAAAAAGAGGGGGAAATGTCTTTTCCGGTTAAGTATAGACAGGTGTCGCAGGCCTTTTGGCCTTTTAGACGACGCCATATTCAACTTTCCAGTAGAAAGAAGTAAGGCGATGATTTCTTGTCATCATCTTCCGTAATTTTACCGATTAATGGAAAACAGGGAAGATGTATTGAGAGTTCCTCTGTGTTTGAATGAGCAGGCTAAGGACCTAGTTATGGCCTTACCTTCGTCATTCACTATTCGCTCGCACACAGTTGAGACAGCATTTCTTCATTCAGAGCGAATTTAGACTCACTGTCTTATGCAGATCACCTTTAAGAACTGTGATGCAACAGAGAGGAATTTGATGACACTCGTACCTCATTTAGAGTCCTTTCCAGGGCTATTATATTTATCACGTGTAACTCTGTCTTAGCAGTTGCTAATTTGGAGTTAATCAGATGTGACGGAGCCCTTGCGTCGTCATCCTTAATAGATGACAAGGTGAAAAACTCTCTTTGGGTCTCTCCGGTTTCCGGACACTAAGTTTTTGATGATAAGCTTTCATTGGTTTATGACAAGCTGCAAAGAAAGCGTCAATACTCTGCTCCTTAAGTTGGTGTCTAATCGACCCGCAATAGCAGAGGTCGTCCTAGACAGAAAGTCATCTAAAAAGGTATAGGTAACCCTCCTATTATTACTCTAGGGATCGTCATACAGCGAATCGGATAGGGGGCTTAGGTCTTATCGAGGCTATCGGTCAGATGCCTCTAAGCCGTTGGCTCGAGGCTCTTCGCAAAGGAGATGTAGTTTCTCCTTCCGTAGGCCTCACAGGTATTACAGGTGATGATTAGGACATCTATTGCTTAGCAGTTGACGGATGGTTATCAAGATTTGCATCAAACTGGATAACTATTACGGAAGACCAGTAGGTGAGAAGTGTGGTCTCGGACAGCCTACGGCTATCTTTCCGAGAGAACCACAACTAACTTAATGTCTGTGATGGACAAAATGCTTCTGTCAAATCCTTGCATAAGAGTCTCTCCAATCGGAGGTAAAGGTTCCCTTGACAATGAAAGTAATTGAGGTCATCGAGAATCAAGATTCTCTAGGATTCTATAGTCACCTGTTACTCGCACCAAAGCCATAGAGCTCATTCCGACTGATAATAGACTGGAGCTAGATACAAGCATAGATCTAAGGATCCGTTCTTTCATGTCCTGGTATATCCGGCTTCAGAAAGTACCTACAGTTCGTTGTCCAAGGGATAGTATTTCAGTTCCGAGTGATGTGCTTCGGTCTGAAGATAGCGCCCTGGGCTGTCACCTGAATAATGAACGCGGTAATGTCTCACAACAGTCTGGTTCATCTGCTGTTATCTAGAACGAAATTAGTCAGTTGTTATGCTCGCTTTTGTCCACTCTCAGACGTATTAACAGCAAGAAACTTAAAGTGACGGATGGGTTTGTACGGACCGGCTACGCATCTTATTCAGATGGGTCGCTTACGCACACATCCCCTCCAGTTATTCTTTAACTAGAATTGGAGTGTGAAGACGCATTCGCTCAAGACCAGTATTGTTTTAACATATCTAGTAACAAAAGGTCCATATTGGGGCACATGTTAGTAGTTAGTTCAAGAGTTCCGCTGCAACTGCCAGATCCGGCTTTCACGATTATGACGGGTGTGAGTCAGTAGTTTGGGGCATGACCCCAAGTCCGACAGACTAGAAATGCAGGGGTCTTGGAACCCTCGGTTCTTGCAGAAACATACAAACATCAAGAATGATATCAATATTGTTAGTGCTACATCAATAGATTCACATTATTTGCGGACACACATCATTCAGTTATTGTTGGACAACTCGATAGTAGTAGCGTACATCAGGAACCAGGGCGGCACCCATTCATTCCGCTATGATAACTAATGGAGAAGATTTTTCTATTTCACGTTTATATCTCTATCCTTCATATACCGGGTCAACTGAACATACTAGCAGACTTGCTCCTCGGAAAGGTCGCCTGTTTCATTTCCATTGGACGCTCAACAAGCGAGTTATTTGGACAGGTTTGCTACCAGTGGGATCACCCAATGATAGTTTAGTTTGCGACGCACCGAAACAATTAGTTACCGCCATTTGTGTTGCCATGCCCAAACCATTGAGCGCATGCAGTAGACGCTCTGCAGAATTCATGGGAATGAATGATAGGATACGCGTATCCTCCAATTCATTTGATTCAATAGATTACGTTTAAGATTAAACAGTGTCGTTGTGAATCATATTAGAAGCACCTCTGTTGTTACAGAAACCTTGGATTAGTATTCTCAAGTGTCTGTTATGGGATGCTCCACTGAAGCTTCCTCCAGAGAGGGCCTTCTTCCAGGGGAAGTTTTATTCTTCACGTCCTTCTCCGCCAATAGTGTCATAATGGAGTTGGTTAGATGTGATGGAACCATCGCAGTTCCTGTATTATTTGATAACTGGCACATGAACAATTAAATAATGCCGGTGAGGGGATTTCGATATGACTTCAGATTCCCCCTCTCCTCCCCCTCCCCCCCTCCCCCCCCCCCACTCTCACACACTGCCTATGTGTTTAGAGGCAATTACCGGGTAAGACGTAGTTTTCTTCCTGCAAGCCTCATATAATTTAATACATACATGCTATGCATTTGGGTCATGTTCTAGGTCGATCTCATGGGCAAATCCGCTTTTTAGTTGGATTAGTTTCCTTTGATTATTTGTTGATTTGTTATATACGAGCACTTATTTAAAATCATCACAATTAAATTGCTGCTGAGTACCTCGCAGACTGCATAACCAGTTAACTGGTATTCAGATGATTACATGCTAAATATAAATGCTCTTGTGCATTATATTATTAGGCTAATGCTTTATTTTGTGGACCTTGAGATCATAACCTATTTCGACCTATTAGACTGTTGGACTTCTATACAGTAAACAGTATACATATTATATATACAGTGGAGCCCACTTAACTGGATATCTCTTAATTGTATATCCCTGTTAATTGAATGTAATTTTCAAACACAAAACCATTTACCAAACCTTCAGTACAAATTTGATCTGTTAATTACGTATGGGTTGTAGAGTAAACTCCTGTGAATTGTATATAAATTTTTGTAATATGTTGAAAAAATTACTGTGACACACACCAAATTCCCCTTATTTATCAACCTTTTTGGCCTCTCCACATCCAATACAGGCCTTTATTCTATTATATCTTGTTTGACAGAGCTCTATGAGCTCTGTCAAACAAGATATAATGGAATAAAAGCTCAGTTTACCTCCAGAACACAGGAAACTGAACAAATCCCTGTTAATTGTATACTCCTGTTAATTGAATAATTTTCACTGGCAAAGTGGATATTCAATTAAGAGAATTCTACTGTAATATAATATAATATCTGTATAATATCTAGATGAGAATGTCCCCATTTGGTCATGGACTGTGAACCGTGATGGCTGCCCAAGCCCGAAACCCAAAAACTTTTAGCACAATCCACAGGTCATATTTAATATGGAGGGATTTCATTGTAACTTGGTACGATGACTCTAGATGAGGACTTCCTCTTTTGGTTGCGATCGGTCAGCCGTGATCGCTACACATGCCCGAAGCCCAAAAACCTTTAGTACAGTCTACAGGCCGCATTTATGAAACGATTTCATTGTAACTTGATAGGAAATAATTTCACTGCAACTTGGTAACTTTGGTTGACATACATTAACTGTGAGGGCCACATACATTAACTGTGAGGGCCACATTAACCCATCCCTCAGTTCTTTAGTACAGTCTACACCTCAAATTATTTTTATTGAAAGCATGGCACATAGGGAACAGAAATTAACATATTCCCAATTATTACAATTCTTGTCTTATTTCATAATCCTTTCATAAACATTGAACATTATCCTTCTCATCAAACGCAACACACAGTCAGGTTAAGCTACAGTGTCATTGACACTTTCATTTTCAAAAGATAACATGCTACCAGCAACATGGGCCTTAGTTTCGTAAGATTTTCTATAAACAATTGTTCTGTTGCAATTTATTGGAGAGTGCCTGATGGCATTCTTCAATGACTTGTAACATAACTATTTTATATAAACATTTTTTTTCTACTGTTGAGAACAAAAAGCTGCTGTGTACAGTGTAACGCCACTAAAGTGGCTTTCACTACTTTTCAGTAGTGGCTATTGGCTTCTGGCACTCAACATTTAAGCTTTGGGAATTACAGTATGACACTTGCCTTCAACCTATGATACCCCTGCTTGTGCCACATTAGTAGGCTGGAGAGTCCAAAAGTTACAATTGCTTGGTGGTTCTCTACTTGTTCTTGGGCTTCCTTCACCCATAAAATTGTCCAAAACTATAGACCCTGGGCAATGAAAGTGTTTAATCCAAATAAACAGCAAACAAATAGTACTTTTTACTTTATATTTTCAGGAGGGGATTACAGGAGACCATACATTGATGTCAAGGATGCTCAGTGGCTATGTAGTGGAGACTTAAAGGCAGTAGACATCAATCACATTAGTGCAACACAGTTTGTTGTGTACAGATTTGGTGTGTTTTTAGTGCGACTACTCAATCAGACAATTTCAACACCAGAGATCACTCTCTTGTTGGCTTCAAATCTTCCACCAAATAATTACGAGCGAAATGCTTTCAGGAACTCTGTATATTTCGAACATGCTCGGAAAATATTATTTGTGAGGAAGGAGAGAATGGAATCAATTGGAGATTTTACTTTGATAATTCTTCATTCATTAGCCCACATTAAGGTTGGTGACATGACTGATGACAGCAATGCTTTGTTCCTAAAGGAGTTCTACAAGGTAATATACTTAACTCCCTTGTATTTATTAAACATCTATGGAATGCGACAGATTTTTTCACTGCTTGGGTTGGATTGGTAAAAATTTGTATTCATAATCTCCAGTATTATGGTGTGTTTGTGGTATAAATTACTTTTTGTATAAGCCATTGTACAGATATATGTGACCTAAAGGGGGAGGGGGAAGGGCGGGGAAGGTCATCCAACAAAACTTTTTGAGAATTTTTTTTTAATTTTCACCAGTGCCCACCAAAATACTGATAAACGAAGTAAAGCATATTATATATAAAAAATGACTAGAGTACAAGAAAATGGAATATATTCACTTTTTCATTTTTACACGGCTGCTCATATGAGCGGGCCGTATTATGTTATGGCAATGTCCGTTCATCCATCCGTCCGTTCGTCCATTAACTTGTGTTTGTCCACGCGATAACTTGAAAACAATACATCCAACAGATACTGTTTCTTAATGGTTGATTAGTCTTGACTAGAGGATGGTTCCTTTCAATAAGATGGCAGCCATCTTGGATTTTCAGGGACTTTTGATTGTCCAGGCAATAACTTGAAAACTATAGATCCAACAGATACTGCTTTTTTATGGTTGATTAAGCATGACTAGAGGATGGTTCCAATATCGCCACCATGGCAACCATTTTGGATTTTCAGGGATTTTTGATTGTCCATGTGATAATCCAACAGATACTGTTTTTTTATGGTTGATTAGTCATGACCAGCACAATTTCTTCATAGGCGGCCGTATATTGATCCACTGCCTGGTGGTGTACTTGTTTATTTTAGTGAGTTTGATGACAGACATGCTTCTAATGGCGTAGCCAACAAATTGCAAAAATCACGAAGAGATCGAGAATTCCAATGACAGGGTTTAAAATAAATAACTTCGAACTCCAGACCCTGAGAAAGCACATTTTTATACTGTACCAATGACCCAGACTTAGCTGGTGCTAACTCCACAAAAACCAGGGCCAAACACAAATTTTGCCCCCCAATCCCCAAAATTTGCATCCAAAACAAAAAGAAATCATGTCCTAAAGGACCTCCATAGTACGACTCTACTGCGCATGCGCAGTGACGCAGTCGTCCCGAAATTGGCGCCAAATATCATTCTCTGTTTGGCCCTTCATCAGTCAACATCTCACTGATCTTTGTGCTTGTAAATCTCAGTTTAAAGGATGCCAGACACGTAATTTTTGGAGAAAATGTGATTCTAAGGAGGATAGAAGGAGGAGAGGAAAAAAGAAGTGGCAAAAAATAATCAGGGCTGTACTTAAAATTTTTTGTTGAAATTATGTTAAGTTGCCTATTTTCGAGGCATGCGCCTCTTGTTGTCATTCTTGCTAATTGTTGCACTGCTTATTCAGTGTTTCCTCTCCCCTAGCCTTCTAAAGTCCCCCCTTGCAATTCTCCCATGCTTTTGGCATATTTTTGAGAAGTTTCATTTCTAAAATTCCCTGGGAGAGTTGCTTGGTTACAGAATGTTTTCTGTTATTTTCCCCATAGTTACGTTTTCACCCATGGGTGTATAACGTTTGTGTTCTGCATCTTCCATCTGATGTTCTGCAGATTCTCCCCTGGGAGTCTCTGTTTTGCATCAGATAGAATGTAATTGATGACTGATTCCGGGCCAGTTTTTTCAGTGCCTGGAGTCATGTTTTCTAGTGTGTTTACACTGTTTGTTTTCATTGGCAACAGCCTTTTTTGAGGGGGGCTGTTTGCCTTTGTGGTAGTTTATCTCATTATAAGATACATTTATATTATCCGAAAGTGTCTCATTAATTATTTTATATAATTTTAAAATTTTTGACCACACTTTGCCATCGGATCCATCGGGGCTCAACGTTACTTTTCAGCAACTTGGGCTTCTCTGAAAAAATATTTTTTCAAAATTATTTTGTTTTGCAATTGTTTTTTCATTTATTAATGGATCATGTTATTATGTATCTTTGTGTCAGGGGTTTTTGCGAGTAACTAGGACTTATTGTTGTTCTTTCACAATGAAGGGACTTTGTTCAAATTGTAATAGGAAGAAATCTTCCTCTGACTTTCATGATCATTGTATTAATTGTAGTCAGTGTTCTCGCATTAATCCCTGTCCTATATGTGAACATTGGGATGAGAAACATTGGAAACGTGTGTCACGATATGTTGTTTCTGGAGAAAGAGCGATGCCGGCTCTTTCTCCACAAGGTCACTCTACTCTCTCAGTTTCTATTTCAGAGGAACCAGAACAGGGTGATGTTTCCATGTTATCTTCTTCAAGTGTGCGTCCGTCGTCACAAATAAATACAGAGCTAGCGGCAAAAGTGCTCATGGAGATTAGACAAATGTCGTCCGCTAGCTCGCCCGGTGTAGCGTCCATTCACCGAATGGTTCGGCAGCCGGGTTCGTCCGATGCGGTCCAAGAGGAAATTTTGGGTGATGCGAGCACTATAAAAATAATAGATGCACACCCAGTGACGGCGGATAGGGAACGAGAACGGAGGAAGCCTTTTAGTCCGGTTCCTAGCTCGTCCAGGTCCAGCCGGGCCACGAGCGAGAGAGGCCCCTCTCTCGTACAACAACATCTGGGACCAGATGTTGTGGTACAAAATGTGTCTTTAGCGGAGCATACGTCCGTCGCTCGGGACGCTCCGTTGTATAAGCAGTCCGCAGAGACTGTTAAGGCTTCCTCTTCTCGTCGGCGCACACGACCGCACCTTGGCTGCGTGACCTCCGATATTTTGCCAGCTTCGCCGATGAAGGATTCTTCGGCGACCAGGTCACACCATCCGGCAGCCAGGGATTCGAGACCGATGGACTCCGGACGTTCGCATAGGAAAAGTATGCGGGAGCCATCTGATGCGGAGCTGCCCTCGGCGAAGCAGCGAAAGACCGCTCCTCCGCAGGTCTCGACGTCGGACATTCTAGTGCAGATAGCACAGCTTATCGCAGCATCCCAGCAGCCGACAGAAACGGTGTCGGATCGAGAATTATCCGACGGCGCTGGGTCGGTACGCTCCGCCGAAGCATCGGGGGCGGACGACCGGGAACATCGGGAGGTCCGACCGGATGGTGAAAGGGATACGGATGAATTGGAGCTATCCCTTTCGGAACAACATAAAGCTGCCGTGGACTTCATCCGGCACTTTCTTCCTCAAGTTGTTCCGTCGGGCCAGACTGCTGCGCTTCCGGACAGGAGAATTATAGCGTCATTGGACTCTGATTTTTTTGAGCGGTTCAGGGACATCGCTCCCGAGTTTCCGTCGCAGTCCAATAATGTTGCAAGAACATTTGAATTATTGAACGACGCTATTTTTAAACTTGCTTCCAGGACGGGGAAAGCAGGTTTCTTGTCCGCAAATACTCTCAACCTGCCTTTCATTAATGCAAGGAATAAATTCGACACGGCAGGTCAGGGTATACCGAGAGTTCCTCTGCGTATGGACGACGAGGCGGAAGACTTAGAGCTATCATTACCGTCGTCAGCTTCTATTCCAACCGCAGTGTTGGAAACAGCTATTGCGTCTAACAGAGCCAATTTAGATGCCTTTTCTTACGCAGATCACCTTACTAAGGCGTTATCACTGCGTCTTCAAGGGGAAGAGTTTCAGGATATACAATCCTCCTTAAGACTTCTTTCAAGGGCAGTAGCTTATTCCACGTGTAACTCCGCCCTTTCAGTGGCAAATCTGGAGTTGGTTAGACGTGACGCAGCCCTGGCTACATCCACACTAGTGGATTCTAAGGTGAAGAACTCTCTTAGAGTCGCTTCGGTCTCAGGAGATCTTCTCTTTGACGGCAAGCTTTCCGCTATCTATGATAATATTAAAAAGAAAGCTAGTGATTCTCTGTTGTTTAGATCCGCTCCTAAAAGGTCGGATACAGCAGACACGAATAAGGCGGGCACTTCTGGGTCTTATGCACCCAAGAGAGGTTCCTATAGAGGTTCCGGTGCGTCCTCTAGCTCTTATTCGAGAGACCGTCAGGATAGTGACTCTCGTTCGGGACGTCCTTCAGGCCGGGACAATCGGTCGGATGCCCCGAGGTCGACGAGGCGAGGTGCGGGTCGTGGAAGACGTGGTTTCTCCTACCGCAGGCCTCGCAGATCCAGGAGGTGATGGCTCAAACCTCTATCGCGTTCCGGTTGGCGGAAGGTTGTCGAGTTTTTCTCAAGAGTGGGCGTCGATTACGGACGACCCGTGGGTGAGAGGAGTGACTTCGGAAGGTCTAAAGATATCCTTCAAACGAAAGCCTCCATTAACTCGAAGTCCAAAGTGGACTCATCTTCCGTCAAATCCTCAGAAAAGAGACGCTCTGCTATCAGAGGTGCAGTCTCTTTTAATGAAGAACGCGGTAGAGGTCGTAGAAAACCAGGAATCGCTGGGATTCTACAGCCATCTGTTTCTGGTTCCGAAACCAGACGGCTCGTTCCGTCCAGTCATAGATTTGAGCTGGATAAACAAGCTGATCGTCGCTCCGAAGTTTTATATGGAGACGATTCAATTGGTCAGAGCGAGTATTCGGGTGAACGATTATGCAACGAGCATAGATCTCAAAGATGCGTACTTTCACGTCATGGTACATCCGACATTCCGAAAGTATCTACGCTTCGCAGTCCTAGGAGTGGTGTATCAGTTCCGGGCCATGTGCTTCGGATTGAATCTAGCACCCTGGGCTTTCACTCGGGTAATGAACTCGGTAATGATCTACTTCCGAGCTCATTCGTCTGCGGTAACGTCGGCCTACCTGGACGACATTCTTCAGAGGTACGGCAATGAGTTAACGCTTCAGAACGATGTTCAGAATCTTCTTCTATTGCTCCGACGTCTCGGTTTCATAGTAAACGAGGAGAAGTCGGATCTGGTGCCGTCCAAGTCATTCACTCATCTGGGAATGAGCTTCGAGACGCACAACAATCTCGTTCGTCTGCCGTTAACCAGAGCGAAATTAGTCAGTTGTTACGCTCGCTATTGTCTGAATACAGACAAAGTCACGGCGAGAGAATTTATGAGACTGATAGGTCTGTGCGGAGCCGCCGCGGATCTCATTCCGATGGGACGGCTACGCACACGGCCTCTTCAAATTTTCCTGACTCAGAATTGGAGTGTGAAAATTCATTCGCTCGATGTAGACGTTCTCTTGTCAGATCAAGTGAAACAAGAGATTCAGACTTGGGCAAACATTCAGTGGTTAACTCAAGGAGTTCCGCTGCAGTTGCCGGATCCGAGTTTTACCATTATGACGGATGCCAGTCAAACAGGTTGGGGTGCATCATTAATCCCAACGGATTCGAGATGCCAGGGTCTTTGGGATCCGCAATTCCTGTGCAAGCACATAAACATCAAGGAAATGATGTCAATTTGGCTTGCGTTACGTCACTGGATGGACATTATTCACGATGCTCATGTCCAAATCCTATCCGACAATACGACCGTAGTGGCGTATATACGGAATCAGGGAGGCACTCATTCAGTTCCGTTGTTCAATCTAACGGAAAGAATCCTTCTGTTTGCGTTGGAACATCACGTTCTTCTTTCGGTCCGTCACATACCGGGTCGTCTGAATGTGCTAGCAGACTCCCTTTCACGAAAGGGTCGCTTGTTGCCGTCGGAGTGGACTCTCAACAAACAAGTATTCAATCAGATTTTCTACCAATGGGAACGGCCAATGATAGACTTATTTGCGACACATCTCAACAATCAGTTGCAGACGTATGTGTCCCCGTGTCCGGATCCAAGAGCATTTGCAGTAGACGCTCTGTCGATCCCTTGGGACGGAATGATAGGATATGCGTATCCTCCAGCGCCGTTAATTCAACAAGTATTGCTAAAGATAAAACAATCTCAATGCAAGATTCTGTTGGTAGCATCTCTGTCGCCACAGAGACCATGGATAAATCTACTCAGGTGTCTGTTGTGGGACCTACCGCGGAAGCTTCCTCCACGAGAGGATCTTCTTTGGCAGGGGAAATCGCGCCAACTCCATCACAACCCGCAAGGTCTCAACCTTCACGTTTTTCCGTTGTGCGGTCCTTCTTGCATGGCAAGCACTTTACAGGACGAGCAGTGGACGCGATTTCTAACTGTAGGAGGACCTCCTCTTCGCTAAACTATGCGGCTAAGTGGAAGGTTTTCCGTCGTTGGTGTAGGGATCATTCTGTAGATATATTTGATCCCTCTATACCAGACATTGCTAACTTTCTAGTATACTTGTTTGACGAAATCAAACTGCAGCCTGTTACTATAAAGGGTTATAGATCTATGTTATCTGATACCTATGCACATCATGATAGTTTACAAATTGGATCTAATGTCTCTTTATCGAAATTGGTTAGAAACTTTTCGATAAATAGACCCAGAACTCTTAGATTAATTCCTAAGTGGAATTTAGCTTGGGTTCTCCTTAAATTGAAGGAAAAGCCATTTGAACCTCTTGGGACAGTAGATTTCAAATTCTTATCTTATAAGACAGCTTTTCTCTTAGCTTTCTCTTCTGCCAGAAGAGTCAGTGAGCTTCATGCACTATCGGTGGATGATTCTCATTATCGTAGTGTTGGGAACACTATCACCTTCACTACTAATGTCGGTTTTTTAGCTAAGAATCAGGCTCCTAATAAATATCCGGAACCTATTGTTATTAAGGCTCTTCCGTCTTCAGACGGGCGTAGGCCTTTACTCTGTCCTGTTAGAGCACTACGTATCTATAAACAGAGATCTCAGTTCATCAGAAAGGGACGGAAACGTTTCTTTCTGTCTTTGATGCCTAATAGAAAGGACATTTCAGTCCATTCTATTGCTAGATGGATTCAGTTAACTATCCGTACTGCGTATGAAGATTTATCTTCTTCTCAGCAGTCTGTGCTTAAGATTTCTGCTCATGAAGTAAGAGCTCTTTCTACTTCCTGGGCTTATGCTAATAGTGTTGCTATTACAGATTTAATGAAGGCTGCTTATTGGTCTCAGCCTTCCACATTTACTAATTTTTATCTCAGAAATATTGAGTCCATTTCTGGAGACCTGCATTGTTTAGGTCCGTTATCTGTTGCTCAGAATGTCGTCCACTAAACAGTTGCAACTATAGTTATGCAGGCTTTCTGTTCCGGCAGTGACTCCGTCCGACTGCCCTCTTCGCTCTGGGCTATTTGACCCAGGGCAAGGGGAAGGGGGGGGGGGGGGGGGGGGGGGGCGGGTGTTCCCTTAGGTCACCTGCTTTATAGTGAAAAGCAAGGGAATGCCTCCTCCAAGACAGTATTTCTGAGTCGCTTCCGGGATGGTTTTAAAGTGTAATATTAATGTTTAATTTCATTCATGTCTTATTTTTAAAGTGTAGCTCGGTGTGAAGCATTTGTATATGTCAAGTGTCAAACGGGCTTTAATATACAATACTCGGACACTTTTAAATGATTATAAAGAGTCTCAATTCTCTGGACTACTTTATTTATTGGCTTGCTTTAAAAATAATTAGTATAAGGGTTATACTGGATGTTAATAGAGAACATGAATGTTATTGTGCTCAATTATTAAGGGTAGTGTATCTTTCTAATTTAAATATTAAATAAGAAAGATACATGTAAAGCCTAATACTCCTTTTCTCCTTAAGGGGTTACCTCTTTATTTTATAATTGAGCTTATTGGATTTTCCTCTATGTCCTAGGCCCTCCAGCCTGTTTACTATTCAGCTAAGTCTGGGTCATTGGTACAGTATAAAAATGTTAAAAAATTTATAGTAATTTATATATTTTTTATACTTACCAATGACCCAGACGGGGATGGCCCTCCCTGAGTTGGGAACTCTTGCCTCCCCGCTGAGTACATAGCGCTGACCAGGCACTGCCAGTAAGAATGATATTTGGCGCCAATTTCGGGACGACTGCGTCACTGCGCATGCGCAGTAGAGTCGTACTATGGAGGTCCTTTAGGACATGATTTCTTTTTGTTTTGGATGCAAATTTTGGGGATTGGGGGGCAAAATTTGTGTTTGGCCCTGGTTTTTGTGGAGTTAGCACCAGCTAAGTCTGGGTCATTGGTAAGTATAAAAAATATATAAATTACTATAAATTTTTTAACATTTTACCATTTTGTTTGTGATGTATTACAAATGCCCCAATAAAATGCCCGAAAAAGAAATAAACTCCCATTTCAAAATACCATAAGAGAAATCAGTCAATTGACGGTTTGAAACCATGTAAGACAAATCATGAACTTGGGGAAAAAGATTGTTTTCAAAGATCTAAGAACTGTAGAAACTGTCACCCTCTTCTCAAATTTTCAAGGCGTAGTAATTGAAAATGCTCAGTACATTCTGGAGGGAAAGTTGCATTGACAGTGCCATTAATACAAGATAAAGTTGAAATTGCAGGACAACTTTTCTGTTTTCTTATCCAGGGTTGCTATTTTTAGAAATGGTTCACAATGCTTCTGTTTTGTAAAATTATAATTAGCTTAACATGACAAAGTCAAGATAAGCTATTGCCATCATACATACAGAAGTCTGTGAGTCTGGACGTCTGTCCACATTTTCTTTGGCACAGGCTGCACCCCATAGTTCTTGTCTGATCATCACGAAATTTCATGTGCCGGTTCAAGGTCATGTCTTGATGAGAACATCCCCCTTTTGGTCATGATCAATCAACCATTAAGACTGCGAGAGCCCAAAAGCTGAAAACCTTTATATTTCGTATTTATGAAGGGATTTCATTGTAATTTAGTAGGATGACTTCATATGATGTCCAGATGAGAACGTCCCCTTTTGGTCGTGATCAGTCAACTGTGCTGTCTGCTAGAGCCCAAAACCTGAAAACCTTTAGCACAGTCTACAGGTCATATTTCTGAAGGGATTTCATTGTAGCTTGGTAGGATGACTGCATATAATGTGTAGATGAGAACGTCCCCTTTTGGTCACGATCGGTCATCCGTGATGGCTGCAAGAGCCAGAAACCCCAAAACCGTTAGCGCAGCCTACAGGTCATCATATTTATGAAGGGATTTAATTGTAACTTAGTAGGAGGACTTCATATGATGTCTAGATGAGAATATCCCCTTTTGGTCATGATCAGTCAACCGTGATGTCTGAGAGCCCAAAACCCCAAAACCTTTAGCACAGTCTACAGTTTGTATTTATGAAGGGATTTCATTGTAGCTTGGTAGGATGGCTGCATATAATGTCTAGATGAGAACGTCCTCTTTTGGTCACGATCAGTCAACCGTGATGGCTGCAAGAGCCTGAAACCCAAAAACCTATAGCACATTCTACAGGTCGTATTTATGAAGGGATTTCATTGTAACTTGGTAGGATGACATCATATAATGTCTAGATGGGAACTTTCCATTTTGGTCATGATCGGCCAACCGTAATGGCTACGCGGGGCCCAATGCCCAAAAACCTTTAGCACAGTCTGCGGTTTGTATTTATAGAGGGATTTCATTGTAACTTGGTAGAGGATGACTCTGTATAATGTCTTGATGAGAACGTCCTATTTCGGCCGTGATTGGTCAGCTGTGACAGCCGCACAGGTATGTGACCTAGATTTGTTTAGCACAGTCTACAGTTCATATTTATGAAGCAATTTCATTGTAACTTAGAAGGATAGCACAGTATGAGGTTTAGATGAGATGTCCTATTTTGGTCACAATCAGTCAGCCGTTGCTACTGCCTGATCACGTGACCTAGCTTCCTTTAGCACTGTCTACAGGTTGTTTTTTATGAAGGGATTTCATTGTAACTTGGTAGGATAACTTGGTATGATATCTTGATGAGACTCCCTTATTTTGGTCATGATTGGACAACCCTCACCACTGAACCATCACATGAACTAGATTCCTTTAGCAAAGTCTAAAAGCTATATTTATGAAGGGATTTCATTGTAACTTGATAGGCTGACTAGTTTTGGAATGATTTTCCTGTAACTTGGTAACTTTAACTGTGAGGGCCACATTAACCCTGGCCTCAATTGTTTTAGTACAGTCTACACTCAAATTATTCTTATTGAAAACATAGCATATAGGAAATAGAAATTAACATATTCTCAACTATCACAATTCTTGTCTTATTTCCTATTCCATTCCTAAACATTCAACATTATCCTTTTCATCAAACAATACACGCAGTCAAGTTAAGCCAGTGTCACTGACACTTTCATTATTAAAATCAGCATATTTTGAAAGGTTGTCCAGGTTTTTTTTCCCAGTGGTTACCAGCTGATTCAAGTTATTTTGGGCGTGTGACCTCATAGGACAATAAATTGAAATATTTTGCCAAAGTTTCCCCCAATTTTATTTTTTCAAATAGTTTATAGCTGATTACCAACCGATTCCAATTATTTCGGGTTTCTGACCTCATAGGACAATGAAGTCTGACTATTTCCGGTGGAGTTACCCCAATTGTTTAACAGTGATCCCCGCTGATAAAAATCTAAAACGCTTGCTTGAATGGCACCCTTTCAGAAAGATATCCTGGCAGGGGGATACCTGTGTGATGCACTCGTTTGTCAATAATAACTAAAATATATTCAATTTGCATTGCCCCACAAAAAAATGTGTTCAACATCCATGTCAGGAAATAAGCAGACGGTCATCTGCAAAATGAGGTAACCAGAGGGTGAATTTGGTGTTGCTACCCTGCACAGCAGGGTAACATCACTAAATTTACCCTCTGTGAACCTCAATCTGAATCAAGGTCGCTAACCTAAACTGAAAGAGGTACCCAGAGGATAAATTGGCCTACTGTATGGGATAGCATCAGCAAATTCACTCTCTGGGCACCTCGTTTTGCAAATGAGAGATTGCTTATTTTGAGGCTTGTCAACATCTACATATTCTTATTTCCCAGAATCAAAGTATACTCTTCAAAAAGTGATTGGCAATTGTAAGGCATCAGGAATGTGAAAATCTTTGAGAAGATTTGTTGGTTCGACATTTCTTATTTATAGCAACTAAATTCATTCATGCATCTGTTCCCTCAGTCTCTCATTCATCAACTCATTCAAGTGGATGAGTGAATGTGTGAGGAAATGGATGCATGAATGTATCAGTCTAACAAACCAAATTAAGTTGATGTTGATATTACTGTACTGATCATTCCTGACAAATAGTTAACACATCTATTAGTTATCATCATTAATTAATAGTAATTAACTGTAAACTGGAGCCTAATTTGGTGCCTGCCCCATCCATAGAAGATTTGTCCCATGATGTTTATATCATTTAACCAATATTCATGATAATCTCATTATACTCTTGGTAGGAACTGTCAATTATACAAATTGCGGGTGGGCGTGCGAACGAACAGTGAGTCGACCCATTGACTGTCCGAGAACTATTTAACTGTCGACTTACGATAAACCCCTCAACCCCTATCAGATATTTCAGTTGGAAATAAGAAGTGTTTACTTGCCTGCCTGACACAGTTATGCAGTTACTCCTTTGATGATCATATTCCTTTCATAAAGACGAGCTTGCTCATTAAATGCAGTGATTGTTTATACAATCAAATAAGAGAGTTGATGCTTATTGTAAAATGCACCATTTAGCTTATTCATTCGTCACTCCATATTCTTCGATCCGTCCATTCGCTCTGTCGTCCATTCTTTCATTCACTTGAAAGAGTGTTCCACTAGCTTATTCGTTCACTGTTATTCTGTTATCCATGTACTCATAGAATCTCCCACTGTTTGCTCGTTCTTTCATCCATTCAAGCTGATGGGTGGATGCGTGAACGACCAGATGGTTGGGAGATAAATTGACTGGCTGCCCAGTCAACATGTTAATCGGCTACTGTTACATGACAATTTTTGACACACCAACCAACCGTGGACGGTTATTGTCAATTGCTCATCAAACTTAGTATTACTCTTTTTTTCCCCTCTCATTTCTCTTACCAATTGAACCTAGAAGGACCATGCATTCATCTTTCATCTACCCCCACCACATTCATCCATCCATCCATGCAGGATACCACAAATCCACAATTTTTTGTAAGGGCATGTTGCATCCATCTTACCTGAAAATATACTCGGCTATTTTTATCACATTTGTACAGTTTAATTGTGTTTCCCTATCAAGCCATAATTGCATGTTACTATTGCAACAACACACAACCAAAAATATAGCAGAAGTGACGCCCAATCCATATCAAAACTGTAGGGTGACCCCGGTTTTGACTTTCTTCTTTGAGAGTCATGGAAGAATATATTTCCTAATCATTGTCCTTTGGAATGTATTGCATGCCTGCCAGGTTGGGGATTATGGTGGATTATTAATGATTGATGGCGGGTAGTATTACACTTGACGAGGTACAGATAAATGCAGAGTACGATTTTGTGCGGCTCTACAATGATAAAGTTTGTTCTTTGCCTGACAATGACGAATACCCATTCAAACATTATGTAAACGACTGCAGGTACTTTTCGCCCAGTGACTTCCGATCGACAACCAGTAAAATAGAAGTAGGATTCTCCTTATTCCACATCAACTGCCAAAGTCTAAAAGCTCATTGGGACTCCTTTCAAAACATGATCTGCAGTTTGCAATTAGAAGGAAATATTTTCGATATTGTTGGATTTACCGAAATATTCCAAATTCCCCCAAACACATCGTATAACATGCATGGCTATCATCCAATTGTCAATAAAATGAGGCCCGAGAATGATGATGGTCAAGGAGAAGTGGGCCTATACATTAAAGAAGGAATATCTTACAAAGTTAGAAGTGATATATCTGTAGTCATTCCTCATGTTTTCGAATCTCTGTTTATTGAAATTAAAGATAAACACAATTCCCAAATTATCAGTGTCAACACCACCAAAAGCTGATATTAATCTCTTCCTCGCAAAACTAAATGATGTTCTAAATGCAGAAAATAAAAAGGTTTATATTATAGGTGATCTTAATCTGGACCTTCTAAAAACCAGTACCCACCCCAAAACAAAAGAATATGTCAATCAGATGTTCAGCCAGGGATTCTTACCTTATATCACAAAGCCAACTAGAGTAACCAGTTACTCTGCAACCTTGATAGATCATATCTTTGCTAATAGTTTTTCACAAACAGCCCATTCCGGAATAAACAAATCTGATATTTTTATACTGTACCAATGACCCAGACATAGCTGGTGCTAACTCTTAAAATATAGGGCCAAACACAAATTTTGCCCCCCAATCCCCAAAATTTGCATCTAAAACTAAAGAAAACATGTCCTGAAAGGCCCTCCACACTTCGCCCCTACTGCGCATGCGCAGTGTCAAGGACGTTCCGAAATTGGCGCCATTAATCATTCTAAGTTTGGCCCTTCATCAGTTAACATCTGACTGATCTTTGTGCTTATAAATCTCAGTTTAAATGATGCCAGACACATAAATATTAGTGAAATGGTGATTCTAAGGAGGATAGAGAAGGAGGAGAGGAAAAGAATGTGTGACAGAATATTATCAGGGCTGTAACTTAAAATTTTTTAATGAAATTATGTTAAGTTACCTATTTTCAAAGCAGCAGCCATTTTGTTGTCATTCTAATTATTTAGTTACACTGTTTTTTAAGTGTTTTCCTCTCTCCCTGTCCTTTAAGTTCCCCCTTGCTATTCTCCCATGCTTTTGGCATAGTTTCTGTAATTATTATTACTAAAATTTCTTGGGAGTTTTAGCTGAATAACAGAATGAATTCTGTTCTTTCCCCATGTTTACGTCTTCACCTACGGGTGTTTAGGCGTTGTGTTCTGCATCTACCATCTGATGTTCTGCAGTTTCTTCCCTGGAAGTCTCTGTTTTGCATCAGATAGTGTATTTTTGGTAACTGATTTCGGGCCTGGGTGCCTGGAGTCTTATTTTAGTGTTTTTACACTCATTGTTTACATTTACAACAGCCCTCTGTGTGAGGGGGGGATTTCTAAAAAATAATATCTTTATGTTATTTTAATCATAACTAGATACATTATTATTGTTCGTAAGTGTTGAATAAATTGTTTAAAATATTTTTAAAATTTTTGTCCACACTTAGGCTTGGGATCCATTGGGGCTCAACGTTACTTTTCAGAAACTTGGGCTGTTCTGAAAAAATATTTTTTCAAAATATTTTGATTTCAATTATTTTTTCTATATTAATGGATCATATTATTATTATGTATTTTGATTGCCAGGGGTTAGTGCGAGTACCAGGACTTGTTTTCTTTTCACTTTGAAAGGATATTGATCAATTGTTTTAAGAGGAAGTCTTCCTCTGACTTTATAATCATTCTATATGTGGTCAGTGTACTCGCATTAACTCCTGTTCTGTATCGTATGATTTCGATGACAATATGGGAAGCGTATGTCACGGTATGTTATTGGGGAATTGGACACTCCGGTCCTTTCCCCGCAGGGTCACTCTACTTTATCAATTTCTATTTCAGACGATCAAGATTAGGGTGATGTATCTGTGATGTCTTCCAACAGTGTGCCTCCGTCGTCACAATTAATGAAGGGCTAGCGGAAAAGTGCTCATGTAAATACGCCAGTTGCCTAAGAGGACCCTAGTAGGTTCGACGGCCTTTGACGTCCACTAGCTCGCCTGGTGTAGCGTCCATTCACCGAATGGTTCGGCAGCCGGGTTCGTCCGTTGCGGTCTAGAAGTGGGGTGATGCGAGCACTATAAATCAACCTAATGCACACCCAGTGACGGCGGATCGGAGGGAGAACGGAGGAAGCCTTTTAGTCCGGTTCATAGCTCGTTCCGGTCCATCCGGACGGCAAGCGAGAGAGGCCCCTCTCTCGTTCAACAACATCTGGCCCCAGATGTTGTGGTACAAAATGTGTCGCAAGCGGAGCATACGTCCGTCGCTCGGGACGCTCCGTTGTATAGGCAGTCCGCGGAGACTGCTAAGGCTTCCTCTTCTCGTCAGCGCACACGACCGCACCTTGGCTGCGTGACCGCCGATATATTACCAGCTTCGCCGATCAAGGATTCTTCGGCGACCAGGTCACACCATCCGGTAGCCAGGGACACGAGGCCTGCAGACTCCGGACGTTCGCATAGGAAGTGTGCGGGAGTCAACGTACACGGAGCTACCGGCGGCAATGCACCGTAAGACCGCTACTGCACAGGCCTCGGGAACGGACGTGCTTTACTAAATAGCACAGTTTATCGCAGCATCCCAGCATCAACTGAATCTGTCGCATATTTTTTATCCGACGATGCTGGGTCGGGACGCTCCGCGGAAGCGGGTACGGACGTCCGAAAGTTTCATCCGGTCCGACGGGATACCGAAAGGGATTTGGAGGATTTCGAGCTTTCCCTTTCGGAGCAACATATGCTGTTGTGTATGTCATCTGACTTGGTCTTCTACAGCTTCTTTCATCGAACCAGAATGCTGCGATGCCAGATAAGAAACTGATAGCGTCGGTGGACTTAGAAATTTTTGGTTCGGTTCAGGGACATCGTCCCTCAGTTCCGACATAGTCCAATAATGTCACACAAACTTTCGAATTATTGAACGACGCTATATATATTATTATTTTATGCTTGCTATAACCAAGCATTTCTGGTTTCTTGTTCGCAAAGTTACGGAGATGTCTTTCAAAAGTGTACCTCTGTCGTCGTAGTTAATGAAGAGCTAGCGGCAATAAGTGCTCATGGAATATGTCTATCACCTACGGAGTGACATTCGCTAGCTCACCCGGTGTAGCGTACATTCATCGAATGGTTCGGCTGCCGGGTTCGTCCGTTGCGGTCTAGGAAGGAGATTTGGGTGATGCGAGCACTTTAATTACTTTAGTACTCACCCAGTGACGGCAGATTGAGGACAGATCGGAGGAAGCCTGTTAGTCCGGTTCCTGGCTTGTCCAGGTCCGTCCGGGCTGTGAGCGAGAGAGGTCCCTCTCTCGTCCAACAACATAGGGGACCGCATGTTGTGGTTCAGATATTTTACATTCGGAGCATATGTCCGTCGGTCGGGACGCTCCGTTATATTGACAGTCCGAGAGACTGTCCTTAATGCTTCCTCATCCTCACAGCAGGGCACACGACCGCACATTGGCTATGTGACCTCGAGTATCCGATCAGTTTCGTCATTCAGTGATTCCACGGCGAATAGGTCGCGCCATCCGGTAGCCAAGGGACACGAGGCCTATACACTCCGTTCGCTCGCATATTGGTAGTATGCACGGGGTAACGATCACGGAGCTTCCAGCGGCAATGCATCGTAAGACCGCTTCTCCTCAGGCCTCAGTGACGGACGTGCTATCCGAGTTAGCACAGTTTTTTCACAGCATCCCAGCAATCGACAGTTTCTCGGTCGAATCAGGAATTATCCGACGGCGCTGGGTCGGTGCGGTCTGCGGTTGCATCAGGTACGGACGACCGAACACTTTATAGGGTCCGACAGGATGGCGAAAGGGATTCGAAAGATTTCGAGTTTTCCCTTTAGTAGTATCGGAAGCTGCCTTTCATATCTTCTGGCATTATCTTCCAGTGATTGTTATTTCGGACTTCATTGCTGCGATCTTGGATAAGAGACTTATAGCGTCATTGGACTTGGATTTTTCGATCGGTTCAGGGACATTGTCCCTGACTTACTGACGCAGTCCAATATTGTCATTACAACATGTGTTTTATTTTTCGACGCTATATATATATATATAAGCCTGCTACCAAGCATGATAGTTTAGTTTCTTGTCTGCGTTGCTCATTTCTGCCATTTTATCATTTATACGAATAGTTTATTTTGGCAGAGCAGGGCATACCGAGAGTTCATATGCGTCTAGACGGTGTGGTTAAAGACTGGATATATTCTTTTTCGCCGTTTATGTCTTTTCCAACTTCAATGTTGGAAACGACATTATGTATAGTAGACTTAACTTAGACGCTTTTTCATACGTAATCCGCCTTACTGAGGCGTTATCATTACGTCTTCAAGAAAAGATTTACGGGATATTATTCTCAATGTAATTTCTTTTGAGGGCAGTAGTTTGTTCACGTATAACTCCGCCCTTCAGTGGCTGTTTGGAGTTGGTTAGACGTGACGCAGCCCTAGCTACATCCACACGCGTGGATAGTAAGGTTAAGAACTCTCTCAGAGTCGCTTCGTTCTCGGAGGAGCTTCTCTTCGACGGCAACTTTTCGGCAATCCATGAATTGCTCGATTTACACGTTCTCTTGTCTATCTAGTGTTACAAGAGATTCAGACTGGGGCAAACATTCGGTGGTTGACTCAGAGAGTGCCACCGCAGTTGCCGGACCCGAGTGTGGCTGTTAGGACAGTTGCCAGTCTAACAGATTGGGATATAATACTGATCCCTACGGATTCGAAGTGCCAGGGTCTTTGGGTTCCGCAGTCTCTTAGCAACCAGTTTTCTTCCGCGGAATAATGTTTTTTAGGCTTGCTTTATGTCATTGCATGAACATTATTCAGATACGCATGCCCAAATCCTGTCCTTTAATTCGACAGTAGTGGCGTATCTCCGGAACCAGGGAGACACTCTTTCGTTTCCGTTATTCAATTTAATGGAAAGAATCTGTCTGTTGGTTATAGTACACCAAGTTCTGTTTTGGTCCGTCATATTCCGGGTCGTCTGATTGTTTTACCGGACTCCCGTTCTCTTACGGGTCGCTTGTTGCTGTCAGAATGGACTCTCAACAAACAAGTATTCAATCAGATTTGCTATCTATGGGAGCGCCCAATGATGATTTATTTGCAACACAGCTTGCTAATCAATTGCAGACGTATGTGTTGGCTTGTCCAGATCTCTGAGCTAATGTTGTTAACGCTCTATTGATCTATAGGACGGAATGATAGGATACGCGTATCCTCCGGCGCTGTTGTTTCAGCAGGTATTGCTAAGATAAACAACCACAATACATTTCTGTTGATAGCATCTCTATCTTCACAGAGATCATGGGTAATTTACCCTCTTGTCTTCTGTGGGTCTTAACGTGAAATCTTCCTCTATCTGGGTAAATCGTGTCATCTTTATCACAACCCGCAAGGTCGCAACCTTCATGTATTCCGTTGTGTGGTCCGTATTGCATTCTAAGCACTGTACTGGACGAGCTTTGGACGCGATTTCTTACTATAGGAGATCCTCTTCTTCGCTATTCTATGCGGCTAAAGTGGAGGCTCTTCCGTCGTTGGTGTAGGGATCATTATGTTCATATTGTTGATCCCTCCATTCTACTCATTGCAATTTTTTAGTATACTTGTTTCACAAGATCTACTGCAGCCTGTTATTATTAAGGTTATAGGTTTATGTTACCTCATACCTATGCACTCTACGATAGTTTACAATTGAGTCTTATGTCTCTTTATCTAAGTCAGTTAGTAACTTTTTGATAAATCGACTTATAATCTTTAGATTAAGTTATCATTTGAGCCTCTGGAAACAGTAGTTTTCAAATTCTGACCTTTTAGACAGTAATTCTATTGGTTTCTCTTTTACTGTAGAGTCAGTGAGTTTCATGCACTATCGATGGATGATTTTCACTTTCGTAGTTTCGGAATCACTACTTCCGTTACTATTTAGGTTGGATTTTTGCATAAGAGTTAGGCTCCTATTATCCGGAACCTATTATTCTTAAGGTCCTTCCGTCTTCATATGGGCATAGGCCTTTACTCTTTCCGGATAGAGTTTATGTATTTATAAACAGATATCTGTTTATTACTATGGGCGTAAGCTTCTTCGGTCTTTGATGCCTAGTAGAAGGACGTTACGCTCCATTTTATTGTTAATGGATTCTATTAACTATCGGTACTGCTTATGGTATATCATTGACTTAGCAGTTGTGCTTTAGATTTCGGCTCATGAAGTAAGAGTTCTTCTACTTCTTGGGCTTACATTAATAGTGTCGCTATTATAGATTTTTGAAGGCCGCTCATTGCGCTCAGCCATCCACATTCATGAATTTTTATCTCAGAAATATCGAGTCCATTTCTGGAGGCCTCTATTGTTAGGTCTGTTATCTACTGCTCAGAATGTCATTCACTTAACAGTTGCTACTGTAGCTAGGTAGGCTGTCTGTTTCGGCAGTGTCTCCGTTCTGCTGCCCTCTTCGCTCTGGGCTATTTGACCCAGGGCAAGAAAAAGGGGGGGGGGGGAGGGTCACCTGTTTTACTATGAAAACAAGGGGATACCTCCTCCGGAGTTAGTAATTCTGAGCTGTTATTGGGATGGTTGTTTAGTGAGAAGTTTATGTTTTAAAAATTCATTCAAGTCTTAGTTTTTAAAGTATAGCTTTTGAATATAGCACGTGTCAACGGACATGATTATGCAATCCTCAGACACTTTTAAGGAGTATAAAGAGTCTCTATTCTCTAGACTTACTTTATTTATTGGCTTACTTTAAAAATTATTAGTAAAAGCGTATTCCATCTTGTTCTATGTCCTTGGCCCTCCAGCCTTTTTACTATTCAGCTATGTCTGGGTCATTGGTACAGTATAAAAATTTTAAAAAATTTATAGTAATTTATATATTTTTATACTGTACCAATGACCCAGACTTAGCTGGTGCTAACTCCACAAAAACCAGGGCCAAACACAAATTTTGCCCCCCAATCCCCAAAATTTGCATCCAAAACAAAAAGAAATCATGTCCTAAAGGACCTCCATAGTACGACTCTACTGCGCATGCGCAGTGACGCAGTCGTCCCGAAATTGGCGCCAAATATCATTCTCTGTTTGGCCCTTCATCAGTCAACATCTCACTGATCTTTGTGCTTGTAAATCTCAGTTTAAAGGATGCCAGACACGTAATTCTTGGAGAAAATGTGATTCTAAGGAGGATAGAAGGAGGAGAGGAAAAAGAAGTGGCAAAAAATAATCAGGGCTGTACTTAAAATTTTTTGTTGAAATTATGTTAAGTTGCCTATTTTCGAGGCAAACGCCTCTTGTTGTCATTCTTGCTAATTGTTGCACTGCTTATTCAGTGTTTCCTCTCCCCTAACCTTCTAAAGTCCCCCCTTGCAATTCTCCCATGCTTTTGGCTTATTTTTGAGAAGTTTCATTTCTAAAAATTCCCTGGGAGAGTTGCTTGGTTACAGAATGTTTTCTGTTATTTTCCCCATAGTTACGTTTTCACCCATGGGTGTATAACGTTTGTGTTCTGCATCTTCCATCTGATGTTCTGCAGATTCTCCCCTGGGAGTCTCTGTTTTGCATCAGATAGAGTGTAATTGATGACTGATTCCGGGCCAGTTTTTTCAGTGCCTGGAGTCATGTTTTCTTCTGTGTTTACACTGTTTGTTTTCATTGGCAACAGCCTTTTTTGAGGGGGGGCTGTTTGCCTTTGAGGTAGTTTATCTCATTATAAGATACATTTATATTATCCGAAAGTGTCTCATTAATTATTTTATATAATTTTAAAATTTTTGACCACACTTTGCCATCGGATCCATCGGGGCTCAACGTTACTTTTCAGCAACTTGGGCTTCTCTGAAAAAATATTTTTTCAAAATTATTTTGTTTTGCAATTGTTTTTTCATTTATTAATGGATCATGTTATTATGTATCTTTGTGTCAGGGGTTTTTGCGAGTAACTAGGACTTATTGTTGTTCTTTCACAATGAAGGGAACTTGTTCAAATTGTAATAGGAAGAAATCTTCCTCTGACTTTCATGATTATTGCATTAATTGTAGTCAGTGTTCTCGCATTAATCCCTGTCCTGTATGTGAACATTGGGATGAGAAACATTGGAAACGTGTGTCACGATATGTTGTTTCTGGAGAAAGAGCGATGCCGGCTCTTTCTCCACAAGGTCACTCTACTCTCTCAGTTTCTATTTCAGAGGAACCAGAACAGGGTGATGTTTCCATGTTATCTTCTTCAAGTGTGCGTCCGTCGTCACAAATAAATACAGAGCTAGCGGCAAAAGTGCTCATGGAGATTAGACAAATGTCGTCCGCTAGCTCGCCCGGTGTAGCGTCCATTCACCGTATGGTTCGGCAGCCGGGTTCGTCCGATGCGGTCCAAGAGGAAATTTTGGGTGATGCGAGCACTATAAAAATAATAGATGCACACCCAGTGACGGCGGATAGTGAACGAGAACGGAGGAAGCCTTTTAGTCCGGTTCCTAGCTCGTCCAGGTCCAGCCGGGCCGCGAGCGAGAGAGGCCCCTCTCTCGTACAACAACATCTGGGACCAGATGTTGTGGTACAAAATGTGTCTTTAGCGGAGCATACGTCCGTCGCTCGGGACGCTCCGTTGTATAAGCAGTCCGCAGAGACTGTTAAGGCTTCCTCTTCTCGCCGGCGCACACGACCGCACCTTGGCTGCGTGACCTCCGATATTTTGCCAGCTTCGCCGATGAAGGATTTTTCGGCGACCAGGTCACACCATCCGGCAGCCAGGGATTCGAGACCGATGGACTCCGGACGTTCGCATAGGAAAAGTATGCGGGAGCCATCTGATGCGGAGCTGCCCTCGGCAAAGCAGCGAAAGACCGCTCCTCCGCAGGTCTCGACGTCGGACATTCTAGTGCAGATAGCACAGCTTATCGCAGCATCCCAGCAGCCGACAGAGACGGTGTCGGATCGAGAATTATCCGACGGCGCTGGGTCGGTACGCTCCGCCGAAGCATCGGGGGCGGACGACCGGGAACATCGGGAGGTCCGACCGGATGGTGAAAGGGATACGGATGAATTGGAGCTATCCCTTTCGGAACAACACAAAGCTGCCGTGGACTTCATCCGGCACTTTCTTCCTCAAGTTGTTCCGTCGGGCCAGACTGCTGCGCTTCCAGACAGGAGAATTATAGCGTCATTGGACTCTGAATTTTTTGAGCGGTTCAGGGACATCGCTCCCGAGTTTCCGTCGCAGTCCAATAATGTTGCAAGAACATTTGAATTATTGAACGACGCTATTTTTAAACTTGCTTCCAGGACGGGGAAAGCAGGCTTCTTGTCCGCAAATACTCTCAACCTGCCTTTCATTAATGCAAGGAATAAATTCGACACGGCAGGTCAGGGTATACCGAGAGTTCCTCTGCGTATGGACGACGAGGCGGAAGACTTAGAGCTATCATTACCGTCGTCAGCTTCTATTCCAACCGCAGTGTTGGAAACAGCTATTGCGTCTAACAGAGCCAATTTAGATGCCTTATCTTACGCAGATCACCTTACGAAGGCGTTATCACTGCGTCTTCAAGGGGAAGAGTTTCAGGATATACAATCCTCCTTAAGACTTCTTTCAAGGGCAGTAGCTTATTCCACGTGTAACTCCGCCCTTTCAGTGGCAAATCTGGAGTTGGTTAGACGTGACGCAGCCCTGTCTACATCCACACTAGTGGATTCTAAGGTGAAGAACTCTCTTAGAGTCGCTTCGGTCTCAGGAGATCTTCTCTTTGACGGCAAGCTTTCCGCTATTTATGATAATATTAAAAAGAAAGCTAGTGATTCTCTGTTGTTTAGATCCGCTCCTAAAAGGTCGGATACAGCAGACACGAATAAGGCGGGCACTTCTGGGTCTTATCCGCCCAAGAGAGGTTCCTATAGAGGTTCCGGTGCGTCCTCTAGCTCTTATTCGAGAGACCGTCAGGATAGCGACTCTCGTTCGGGACGTCCTTCAGGCCGGGACAATCGGTCGGACGCCCCGAGGTCGACGAGGCGAGGTGCGGGTCGTGGAAGACGTGGTTTCTCCTACCGCAGGCCTCGCAGATCCAGGAGGTGATGGCTCAAACCTCTATCGTGTTCCGGTTGGCGGAAGGTTGTCGAGTTTTTCTCAAGAGTGGGCGTCGATTACGGACGACCCGTGGGTGAGAGGAGTGACTTCGGAAGGTCTAAAGATATCCTTCAAACGAAAGCCTCCATTAACTCGAAGTCCAAAGTGGACTCATCTTCCGGCAAACCCTCAGAAAAGAGACGCTCTGCTATCAGAGGTGCAGTCTCTTTTAATGAAGAACGCGGTAGAGGTCGTAGAAAACCAGGAATCGCTGGGATTCTACAGCCATCTGTTTCTGGTTCCGAAACCAGACGGCTCGTTCCGTCCAGTCATAGATTTGAGCTGGATAAACAAGCTGATCGTCGCTCCGAAGTTTTATATGGAGACGATTCGATCGGTCAGAGCGAGTATTCGGGTGAACGATTATGCAACGAGCATAGATCTCAAAGATGCGTACTTTCACGTCATGGTACATCCGACATTCCGAAAGTATCTACGCTTCGCAGTCCTAGGAGTGGTGTATCAATTCCGGGCGATGTGCTTCGGATTGAATCTAGCACCCTGGGCTTTCACTCGGGTAATGAACTCGGTAATGATCTACTTCCGAGCTCATTCGTCTGCGGTAACGTCGGCCTACCTGGACGACATTCTTCAGAGGTACGGCAACGAGTTAACGCTTCAGAACGATGTTCAGAATCTTCTTCTATTGCTCCGATGTCTCGGTTTCATAGTAAACGAGGAGAAGTCGGATCTGGTGCCGTCCAAGTCATTCACTCATCTGGGAATGAGCTTCGAGACGCACAACAATCTCGTTCGTCTGCCGTTAACCAGAGCGAAATTAGTCAGTTGTTACGCTCGCTATTGTCTGAATACAGACAAAGTCACGGCGAGAGAATTTATGAGACTGATAGGTCTGTGCGGAGCCGCCGCGGATCTCATTCCGATGGGACGGCTACGCACACGGCCTCTTCAAATTTTCCTGACTCAGAATTGGAGTGTGAAAATTCATTCGCTCGATGTAGACGTTCTCTTGTCAGATCAAGTGAAACAAGAGATTCAGACTTGGGCAAACATTCAGTGGTTAACTCAAGGAGTTCCGCTGCAGTTGCCGGATCCGAGTTTTACCATTATGACGGATGCCAGTCAAACAGGTTGGGGTGCATCATTAATCCCAACGGATTCGAGATGCCAGGGTCTTTGGGATCCGCAATTCCTGTGCAAGCACATAAACATCAAGGAAATGATGTCAATTTGGCTTGCGTTACGTCACATTACGGACATTATTCACGATGCTCATGTCCAAATCCTATCCGACAATACGACAGTAGTGGCGTATATACGGAATCAGGGAGGCACTCATTCAGTTCCGTTGTTCAATCTAACGGAAAGAATCCTTCTGTTTGCGTTGGAACATCACGTTCTTCTTTCGGTCCGTCACATACCGGGTCGTCTGAATGTGCTAGCAGACTCCCTTTCACGAAAGGGTCGCTTGTTGCCGTCGGAGTGGACTCTCAACAAACAAGTATTCAATCAGATTTGCTACCAATGGGAACGGCCAATGATAGACTTATTTGCGACACATCTCAACAATCAGTTGCAGACGTATGTGTCCCCGTGTCCGGATCCAAGAGCATTTGCAGTAGACGCTCTATCGATCCCTTGGGACGGAATGATAGGATATGCGTATCCTCCAGCGCCGTTAATTCAACAAGTATTGCTAAAGATAAAACAATCTCAATGCAAGATTCTGTTGGTAGCATCTCTGTCGCCACAGAGACCGTGGATAAATCTACTCAGGTGTCTGTTGTGGGACCTACCGCGGAAGCTCCCTCCACGAGAGGATCTTCTTTGGCAGGGGAAATCGCGCCAACTACATCACAACCCGCAAGGTCTCAACCTTCACGTTTTTCCGTTGTGCGGTCCTTCTTGCATGGCAAGCACTTTACAGGACGAGCAGTGGACGCGATTTCTAACTGTAGGAGGACCTCCTCTTCGCTAAACTATGCGGCTAAGTGGAAGGTTTTCCGTCGTTGGTGTAGGGATCATTCTGTTGATATATTTGATCCCTCTATACCAGACATTGCTAACTTTCTAGTATACTTGTTTGACGAAATCAAACTGCAACCTGTTACTATAAAGGGTTATAGATCTATGTTATCTGATACCTATGCACATCATGATAGTTTACAAATTGGATCTAATGTCTCTTTATCGAAATTGGTTAGAAACTTTTCGATAAATAGACCCAGAACTCTTAGATTAATTCCTAAGTGGAATTTAGCTTGGGTTCTCCTTAAATTGAAGGAAAAGCCATTTGAACCTCTTGGGACAGTAGATTTCAAATTCTTATCTTATAAGACAGCTTTTCTCTTAGCTTTCTCTTCTGCCAGAAGAGTCAGTGAGCTTCATGCACTATCGGTGGATGATTCTCATTATCGTAGTGTTGGGAACACTATCACCTTCACTACTAATGTCGGTTTTTTAGCTAAGAATCAGGCTCCTAATAAATATCCGGAACCTATTGTTATTAAGGCTCTTCCGTCTTCAGACGGGCGTAGGCCTTTACTCTGTCCTGTTAGAGCACTACGTATCTATAAACAGAGATCTCAGTTCATCAGAAAGGGACGGAAACGTTTCTTTCTGTCTTTGATGCCTAATAGAAAGGACATTTCAGTCCATTCTATTGCTAGATGGATTCAGTTAACTATCCGTACTGCGTATGAAGATTTATCTTCTTCTCAGCAGTCTGTGCTTAAGATTTCTGCTCATGAAGTAAGAGCTCTTTCTACTTCCTGGGCTTATGCTAATAGTGTTGCTATTACAGATTTAATGAAGGCTGCTTATTGGTCTCAGCCATCCACATTTACTAATTTTTATCTCAGAAATATTGAGTCCATTTCTGGAGACCTGCATTGTTTAGGTCCGTTATCTGTTGCTCAGAATGTCGTCCACTAAACAGTTGCAACTATAGTTATGCAGGCTTTCTGTTCCGGCAGTGACTCCGTCCGGCTGCCCTCTTCGCTCTGGGCTATTTGACCCAGGGCAAGGGGAAGGGGGGGGGGGGGGGGGGGGGGCGGGTGTTCCCTTAGGTCACCTGCTTTATAGTGAAAAGCAAGGGAATGCCTCCTCCAAGACAGTATTTCTGAGTCGCTTCCGGGATGGTTTTAAAGTGTAATATTAATGTTAATTTCATTCATGTCTTATTTTTAAAGTGTAGCTCGGTGTGAAGCATTTGTATATGTCAAGTGTCAAACGGGCTTTAATATACAATACTCGGACACTTTTAAATGATTATAAAGAGTCTCAATTCTCTGGACTACTTTATTTATTGGCTTGCTTTAAAAATAATTAGTATAAAGGTTATACTGGATGTTAATAGAGAACATGAATGTTATTGTGCTCAATTATTAAGGGTAGTGTATCTTTCTAATTTAAATATTAAATAAGAAAGATACATGTAAAGCCTAATACTCCTTTTCTCCTTAAGGGGTTACCTCTTTATTTTATAATTGAGCTTATTGGATTTTCCTCTATGTCCTAGGCCCTCCAGCCTGTTTACTATTCAGCTAAGTCTGGGTCATTGGTACAGTATAAAAATGTTAAAAAATTTATAGTAATTTATATATTTTTTATACTTACCAATGACCCAGACGGGGATGGCCCTCCCTGAGTTGGGAACTCTTGCCTCCCCGCTGAGTACATAGCGCTGACCAGGCACTGCCAGTAAGAATGATATTTGGCGCCAATTTCGGGACGACTGCGTCACTGCGCATGCGCAGTAGAGTCGTACTATGGAGGTCCTTTAGGACATGATTTCTTTTTGTTTTGGATGCAAATTTTGGGGATTGGGGGGCAAAATTTGTGTTTGGCCCTGGTTTTTGTGGAGTTAGCACCAGCTAAGTCTGGGTCATTGGTAAGTATAAAAAATATATAAATTACTATAAATTTTTTAACATTTTTTATACTTACCAATGACCCAGACGGGGATGGCCCTCCCAGGAGTTGGGAACTCTTGCCTCCCCGCTGAGTACATAGCGCTTACCAGGCACTGGTTATTAGAATGATTAATGGCACCAATTTCGGAACGTCCTTGACACTGCACATGCGCAGTAGAGGCGAAGTGTGGAGGGCCTTTCTGGACATGTTTTCTTTGGTTTTAGATGCAAATTTTGGGGATTGGGGGGCAAAATTTGTGTTTGGCCCTATATTTTAAGAGTTAGCACCAGCTATGTCTGGGTCATTGGTAAGTATAAAAAATATATAAATTACTATAAATTTTTTAACTTTTTTAAAAGATAATATATTCTGTCATTCATGTGCGCAAATGTTTATAGATACTTGTAAAGAATTAAAGTCAGATATCATTAATCACAAAACCCGATCGATATTATAGTGCTTTGAAAGAGTGCTTGCGTTTATATTTTTTTAAAATATAATATATTCTATTATTCGTGTGTGCAATTGTTTGTAGAAAAAGCATTAAAGTCAGATATCATTAATAAAAAAAATTGCTTAATAAAGTATTGTTTGTTAAAATCATTTGTCCCAAAAATCAGTCAACACAGATGATTGTCCATAAGATCATCATTGACAACTGCACTTGTTATTGTTGAAGTAATTACCATGGACACTAAAAAGTTCCCCTCAAAGCCAATTAGCTTATTCTATTTTTAGACACCCTATTATGCAATCGACCAGTGGAGAGGAGAGAATATTTTAAATGGATTGTTTACGTAATGAAAAGCACCGGAATAGAAAATAATAAACTAGACAAGAACAGTAACTTGGCATTGTTCCTGGACCTATCTAAAGCATTTGACACGATAAATCATGAAATACTATTACACAAACTGGAAATGTATGGCATACGTGGTCTCACTAACAGATGGTTCAGAAGCTAATTGTTTAATAGATCACAGAATGTTATGTATGGAGAACGTAAATCAGACCTTGCCAACCAGTGCTGTGGTGTTCCTCAGAGTTCAGTTCTAGGACCGGTGCTTTTCCTTCTTTATATCATCGATATTAGCAACTCAACCTCACTCAACATTTTATCATTTGCTGATGACACTACTGTGCACTACTCAGGGTCCCATAATAATCCCATAACAACGTATTTTAATGATGAAATTAAAAAACTATTTCAACGATGCTCTGCTAACCAGCTAATATTGAATGCGAAAAAAACCTCATACATTGTTTTGAACCCAAATGAAAGAAGCAATAATAATATTTGCCAAGAGCTAAAAAATAAATAACCAAATAATTAAAAAGGTTGGGACCACTGAAGCCGAAAAAATCCCTGAAGTTTCTTGGAAAAATCATTGACGAACATTTGACCTACAAGGCTCACATATCACAATTATGTTCTAAAATAGCACTTGCGAACTATAGTCTTAACAAAATTAAGAGAATTCTCCCCCATGGAGCCATGAAAATACTATATTACGCCTTAATTCACAGTCAACTACTATATAGAATCCAGATATGGGGTAGGTCCAGGGCGACAAAAAAGCTTGTGAACATGCAAAAGCAATCACTATGAATACTTAACAACAGAAAATACAAAGCCCACACAGCCCCCCCCCCCCCCACCCCCCTATTCAGGAAAGATAGACTACTTAAGGTTGATGACTTGTTTAAACTACATGCTTTGCTGTTTGTCTTTGACTGGAAACATGGTAGATTACTGGCGTCATTTAATGATATATATAGTGTCGTAGACAATCAATCTGGTAGGAGTACCAGACAATTTGGCCTCCTACATATAGAGAAAACACAGACCAAATCTCTCGATAAGCTCCCTTTATACTCCTTTCCGAAACTTTGGAATGCTCTCGACGATGCCACTAGAAACACCAGTAACAGAAACGAGTTTAAAAGAAACTTGACTTCCAAGACTCTTTCATCATATTCCACTTTTGTCAATTGTGATAATCCCTACTGTCTGGACTGTACGTAGTAAACTTATAATCAGGATTAACTATAATAGATGTTTAAGTAATGGAACTGACGTACCCTCTACTCTGCTTTTATCTGGCAAAACCTGCTGCGCACTCCCGCAGTCCAACAAGTACACCAAAGAATATGTCCAACACCCCCCCCCCCAATAGGAGTCTGTTGTCAGTAATATTGACACAATGATACTGTTAATCCTAAGAACACAAAGCTCCTAGTAACTATCTGTCAAAGGGGCTAAATCCAAAGAGATTAATGAAATACATTGCTGCTAGTGCTCAATACGTTACTCAAGCACAAGAAAGATGCAAACCTTGTCTGCAAGCGCATTCATTGAACAACCCCTGCATGATGCCCTCTGAATTCGCCAGCGGATAAGAATGTCCAGTGCACGCAGTCTTATCCTTCTATCACTCCCAGAAAGCCACGAAGTACTTGAAGGGCCTTAGTGTCGAGTAATGGAGTAGTTACCAGAGCAGCTTGTTTGGTACCAATGTATAAATCCCTAACCACCAATCTCCCTCTGGCTTTTCTGTGCTGGAAAACATTCCACTATTACATCTTCATAATGAAATCACTCAAGCTCCACTCCAACTTAGCATCACACCCCTTTTTCTCCTTTTTTTTCTTGAGTAAGTACCATTTGGTCACAGTCTGTTTGCAACTACTACACACCTTTCCAGGGGGGTGGCAGGTAGACAGCCAACCTGGCTATGCCATCCCCTACAGTATACTGTTCACTAAACTTATGAATTATATGTATTTGTAATCATTATTGTAATTGCAACCATCTATGTATACTGTGAATAAATTATCTGAATCTGAGGTGCAGCGAGAATCTACATGGATTTTCACTGGTTTTGTATCATGAATCCATTCTCTGATTCTTGTCTAAATCTAAACCCTGATGGTGGCGGTGGGGACTCTTTTCTTATATGTGACCAATGAGCATTCCAATAATCCACTTGTATAGAGCTCATTGTTATACTGCTAAGAAAAATGTCAAGCAGTGATTGACCACCTTGCTGGGGTACATGGAACAATATTTGTTTTTTACTGGGGTGCATAAAATCATGTGATGTTTTACATAGTCTGGGGAGATAAATCTGCTAAAAAATTCACTGAGCAGATGATTTCGTCCAAAAATAAATGTGTGGTTTGAAATGTACAGAATCAAGGTAACATGAAAAGATTTGCAAACCATGCAGCCTGAAATTAGTGCTTTCTCAAGCATGGGATAATTATAACTTGGCAGCTGAAATTTTTGTGAATGTTTGAGTAATAAAAAGCCAGCCACCATCTTTGAATATTATTCAACAAAGTGAGGTGATAAATAAGCCAGCATTATACTTTTTGCTTGAATGCTAGTAAGGACATTAGAAAACCACTGCATTCAGAACATATTATGACAAGGTTTATAATTCATCTAAATTTGAGAGAATCCATTTGGATTCTCACAAAAATGGTTGCTAGAATCCATATCTACTGAGTGTCCCAGGATCCCATGAGGCCACCATGGTTGAACCCCTTGTTGCATGCCAATAATACATGTTATCCCTTTACCCAAAACAGCTTTTTAATTATTAAAACATCAGATGAATTTTTAAAAAAAATAAACAATACTAACCAATAAAACCTTAGAAATATGGATGTCATTGGAACTGGCTTATTCAGCCGGTTCCAATTATAGCCATATTTGTAAAATTTTATTGCCAGAGTGTCAGGATATTTCAGCTCATGTTAGCTTTGTATTGGTTAATTTACTGCCTCTATGTTAGGTAAAGGGTTAAATTGACTCAATTCTTTTCACACGAATCATAGCCGAAGTGCAGCAAGAATCTACACAGATTCTCTCTCGTTTTATTGCACAAATCTTTGTGTGAATCGATTTTCGGATTCTCGTTGAAATAAAAGCCCTGTATGATAATTTGCAGTATGACAAATTTGGTAATTTTATGTACCCTGAGCTGCAGACAAAGGTTACAAAACATTCTGACAGGCTACATGGCACTGTGTACCCTGCCATAGACCTGTATAACTAATAGTGGTTGGGCATTGGTTTCCCATGGACACATTCATTCTAGTTATAGTAGGGACCTGCGAGCCTGGGATAAAACTTCGAGCCGAATCTCAAGCCGAATCATCCCTCTGGTATCGAGTCGAGTCGAATCTCGAACCTTGAAACCGGCGCGACGGCGACATTCGTGCTTCCATAGTCTGCAATACCGGTACTCTGCATGCTGGATGAGTTCAGAATCAATTAGTCTGGAATCGAGTATTCTCGCACTGCGAGAATACTCGATTCCAGACCAATTGATTCTGAACTCATAGACTCGCAGTTTTATTCTACCCACTTGGTGGTCGTGGCTCGTGCTCAGCCTCATCGCGTAATTCAAAGTACTGCTTTATCTCCGCCATTGTAACTTTATGTTTATACTGGAGTGGCGTGACGTCGTCCTTCAGAGATGGGATCGGGAAGATTCGTCCCCGAGAATATTCGTCCCTGGGAATATTCGTCCCCAGGAATATTCGTCCCCGCTCAGTGGGAATATTCGTCCCCTTCAGGTGGGAACATTCATCCCCTACAGGGGACGAATATTCCCGGGGACGAATATTCTCAAAAACCCGGGGACGAAAATTCCCGGGGACGAATCTTCCCTGACCCTCAGAGATCGTACGGTAGCCCGGGGGTTTAATAATCAACAAAATTGGAGAGCTAATACGTTCAGAGAGCGATTTATTACACTATCGTTAGCATATGACGGCGTGTTCTTGATGCGAGCGAGTGCACATATAATTCGCCGTTTGAACAGAGGTCGGTTCGAAAAATACGAATCGGACGGTGAGGTATCGAGTCGAATCGAATCTCGGCGATGGTTTCGAGTCGAGCCGAATCTCGAACGGTTCGCAGGTCCCTAAGTTATAGCTGAATAACACCTTTACCTTGCACAAAAATAACCTGCTTCAGGGACCGATCTAGTAAGTAGCCAGTAAGAGTTTGATTACTAAAATTCTGCTTTGGCTCCTGAAATTTAAATATGGACTTCTGAGTTGGCTTGTAACCATAAGACCCCAGTTTCTCCATTGGTTACTTTAGGTAGCCAAGACTTCACTTGAAATTATTGTGAAAATGTGGAGCTATTGTGAAAATGAATGGTTATTGTGGAGTAATAAAATTATTTTTCAGTCATTTGAGAAACAGCTTTAATTATGCCAAAAAGGATGTAATTAAATCTACAAATGCATGTCACAGCTGAAAGCTTCCAAAAAGATGATGTGTGTCAAAAAGTAATTTAACTACAGTTAACTGGTAGAGTTCTGGATGATCATATTTGGGCTTTATGCTTGAATGAAGGTAAAGCAACTGAAAGGCTTCATGTTCTGAACATGTACCTCATATTATCTTTGCTGCAAAATTATATCATCTGTGTGGATTTGTCTTGTTACAATTTATGAGAGTGTGCCTATACGCACTCTCCCGTAAATTGTAACAAGGCAAAACACATGAACAAATTTTTTGCAATCAACAATGATTTAGCAATCTACATTTAAGAAGTAAATCTGGCTTCTACATTTCAAAAGTAGGCTCTGAGTCTCGCTTTTATTTTCAAATGATCAGGTCGATCCCTGTAGTTTTGCCATCCTCCATTTATAGAGTAAACTGAGGATTCACATGTGAATACACTTCATTGAATTTATTCTAGGGATTGAAAATTATCTGCCAGGATATGTTCTTCTCCAGAACACACAACACTTCTACATCACAACAACTGTTGAGTCATTCCTCAATGAGTGGCAGAAAGACACTGACTCAAGCATTGGGAATTGGAAAGAATCTGGATGATAAGATAAATATTACAAGTGAATTGGTTGACATGAGAGTTGATGGACCTACCAAATTAGACTTCTCACATCAGGTAACAATTTTGTATGGACAAAACTGGATTGTATTTTAACTTGTAATTGGCTATTGATAGAAATGCCATCTCCATTCCTACTCAATAGATTCAGGTGTTTTTTTGACCGACGAGAGGGGCCGAATATCGGCCCCATTCCCAATCGAAAATAGTCACTTTTTTTCCCAATTTGCTCCCAAAAATTCCCAATTCACGGCAGTTGAGAATTCATTTCTGTGTGACCAGTCGATTATTTTTAAGTGACCAGCACCGAATAATATTTGCCAGTGGACTTCGCAGTGTGAATTGTTCCAGTACGAAGGGTATTCACTTGTGTTGTTTTGAAACCATTTGACAGTGTCAAGGAGCGTCCTTGACAGTGTGTTCCTAGAATCGCCACTCTAAATTATCTCCCTTGATGTGCCTAGAATCACAACTGAATGACGCGACTCGCAGTGCATGAGTCAAAGTGACAAAATGCATCGCTGTCAACTATAACGGCTCACGAATGTACCTAAATTTTGTTACAGGCGATTTCCGTGCTTCTTAAAGCATGGTACCTATTTTTAGGTTCATCTCGCGTCTGAAATCCTGTCTGGTAACCTGTATTTTATTCAAACTGTTCCCCAGGTCTGATACTCCTGTTGACTGATGCCATGAAACCTAAATCGACTTTCGTCCCCAGAACGAACCGTCCACAATTATTTTACCCAAACCGTCCACCAGACCAAGTACTCCTGCTGACTGAACTTGGCTTGCTTAGGTGGGGACTTATGTATATGCGTGATCATTAACCAATCCTTTTTCATCACTAGGATTGATTAATCACCAGTACAATTTAATAATTCTAAGCAGCCAGTGGGTAAATACAATTATACAACAGGTTTTCATTGATTAATAGACTGATTTCTCACAAGGATATGCTAGTAAGTTTATATATTTCTTGTTGATAATCGCTCAGATAAATTCCCAATTTTGGCCTCTGCGAAGCTAATTTTCCCAATTAGAAAGGCCCCTGGACCCTTTCCCAAAAAGGGTAGAAAAATTCCTGAGATTGGTGTTGTCCTTGTTTTTCTGAGCAATATATATTAAGAACATGATGAGTTTTTTGCTGGAAACCACAACATGGTTTCTTGACAAAAGACATGGGGTTGATTAACCCTCTGCACCATCATTTCCTAGAATGGTATTATCTTTGTGTATGCTTAGAGTGAGATGGATCAGTCTAATATCAATATATAGGAAGGATAAAATAATAATTGCAGTCTGCAGCCATCTGGCTGCAGACTGCAATTATTATTATATCATCAATGCCACATGTATAGACCTCTTGTAATGTAATAAGACAAAAATGGTACAAAATTATGCCCTTGACTGAAAAATTGGTCTTACGCATTCAAAGGTTGAAAGATTGGTGGCGCGGTGGCTCAGTAGGTAGAGGTGCAGGCTGCAAGACGAGAGGTCCTCAGTGCGGCATCCACGTTGTGTCCTTGGGCAAGACACTTAAACCCCATTGCCAATGCGGGGGCACGGTAGTGTTGTGTACTAAGGCGTACTGCACGTCGATGGTGCACGTGTCTTCAACCAATGCTAACCCTGCTTGTGTGGAGTTAGTATGTTGGGGAGCTGACAGTTGCTTGGTGGTTCTCTCCGGGTTCTCCGACTTCCTCCATCCGTAAAACTGTCGTGGTCATGATTAGCCATTGTGCATAAATATGTGACCTTAAACACCAATAAATAAATAAATAAATTAAAAGATTGTTTAATAGTTTACCAAACATGATGACACTTGCAAACATTTTCTTGGGATAAATAAAAAATTTGGTTTTTGCCCCCAAAACATAGTTTCTGACCCCTCAAACAAACTTGATGAACTCATTACAGTGAGAGGTCATATGCTGTGAATTGGAGGCAAAAAATGAAAAAGATTGAATGGCTCTCTTTGTGAGTAGTGCTGGATGGATACAGTCATTTTGGTAGGTAAAAAAGTTCAGCCTCAGCACACTGATATTGGGAAATATTTTCAACCTGTAGGTATTTCTCAAACATGTATTGCAATTAGGAATTTAACCAATTCACAATTCAGTAATGTTTGACAGAGCTCATTGAGCAGATGAAAAATACTTTAACAACAGAATCTTTTCAGTTTTGCCACAAGAAATAGTTTATGACCCATCATTGAAATGTGCTTGTTGAACGCATCCACATTAGGGGTCATAAGTTATGTTTTGGAGACAAAAATGAGAAAAAAATTATATTTGAATGGCAATTTTAATGACCAACACTGGCCAGTTTTCGTCATTACATTAGGTGAAGTGTTAATAATTTTTTTTCAAAATCAAACTTTCAGAAAATAAAGTTACTTATTTCAAATTATTTCAGAGTGTTTCGCAAAGGCTTCATGGTACTGAATCAGTGACCAGTAATGCAAGACTTAGAGAACATTTAATGGCCACTGGTGGATATACAGCATCAGGTAGTTTCATCCAAAACAGATTAGCAGAACTGAAGGGGATTCCTAGTTCAGCACATCCTGCAAAAAGGTAGTTATAAATTATGTTTGTTCTTTCTCTCTTGAAATACACCATGCTGCTAAACTTTCTTGTGGCTGTTATTTTTAATGATTAAGATTCAAACACTTTTCATATATACTGAAACAGGATTTGACAAAGACAGTTTTGGTAGGGGTGGGGGTGGTGGGAAGTGTGCTGAAAGAGGGCCTCTAACACACACAAACACACCTGTTTTTACCAGCTGTCTACTTACCTAAACTTTGTTTTTAACAATATTTTCTTGAATTTATGATAATTATTAATAAAGTAACAAGTGAGTAATCCACTATTTTTAGCTCCGACTAGCAGCTCTATAAGTGGCAATGTCGGTCTGTTGGTCTGTCTGTCGGTCTGTCTGTCTGTCGGTCGGTCGGTCTGTCTGTGACCAACGAGTTTTGGAGTTATGGCCCTTGATGAACTTAGAATTTTGTCGGTCGGTCTATCTGTGACCAACGAGTTTCAAAACTCAATAACTTTTGCAATACTCTATGGAATGACTTTATATTTGGCATGTAAGTGTATCTTATTGATGTCTAGCCACTCTTCAATGCATGTGTTGTTCCAAATATTTTTCTTGGAGTTATGGCCCTTGATAAACTTAGAATTTTGTGAGATTGCACCACTCGTCGCAGCTACGTCGTCGATGTCGCGATTTTTGTTTTGTGCCTTCATTTTTTTACCTGTCAGTTCATTTTCTCTGCTAACTGTACCTTATGATTTAGATTTTTGAAATGTAGTGTTATCTTGTGTATCATTGTAAAGTGGTAATTTTTTAAAAATTATTTTGTAGACATCAAGTAAAGAGCTCCATTGATGCCCCAAAACAGATACAAAACTCTCGTGATGTGCTGGAGCTTCAACTTCTGGAACTTGAATCAAAGAATGATGATATGAATGCAGAATTAGTGAAGGTACTTTTTTAGCAGCTTGAAATTATTGGCCAAAACTCCAACAGTTATTGAACACTTGTTATTTCTCTTTACCTTTAGTTCTTGATAGCTCTGCCTGACAAGTGTCAGCGGATTGGGTATTGGGGCAGGGATATGGAGGCACGCTTTTGAATGATTGAATGATTCGGGCCAAGGAGTGGTTGGATGTGTGAATACAGTATATAAACTTACTTGCCTCTGCCTCTGTTACCAGGGCGAGGTTTTAGCAATAGTGTGTAATTCATAATTGCTTTTTGCGTAATAATGTGGAACATATCTTTACTTGTTGCCACCCAAGGAAGATATAAAACAGTATTTTTTACATAATTTACAATTGAATACAAAGAGCAAAGTGAAGCGCGGAACATATCTTTACTTGTTGCCACCCAAGAAAGATATGATACGGTTATTTTGCACGTAATAGACTCGGATACAAGGAACAACATGAAACGGGGAACATATCGTTACATGTTACCACCCAAGGGAGATATTATACAGTGATTTTACAAGCAATACACTTGAATATGGAGAACAACACGTTTGAACAATTCGGGTCAAGGAATGGTTGAATGTGTGAATATTGTATGCGAACTCGCTTCTGCCTTTGTTACCAGGGCGAGGTTGAGATAAATGATTGAATGCTCATAATTCTAAGGCTGAGAACAAATTCTGTGCATAATAATGTGGAATATATAGTCACTTGTTACCACCCAAGGAAGATATGATATGGTATTGTTTGTCCATAATTTACACTTGAATACAGTGAACAGCATGAAATGCAGAACATATCTTTACTTGTTGCCACCCAAGGAGGATATGAAATGGAGATTTTATAAATGGATTTGTGATTAGGAGCTAGGAGGCCACTTGCAAAATAATAAAACGACCTGTAAGACGTACGCGTATCTCGATCAATTTCATAATTCCCATTTAACAATTAGGATAAGCGTGACGCTAAATTTTATGTTCCCATGACGCGCTACACATTGGTACGGCACTTAACATAACGGAATAAGAATTAGTCAAAAATGAAAGCCGCTTAGAAGGAAGTAATCTTCCGAGCATGACGGCAAATTGACGAAATTATATCAAATATTTGATGAAGTGCAGATATATTATTATATATCTATTATATAAATCATTTTATTATATGCTCAACTGTGAATCATAGAGAAAATGTTGTGAATGTAAATCTCTATATCTTCCACAGGGAAGATATAGAGATTTACATTCACAACATTTTCTCTATCATTCACTCTTCAGCATATAATAAATACCTGAAATATGTATAATGAAAATCGCTGACACCCACGAAAAAACACCGGATACCCTCTACATATTTAAAAAAGGTCATATTTAACTTTTTTTGTTCTTAATAATACACATATTCAAATTGTTGAGGGTAAATCCATATTCAATGGGTAAACCAGGTAATAACCATTAATCCCCCAAGCTAAATTAGTGCACTTTTCCCTGCACATTTACAAAAACTATTTTGTAGGTGAAAGTGCACTGTAGGCAAAAGTAGACATAACCCTAAATGTACAGAGATCCATTTGATAGGTTTGGGGAAATTTTTGGAAAGTTATTCAACATCCTCCTTGGGCAAGGAATACTAATCTTGCTAGTGCAGAGTTAGTATGTTTGGGAGTCTGAGAGTTGCTTGCCACAGTTCAGTGGTTCTCTCCTGGTTCTCTGGCTTCCTCCACCCATAAAACTGTCTGACACAAAGTGATCCTGAAAGGTGAAAATGCCTTTAAACCCCAATGAGAAGAGATTTAACAACCAATTGTTAATCAGATTTATGAAAAATATTTCTATGTTGAAGAAATAATTCTGTAAAAACTTCCTTTGCTTTACAATGGGAACATTTTTCTGTGGCAACTTTATTGTAGAAAATGTTTGTCAGCTATCCACTTTTTCCAGAATGTATGGTTTGGGTGGTCTCAAATAAATGTCTTCCAATTTTTAGATTTTTTTTTCTGTAATTTGTTTCCTTTTTCAGACATTCAAAGCAGAATCAGAGTTGAGAGAAGGCTTGCGAAAGTTAGAAGGCATACAAACAAATTCTGAGCTATTGAGCCAACATAGAGAACAGCTGACTACCGTCTTAATGAAAAAGGAAGCTTTGATGAAAAGACTTTCCAGAAATGAAACTGAAATACACACAAAACAGAAAGAAATAAAGAGGAAATAAAATCTTTGTGCAACAAGGACACAGTTTTCTTTTACCGTCTTTCAATTAAATTTAATACCAACAGAGGTCCAATGAATTTATGAACAATTTTTAACATTATAGTCAGATATGCTGAGCCTATTTCAGAGTCAGGAGCTCTCTCTCATATCCAGTTTTAGTAGACTTGACCAAACTCTTTACTTATTAACATTTAACCCTTTACCCAGTGCAGACGATGTCAAAATTTATTATTTTAAATATCATTTTTAAAAAATTTTCAAAAAAATTCAACAAAACCGTATCATGTGCCCCCTCATTGGAACGAGCTCGATGAGCTCGTTCCAAAGAGGGGTCACATGATATTGTTTTGTTGAAATTTTTTGAAAAATAATATTTTTTCAGTTGCAAAATTTGCGTATTATGTGGGTGGATGTGGCCGATTTGTTGGGTAAAGGGTTAATGGAAAGCTCTCTTACAGAGAGCTTTCCAGTGAATGGTAACAAATCAGGATTATTGTCTGTTCTACATATAATATGCCACAGACTCACCCTTGGAATTTAAGAAGAGAAAATGATAAGCGCTGATTTTGACCAATAAATATTATTCTTTGCCACTTTTGGTTACAGATAGGCCGAGAAAAATGCTTATGCTGGAATGAATGCATGGAAACCAAGAGTTTACATGGTGTACTGTCCAATAGAAAAACCCTGCTTCATACATCTGCACAGAAATATAGAGTACACCACACCATTGGTTCCTAATCACTGTGACAGGTACCAAGTTTGGGGATGATAGGCATAAAACTGTTCTTACCTGTCACAAGGACAGGCACTTTAATAAATTATACCTGAAGGTGTAATTTCATGTGATTTAAAGACTTTGAAAGGATTTTTTTTTTCAAGATATTTACCCAGTATACATGACTACTTATACTAGTTTCAGTCAATGAAATGTAATAATAAATCATGTATGTAAGTATTATATTTGACTGTGATATATTTTCTTGTTCTTTTTGTGATATATATTTATATAATTTTATATTTAAAATTTTTATATTTAATTTTTGAAAAATTACCATGCATCAACAGTTTAATAACTGACTGCTGTATTCAGTCAAACTCCAACAATTATACCAGTACTTGTACTTCAAAATTTGAAAGACATTGAAAAACCATGAATTCAAACAACATAAATGTATACTGGTAGTATTCATTGAGCTTATTCCAGTGAGGCATTACAAGCTGCACTATGGAGGTAAAAAATAAAGATATTTTTTTATTCTTTTCTTGTTCATTGTCTGCAGACAAAGGTCCTCTCAACAATTTAAGCTTCTGAGCATTGGAACAACTAGGGGATGACACATAAAAGAATGTGCAAGTTTAACTAAACTAAATTTTTAATATTTTCTAATTTCAAAGCATGTTCAAACATTCCACCCTAAACTTAGAATGCTCTCAAGAGGGAGCTGCCCACAGATCAGTAGCAGCATTTATTCTACAGATTTTGAAAAAAAAAAAAAATTTTAACCCTTTACCAAATGTAATGGCAATATCTAGCCAGCATTATTCATAAAAATTGCCATTCAAAGCTTATTATTTTTTTCAATTTTGCCTCCAAAACATAGCTTTGTCCCATCATTGGATCATCTTGTTCCAAGAAGAGTCAAACACTATAGTGTGTCACAAAAAGTGAGTTTTTAGTCATACAAGATGTTTATTTGCAAGTTTTGTCTTCTAGTCCAGTTAGATAAAGAATTAAAGGTGTGGTGAATTGCACTTTTAACAAATTTGATTTGATTGAACAGACTGAAGCTACTAATTTCCAGAAATGCTTCCTTGAATATTATCCATTCTTAAGTGTGTGGACTTTGGCTTGTCCACACCAGTGAAAATATCAGAATGACAAGCAATTCAAATCCATTTTTTCCAATCATTTTAAATATTTAAGTATCTCAATAAAATAGGCCGCACAAAGTAGACCTTCTATTTCTCAGATGATCTTTTCGTAAAATTACATGCAGGCGGGTGGTTTTTTATTCTATATTTTATTTTTGTAATTATTTCTTTGCCTTCAAATGTTCATGTTCTTAGTTTGTTTTAGGCCTCATAAGCTACAAAATAGCCTGGGTGGTGGTTTATTTCATGCCTTGAGCACAAGAAGGCTTTGCTATGCTAAAGCTTTGCAAAGCCTTCTTGCACTCAAGGGACATATTTATCAATTTTATTAACGTGGGTAAAATATCAGACATAAACCATTTAATTTTTATTTTTTAAGTTGTATTGGTAATAAACAGAGAGCATGCAGCAGCCAAAAGGACCATGCAGGAAGGCCTGAGAAACAGATTTTTTACTTTTTTAGGCCTGATACATGTATTTAAATAATTAATATGTCTGCCTTGATTCATAACCCTCAACTGAATGTAATGGCCCGGAACTTGCCAAAAATCTTCATTCAAATTTTATGACATTTTTTTATTTTTGCTTCAAAAACAGCCTATGACACCTCATTGGAACTAGCTCATAAAGTTTATTCCAATGAGGGGTCATAAGATATGTTTTATAACAGAAAATGAAAATTTTAACTTCTTAAAGAAATTTATTTGGCATGGGTTGGGAAAAGATTAATACATTTACTATTAATTCATACATAAAGTTTATTTTAATAATTTCTATTTTTTCGTGTTTATTGAAGAATTTATTTTGCTAAAAAAAATTGATGGCATTTATTTTTTTGTATATTATTGAAATTGTTTTGTATTTATTGTAATTTTATTGTGGTCCATCCCAATGTGTTAAATTATTTCCAAGTGACTTGTCCAATCAATTTTCATCTTTTTGTTGTTTCATAATGGTATCTGGTCGTGAAAAAACATTAAAAAAATGGTGAACATCATGCATTTTATTTACTGCTGCAGGGACCTCAGAGAAATCCTTAATTTGTTTTTGCATTAAAGAGCCCACATTTTTCATCATTTTTAAACCAGTCAAGGTTCTGGAAAGGTTTACCAATGAATAGAAAATCACAAAATTGAGTAAACTTTGAAGCCATTTGTCCAACATTTAGTGGTGTTTGTGACGAAAAATCGGTATCCGCTGCAAATTCTGTTTGCTGCATTTCAAATTTCAACTGCATGATGATTCCACAACTTGTAAGAATTGTCTAATTTGAAATGCCAGTAATAAGGAATTATTTTCTTTAGAACTGGAAATGGTGTAAATAACTTACATAATATGGCCACATGATTAAGTTTTCAATCCTTTATCCAGCAAAATGGTCATTGCTATTCACCAAAATCACTATTAACCCTTTACCTAACATGAAAATCAGACGACACTTGCAAACAAAATTCTTGAACAACTAAATTTTTATACTGTACCAATGACCCAGACATAGCTGGTGCTAACTCTTAAAATATAGGGCCAAACACAAATTTTGCCCCCCAATCCCCAAAATTTGCATCTAAAACCAAAGAAAACATGTCCTGAAAGGCCCTCCACACTTCGCCCCTACTGCGCATGCGCAGTGTCAAGGACGTTCCGAAATTGGCGCCATTAATCATTCTAAGTTTGGCCCTTCATCAGTTAACATCTGACTGATCTTTGTGCTTATAAATCTCAGTTTAAATGATGCCAGACACATAAATATTAGTGAAATGGTGATTCTAAGGAGGATAGAGAAGGAGGAGAGGAAAAAATGTGTGACAGAATATTATCAGGGCTGTAACTTAAAATTTTTTAATGAAATTATGTTAAGTTACCTATTTTCGAGGCAGCAGTCATTTTGTTGTCATTCTGATTATTTAGTTACACTGTTTTTTAAGTGTTTTCCTCTCTCCCTGTCCTTTAAGTCCCCCCTTGCTATTCTCCCATGCTTTTGGCATAGTTTTTGTAATTATTATTACTAAATTTTCTTGGGAGTTTTAGCTGAATAACAGAATGAATTCTGTTCTTTTCCCCATGTTTACGTCTTCACCTACGGGTGGTTAGGCGTTGTGTTCTGCATCTACCATCTGATGTTCTGCAGTTTCTTCCCTGGAAGTCTCTGTTTTGCATCAGATAGTGTATTTTTGGTAACTGATTTCGGGCCTGGGTGCCTGGAGTCTTATTTTAGTGTTTTTACACTCATTGTTTACATTTACAACAGCCCTCTGTGTGAGGGGGGGATTTCTGGAAAATAATATCTTGATATTATTTTAATCATAACTAGATACATTATTATTGTTCGTAAGTGTTGAATAAATTGTTTAAAATATTTTTAAAATTTTTGTCCACACTTAGGCTTGGGATCCATTGGGGCTCAACGTTATTTTCAGAAACTTGGGCTGTTCTGAAAAAATATTTTTTCAAAATATTTTGATTTCAATTATTTTTTCTATATTAATGGATCATATTATTATTATGTATTTTGATTGCCAGGGGTTAGTGCGAGTACCAGGACTTGTTTTCTTTTCACATTGAAAGGATATTGATCAATTGTATTAAGAGGAAGTCTTCCTCTGACTTTATAATCATTCTATATGTGGTCAGTGTACTCGCATTAACTCCTGTTCTGTATCGTATGATTTCGATGACAATATGGGAAGCGTATGTCACGGTATGTTATTGGGGATTTGGACACTCCGGTCCTTTCCCCGCAGGGTCACTCTACTTTATCAATTTCTATTTCAGACGATCAAGATTAGGGTGATGTATCTGTGATGTCTTCCAACAGTGTGCCTCCGTCGTCACAATTAATGAAGGGCTAGCGGAAAAGTGCTCATGTAAATACGCCAATTGCCTAAGAGGACCCTAGTAGGTTCGACGGCCTTTGACGTCCGCTAGCTCGCCCGGTGTAGCGTCCATTCACCGAATGGTTCGGCAGCCGGGTTCGTCCGTTGCGGTCTAGAAGGAATTTTGGGGTGATGCGAGCACTATAAATTAACCTAATGCACACCCAGTGACGGCGGATCGGAGGGAGAACGGAGGAAGCCTTTTAGTCCGGTTCATAGCTCGTTCCGGTCCATCCGGACGGCAAGCGAGAGAGGCCCCTCTCTCGTTCAACAACATCTGGCCCCAGATGTTGTGGTACAAAATGTGTCGCAAGCGGAGCATACGTCCGTCGCTCGGGACGCTCCGTTGTATAGGCAGTCCACGGAGACTGCTAAGGCTTCCTCTTCTCGTCAGCGCACACGACCGCACCTTGGCTGCGTGACCGCCGATATATTACCAGCTTCGCCGATCAAGGATTCTTCGGCGACCAGGTCACACAATCCGGTAGCCAGGGACACGAGGCCTGCAGACTCCGGACGTTCTCATAGGAAGTGTGCGGGAGTCAACGTTCACGGAGCTTCCGGCGGCAATGCATCGTAAGACCGCTACTGCACAGGCCTCGGGAACGGACAGGCTTTCCTTAATAGCACAGTTTATCCCAGCATCAACTGAATCTGTCGCATATATTTCATCCGACGATGCTGGGGCGGGACGCTCCGCGGAAGCGGGTACGGACGTCCGAAAGTTTCATCCGGTCCGACGGGATACCGAAAGGGATTTGGAGGATTTCGAGCTTTCCCTTTCGGAACAACATATGCTGTTGTGTATGTCATCTGACTTGGTCTTCTACAGCTTCTTTCGTCGGACCAGAATGCTGCGATGCCGGATAAGAAACTGATAGCGTCGGTGGACTTAGAAATTTTTGGTTCGGTTCAGGGACATTGTCCCTCATTTCCGACATAGTCCAATAATGTCACACAAACTTTCGAATTATTGCACGACGCTGTATATATTATTATTTTATGCTTGCTATAACCAAGCATTTCTGGTTTCTTGTTCGCAGAGTTATGGAGATGTCTTTCATAAGTGTGCCTCTGTCGTCATAGTTAATGAAGAGCTAGCGGCAATAAGTGCTCATGGAATATGTCTATCGCCTACGGAGTGACATTCGCTAGCTCACCCGGTGTAGCGTACATTCATCGAATGGTTCGGCTGCCGGGTTCGTCCGTTGCGGTCTAGGAAGGAGATTTGGGTGATGCGAGCACTTTAATTACTTTAGTACTCACCCAGTGACGGCAGATTGAGGACAGATTGGAGGAAGCCTGTTAGTCCGGTTCCTGGCTTGTCCAGGTCCGTCCGGGCTGTGAGCGAGAGAGGTCCCTCTCTCGTCCAACAACATAGGGGACCGCATGTTGTGGTTCAGATATTTTACATTCGGAGCATATGTCCGTCGGTCGGGACGCTCCGTTATATTGACAGTCCGAGAGACTGTCCTTAATGCTTCCTCATCCTCACAGCAGGGCACACGACCGCACATTGGCTACGTGACCTCGAGTATCCGATCAGTTTCGTCATTCAGTGATTCCACGGCGAATAGGTCGCGCCATCCGGTAGCCAAGGGACACGAGGCCTATACACTCCGTTCGCTCGCATATTGGTAGTATGCACGGGGTAACGATCATGGAGCTTCCAGCGGCAATGCATCGTAAGACCGCTTCTCCTCAGGCCTCAGTGACGGACGTGCTATCCGAGTTAGCACAGTTGTTTCGCAGCATCCCAGCAATTGACAGTTTCTCGGTCGAATCAGGAATTATCCGACGGCGCTGGGTCGGTGCGGTCCGCGGTTGCATCAGCTACGGACGACCGAACGCTTTATAGGGTCCGACAGGATGGCGAAAGGGATTCGAAAGATTTCGAGTTTTCCCTTTAGTAGTATCGGAAGCTGCCTTTCATATCTTCTGGCATTATCTTCCAGTGATTGTTATTTCGGACTTCATTGCTGCGATCTTGGATAAGAGACTTATAGCGTCATTGGACTCGGATTTTTCGATCGGTTCAGGGACATTGTCCTTGACTTACCGACGCAGTCCAATATTGTCATTACAACATGTGTTTTATTTTTCGACGCTATATATATATATATATATACAAGCCTGCTACCAAGCATGATAGTTTAGTTTCTTGTCCGCATTGCTCATTTCTGCCATTTTATCTTTTATACGAATAGTTTATTTTGGCAGAGCAGGGCATACCGAGAGTTCTTATGCGTCTAGACGGTGTGGTTAAAGACTGCATATATTCTTTTTCGCCGTTTATGTCTTTTCCAATTTCAATGTTGGAAACGACATGATGTATAGTAGACTTAACTTAGACGCTTTATCATATGTAATCCGCCTTACTGAGGCGTTATCATTACGTCTTCAAGAAAAGATTTACGGGATATTATTCTCAACGTAATTTCTTTTGAGGGCAGTAGTTTGTTCACGTATAACTCCGCCCTTCAGTGGCTGATTGGAGTTGGTTAGACGTGGCGCAGCCCTAGCTACATCCACACGTGTGGATAGTAAGGTTAAGAACTCTCTCAGAGTCGCTTCGTTCTCGGAGGAGCTTCTCTTCGACGGCAACTTTTCGGCAATCCATGATTTGCTCGATTTACACGTTCTCTTGTCTATCTAGTGTTACAAGAGATTCAGACTGGGGCAAACATTCGGTGGTTGACTCAGAGAGTGCCACCGCAGTTGCCGGACCCGAGTGTGGCTGTTATGACGGTTGCCAGTCAAACAGATTGGGATATAATACTGATCCCTACGGATTTGAAGTGCCAGGGTCTTTGGGTTCCGCAGTCTCTTAGCAATCAGTTTTCTTCCGCGGAATAATGTTTTTTAGGCTTGCTTTATGTCATTGCATGAACATTATTCAGAAACGCATGCCCAAATCCTGTCCTTTAATTCGACAGTAGTGGCGTATCTCCGGAACCAGGGAGGCACTCTTTCGTTTCCGTTATTCAATTTAATGGAAAGAATCTGTCTGTTGGTTATAGTACACCAAGTTCTGTTTTGGTCCGTCATATTCCGGGTAGTCTGATTGTTTTACCGGACTCCCGTCCTCTTACGGGTCGCTTGTTGCTGTCAGAATGGACTCTCAACAAACAAGTATTCAATCAGATTTGCTATCTATGGGAGCGCCCAATGATGATTTATTTACGACACAGTTTGCTAATCAATTGCAGACGTATGTGTTAGCTTGTCCAGATCTCTGAGCTAATGTTGTTAACGCTCAGTTGATCTATAGGACGGAATGATAGGATACGCATATCCTCCGGCGCTGTTGTTTCAGCAGGTATTGCTAAGATAAACAACTACAATACATTTCTGTTGATAGCATCTCTATCTTCACAGAGATCATGGGTAATTTACTCTCTTGTCTACTGTGGGTCTTAACGTGAAATCTTCCTCTATGTGAGGATCTTTTTTCACTGGGTAAATCGTGTCATCTTTATCACAACCCGCAAGGTCGCAACCTTCATGTATTCCGTTGTGTGGTCCGTATTGCATTGTATGCACTGTACTGGACGAGCTCTGGACGCGATTTCTTACTATAGGAGATCCTCTTCTTCGCTATTCTATGCGGCTAAAGTGGAGGCTCTTCCGTCGTGGTGTAGGGATCATCATGTTCATATTGTTGATCCCTCCATACTACTCATTGCAATTTTTTAGTATACTTGTTTCATAAGATCTACTGCAGCCTGTTATTATTTAGGTTATAGGTTTATGTTACCTCATACCTATGCACTCTACGATAGTTTACAATTGAGTCTTTTGTCTCTTTATCTAAGTCAGTTAGTAACTTGTTGATAAATAGACTTAGAATCTTTAGATTAAATTCCTATATGGATTTTAACTTCGGTTCTTATTTAGCTAAGTAATCATTTGAGCCTCTGGAAACAGTAGTTTTCAAATTCTGACCTTTTAGACAGTAATTCTGTTGGTTTCTCTTTTACTGTAGAGTCAGTGAGTTTCATGCACTATCGATGGATGATTTTCACTTTCGTAGTTTCGGAATCACTACTTCCGTTACTATTTAGGTTGGATTTTTGCATAAGAGTTAGGCTCCTATTATCCGGAACCTATTATTTTAAGGTCCTTCCGTCTTCGTATGGGCATAGGCCTTTACTCTTTCCGGGTACAGTTTATGTATTTATAAACAGATATCTGTTTATTACTATGGGCGTAAGCTTCTTCTGTCTTTGATGCCTAGTAGAAGGACGTTACGCTCCATTTTATTGTTAATGGATTCTATTTACTATCGGTACTGCTTATGGTATATCATTGACTTAGCAGTTGTGCTTAAGATTTCGGCTCATGAAGTAAGAGCTCTTCTACTTCTTGGGCTTACATTAATAGTGTCGCTATTATAGATTTTTGAAGGCCGCTCATTGCGCTCAGCCATCCACATTCATGAATTTTATCTCAGAAATATTGAGTCCATTTCTGGAGGCCTCTATTGTTAGGTCTATTATCTACTGCTCAGAATGTCATTCACTTAACAGTTGCTACTATAGCTAGGTAGGCTGTCTGTTTCGGCAGTGTCTCCGTTCTGCTGCCCTCTTCGCTCTGGGCTATTTGACCCAGGGCAAGAAAAAGGGGGGGGGGGGGGGGGGAGGGTGTTCCCTTGGGTCACCTGTTTTACTATGAAAACAAGGGGATACTTCCTCCGGAGTTAGTTATTCTGAGATGTTATTGGGATGGTTGTTTAGTGAGAAGTTTAGGTTTTTAAAATTCATTCAAGTCTTAGTTTTTAAAGTATAGCTTTTGAATATTGCATATGTCAACGGACATGATTATGCAATCCTCAGACACTTTTAGGAGTATAAGAGTCTCTATTCTATAGACTTACTTTATTTATTGGCTTACTTTAAAAATTATTAGTATAAGGATTATATTGGATATTAATAGAGTACATGGATGTATTAAGCTCAATTTTGGAAGGTGTTGTATCTTTCTAATTTATCATAAATAAGAAAGATACATGTAAGGCCTATTACTTCTTTTTCCCAACAGGGGATGACTCTATTTTATTTTATTGAGCGTATTCCATTTTGCTCTATGTCCTTGGCCCTCCAGCCTTTTTACTATTCAGCTATGTCTGGGTCATTGGTACAGTATAAAATTGTTAAAAAATTTATAGTAATTTATATATTTTTTATACTTACCAATGACCCAGACGGGGATGGCCCTCCCAGGAGTTGGGAACTCTTGCCTCCCCGCTGAGTACATAGCGCTTACCAGGCACTGGTTATTAGAATGATTAATGGCGCCAATTTTGGAACGTCCTTGACACTGCGCATGCGCAGTAGGGGCGAAGTGTGGAGGGCCTTTCAGGACATGTTTTCTTTGGTTTTAGATGCAAATTTTGGGGATTGGGGGGCAAAATTTGTGTTTGGCCCTATATTTTAAGAGTTAGCACCAGCTATGTCTGGGTCATTGGTAAGTATAAAAAATATATAAATTACTATAAATTTTTTAACTTTTTTTCATTTTTTGTCTCAAAAACATATGTTACGACCCCATTATTGGAACAAGCTCGACAGGCTCTTTCCAAAGCGGGGTCATAACCTATGTTTTTGAGACAAAAAATTAAAAAATAATTCAAATTAATTGGCGACTTGTGAATAGTGCTGGCCGGTTTTGGTCGTTACGTTGGATAACGGGTTAAAATTTTATTTTCAAACCTTTGATCTGTCAATAGTAGGATCTCATTGAGCTCATTCCAATGAGGGTTTATAAGCTATCTTTTGTGGGTGAAAAAATGAATATCTTCCAAAATGTTTTTGCAAATGTCTTCTTGCCAGCTAAAGGATTAAGTTAAACTCCACCTGAGAGTAGTGAGTTTGGCCTCAAACCTTGGATTTTTATGGGGACTGTATATTTACAGGGATGTACAAATTGAAAATTTCTTATAACCCCAAAAGGGTTAACCCTTTCGCCAACATAACGGCCAAAACCGGCCAGCGCTATTCTAAAAAATCGCCAATTAATTTTCAAAATATTTTCATTTTTTTGTCTCAAAAACATAGGTTATGACCCCTCGTTGGAACGAGCTTGTTCCATCGAGGGGTCATAACCTATGTTTTTGAGACAAAAAATGAAAAAAATTAATTATTCAAGAATTTTTTTTGCAAGTGTCGTCGTATTTTCATGTTAGGTAAAGGGTTAAGCAAAAAAGAATTTGAACAACCCATTTGTGTTTAGAAAACCCTCATTAACATAGTTCTTTCTTTATTCATAGTTCAGATCATCCATATTATTGAATGTTCTGGGCATTAACTGGTAGAGTGCTAGAAGCCATTATCATGACTCTACTGAAAAATGCCGAAAGCCACTTTAGTGGCTTTACACTGTGTGCATTGGCTTGTTGTTTGTGCAGCAGTAGATAAAGAAATGTTCATTTAAAACTGTTTTGTTACAATGTATTGGAGAGTGCTAACAGGCACTCCCCAATAAATAGTAACAACTAATTTTATGTGAACAAAATCTTTCTAAAGTAAGGCTCCTTTTGCTGGCAATATTGTATTTTTATTTTTTTTTTAAAATATTCGTGTTACAAATCAACTTGGAAAAATAATTTAGCACTCTACCAGTTAATTTAACCAATGTTGTTCCATGAAGTTTCCTCTTTTTGAGTTTTCTTCAAAGTTCAGTCTAATAGTAAGTAAATATTATAACACCAAAGGCTAGTTTCCCATCCCTAGAGATGAGGGATGGACATCTAGCTTTTGGTGTTCAATTTTTTTTCCAATCACTTGATTTAGTATGATGTCGTTAGTTAATAGTAGCAACATGACTAACAATTTTGACACGAAGCTGAATACGGACATTTTGTTGATACCACCAAAGAACACTTCATGCTTTATCATACCACTAAAAGATGACCTAATCGCTTGTCTAAAAAGTATGGGGTATTTAAAAAACATCTGGATATTGCTTATTGCTTCTAAAACAGATATATCAGTTCTGTGAATCTAGTATCGTTAGTTAGAGATTTTAATGAAGCTGGTCATGTACAGTTTTGGGGGGTTTTTTTTGCAATTATATCTGTGTTTAGTTATATTGTCTACCAGGATCCAGTACTCTAAAACTTTTACAGTTGTAATTTATAGAACTGTATTTTCTACCTATTAATAGAACTGACTAAAATGAATCATTAGCATTTTAAAAGCAATTTACGAACTGGCAATTTGCCACATCTTTGAAAATGCTAATGGTTCATTTCAAGCCATTTAAAGTTATAACTAAAAAATACAAGTTTAGAAAATACAGTTGTAAAAATTGTATAGTATTGGCCCCAGAAAACTGGAAAAGTCTTTCAAGTTAAATATCCATCAAATAAACCTGTGATTTATATATTTATATTGTGCAATTTGCATACAAAGTACTTGATCTATTTTTATATATTGATATTATTTTCATTCATACTGATATGACTTGTGAATATTGTACTCAGCTGACAACAGTCCAATAAAACTGGATGAAGTTTGTGATGTCTTTATTTTCGAAATATATCGGGGAATTGCCTTGAGTGAATTAAAAAGGTTACCCAAGACTTATCTTATATAATTAAGGTGATCAACAAGCAACTAACTCTTGGTGATCCTGCGTAATAGCTTGTGCAGGTTTTCAGTACCCAATTTATTTCAGTTGCCTTCCCAGGGAAGTGGAGCCGTCCTCATTTACTGTGGTAAGCAATTTCTTCTCATATATTGATTTCATTTTAGAATGTGTGTACAAGTTACCACACACTTTTCCAGGAGTAGCCTGCTTATGAGTGTCACAGAAGCTTACTCATTCTTTTTCTACATTAAATTACCTTTCATATTAATCCACCACCTTTTGCTAATGCTGTAGACTATAGCATTCAGCTTTCTGTAATTCCCTCTCTTCCACCACCCCCTTCATTATTGACTCCTTTCATTTGCCTGGAGTCATATCTCAAGAACTATCAGAAGTAGTTCAATGAAATTTTGTCAACACTGCTTTCCAACCCCACAATATTTTCATCTATTGTTCCCATGGTTTCAGAACTTTTATTTGGGAAATGTTTTTAGTAGAATTTGATGTGTTGGGTTCCCATCAAACAGACTCTGTTTGAAACAACCACTTGCTTTCAAACTTTGGGATAATCCCAGGTTTGTTCAAAGTAGTACTATCATATTGTTTGCCTATTCTTACAAACACTCGTCCATTGGTCCAGAACTATGACTTCGGTCCAGCACTGCATTGAGAGTATGAATTGCGCTCCTCAATGGCTGTAGATGAGTACAAGTAGCCTGACAACCAGTGAATTCACCATGTTTATAGACTTCTTTGGCATCGGAGCATCCAATAAGAATATTTAAATTTATGTTTCAATAACACTAAAATCCTCGCCCTCTGATTGGCTGAGAGCTCACTTAGTTTTTTCTATGTTTATGGCTCCAGTGGCATATGTTACCGTCTGACATCACTAAGTGAAATATTTGAAAAGATGATAACAATGGGAGGAGGTTCAAAGTGCATATTGCATATAAAATCATATTTCCGAGGCCAGTGACCATTTTATGAATCTAACTGAGATGGAGTAACCTCTACCTTTATCTAAGTTATTGATTTTTGTGTTGTCCAGTAATGTTGACGGGTACATAAGAGGTGTATTTACTAAATTTGTTTTTGTTAAAGTTGCCTTGTTTATTGAAGTTGCCTTGTTCACTTCACAATGTGGATTTTGGGATATGGGTAGGGTCTTATTGGAACATGTACCTTATTGTGATGAACTCACGGTAACATGGTCTGAGGTTTGTGGCTCGGAGCAAATGTTCAACCTCAACACTTTGCATCTCAGTTGAACATAAACTCCGAACAGCAAACCTCAGACCATGTTATCATCAGTTCATCACAATAAAAAACTTATATTATATCTTGTTTGACAGAACTCAGTGAGCTCTGTGAAACAATATATTCAATAAATATTGCACAAAGTTGTGAGCCATATGACAGGTTATGGACTGACCAGTTACCCATACTGTGTATATTGTAACCTTGTACAATATTTACTATATTGCACTGAAACTGCTTCTGTTAAGAACATATTGGTTTACGAAAACCCATTTAACAAACCTATGCTTGTTCTCAATTTGAAAAATGAAATCGCTGATGAAAGCCTAGTTCCAACTTCAATTCAGAAGCATGGAAGCTCCTGTAATCTGGAGATTTTCACCAGAAGAGCACAAGTGGAAAATACTTTACTTTCCAAGAACATTAACTGTAACCGACAAACTCTTGAGTATTTGTTGCCAATGCCAAATGCAAAAGAAGCTATTCAGTTGATGGGGTGAGGTCTGAAGCTTTATTTTTATATCATCCTTGAGTGAACACTTTGCTATTATGAATGCTTATGACCTTCTCATACATATTATTACATTCAACCCTTTGTCACTTGACTTCAAGTCATATAAAGATCCACATGGGGGCACAGTGATGCTGTGTTCTAAGGCTTACTGCAAATCGATGGTGCACTTGCCTAACCCTTCTTGTGCAGAGTTTTTATGTTGAGGAGTCTGACATTACTCACCACTGCTCGCTGGTTCTCTCCAGGTACTCCAGCTTCCTCCACCCATAAAATTTGTCAAGACAAAGTCAAGCTGAGCTATTGCCATCACTTCTCGTCCGTCGGCATACATACGTATGTACATTCGGACCATAATTTCCTTTGGTGCACCGTAGAGGTTGCATTTATGATCAGACTGCTTTGAAACTTGGTGTGCTTATTTGTGGTGACCTTCAAATGGGAGCTGTCAATGTTCTTTCCATTTCCGTCAAAAAATATTACCGCTGGCATTGACCTTTGAACTTGGTTTAGTCAGGCCTCAATATTCCTTTTGGCACACCCTACAGGCCCCATTTATGGTAGGATTGCTTTGAAACCTGGTATGCTTGTTTGGGGTGACCTCTGGATGGGAGCTATAGATTTTCTTCCATTTCCATAAAAAAAATGTCACTGGCAATGATCTTTGGACGTAGTTTAGTCAGGCATCAATATATTCCATTGGCATGCCCTATAGGGCATATTTATGATAGAATCACTTTGAAACCTTGTACGCTTGTTTAGGTTGACCTCTAGATGGGAGCTGTCGATTTTCTTCCATTTCCATCAAAAATAGTTGCCCTTGGCAACAACCTTTGATGAACTTAGTACAGTTATGCATTTCCCTTTGGCACACCCTACAGGGCACATTTTTGATCGGATCACTTTGAAACTTGGTATGCTTGTTTGGGGGTGACCTCTAGATGGGAGTGATTTTCTCCCTTTTCTCCCCACAGGAACCCCAGGAAGTGAAGCAGTGCCTGTTCACTGCGGTAAACAGGCGCTGTTTTACTGGTAAAATAAGACCCAGTCACCACTGCTTGAGAGGTGCAAACCCTCTCTAAAATGGGCAACATGGCTTATTAACACTCACCCTTGGTCTTGAATTGATACTCATGTTGTGGTCATGATTAGCCATTGTGCAAAAATATGTGACCTTAAACACCAATAAATGAATAAATAAATTTCTTCCTTTTCCATCAAAAAATGTTGGTGTTAACAACCTTCGAACTTCGAACTTAATTTAGTCAGGCATCAATATATTCCTCTGGCACGCCCTACAGGGAACATTTATGATCGCTTTGAAACTTGGGATGCATGTTCTGTGTGACCTCTACATGTCAGTTATTGATTTTCTTTCATTTCCATAAAAAAATTTTGTCGTTAGCACCAGCGTTTGAACTTTTTTGTGCAGCAATTTATCCCTTTTGCACTTTCTACAGGGCATATTTATGAATTTCCATAAACGAGAAAAAAAAAACATTGCCACTAGCAAAGGACCTTCAAACTTAGTGCATTTGTGAATTTACATCTTCCTTTGGGATTCATCAGAGGGCGCATTCATTATCGGGTTGTTTTGAAACTTGGTATGCTTATTCAGGGTGACAAAGATAGGAGTTATCGATTTTCTTTTCATTTCCATCAAAAATTGTTGTTGTTAGCAACAATCTTTGAATTTATTGCATTTGTGCATTCGCATTCTTCTTTGTCATGGCCTACAGGGCACATTTATTCTAGGATTGTTTTTGAACTTGATGTGCTCATTTGGCGAGACCTCTAGATAAGAGCTATCGATTAGCATTCATTTCTGTGAAAAAGGTTGTTGTTTTCAATGACCTCTGAACTTACTGCATTTGTGTTTCAACGTTCTTCCTTTAGCCATCTCTACAGTTTACATTTGAAAAAATGCATGGATTGCTTTGACGTTGTGCACACACAATGCTGTTATGTTGAAGTTTCACCAAATAACATTGGAACCAATGATCTTCCTTTTTGCCATTTCACTTAGAACTTGCCAAATTCAAGTTTGTCAAGTTGAGCTACTGTGTCATTGACACTTTCATTTTATTTTATTTTGAAAGTATTTCTTTGCCATCAAAGGTTCATGTTGTTGGTTTATTTTATGTTTTAGGCCTCCTAATTTATAGAATAGCAGGGTGGGGTGTATTTTTTGTTTGAGTGCAAGAAGGCGTTGCAATGTTACAGAACTGCAAAGCCTTGTTGCCCTCAAGGGACAAATTTATCAATTTTATTAAGTTGGGTAAAATATCAAACATAAACCATTTAATTTTTATTTATGTTTGCATTGGTTATAAGAAGAGAGCATGCGGCATCCAAAAAGACCATGTGGGAGGGCCTGAGAAATAATAATAATAATTTTAAAGCCTAGAATCCAACCACGGTGCTCAATGGCTGTACAATAATTGCATACATACATATACACACATAAACATACATTCTCTCACAGATACATTGATACATGGATCACTATTATCATTTATTGGTGCCCAACGCTACATCAGCAACTGAGGCTATATCATGGCGATAAGCGACAGAACCTAAAAGAAAAAGGGTATTGAATTAAAACAAAATAAAAAAAAACAAAAAACAAACTACAACTTTACCAAAACAAGTATGTGAGTGTAACTTGACGAGTAACGGGGCAATCCTCACTTACTCAGTCACACCCACGCACCTGGTAATGTCAGTTTATGACCAAAATTAAAAGCCACTGAAGGAAATGCCTTTCGAAAAAGGTAGGTTTTAGTACCAGACTTGAATGATTCAAGTGATTTACTATTTTTTATGTCGATTGGAAGAGAATTCCAAAGCCTTGCCAGCAACCGCAAATGCCCTATCACCGGCACTAGTAAATTTAGATACGGGCTGAACCAGATTGACTCAAGTTGACCTGATGACCCAAGAGACCTCGTTGGTTTGTGGATGGTAAGCAGATCGGACAGGTAGGATGGTGCAGATTCCGAGATACACTTAAACACCAAAAGAACAGTTTTAAATTGAATTCTTAGCTTAACGGGTAGCCAGTGTAATTCAGAGAGTACTGGTTATGACCCATGCAGCACAATTTTGGATGAGTTGTAGCTTTTCAAGAATAGATGTTTTAGAGCCAATCAGAAGAGAGTTGCAGTAGACGAGGCGACTGGTAACATAGGCGTGGACAAGCTGTTGTGACGTCTGCGTATCAATGAAGGATCGAATTTTGCTAATATTTCTAAGATGAAAAAATGCACTGCGAGAGACATGTTTGATATGTTTATCAGCGGCCAAATTTTCATCCATGAAATAACCTAAGTTTCGAACACAGCTACTGGGTTTTATCGCAGAACCTCCAATATTGAGGGACAGTTTGGATATTTTTGAAAGTTGATGAGGTAGACCTATATATATTACTTCTGTCTTGTCATCGTTCAGTTTAAGAAAGTTTTTAGTCATCCATGCCCTGATGTCTGAAATACAAAGTTCAATCTTACTGCATGTTTCAGGCTCAACGGCGTGACTTATACTAATATACAGCTGTGTGTCATCTGCGTAAAAATGCGAAAGTCAAGGCCATGGCTTCGGATAATGTCACCGTGAGGTAAGACATAGACAGTGTACAGTAGGGGACCCAACACTAATCCTTGAGGGACGCCAAAACGTAGTGTGACCTTGTCTGACAACTCATTGCGGGTAAAACTTTTTGCCGGTAAAAAGGACGGTATCTGGTAAATAAGGACACTCTGTGTGCGACCATTAAGGTACGGCGAAAACCAATTAAGTGCTCGGTCAGTAAGGCCTATTGTCACTGCCAGTCTTTCAATAAGTATGTTGTGGTCTATAGTGTCAAAGGCGCTTAAATCCAACAAAACAAGACATGTTGGGTTGTGCCTGTCCGTGTATAGGAGGATATCATTTTGGACCCTTAGAAGCGCTGTTTCTGTACTGCAATTAGATCTGTATGCAAATTGGTTAACTTCGGCTAGGACGTGGGCTTCCAAATGAGAATTCAGCTGAGAAGCCACCGCACGCTCAATAATCTTTGATAGGAGTGGAAGATTAGAGACCGGTTGGTAGTTTTTCAGAACCTCTGGGTCAAGTGTTGGCTTTCTGAGAAGAGGTTTTCCTAAAGCGTGTTTCATGCTTGTCGGAAAGACGCCAGAGTGGAGGGAGGCATTGGCCAGTTTCAAGATCGGTGTAGTTAACTCCGAAAGAGATGCTTTTAACAACCAAGTTGGAATGATATCTAGCATGCATTGCTTAGATGGTGCCTTGGATATTAACCTTTGGATATCTGTTGTAGCCAAAGGTTTGAATTGTGACAACTGTGCAACAGGTTTAACACAGGTGCATGGCATGTCGGCCATCTGTCGAAGATCGGATTGTGTGCTTGTATCAAGCGAAGCTCTGATAGTCTCAATTTTTTCAGAAAAGAAAGAAGAAAATCTATTCGCAAGGTCTTTGGATGACGAATGTTCTGGGAAGACGGTTGTCTTTTGACGATACAGAAGCTTCTCAAGAACGACAGACAGCGCATTAGGGGAATTAACATTAGCTGACAATAAGTCCGAAAAGTATTTCTGTTTCGCGGATTTGACCAGTTTGTTAACAACATTTCGCTGGTTGACAACTTGAAACACCTATCTGTGAACACACAGTTTCGTTTGCCGCCACTGAAGCTCTAGTTTGCGTCGTAAATCTTTTGCGCGCCTAATCTCATCACTGAACCACTGTGAGCAAGGGCGTACGCTAAAAGTGCGTGTTTGCTTAGGCGCAAATTTGTCAATAACCTCTTGAAGTGAGCCAGTGAGGATGTATTCAGTGCTGTCAACAGTTTGCATCTCGTTTATTTTAGCGACGGGAGACGAAGCAATAGAATCCGCAAACTTATCAAGGTCAATACTTCGGTACTTGCAGTATATGACTTTCTTCCGGACAGGGGAGAGATGAGGAAGTGCCAAATCGAAGATAATCATAAAGTGGTCAGAGATTGCAGGATCAACAATTAATACATTTTTAACAAGATCAGCCTCGGATTCTCTGGTGATCAGCAGATCTAATGTGTGGCCATCTTTATGGGTAGCGCCACGAACATGGCGTAAATTCATTGAATTGATAAGATCACGTAGTTTAGAAGAATCACTGGAAGTTTTCTTCTCCATATGGGAATTGAAATCACCTCCAATGATGAATTTTCCTGGCGGCGCAGTAATGCTTCCTAGGGAGTCTTGGAATTCGCTCATGAACTGGTTGACAGTGAATTTGTTTTTGGAGCTCTGTGGGGGTCGATAAATGACTGAGGCGGGCTGAGTGTGAGTCGATCGTTACAATGGTGTCAATGTACTCGACTGTAACCCAAGTCTGAGATGCCTTACGCTTAACCTTCACAGTGTTATCACAGATTACACCCACACCTCCACCTCGCTGTGGCTTCCTGGGGTTGTGTGTAAGAATCTTGCCGTTGGCAATGATCTCACCTACAGCCAATGTGTCGTCTGGAGTTAACCATGTTTCAGTTATCATGGATATTGAAATATTGTTATCGTCAATTGTGTCGGGTAAGCTTGCAGTTTTGTTCACTATCGAACGAGCATTCACTAGGCACAACTTGAGATTGATAGATTTGGAATCGGTCGTGACTAAGTTAATAGGGATAAGATTTTGAACATTTACCGTTTTGGATTTAAACTGTTTATGTCGTCGTTTGCCCCATTTCTTATTTCGTCTCCTGCGAAGGATGCCAAAAGATTTAATATTATTTATCACATCATCACTGAGGAGAAGAAAGGAGTTGTAAGTCTTTAGATCACAGTTCTCGAATGATGGTTTTAATGCACGAATTTCCGCAGAACTGTATTTGAACCCAGAAAATATGTGATTTCGGGTGACGAGTGTCGTGGTCATTCTGTGTGTTGTGTGGAAAGCTTGTCGTTCAGCAACAACTTTGAACGCAAGCGCAGACAATGCAACTATCGTTTGTATTGAAAACAATGGAGTGAGCGATGCTCAGCGCCTCTGTATAGATTGAAGATGAAAAAAGATATATTAAGAGTGCATATAAATCAAAATAAATGTTTCATGATATTCTTGGTAGCATTCCGAACATCATATGTAGAAACAATTCCTGAAAACGATCTTGAAATATGGAAAAAGCAAAGATTTTGATCCACGAACAAATATGCTGCCTCCACACAGGCGCATGGTAGAAGTTAACTTTTTAGGCCTTATCATGAGAATATAGGTCACAAATCATACTTCTGCTAATTGAATGCTTCTGTTAATTGATTTTTTTTTTAAAATGTAAATTTGTTGGTCACTGAACCCTCTGTACACTGATGTCAAAATGCCAAAATTTCAAGCATTAAATTTTTCCCATAATGCAACAAGGAATTTAAACAGTTTGCTCTTGTTTGACAGGGCTCCATGAGTTCATGTCGAACAAAATTGAATTCATTAAATTTGTAGTTGCATTATGGAGAAATTTTCATAAAATGTTATTATTTTGACATCCCTGTGAAGAGGTTTAACAGTGTTCTACTGTAGTCCTACTTAATTCATGGAACGCGGTGGCTCAGTGGTTACAGCTTGGACTTCAAACCGAAAGGTCCACAGTTCGATCCCTGCCAGGGGTTACTGTATTGTGTCCTTGAGCAAGGTACTTCATCCCGAATGTCCTTGTGGGGGCAAGGTGGCACTGTGCGTTAAGGCGTACTGCACATCGATAGTTTTCAACCAGTGCAAACCCTAGTTGTGCAGACTTAATATGTTGGGGACTCTGGCAGTTGCTCGCTATTGCTCGGTGGTTCTCTCCAGGTATTCCGGCTTCCTCAACCCATAAAACTCCGTCATGATATGACCTTGGCTGTCATAAGTGTCGTTAAACCCCAATAAATACTTAAGTCCTTACTAGGTAATGGATGTTCCCTTTTAATTAAACATAATTGTCAACACGAAATAATTTTCCATACCTGTGTTTGGCCTACTAATTTGCTCCAGTAACTGCACATGTATTGCAAATTCCCTTGGCTTTCGTGACCCCTTTTTTCGAGAAGTCGTAGAGCAGTATATGGAGTCCTTTGATCGAGCTATTGCTCTATCGCTGATTTGCTTGATGGGATTCGAGTCGTTCGAGCAATGACTTTTCAGTAGTTGCTTGATAGCTTATTAGTGAAAATTATCTACCCTGTTGCTAGGTATAACCCTTATTGAAAAACATCTGGCCTTTGGCACCCCTTTTTCGAGATGAGTAGTAGAGCAGTATGTGGAGTCATTCTTTCGAGCAATTGTTCTATAGCTCATTTGCACAATGGGATTCGAGTCCGAGTGATGACTTTTCAGTGATTGCTCGGGAGCTTATTAGGGATCATCAACCCTGTTTCTAGGTATCTCACTTACGGAATCCTTTTTTGAAAACATCTGGCCTTCGCCACCCCTTTTTCTGAAATGAGTATGTGGTGTCACTCTTTCGAGCAAATGCTCTACAACTCATTTGCGCGATGGGATTTGTGTCATTCGAGCAATGACTTTTCAGTAACTGCTCGATTGTCTCTTGGGTATGAGAATCATAGAGGCCTTCGTTGTACACAAGGGAGATAACTGAGTGGGTTGGTACAGATTATGGGAAATAAAGCCGCCTGACTGGTAATTATAAGACTTGGATGAGGGCAGAGATCGTAACAGGGGTAGGCAAGAGTAGCACGGACTAGATGAACGGCTAGGGTTATAGTAGCTGGAATGGCATCTGCAGACAAATGGGAGTGATTCTGGGGAAATCCGAAGTATTACTCTTATACAAAGGAGCGCGTCTTATAGCAAAGCAACGCGGCTTATAGCACTACCTGCTACTATTATAAGCCCAGGAAGGTCCTTCTTCAAGTCCGTTTAGTAGTTTTGGGTTAATTTTGGAAATTTGGGAGGATTGTCGGGTTGTTTGTGGTAATTAGATTTAATCCTATTCAATCCCGCCGAATATACTACTTTCCTATCAGAAGGTTTGGGTAACGTAGAAACCAAGTGCTGCCATAGAAACTAAGATGGTGGCCTCCAATATACAAACTGGACGACGGAAACACGTATCACCCTAACAACACGTGCTGCGCATGCGCACTAACACCACGTATCACTTGGTAATTATGTCGCAACATGGCCGCTCACGCGGGCTGCCATGACAACCGAAACATGGCGCCACTGGGTCACGTGTATGAACTGACGTAACTTCCACCTCACCCTGATGAGGCACGAAAACCACATGGCATACTACTGCTAAGGCTGAAAATGAAGTTGAAAATGAAAGTTATAGAAAAAAAGTGAAATCGGCATCACATTCATCGGGTGCAACAATTGAAATAACCAGAAAGGTATGTGAAGTTTGATAGCTGTGTCATTTATAAATAAAGAAATACGTGAATCAAAAGATTGAGTTTTTAATGAATATAAACAGAAAAAGTAAGATTAGTACCCAGACGTTGTAAACAAGGTTAACCGGGTCGCAAGGGATTTGTAAATCCCACATCGTCCCTGCGCGCCTTCAGCACGCTAAAACCTTTCATTCATCTCACTTTTCATTTATTCACTAGAAATCAGCTCGAGCTTCTCGGGGATCTCAACCCACTACCCTACTGCCAGTCGCACACCCAAACTTAATAAGATTACAGGCTCTCGCTCCCGTCTCTCGTGGATTTATAAGCAAATGATGCTATAAAGTTATTAGGGTCGCAAGGGATTTCAATCCCACATCGTCCCTGTGCGCCTTCGGCGCGCAGAAACTTTTCATTCATTCACTAGACATCCAATCACCCCGTCATCTGTTCCCGTCACCTGGATGACTCCCAGCTTTCAAAACACATATTGGTGGATTTTTTTCTTTTTGTAACCGTTAAGGATAATATGCTGGTGCTGCTCCCAAACCAAAAAATCGGACATTATGTCAACAAAAAAAATCGTACATTTCGTGTAATGAAATCGGACATTTTGTCCAATGAAATCGGACATTTCGTCCAGAAAATCGGACATTTTGTCTCGGACATTTTGGCAATCGGACATTTTGTCCAGTCCCCAATATGGGAAATATTTGGCGATGCACTGCAAAAAGTATTCTTCCTGCCGCCTGTGATTTAAATTTAACGATAAACTTGGTATTTTGTGGGGTGAGAGTGTCACCAGAGGTGTGTGGATACCCCAACGTTGTTTACATCATATTCCCGGTATCTGACGTCTGATTTCTTATCAACCAACCTTACAATTGTTTACTACAGGCTTGCACTACAGTGGAAGTCCCTAACTCGGGAAAATATACTCTCTATTTTTATCTTTCCCAAGTGATTTGGAAAGAAAAATAAGCAAAAACTGGGTCGAGTGCCATCGGCGCACACCCGGTAGGGGACACTCTTTTCTTAGCACAAACCCACGGCTTCCGGTCCAGTGCGCACACGCGAAGCTAATGACTCATTCTTTTTTCGTCCGCCCATGTGGCGAGACGTCCATATTTGCATTCAGAAACAGTGATATTTCAACTGGTTGATAATGGTTACCTGTGACTGGAATTATGGATCTGAGAATCTTATAATAACAGGACTGTGTTTTATATATTCTCGTTATTATTTCCAACCACATTTTCATTGAATTTTATATATTCTCCGTTTTCATGCGCGATTTTCGCGTACCGTGCGGTTCGGACATAAATGTTTTTGGTTGATAAATTTATGTTATCCTTTTTGGATATTATTATTTTTATTGGAGTTAGGTGTGAATGGGGGGCTGTATGGGCAGGATTTCTCCTCTCTGTTGAGGGCAGAATTTGTTTTTTGGACCATGTCGACCGTTTGGGTTCAGTTGTTTTCCCGCTGGTCCTTTATTTTCTGCCACCTTACTCTCATAGTTGGGGGTGTTCTACTTTCTACATCTGTTGAGTTCACCTTTTTCTTCTACTGCTTTCACCTGTTATGCCCAGGACTGTTCCTTGAAGGCAATGGCTTTTGCCCATGCTCGTGGTGCGTTCTCATGGCTGTTCCTCCCGCACCCGCGGGGGGAACGCTGTCGTTCGGGACCACCCGACACGACCACGTCTGGTGAGAGTTATACCCCCTCCGTGGGGGATGTGCAGTCATTTTCTGTGGTGGAGACCGCGGGAGCTGTTGAGTTATCTGGTGAAGAGATGCCTGGTTCCTGACTGTGGCCCCTCTCCAGTCGACATCTGAGGCTGTCACTAAGGTTGTGACTCCTCCTGTGGAGCCGAGCCAGGATGCTCTCTCCTCTTTTCCACCAGTTTCAACAGCTCCCGTCGTATCTGCTGCTACTGCTCTTCCGCCAGCTACGTCATCGGTCACCATTTCAGCCGGCCTCGGCTTATCACTGCAGGGGTTTGCTGAGATGCATTTCTGGTAGTGTGGACGTGGGGTATCGGCCTCCGCCTTCCCTGACTTCAACTCGGCGAAATCGGAGGGGACTGCCGACCGAACCCTCTGTTGTGGCCTCCCAGCCGTTGAGCACAGCAGTTTTATCCCTACAGGGGTCTGCAGAGATGTCTGGTAATGTGGACGTGGGGTATCGGCCTCAGCCTTCCCTGACATCAACTCGGCGAAGTCGGAAGGGGCAGAACCCTCTGCTGTGGTCTCTCCGCCGTCGAGCGCCGCAGTTTTTTCATTGGATTCGGGTGTTCATGGTGGGGCCACTATGAACTCCGTGGCGTTTCCGTCCACGCACTCTGGTCACATGGCCAGTTATGCGGGACCAACGCCTTTTGTGCAGCATGGACCTTCTGTCCCTCAGAGGTCCGCGGTGACTCTCCTGAGTTCCCGCTCTGTAGATCCTCGGTGTATGTCATACCCCTCTATGTTTCGGCTGCCGCCAGTCGCCCCACATCTGGTGTATTTGAGGATCGTGACCCTTCGCTGATTAAAAGGATCAGGAGTGAAGCCACTTTGGCGGTTCGTTTCCACGTCGAACCTACCGACACGGGCAGTGAGCTTAGGGAAGCCCTCTCCTTCCATACTCAGGTTCTGTCCAAGAGCCTCCCCGTTGCTTCCAGCGAGGCTACTAGTGGTTTCCAGGCGCCGCCTCCCGGGATTGGAAGCAGGCCGCTCTCTGATCCCTCACGTGTGCCTACATCATGGGAGGCATCAGCTGGTTTGCCCATGATGGACTATGTGTCTTCCGACTCAGAGGTTGAGTCCGACATACCTAACGTCGAGAGTTGAGTCTTCTGTCTTGGGGGCAGCTCTTGACTGTGTTTGAGTTCCATCCAGATCTCAAACCGTCAAACCAGCCGACAGTGTCAACCAGGCTGCGATCATCGATCGTGCGCCTACAGCCTGTGGAGCAATCTGCTTCTGGGCGCCTTCGACCGTGCCAATCGGTACAGATGGTTGAAGCGTTTACAGCTTTGGACTTTAAGCTGAGTTCCAAGGATATGAAGACTTCGTTCTTCACAAGGGTTGACACTTTTTTGGCCTCCAGTAAGTTATCATTCCTACGATTCCGCCAATCCGTCAGTCTGCCAGACTTTGAAGGTCTTGGACCCGGACTCCAACTCCCTCGGGCTTTCCAAGCCCAAGTCGGCCGTTATTCCAATGGTGGCTCTGGAGTCCGTGTTGGGCTTATCGAGAGAGATGCTGGGCATGCTTTCTCTCTCTCTCAGATCACATCGTTTCTGCTTTGGCTGCTTATCTGCCCCCAGATAAGTTTGATGACGTACAGGCTCCTTTGTGTGTGCTGTCCAAGACGCTCATGCATCTTACTCACACGCATCCCTGTAATACAGCTAACTTGGAATCAGTTCGCAGGGACGCTGTGCTGGACACAAGCCGTTCCCTTCCTGAGGGGCAGCGCGCTGCTCTTCGATCTGCTTCTTTGGCGGGTCCGCAGCTGTTCCATGGTTCCGTGGCGACGGTCCGGGATGACGACCTGCGTTATTCTAAAGATCAGCTGCGGTTTCGTCAGCTTGATCAGCCTTCTGTTGGAGGCAGGGGCCGTCCAAAGCCTAACAAGCACCCTTCTGCATCCTCTGCGAAGCAAAGGGCTGATCCGCCTGCCGCCGCTTCTACTTCTTAATTGCGGGGTAAGGGTAAGCGTCGGCATGCTAGAGGGAGGACTCAAGATTCTTCATATAGTAGAGGAGGTGGTTTTTCCTCTCGTGAGCCTCGCCGGGGCTAGAAATGAAAGTCCTCACCTCGATTCGCCCCATGTAGGAGGAAGGATATCAGAATTCGCAGACCATTGGGCCACCATCACATCCGATCCTTGGGTGTTAGATGTTGTTCGGTCCTGGCAGCGAATATCCTTCCGGAGGCACCCCAATCTGTCGAGAGTGTCTCTTCCAACTCCAGTTCCTTCTGACGTTTCACGTCGGGAGCTTTTCACCACGGAGATAGACAATCTCCTGCCAAAGGGGCGAACGAGGTCGTCAAAAATATTCAGTCAGTGAGATTTTATTCCCGCCTGTTCTTGGTGCCGAAGAAGGACGGCCGACTCCAACCGGTTATTGATTTGAGTATCCTGAACCAGTCTATCATTGCTCCCCAGTTCAGCATGGAGACTTTCAGGTCGGTTCGCCGTTCCATTCACCAGGGAGATTTCGGTTCCAGCATCGACCTGCGAGACGCTTACTTTCAAGTTCCGATTCATCGGACATCGCGAAAGTATCTCGGGTTCGTTTTTCAAGGGGCGAGTTTACCAGTTCAAGGCCATGCCTTTCGGCCTGAACCTGGCTCCTTGGGCCTTCACCCGACTGATGTCGCATGTGATAGCCTTCCATCACACACGGTCCAGGGTGACTACTTCGGCATACCTAGACGATATCCTCCAGAGACATTCCAATGCTGCCTTTCTGGAGTCAGATGTCGATGCACGGTTGAGCCTGCTCACGTCGCTAGGGTTCAGAGTCAACGAGTAGAAGTCGGACCTGGTCCCTTCTCAGTCGTTTTGTCACCTGGGGATGGACTTCCGTACTCAGTTCAATACGGTGGCGGTTCCCCGGGCAAGGGCTGTGATTCTCTCAGCTTTTGCCCTGACTCTCTCCCAGTCCACGTCCGCTACAGCTCAGAGTATTCTCCGACTGCTCGGTCTCTGCGGTTCGGTGACGGATCTCATTCCTCTAGGTCGGCTGCATTGTCAGACCTCTCCAAAACTTTCTGCTCAGTCGTTGGAGGCCGAATGCCGATCCTCTGGGCCTGGTGCTTCAGTAACCAGAGTCTCTTCATCGTCACCCTCTTCCCTGTACGGATGTCCAGTGGATTACGCAGAGGGTTCCGTTGGACTTGCCCACATCCGATCGCGTTCTGTGATCTCGGATCGGGTGTGACGTTGGATCCTCTAGGTCTTTCCCTTCACAGGGCATGGAACCAGAATCAAGTAGCTCTTCACATCAACCAGAGGGAGCTTCTCGCTCTTCCTCTGAGTTTCCGGCAGTGGATCCCCACCTTTCGAATTGCCAGGTCCTTCTGTTGTCCGACAATTCGACAGTGGTGGCTTGCATTCGGAATCAATGCGGCACGCACTCTTCCCATGTACGAATTGGCTCGGGATCTTCTACTGCTCGCTCAGGATGTCAACGCCGGGGTGGTGGTTCGTCACATTCCCGGTCGTCTGAACGTCCTAACCGATTCCCTGTCCCGACGGGGCAGGATCATTTCCAGCGAGTGGATACTCCACAGGGCGGTATTCCAGTCGCTTTGCGATCTCTGGGGCCGTCCCCACATCGATCTCTTCGTGACTCGTTGGAACCATCAGGTGGACACTTTCGTGTCCCGTGTCGAGATCCTCTGGCTTTCGCCGTGGGCGCTCTGTCACTCGATTGGAACGGTCTTGTCGGCTACGCCTTCTCACCGGTTCCAATTCTGCCTCAGGTTGTAGCCAAGATTCAAACCTGCAGTTGTCGAATCATTCTGATCGCTCCCCTGTCGCCTCGGCGGGTGTGGATCAATCAGCTCCGCTCTCTGATGGCGGCGGTTCCGGCACGTCTCCCTCAACGTCGCGACCTTCTTTGCCAAGGTCATCCGAGGAGGTTTCACGTCGACCCGACTTCATTGTGCCTTCACGCATTTCTTTTTTTCGGGTCTTGTCTCCTCCGTAGAGGTTTTTTCGAGACGAGCAGTGGAGTGCATTTCTTCTTCTAGGAGGCACTCCACTGGTTTAGCCTATGCGGCAAAGTGGAAGGTCTTCTGTCGATGGTGTGCCGATCACTCTGTTGATTATGCCAATCCTTCGATTTCAGAGATTGCGGAGTTTCTGGTATATCTTTTTGATTCTCGGGGTCTCCAGCCTGTTACCATCAAAGGCTACAGGTCCATGCTTTCGGATACCTGTTCGTGTGTGGGAAAGCGTCGTATCGGCACTAATCCTTACCTGTCCAAGCTTGTTCGGCACTTTTCCTTGAAAAGGCCTAGGACTTTGCAGCTTACCCCAAGATGGAATCTTTCTTGGGCGCTGCTTTGCTTGGGGAGGTGCGTTCTTCGAACCTTTATCCCAAGTGGATATCCGTTTTCTCACATACAAGACGGCTTTTCTGGTGGTTTGTGTCTCAGCCAGACGGGTTAAAGAGCTTCACACCCTCTCGGTTGACCCGGCCTTTTTCGGGAGCTCTCCCAACAGTGTTACGTTTACCACTGATTGCTCCTTTCTGGCCAAGAATCAGATACCAGAAACTACTCCACCTCCTATCTGTATCAGGGCTCTTCGTTCTGCTGAGGGTAACCACCCTTTGCTCTGTCCGGTTCGTGCAATTCGCATTTATCTCAATCGGACGCAGATAATTAGGAAAGGCATGGAACGATTTTTTCTTTCTCTTATTCCTGGTCGACGGAAGATCTCTTCTCAATCCATTTCTCGATGGATTTGTCTTGCTATTCGCGCGGCTTAAGCTCGTCTAGCGACTGACGATTGTATTACCAATCGTATTTCTGTCCAGGAGGTGCGTGCATTGTCTACCTCAAGGGCTTACACTAACTCCGTCATGTTGTCGGATGTTATGCAGGCAGCCTACTGGACAAATGCTACTTTCTCCACCTATCTGCGTCAGTTGCAGGAGCAGTCAGAGGACCTTTTATTATGGGCCCTCTTTCTTCTGCTCAGGCTGTTATCTACCCTAGCCATTAGGCTTCTTATAAGGTCAGTTCCAGCTCTGTGCTGTTGCTGCCGTTTTCTGTCTGTGCGTCGCACAGAACCGCACGCCTCATCTCTCATTGTCTTTTACTAATGATTGTGATACTATGGTTTGATAGGCCTCGGGACCTCTTCCTCTGTCCACGGTTCGAGTGCAGTTGGGTTATGTGGGGGTTGGTTATGTGATTCCATCCATCCTATTGTCTATTCAGCCTGTAGTAAACAATTGTAAGGTAGGTTGATAAGAAATTTAAATTTTATAGTAAACTTCCAGACTTATTATACCTACCACAATTGTTTACGTGGAGGCCCTCCCGTCTTCTTTTTCGGGTAAGAATCCTTCCTCCCCGCTGATCACATAACTCCAATGCTGGTGGATTCAAAAGAATGAGTCATTAGCTACGCGTGTGCGCACTGGACCGGAAGCCGTGTATTTGCACTAAGAGTAGAGCGTCCCCTACTGGGTGTGCGCCGATGGCACTCGACCCAGTTTTGGCATATTTTTTTCTTGGTGCTTTTGCACCACTTTTCTTTCCCAGATCGCTTGGGAAAGATCAAAATAGAGAGTATATTTTCCGAGTTAGGGACTTCAACTGTAGTGCAAGCTTGTAGTAAACAATTGTGGTAGGTATAATAAGAAAGGAAATTTACTATAAAATTTAAATTTTCAAACTTTTTTCACCATTGTATTTGGGCCATCGAGTACTAATATATCATAAGAGTTCAACTCGGAGAAGTGACATTTAATTTTGACGTTTTCCGACCCTCGATAGGTATTAACGTCACAGCGTTAACAATTTTCGGACAATATTGAAAATATTTGGCAATGCATTCCAAAAACTATACCTTTTGTCGCCTGTGAATTAAATGTAGTGCTATGTTTTGTAGTTTAGTGGGTAGTGGGGTCACCTGAGGTTTGCGAGATACTCCCGATGTTGTTTTCGTCATTTCTCCGGTATCTGACTTCTGATTTTCAGAATTTTTTTTTATTACATTTCTATTTGGGACCACGAGTACTTTTATATCCTACGAGTTCCATTCTGAGAAGTGAAATTTAATTTTAACGTTATCCGCCCTTCGTTGGGTACTAAGGTGTTAGCGTGAACACATTTTGAGTATTGTGGAAAAAATGTGAGCATGCACTCCGAAAAGTAATCCTTTTGCCACCTGTGATTTAAATCTATTGCTGCTTTTGTCATTTGATGGGTAGGCGTGTCATTGTCGGGTTTGGGTACCTCGATCAAAACATCAAAATGACGTAAAACGTCGAAAATGTCGTTAACTGAAAACATCCAAAAACACTCATGTTCAAATAAGACTAAAATCCTCGTCCTCTAACTGGACGAGAGCTCGCTTAGCTTTTTCTATGTTTATGGATTCAGTGGCAAATGTTACCTTCTGGCGTTACCAAGTGAAACTATTTGAAAAGATGTTAAAAATGGAAGGAGATTCAAAGCGCATATTGCCTATAAAATAATATTTTTCGAGGCCTGTGATCATTCTGTGAACGTATACCCATGCACAAACCACTTTTTAAAAAGTTCGAACTTACTGCATCTTGGTTCAAATCATGAACTTGTTCATGATTTGAAATGGGATGGAGTAACTTCGACCTTTATCTCAGTTATTGATTTTGTTGTTGTCCAGTGACGTAGTGGGGTGCACGAGAGGTTTATCTACTAAATGTTGTCATTAAAGTTGCCTTGTTCATTGAAGTTGCCTTGTTCATTTCCCGATGTGGGTTTTGGGCGTCTCTGTTGAATATAAGCTTCGAGCCGCAAACCTTAGAACATGTTACCATCAATTCATCATTGTAACATATATTTTTATGAACTGCACAGGATACTAAAATTTAAGGAAAATCTGATGTAATTTTTTTTTTTTTTTGACGTTTGTGTGAAAAGGGCCACCCGAAATACCGGCCATATCCCTTCCGAATTTCCCATTTTCTTAGACCACATTTCCACTCTAATTTCTGATACACCACCTTTCGTTTTACTGCCACATCATGTGCCAATAAACTCTGTTGCTTCCACTACAGCGCCCTCCAATGACGAATCAAGGTTGCCTAAATGGTTAAAACTGTGCCCATCTTTCAGCTTTTTTTTTACAACCATCCCTTTTCCAATTCCATGCAGCTTTGCTTCAGTGTCACAGCCTGTGAGACCATGTGCAAAAGATGTGGCACTATGTTTGTTCTGTTCTTCACAGATGCTTGCATGTCAACTAAGGCCCTCTCGCAAAATATCAATAGATGGCTGCACTGTTTTCCCAAATCATAAAAATACTATTTTAAAAAAGTAGGGGATATCTAAACTGATGTTGATATTTTCGGAAAATGGTATTGGATACGCGTGATTGGCCACATCAATATGTTACCAAGTTTAGTGTGGATCATAAATGTTACCGGCCCACGAAAACTTCGTGCAGGTTTTTCGCACGAGCGCCGCGTTAATGTCCTTTGGGTACGTTTTGAAATTTTCATTTCTACCAGACGGCCATTTTCAGAGGTCTTATCGTTCTTTTCTTAGTATAAACTCGTTCATCAATAGTTTCTGGTCGAAACGGAAGTTTACGGAACTTTTTAAGTATGCGAAGACTGACATGTGACGAACGTTTACGTGCGTTTGGCATGTTGGAAGCTGGCAACAGACAGACTGCAGTGGCTCAAATTCTCAATGTTACTCAATCGGTGATTAGCAGGTTGTGGTCAAGCTACCGTCATACAGGCAATGTTGATAAAAGACGTCGGTCAGGTCGTCCAAGGGCGACAACTGCTAACCAGGATCCGTTTCATCCGAACTACAGCATTACGTAATCGCCATCAAAGTGCCTCAGAAATTAGACAGCAGCTGAACCGAGCGACAGATGTGCGAGTCAATGGTCAGACTATCCGAAATCGCCTGCACAGCTGGAATTTGCGCTCGATGACCTCGAATAATTCCACGCTTGACTGAACGTCACATCGCAGCAAGGCGTAATTGGTGTGGAGCACGACAGCGCTGGGACAATCGTCGGTGGAGCAACGTCATGTTTTCCGATGAATCGAGGTCCACTCTCTACTTTCACGACAGTCGAAACAGAGTGTGGCGGCGGAACGATCGATACCACGACGTAACCGTTAGGCAGCACGATCGTTTTGGTGGTGGATCGGTTATGGTGTGGGGAGCATGACAAGCAGAACAGTATTACATTTCATCCAAGGGCGTGTCACAGGGCAGTACTATCGTGACAACATGTTGGCAGCTCATGTGGTGCCATTTGCGCGACGTCACGGCCGTCGATTCATTTTCCAAGATAACAATGCAAGAGCAAACAGGTCCCGTGTTGCTGCAGAGTTCCTCCAGGAGCAGAGCATCTAAACACTGCCTTGCCAGCACTAAGTCCAGACCTTTCACCAATCGAGCACGTCTGGAATATGCTTTGCTGGCGCCAACGACAACGCCAACCACCCCCTACCAATGTCCAGAATGAAATAACATCAGTAAAGCTGATATTGGACGTTTGGTGAGGAGTATGCCACGTCGCATCCGCGCTAGTATCGCGAACCGAGGAGGATTTACAAGGTATTCAGTTCTTGGACTGAATGTGGTAAATTCTCTTGACTGACCGTCTATGCCTTCTACAGCACAGTGCGTGGAATGTGTGCTTGGCAGACACCCAACTATCGCTGAAATCATTCACCAGAGGTCAGGGTTCAATGCCCCAACTGTCCTTTTGATGAAAATATAAATATATTTCTTCATATATCTCACTTTTATCAAATATTCCCTATTTTCTTTTTAATAGCAGATTTATTGGCTCTGGCCTAATGAACACCTAGTGACTTTCATTATCCCTAATTTATTACCTCTGGCCCATGCCCAGGTATTCATCACAGCATTGTATCTGATTTGGGAGTCTGAGACTTTAACATGGGTTTGAGATTATACAGGCATGCCCTAACATACGAACACCCTCAATCATGAAATAAGTTGGTTAGGATTTAGGTCAAAGTACTATTCTGTTAAGGATATTTCTTACAAACTTTCAAATCAAAAAAATTTTCTCAGCATAGGGTACATTATTTCTCTTTTGTTTGCATCATGACTTCGATTTTGTACAGAGCCACCTATGGCTATGTTGAAATAATCTATACCCGCTATATTAATTTCATTAATTCTCAAGTTTCTTTTGTTTTGACAATTAAAGAGACTTGCGTTTACCTTGGGGTTGGATGTGGAACTTCATAGCTTGGTTTGGTCTGTTCTGTGGGGTCTCTAAACAGAGTTGACTAAGTGAATGCAAAGGCAATGTAACTAGCAATAGAATCAAATAAAATGAAAGTGGCATTGACACTGTAGCTTAACTTGTCTGTTTGTTTCATTTGATGAAAAAGATAATGTTCAATGTTTATGAAAGGATTATGAAATAAGACAAGAATTGTGATCATTTGCAATATGTTAATTTCTGTTCCCTGTATGCTATGTTTTCAATAAAAATAATTTGAGGTGTAGACTGTACTAAAGAATCCAAAACGAGTCATCCTATCAGGTTACAATGAAATCCCTTCATAAATACAGCCTGTAGACTGCGCTAAAGGTTTTTGGGCTTCGGGCCTGTGTAGCCATCATGGTTGACCGATCGCAACCAAAAGGGGACGTCCTCATCTTGACATTATACTGAGTCATACCACCAAGTTACAATGAAATCCCTTCATAAATACGACCTGTAGGCTGTGCTAGAGGTTTTTGGGTTTGGGCTTGGGCAGCCATCATGGTTGAATGATCGCGACCAAAAGGGGACGTTCTCATCTGGGCATTATCTGGAGTGATTCTATCAAGTTACAATGAAATCCCTTCATAAATATGACCTGCAGACTGTGCTAAATGTTTTCGGGCCCCTGTAGCCGTCACAGTTGACCAATCATGAGTAAAAGGGGTTGTTATCATGAAGACATTATATGGAGGCAACCTACCAAGTTACAATGAAATCCCTCCATACATACGACCTATAGACTATGCTAAAGGTTTTCGGGTTTTGGGCTTGGGCAGCCATTACGACTGAATGATCGCGACCAAAAGGGGACGTTCTCATCTAGACATTACTTGGAGTCGTCCTACCAATAAATCCCTTCACAAATATGACCTGCAGACTGTGCTAGAGTTTTTTGGGCTTGGGCAGCCATCATGGTTGAATGATCGCGACCAAAAGGGAACGTTCTCACCTGGACATTATCTGGATTGATTCTACCAAGTTACAATGAAATCCCTTTATAAATATGACCTGTACACTGCGCTAAAGGTTTGTGGGCTTCGGGCCCCTGTTGTTGTAACAGTTGACCAATCGCGACCAAAAGGGGACGTTCTCACCTAGACATTATATGAAATCAACCTACCAAGTTACAATGAAATCCCTCCATAAATATGACCTGTAGACTGCTAAAGCTTTTCGGGTTTTGGGCTCGGGCAGTCGTCACGGTTGACAGATCGCGACCAAATGGGGAAGTTCTCATCTGGACATCATACTGATTCTTCCTACCAAGTTACAATGAAATCCCTCCATATTAAATATGACCTGCAGACTGTGCTAAAAGTTTTTTGGGGTTTTGGGCTTTGGCAGCCATCACGTTTGACAGGTCATGATCAAAAGGGGACGTTCTCATCTACACATTATACAGAGGCATCCTACCAAATTACAATGAAATCCCTTCATAAATACGACCTGTGTAGACTGTGCTAATGGTTTCGGATTTTGGGCTCGGGCAGCCATACCGGTTGACCGATCGCGTCCAAAAGGGGACCTTCTCATCTAGACATGACCCCAAACCTACATATGAAATTTCGTGACGATCAGACAAGAACTGTTAAGCTAATAAGATTAGATCCATTTAATATGACCAATCATTATATTAAATTAAACAAAACTGGCAATGGATTAGTGCATAAACAAGTTAATTTCACCCACAAAACATGCAGATGCAGGCAAAGTCATATAATATTGTTTGTTTGAATCTTTTATCTAACAATCATATAGATTTTTGCCTGAAAACCACGAGAAACGGTACGTATCACATAATGTGTTCCGATTCCGTATCATATAGACGACTCAGTCTGATTCCGTATCATATAGACGACTCGTTTCCGGTAGCAATACGGGCTATCATAACAGACGCGTGGATACATTCTTTGTGCGTTTCAGTGATCGTCCGAACATTATGTCCCAAAAATGTTTAAAAATAATTTAACCCTTTACCTAACATGAAAAGCAGACGACACTTGCAAACAAAATTCTTGAATAACTAATTTTTTTCATTTTTTGTCTCAAAAACATAGATTATGTCCACTCATTGGAACGAGCTCGTTCCAACGAGGGGTCATAACCTATGTTTTTGAGACAAAAAATGAAAAAATAATGAAATTAATTGGCGATTTTTCAGAATAGCATTCACCGGTTTTGGCCATTACGTTGGGTAACGGGTTAAGATATAATCTGTTTATGTCACAGAATTGTTAGATAAATGAATTATCATGATAATTTAATGTCCTGTGATTTGTGTCAGATTCTCGGTGGAGTCCAAAAATGGGATCACAACTCGCCGGCAAAGCCGGTTCGTTGAGATCCCATTCTGGACACCACCTCGAATCTGATACAAATCACAGGACATGCACATAATCATGATGATCTCTATTTATCAATTCTAGGGTTTGACAAAAACTGCATTTTTGGTAATGTCGATCCCTCATAATTACGCATATACAAATTGTTAGATCATTTTGGCAATGGCCTAATCAGAATCAGAGACCCTAAAAACCTAGGTGTATACACAGCATTTGTTCGTTTATTTTGTATAATAGTGAGTTAGGGCCCAGAAATGAAATTTCGGTAATGGCCTCCTTAAGTTGCATATTACGCAAGACGCTCAAGGGTTCCAGGGGGGCATCACCCAGATTCTTCATCAACACCCTCCAAAGGTATGAGAACATCAAAAAACCTTTGTGGGATCTAAATTTCCACGTTCACACAGCATTTCTCTGTTTGACTAATTCCTGATTTCTCGCTAAAATAATTTTCTCGATCCACTCCTCAGATATTCTCCTGTAATTTGAGCAAGAGAATAAAAAAAAAAACTTTTCCAATTTTGCTAGTGGCCTATCTTTTCCTTTGAAACTATCCAGCACTTGCCCGTCACCATTTTGTGTTAATGTTACCCTGTAAGTATTTTCTCTCCGTTTTCTGGGTTCCTCTTATTTTTCCATGGATAAATAGAATTATGCCGTTTTAAAGGCGCCCATATAGTGTTTTCCACCGTCTTTTAGGTATTCGTTGAAATATTATCATCTGTTCCGCTGCTGAAGTGATGTTACCGTTCGTGAACTTGGAACCGTTTTCTCTCATGAAAACGAAGCCAGTAGGTTCGTAAACGCGATTTCATCAATCGAAAGTTCATGTCACACGTTGTAGCCATGCCTGTCACAGAACTATTTCCTGGTGTAAATTGTGGTAGGAGATGGAGTAAGTATTCACACTTAGTTTTCAAATGGAAGGACTTACTTATTGCTAAAGAATATCACATGTGCTTTTTTTCTTCTTCCTTTTTTGTACTCTTCTGCTATAAAATAATGTAAAGGAAGTTTTTTTCCAATAATGACATGGCGTTGACAAAAAATCTTTTTTTGTGGAACACAAACTTTTTTTAACCATTTACCTAACACAAATAACTGGTGACAATATAATTCAAATTAGTCAAACACAGAACGTCGAGCTAACTTCACGCTAATGTCCAACGCACAAATTGACGAATGTCAGACAAATCGCCCCTTGAGTTCCAATGTGTTCTATGTGCCCACTGGCACACAGAACACATTGGAACTCAAGGGACGAAATGTACAACGACTAACGTCAAGCTTACTTATTGGACCTCGCTCTTTCTCTTAACCCTTTACCTAACCTGAAAAGCAGACCACACCTGCAAAAATAATTCTTGAATAACTATTTTTTTTCATTTTTTTGTCTCAAAAACATAGGTTATGACCCTTCGTTGGAACGAGCTCGACGAGCTCGTTCCAACGAGGGGTCATAACCTATGTTTTTGAAACAAAAAATGAAAAAAATAATGAAAATTAATTGGCGATTTTTGAGAATAGCGCTGGCCGGTTTTGGCCGTTACGTTAGGTAAAGGGTTAATCATGTGTTTTCTACAAGCAGTGGCGTAGAAACCGAGGGTGTGGTAAGCCCCCCCCCCCCCCCCCATTTTTGGCCAAAGGTAGGGTTAATTATGTTCATCACACATGTTAATTTAGACGAATATATTATCGCAAAGCTGACTCTGTTGATGGGTATTATCTAATGCAGTGACGTACCTACTGCGTCTGGTACGATTTATGTAAAGAAGGCCTATACAATTTAGATATGTTTACTTCCGCCTATGTGACATTGCCAATAATATTGTCACCGCATAAATTTGTGTCGTCATTCTGTATAGAGTGTTTCGACACAATGTTTGCGTGACATTATTCAATAACGGCTGGGTATATGGTGTGGAGAGATCCTGTTTGAAACTACCGAGAAAGCCACCAACTTGCGTGCTTTAACCAACCATAGATTTTGAAAATTTTCCTGGGGGGGGGGGGAGTGGGGGGGGGGGGGGGGGCTCAGACTCCACGTCTCGTGTTCTCCCAGCATTGACGTGTGGCATAGTGAGCGTTAAAGACTGTGGCTCACTGTTCGTCTAATGGTTTTGTAATACAATTTGGACTTGATATCCGTGTTCTAATTAGTGACTTCGGAATAAAAGATAACTTGGATAAGCAGCTTCCCCTTCGGGTTACAAATACTTTTATTCAACTGCAAAGTCTTTTAGGAATTCACTAATTCCTAACATCGAAATAATTCAGCATCAAGATATTTCTAACACCAATACTGGAGTGGCGATAGCTTCCATTAGAACAGTATGACCTGTTCTGCCAAAAATGTTGCACAACACCTGTTTCGGACTCGTGCGTTGGTTGGGGGGAGGGGGGAGGTCGAGGGTTCTGCTGGCATTTATATACACGGTGGAATGTGACTGGTCTTGATCAGAATTTCGAATTCATGCTGATTTATCATCACGTGATCTCGACCAATGAGGCACCCATTGCCAAAGAAGTGCCCCCACCAGTCTGTTCCCCTACTCTAACAATAATCTCCAAGCTTCAATAGACGTCGGCCTAGAGGATATTATCTGTTAGATAAGCGCGTGATGGTCCAGTCAGAACAGCTAATACCGGTTGAAACTGGCAAAACATCACGCGACTCTCGGAGTTCTGCAAATCAGATATGACTTGACAGAACAGTGGAATACTTTGGCAACTAATTGTCAAGTTCTCGTCAAGTTAAAATTCCTCCCCAAACGTCTTGTGTTTCATAGTGCAACATAATTTAACCCTTTACCCAACGCAGACGATATCAAAATTTATTATTTTAAATATCGCATTTTTAAATTTTTCAAAAAATTTCAACAAAACCATATCATGTGACCCCTCATTGGAACGAGCTCAATGAGCTCGTTCCAATGAGGGGTCACATGATATGGTTTTGTTGAAATATTCTGAAAAATAAATTTTTTTCAACTGCTCAATTTGCATAATACGCGGGCGGATGCGGGCGATTCGTTAGGTAAAGGGTTAATGTTTCCCTATTCTACAAGTAGATTCTGTTTGCCGAGTACTTTCAAGTACTCCGATTTTATTTTACTTTACCCATGGGGGGGGGGGGGGGGTAGGGGCTGCTGACACAACGTCTCATTCTTGGTATTGCCATTTTTCGGACCCACCCACCCTTATCTGCATTTTTTTTTTCCCGACGAATTTTTGACAGTCACCACCCCCTCCCCCCCCCCCCCTCCAACATTAAAGGTTATGTTTTGCAAGTAAACGGAATCTGAATGGCTTTGCAAGTCAATGTGATGTACATGATCAATAAAATCAATGCATGTCCAATACCTGTCACCAGATATAACTCAAACAATTTACTGGCAGAGTTTTGGAAAACAAGACACACTGCTCTGTCACCTTTGATTGGATAGTTCCCAGATGCACTATCCAATGAAATGTGACAGAGCAATATTTTATGGAAAAAACTCTGTGTCCTGTTTGGTCCCGAAATTTTTTTAGCACGCCACGATTTAAAGTTGACACCACATCTGATAAGGTAATTCCAATAGCAGTAACAAATATATGAATAATGATGATATTTCTATTATGATGTTTGATCAGGTTGAGTGATATTTTATCAACAGCAAGTTGATGGAAAGACATACCGTAGATGATTTTATTGTTTCCTTTTCTTTCATTTTCATGCCAATCAATAAAAGTAGTATGTCATGCACGTTTCAGGACCCATTGGCAGGACCCCGGTGCAGGACCCCGGAAGTGACGTCATGTCACGTGACGTAGTGGCGCCATGTTGTGTTGTCATGGTAACCCTCGTGAGCGGCCATGTTGTGACGTCATCTCCATAGTGATACGTGGTGTGAGTGCGCATGCGCAGCGCGTGTTGTTAGGGTGGTACGTGTTTCCGTCGTCCATTTGTGTACTGGAGGCCGCCATTTTGGTTTCTATGGTAGCACGTGGTTGCTATGTGACCCCAAACCACCTAACTAGACAGGGGTATATTCGGAGGGTATGTTCCCTTGTAGAAGAGTAATTTCCCGATTCGTAGAATTACCACAAACAACCCGACAAGTTGTATTATTTCGAATTCTTTCAGAATTCTCTGCTTCTATCTATATATACAATAGTTTTTCTTCTATCGGGGCATGTTCCTTTGTTCTAGAGTATACTCCAGTAGCGTAGAAGAGCCTATTAGTTGGAACAGTTCACCTTATTATTACTATATTTAGCTATTCTGGTCTATTCTTGTTAGTTCTGATCCTATTCCAAGTACTCTTGTTGTTTCATATATCTAGATCATTTATAACCAATCAGATTGCTTAATTTCTCATAATCTGTATGCAGAGTTATCTCCCTTCTGCATAATAAAATCCCATATCCAATGGCAATATCCCCAGGCACCCCAATTTTAGCACCCCTTTTTTGAAAACACCTGTGGCTATGGAATCTCTTTTTTATCATATGTGCTTATGTGAAAAAGCACAATGTGACACAATGTGCCCTAGCACAAAGGCACATGCTTTATGTGCCGATATGTGCTTATGTGAAAAGGCACAATGTGACACAATGTGCCCTAGCACATAGGCACATACGGGCATTTAGGGATACCTTTGGCCTGGTATTGTATTATTTGAGGATACCTATCGAAGATACCTATTGGAGACTCCCTTTTTGTCATATGTGCTTATGTGAAAAGGCACAATGTGACACAATATGCCCTATCACATAGGCACATACGGGTATTTGAGGATACCTATGGCCTGGTATTGTATTGTATATTGTACAAAAGCATGTGCCTTTGTGCTAGGGCTTTTTCACATAAGCACATATGATAAAAAAGAGATTCCATAGCCACAGGTGTTTTTAAAAAAAGGGGTGCTTAAATTGGGGTGCCTGGGGATATTGCCATTGGGTATAGGCTTTTATTATGCAGAAGGGAGATAACTCTGCATACAGATTATGAGAAATTAAGCAATCTGATCTGATCTAGATATATGAAACAACAAGAGTACTTGGAATGAGATCAGAACTAACAAGAACAGACCAGAATAGCTAAATATAGTAATAATAAGGTAAACTGTTCCAACTAATAGGCTCTTCTACGCTACTGGAGTATACTCTAGAACAAAGGAACATGCCCCGATAGACGAAAAACTATTGTATATATAGATAGAAGCAGAGAATTCTGAAAGAATTCGAAATAATACAACTTGTCGGGTTGTTTGTGGTAATTCTACGAATCGGGAAATTACTCTTCTACAAAGGAACATACCCTCCGAATATACCCCCGTCTTGTTAAGTGGTTTTGGGTCACATAGCAACCACGTGCTACCATAGAAACCAAGATGGCGGCCTCCAGTACACAAAATGGACGACGGAAACACGTATCACCCTAACAACACGCGCTGCGCATGCGCACTCACACCACGTATCACTATGGAGATGACGTCACAACATGGCCGCTCACGAGGGTTACCATGACAACACAACATGGCGCCACTACGTCACGTGATATGACGTCACTTCCGGGGTCCTGCACCGGGGTCCTGCCAATGGGTCCTGAAACGTGCATGACATACTACTAATAAACAATCAAACTTTTATTTATTTCCTTATGATTACAAAGACTGAGGGCATATAACTGTCTTGATCAAGATTTCCTATGCTGGAAACTGTGGTGGAATTCGCATTGGTGAACTTGGGTTGCTGCCACAACTCTCAAGTTAGCTCTAGACAGTTAGCGTACGTATGAGAGTGACAACTGTAACCTCACAACAGCAAACAAAGGGAATATCCAGGGACATCTTAATTTTTCTGCAAATTCTGTGTATTACACGAGTTTGAATGTGGAAACTTGTTGCATAAATTATGAAAACCCATGTTCTGCATTCAAAGTAGACACAGTTTGAAAAAAATGCATGCATTTTTTTCCATTGACATTTGTCCACACGACACCCACCCGCCTTCACATCAGTTCCAATGACAAGCGCCCAAGTATCCTGTCATTGGATGCAAAAATACACTAAAAAAAAGGATAAGGAAAAACATTGCATGATTTGGAGAAAACGCGTTTTTGACGCAGGGGTTCCCCCCCCCCCCCCCCCCCACACACACACACGTTGTGTCAAACACTTTTTTCCGCCCCCTGCCTTTCCTATCATAAAATCTGTCACTGTGGGCTGAATTTCGGAAAAAAACGCACCTTGGGTCGGATACCCTGGTTTTTCCACTAGAAAGCACCCTTTCCCCCAATATTATTTCCTTGCTTCGTCCCTGTCTGCAAATATAGATATGATACTTGTACTGGTGTTATACACGCAATTTGCCATCAGACTGGAGGTCTCCAGTTCCCTAGTGGGGCTGTTGGGAGTCTAGCATGGCCAATTTAAAGTGCCGATACGGCATATATAGTATTATATACGTGTTAATTAAATGAGGAGTTGCATCACAAATACCACATGTATCTTCTAATTATCCATCAATATTTTCTCAAGAAGGTTTGATGGTTTTTTCAACTATGATCCCGACTGACCAATATTCCAACTAGGCCCTACATCGTCGAGGCATGCCTTAAACGAAGGCATGCCTTGGTGAAGTAGATGGAATATTTTATTAGCAGGTACCTGTGCCAGCACAGTCGGGGCAAATCATGTTAAACACACCCTCCCCAATCGGCCCTTTTCGCGGCGTCCCAGAGGATATATACAGCATTTAGTGTGTTAGATGACTGGCATATTTTCTATCGAGAACAGATCGCGGACGTTTCCCAGTTCCTTTTTCGACATTCGTGATCTACCGAAAAATCGGTTGATTACGAATGTCGAATAAGGAGCTGGGAATAAGTCCCCCCCCCCCCCCCCCCCCCCCCCTCTTACAGATCTTTGGGTGGTGTACTTCACAAACTGACACCAAATTGAAGATTTGTAACAATATATCCCCTTTACCCTGCACGCATGCATCACTTATTTATCCGCAGGAGGTTATAATAACCATTCAACCTGAAGCAACTAATTAAATAAAATATTAATGCATCGAATAGACTGTTGCCGCAGTTGTCAGTCTTCGATACAAGAAATTACTAATTATTTATGAAAACGTGTGTACATAAAGTCAATAGAACAAAGAAAAAAAAGACCTTCGGATGGGGCAGTTAATTAGTTGGTTAACATCTGTTATTTGATGTAAACTGCTGACGTGTAGGAAAGAAGTAGTGTTTTGTTCATTAACTGCCCTTGTGCAGAACACAGAAAATAAATTAAGCGTAAATCGGTGTTGTTTTTGTTGTTCTCGATGGGATCTAGTCATAGGCGTACGAGCCAGGGGCAGGGTGGGGGAGGGGAGCAAATGCCCTCCCAAATGCGGGCAAAACCGTGGGAAAAATTCGGGCAAAGCAAGAAGAAAATATCGGACAGCGAAAGCAAAAATATTAACAAAATGATGGTCATGATCGGATATACACATAAAATTCATTCGCGTTCTGGAAAGGAATCAAATGCAAATTGGCATTGTTGGCAGTCGAGAAAAAATACAGAAAACTGATAGTTCCGGCTACACTGCTATTGTTGGAAAAGATTGCAAGCCAAACGTCAAATTTCTCACCTTTATATTAACAGATAATAAATAACATTTATTAGCATAACACATCCTATACAGGACAGTATGCGATAATCTACAAGTAACATAAACAAAAGTAGAACTCAAAATATTACAATTTCATCCACCAATTTTCCATGATCAAAGTACTATATATGTTTTTATTAATTTGATACGCAAAAGATCGTGGAGACGTGAACTAGAATTTCCAGTACACATCACTAAACATATAATCGTTTGGCGAAAAAATCCCGGATCACGCTGCAGATTTTATGGCATAAACTGGGGGTTCTATTTTCAAATATTTAATAATTTGAATTTCTCAAATATACTCAGATCAATAAAACCGTCAATCTCACTGTTCATATGATGGTGTGACGGAGATGTCGTTATCGTCAGTTGTGTCTTGCGATACTATCGAGAGTTTTAATTCGCAGCTCGGCTCAGAACTCATCTCAAGACACAGCTGGCAGTGACGACAACCACGCCACTCTATCAGACAAAGATGAAAATTTTACTTTCCTCTGAAGGTATCACAGAACTAAATATTTTCCCATAGGCGACCATTATAACGTTCAGGCGGAAAAAAATATGATCGCATCACTTTAATTTTGGCATTCGAATATCTTTGTCAAGTATAGCCCTTCAGACAAATTTTCTGATCTGAAAACAGGGGGTCATGTAACAAATAAGAAAGAAAAACTGACACAAAGGGAAGTACCGGTCAAGTGCACATATTTTTCAGGGAAATCCCTACGAAAACACACAAAAAGTAAATTGTATTTTTTAGGTCCAAAAGTCATCAAATCACCCTCTTTTTTATCAGGAATATTCAACAATAATGCAAGATGTCAATAGAATGTTTCAAACGTTCATTGAAACAATATATTTTCCCAAGGCTGTTTATTTTTATAGATTGCATCATTTCCGAGTACAACATTTAAGGCGGTTCACTCTAATTTCAATACTTAGCTCCGCGATACCTGAAAGTATCCTCGCCAAGTGGTTTGATATGCACATGCACGGGTCTCAGGGGTAGAATTTAATTCAACAGATATGTATTAAGAAATTTTCTGTTAAAAATAAGACCATGTGCCCTTCTGAAAATACCCTGACTGAGTACTTAGGAAGCCTCAAATTGCCCTCAGTGCCTCGACTTTTTCACAATTTTACCGGGGGACGCCCCCCCCGAACCCCCACCAATGGGAGGGGACACCATCTCCCTTGCCTACCCCCATTTCGGGCCTCCAGCTCTCGGGAGATGCCTTCGGCATCTCGTTGCCAATCTTTCGGGCAATTCTGTATTGACCCTCCAAAAATTCTACCTCCCGTACGCCTATAGGTCTAGTCCCCACATTCAGTTCAAGGCGCCCGTATGAACTCCGGGAAATGGAGCAGTGAATGTTTACTGTGGTAAATAAGTTCTTTTTCAGTGGCAAAATAGGATACGAAATCCACGCATGGGATGGACGTCCCAGAAAGTGGATAGCATACATGAGCGGTTGGCAAAACCTTACTTCTCACCTTTGTTGCAGACATGAGATAGCCATAAATGCTGCTGAAAGCGACGTCTTGTATCAATACAGGCGTGTAGCCAGGATTATATAATGGGGGTATCCTAGTCAGGTATTTTTTTTTGGGGGGGGGGGAGCAAAGATGATATATGAAGGTCGTTGTACGTGTAGGATTCTCGTGTCGTTGCCTCCTTCTCCCACTTCCCTTCAGGGAAGTGGGCGGATGGGGCAACGAACCGAGGATCCTACTTAATAGGATCTAGGCCCCTCCCAACCCCCGAGAAAATTTTGCAAAATGTAGTGCTCTAAGAGCGAATCTGAGGAATTTCTAGCGTGTGCAGCCCCTATACTGAAGTCCATATTGGGACTCTATGTGTGAAAGTTTCATTGGGCCAATGTTTTTTTTGGGGGGGGGAGGGGCAGCGAAAAATTTGGGGGACCAAGCCCCCCCCCCCCCCCCCCCGTAGCCACGCCACGCAACGCCAAACCACTGCACCAATAAATAAATAAATATAATGAGTAGGGCAGCTGATATTTTGAACTTACCACCGCATGGCTGCAGGTTGGGGATGATTATTCATCATTCGTCATTTGCTATTAAAACCTTTACCAATGTCCCGGTTAAATCACCAATCGTTATAAAACTACACAAAAACACAATTCAAAGTTCACTTTCAAAACATAGCCTATGACCCATTTTGAAGAGCTCATGAATGATGTGTATATCGTCACTTCGACTGCATCAAGGCGCCATCCATAATGCTAAAACACTGTAGGTGGCACCTTGATGCACGCAAGAGACGATAAAGTTTGTAATCTCTGCAATAGATAAGATGGCACGAAGACATCTTATTTTCGAGTGAGCAAATGGATAAGCAGGAAGTGACCTCATACCGAGGTGCACTATGATTGTCATGTGAGGTGTTTTGTGACACGCTTTAACGATTATTTTATGACGTCATTGTGCATGCCCATCATGCATTGTCAAGGTATCAGGTGTTTTCAGTCTCAGTTTTGCTACTGAAACACCCTCATCTCTGATTTTAATGATGCTTAAGATTTCTTTGTGACCGAAAGCCTCTGGGGCGTGTTCTAGGAATGTGTTCGATTTACGTGGTTGTTAAGGGGACGAGGTGCTTAAAAATAGTGACGTGAAAGACCACTACAATGGTCATTGTTGGTGTAAACGATTGGCCGCATTGCCTACGGCTGTAATAGTATTGCTTCATTGTTTTGTCTTATAGCTGCAGTTGGGTAGAGTTGCAGTTGTGATATAGACAATGAAGTTTTTATCTATTATTTTTCTGAAATAAGTAGTTCTCCGGCCACTACCTCAGCTACTCTGTACCCTGGCTGTGCTAGTAATTGTGTAATTGCACTTTGGGGACAAACAATGAAATATTATCCCAGTTTGTCTAATATCTGCAGTTGGGTAGAGTTGCAGTTGTGATATAGACAATGAAGTTTTTTATCTATTATTTTTCTGAAATAAGTAGTTCTCCGGCCATTACCTCAGCTACTCTGTGCCCTGACTGTGCAAGTAATTGTGGAATTGCAGTTTGGGGATAAACAATGAAATAGTATCCCAATCAAAGTTGAAATGACTGCTTCCATGCAGTGATAAAGGGATACGATAGGGTTCTTGTTGTTACTTTGATCATTTTTCTTTCCTCTTGAAGTTCGTTATAATCGTATGTTTTAACCCTTAAGGGGTCGTCCAACCTAACTTTGGTCAATTTTTTGACATTTTTCCCAATGCCTGAGAAACAGATAAGAGAAGTAAGGAAAGGCAAATTATATATCAAAATAATGAGTAAAGTGCATAGAAAAGGTACATATATTTTTTTTCAGGAAAAAAAGTGAATTTTATGATTTTGAAGAAGATTAATTTGCAAATGGCATAAGTAACGAACCGGTAAAACCACAAAATAATCGGTAATTCGAAAGCCTTGTCCTCAATATAATGATAACATACTACAGACTCGGAGAAAGCATTTTTTTGACACACACTCTGGTGGGTTTTGACGTTTGAATGTAATAACATCAACACAAATTTTTGATGTTCCGGATGTGGCCATGTTTCAACGATGTTTTTCCGGTCATGTGATTACGATGTGGTTCTTGCAGAAATACTCAATTTGGTCAATCGTAAGAATGCAAGGACGTGATCACGCCCTTTATTTGTTCGAGACAATGTATGAGCGTATTTGCAAACAGGTGACAGCAAGTACTTGAGCTGTTAATGTCATAACTGCAAAATATGGTTCGAAATTCCCTCTCGTGTTTACAGGCCGTCTGAACTTTTTTGTTGACAAAAAATCTGAATTATTGCGCACTAGAAAGACAACATGAACCACTTGTAAAAAAAATAACCGAGTGTATAAAATCGGGACGATACACATAAAATAAGGCAATATTCATAACAAAGTAAGCAGAATGCTTCAGAAATCACTTTTTCACGAAGTATATTCCAAGTGACCTGGAACTATATTGAGTGTGTTAATTCCCCCCTGTCGCTGCGAAGTTATTTACGTCCAAGTAACCATGGAATTTGAAGACGGGTATGTTTGATGTCTGCAAAGGACCGATTGAAGATGGGTTGAAAATGATGCATTCGTGCTTTTAAATAAGGTGCACTTGGACGATGCTGAGAATTTAGTTTTTTTTTCCAACCAACCATAGTAATACAAGCGTCGATCAGTGGTTTTTTTTTATCATTTTACACTGACAAATGTGACAAATCTCCTTCACCGGAAACCATCCCCCAATTTGCATATCACAATAAACATAACCGCTGTCACGGAGTGTTAGCGTGGCCGTGTGGTCAAAACCGAAACGAATTATCGAATGCACGGTCAATATTAGCTGCAATTGGCTTTTAAATAAATGAAATACACGAAATATTCGCAATTTCTTCATTATTCATGCCGAGTTACTTTTTAATCAAACCACATGCGTTCAGTTTCGTTTGTCGGCATCAAACTGATATTGTTTGTGGTAATTAAATAGTACGAGAAGGCGAAGGAAGCCAAATATTTTTACATCATCTATTATTTAATTCAAATTGATAATTTCTTTTATTTAACTGAAATTATGAACTGATAAGTTGGGTGTGTTGCGATTATTATGCCCCAGACCTGGAACTTAGTGGAAGTTGGAAAATCAAAGGTGCATCTAGGGTCGTGCAGTGGTGACCCCCCTGTCCTCTTAATCTTAGTCTTACCCATTCATCATTGCATGTACCAACATTCCCCCTTGTATCTCAACCATTGCTACTCCAATTTGAAGGATATTTGGTTTTGTGATCGAGCATCATGGAGAAACAATGCCTGTGTAGCTGCTGTAGCATGTGTTTCTTCCCACATTTTTTCAGAGTTGTGGTACTTTTTCACTCTTTTGAGTTAGAAAATTTTGTTTATAACTAGTTGATTTGTTACAATTTGTTGCAGAGTGCCTGCTAATACCCTCAATTGTATTGCTGCAGAATTTTCTTGTGAAGATTTTGTTCCTATTACTTATCAAGCAACAACCTAATGAATATTCTGTATAAAGCCAATAATCTGATGTTTGACACTTTTATTGGAGCTGTTTTGAAGGCTTATGGAACTCAAAATGTTGATTATGGCAGGACTTTTCTATTCACCCATGAATCAATAAATTAAGTGTTATAGTTGGAAGTAAGAAGCATGAAAGGTCCAGAACTAAAACTCTAAAAAGAATGTTTTGCAATGTAACATGATTTTTGCAGATAGACTTATTTGGAGGTTTACCTGTCTGATAGTGTTTGGAACATGTGTGGCCAGGATCTTCAAAAAGAAAAAAGAGTTAAACTTTGAGAAAAAAGACATATGCCTTGAGTGCCAGACGTCGAGTCATACAAGGAAGAGAGCCCCCCCCCCCCCCCCCCCCCAAATTTTCTGTGTCAAATGGAGCTCACTTGTCATCTTTTGGGGATTGCTTTGTGTACTGCGTTCTTGAAAAAAATATGTGAGACCCTCTGGATGTGCCCTTCTGATCTCAATATGTCAGTAAGCCTCCTTGGGGAAAGTACATGCAATAATGGTTATGTAAGGTTGATTTGATGTGTTTTGAATAACAATGTACTTTTAAGTACATTAGATGGTTTATTGCAGTGACAGGTTACAGTTACCCTTATTTCTTCTCCAACAGATATCATGAGTGTATTGGTGTCCAAGAGTTAAACAAAGCTAATGTACTTATTGATAAACCAGACAAATTTAACAATTTAATCACTATCAAATTGATGCATGGGATAAAAGGGGTTACAGTGCAAGGGGTTTGTAAATATATTTATTCAACTACAATGTATGACTTTGCAGTGCATTCTACATAGGAGAATATCATATTTTCTTTCCAAACCATTACAGTAACACATACATCTTGATATTGGGAGACACTCTTTTGTCCTTCCATACTTCTTCTGCTGGACTCCTTCAAGTTGACCTTTGTTGAACTCCCCAAATCAAAACATAAACAAAAGAAAATGTCTGCCTTCAATCAGTGAGCACTCCACTTATAACATTTGGTCTCAATCTTCATTACTTTCATGAATTAGGAAAAGATTTCTTCGAGTATGTACTTAAATGTTTATAGAATACAGCTGTTATTTTATTTTGAGGTATTTTATTGTAAAAATTTTGTTCTCTTACTTATGCCATAGCAGACTTTCAGGTGGTGCTATTTACACATGGCAGCAGTTCCATGGCAAATTTCAGTTTCCACATGTTCTATGTTTCATTCCAAGCATTTTGGTATATAATTTATTGGGGTTATTCATTTTGGGCCTTTTTTAGACTTGAAAGAAAATTACATGAAATTTGACCAAAGTTAGGTTGGACGTCCCCTTAAATATACACGTGAATATGACACGTCCATCTACATCCGCACATAAATCTTTTACTCCATATAAACACATGTGATTGGGGGTCTTTACTGCATTTTCTATCAGGTATCACTCGTACACATAAATATATAGTACGTATTTATTTCAATGTGCACAGTCAAGATAAGAATTCAAGGATGACCGGACAATTTCGATACGAACTGTGCTGTTAATGCTTCATAAATTTTCTCCCTGTGATGTAATATCTCAATATAGAGAATGTTTGTCACCAGTTTGTCTGCTGCAACAATCCTTCTCGCGTCAGCCCGTGAATCCGTGACTTGTTCGTCTATTTACCAAATTATGTCTGCTGCGACAATCTTGCTTTCAGTTGCCCGTGAAACCTTGATTATGTCGTATATTTATCAAAGGAGACAAGAATGAAAGCGTGATACAAACCACAGGCACTCGACGTATTATCGGATTTTATCAATTTTAATAAAATATATATTATATTATCAATACTAAAAAAAGTAAAGGTATGACACTTCCCAGATCGAAATTTTCAACAATCTCTCAAATAGCGAATACCTCATCGATCTCGCTCAAATAAACGACAAAATGTCGTGTAATTCGTGGAGCCACTCAGATTTCGAGCCCAAGATTGACGAAATTTGACCTTTATTCGCATTTATTTCACTTTTTATCGACTGAAACGATCGAGACGTCTATCCACGACCATTCAATTCCGGTACACAAGCAAATTTAAGCTATGAATTCAACGCCGCGCGTTCATTGGTCAATTTAAAATTCAACACATTATTTTTCACTCTAAATATAACTCCTAGTCAACAATGAAAACGTGCTCATTTTATACTGAAGTTCATTCGAAGATGTCGCTTTCAGAAATTGCAATTGCTGCTGAAAAAGGCCACACTATTATAATAACCGGACAGGCTAGAATGGGAAAAACATTTTACCTGAATAAGATCAACATTGGACTCACACATATGAACAAAAACGTTTATACACTGGGTACAACAGGTATGGCATTGGCAAGCACAAATTTGCCTCGCGGTTCAATGACTGTTCACAGATTTTTTGTTTTGGCGGACGACAGATTTTCTGACGCATATTTAATACAGAAAGTCAAGTTTGATGACAATTATCATGATGTAAAAGAGAGGATGTTGTCCACAGCTGTGATTATTTTCGACGAAGTATCTATGCTTTCCCTGAAAGTATTTCGACAAATAGACACAATTTGTAAGGAGACAAGAGGGAATCACCGAAATGCTTTTTGAGGTATTCAGATGATTTTATGTGGAGATTTCTAACAGCTGCGACCGGTATCCAATGTGAATTTTAATGACCCAGGAGACTTCATCATATCTGCAGAAGAACTTAGATTTCGCGTGTTTAAGCTGACTACTGTGCATCGACAATCTGAAGGAAAATGAACAATTCAATTTGAAACATCCTGCAAAGGGTTTATTGAATATAATCTAAACCCCGAAGGAGTGGATTTTCTCAAAGAACCTCAGTCTCGACATTTTATGAGTAGAAAGAACAAAACACCTAAATTTCAGCTAATGGGCCTCTTCCCCTGTATCTATCAAGAGGTCTGCAGAGAGCACAGGCACTCGACGTATTATCAGATTTAATCAATTTTAATTTTATTAAAATTGATAAACTGTGATAATACGTCGAGTGCCTGTGGCAGAGAGCAGACTGAAAATTTGATTCAGTTTGCAATTTTTGGCAATAAATGTAAGATGCGCTGTCACTGATAAACAGTCAAATGCGCCTAAACAATGTGGGATGTATATGTTTTGTATGTATGTGTGTGTGGTGGGGGCGCGGTGGCTCAGTAGGTAGAGGTGCTGGCTGCAAGCCGAGAGGTCTTCGTTTCGAATCCCACCTGCGGAAATCGCGCTGTGTCCTTGGGCAAGACACTTCACCCCCATTGCCCATGTGGGGCACGGTGACGCTGTGTAGTAAGGCGTACTGCACGTCGATGGTGCACCTGTATTCAACCAATGCTAACCCTGCTTGGTTCATTCCCACTAGACCAATTCCCTTTAGACTAATTCCCCTTAGACCAACTCATGCGTTCTACTTTTAAAATAATTCTATATCAATAATTTGATATACTTATAAATATTTATAAATGTATTCATTGTTATTGATATTCAAGCCTGAAAATAAGCAGCCTGTCAGTTGTAGAATGGGGTCCCCAGAGGGGGAATTGGCTGATGCTATTCCATACAGTGGATCAGTTTATCCTCTGGGTACCTCTTTCTGTTTAGACCTTAATTCAGATTGAGGTTCACAGAGGGTAAATTTAGTGATGCTACCCTGCTGTGCAGGGTAGCATCACCACATTCACCCTCTGGGAACCTCATTTTTCAGACGATAGTCTGCTTATTTTCTGGCTTGTTGATACATGTATTTTATAAACTGAAATGTGAAAAACCAATATTTTTTTGTTATGCGTATACATATTTTTTTATCAAATAAAGTGCTTATCAGTAAATAAATGTTTTCTTAATTATCCTTAATCAACCCTTAATCAATAACAGTATGTAGTTGGTCTGAGGGGAATTGGTCTTTTGGGAATTGGCCTAAAGGGAAATGGTCTAGTGGGAAGACACCCCCTGCTTGTGTGGAGTTAGTTTTTTGGGGAACTGACAGTTGCTCGGTGGTTCTCTCCGGGTACTCCGGCTTCCTCCACCCGTAAAACTGTTGAGGTCAAGATTAGCCATTGTGCAGAAATATGTGACCTTAAACACCAATAAATAAATAATAAATAAATATATGTGTGTGTGGTGGAAATTGGGGGGAGGTGTAGTATTTCCACCCACTAACTAATTATTGCTCTTCAAAAAAGACCAAGCAACTTTTCAGCTTATTAACCACAAGAAAATTTCCATTACATTTTTCCCTTGTTTATAATTCCAATCCTTGACAGCCTTTCCTGGGAAGCTCTTGAAGAGAGCTTCCAAAGAAATGATGTCATGGTTCAAATAATATTTGTAATAAGGAAAAAATGAGATCAAAATTTTTAATGTGGTTATCTATCCAGCATCTTATTTCCAGTTTTTCTGTATCAAAATGTTCAGTTTACATGCTGTATAACAGAAGAAAAATCAAAAGTTTCATACTCATCCAATAGTTTGTATACGGGAGGGGGATATACCAGCGGAGAGTTTTGCTGTGTGGGGATTGAATCTTTTTAATCTGTAGTCCTAACCTATCCATACCTAAAATCCTTTCTTGGAAAGCTTTACACAAATATTACAAGTTGTTCATATTAATTTGAATGAAAACACTGTTTAAAGTGTTCAGTTCATTTTTCCAGCTGCTATAATTTGTAATTATATGATTCCATGGACATTTTTTCCAAGACTTGTATGTTCATGAACATTTTCTGGCTACCACTTAAAATAATTAATTATAAGCTATTGTGAATGATCTCTCTTTCTCTTAAATACCAGATTATGACACTAAATCTTGATAAGTAATAAGTAAGAGCTTTCTAAGACTAACTGTCAGGGAACGGTGGTATTAATGAAGAGGAACCATATCAGAAAGATATTTCATACAAGGAATTCCACGTTTGCATTTGCAACTAGTTTTGTAAGTTGCTGTACATGTAGAGTGGAGTCCTTTGAGTCTGGTGTGGAATGAAATGTCTTTGGGTTAATTGCCATTGGAGTGAATAGATTACATAAGCATTATAATTACTGGTGTCGGCCTATATTTCAGATTTCTTCAAAAGTTTGAACAGTTTTTACCAAAATGTGTTTGTTTCTTGGGCCCCTCCCAATCAATGGTGCTTGTAGAATACAGTCAGAAAAACATGAAATAATAAAATTGACTTAAAAATGCAACATGTGCTATTCATCATTCAAACTTTAATATATTTTCAGTTTTTGTTTCATAAAACAGTTCTTATTGTCCCTCTTTAGAAGGAGCTCATCAAGTTCTTTCCAATATTGGTCATAAGCACTGATTTGAAAGCAAATAATGGAATTCTTCATTTATTCGGGAAAAGTGTGGAAAGAGTTATCCCTCTCTCTCTTGAAAATGGTACTGGCAGCACTCTATAAACTTTACATTTCTGTCAAAAGTCCACTTGAAAAAGCGGGGGGGGGGGGGGGGGGGGGGGGGGGGGGGGGGCACAGAAAAAATGTCTCACAGCACCAAAAATTCTATAAACCAAAAAATCCTCATGACAAATTGACAAAAGATCAATTTATTTATTTGTGTTAGAAGTAAATTGTAGGGTGAAAATATCTCCTGGGTTTTTCTCTCTTTAGTGATAATAATTAATTCCAACCTTCACATCATTTTTGGGGTAACTCTCGGAAAGAGCTTCCCAAGAAATGATGTGAAATGTAGAAATTATCTCATGCTGCAACCAGCTGTTTCCAATTTCCCTTTTATAATTTCTGAAAAAAGTATGTCAGGGTTTTTTGCCTTGAGTTTTTTGTTCACATTGTTGTTGCTTTGGAGACTTTTGGCATGCAAACCTCATTCCTTAAACACTGTAAAATGGCCCATGCAACAGCCCACTCCTTTCAAAGATGTCAATCACACTACCAGCAAAAGAAGCCTTAGTTTAGCACGATATTGCTCATAAATACTTGTTTTGTTGCAATTTATTAGAAAGTGACTGTCGGTGCTCTCCAATAAATTGTAACAAAATATTTTCATATCAAAAAATTTTTCTTCTGCTGAGACAGAAACAAATTAGTGCAAACATTATAAAGCCACAAAAGAGGCCTTCAGTACTTTTCAGTAGAGCCCTGATAGTGGCTTCTTGCACTCAATCAGCCAACTGGCTGAGTGCTGGAAGCCACTAGATCATGGCCTTACTGAAAAGTGCTGAAAGACACTATAGTGGCTTTGCAATCCCTGTAAGGTGTCGCTATTTTTCGGAAAAAATAGAAAGTGTATTCGAATGAAATATTTTATTTTCCATTATTGGACAGTGCCAATGGACACTCTCCAATAAATGAAAAGAAACTATTTGAAATAATAAATATTTACAGAAAAAACAACATAATTGTTCGAGTGAACTTTTTCAGAGAAAAAAAATGTCTTGTCTCAAAACATCATTTGAAATTGAAAAACACAGCACTGGACCAATTAAATAATTTTATCATGTGCAGGGGATAAAAAAATTAAATTTAATCAAGTTTCATTATATCAGTCTAGACAAAATTTATCTATCTAAGTTTTTCTCTTGGTTTTTACTTTATTTTCAGAGGCATTTATAAAAACAATACATGAACTTAGGGTCAGATTTGTAAAGAGACTGAAGATTTACTTGTGAAATTAAAAAGGCCATTGTCACCTGAATACCCCCCCCCCCCCCCCCCCCCCCCATCATTGCTTGTGATTTCAGCATCACCATTAATATCCAGGCACTTTGAAAAGGTGGCCCGTCATAGAATAAGCCTTGGTACCCTAATTTCCTCTCTCTGTGCCCACTTTCATGAGGATCTTAGGGCCTCCCCAGGGAAATTTATTTTCCAATATGTCAAAGAATGCAGTTTGCTTAATTCTTGGGCAAGAGTAAAGTGTCCACCATCAATTGCTATTTGGCACAGATAACCACAGGCCATAATTATGTCCCGAGATAACATACCTTTGGAAAAAGATGCCCCCCCCCCCCCCACCAACTAGATCCATCACTCTAACATGCACATACAGTATCAGCTGAAATAAGTTGCAGGATAACTACAAGTAACTTTTGATCCCATTATCCTGTGTTGATAATTCCAGTCCTTGATCTCATTGCAAGAGAATTATGTCAAATAATACAATAATCAACAAAGGAAAAATGTTACTAAAATTCTGTTGTGATTATCCGGCATTATGATCTGCCCACTTGGTTCTGATTTCTGATAATCTCTCTCCAAGAGTTTTAGAAATATCAGTGCCTATGTTTGGGGTGGGAAGGGTGAAGGAGAACACTCCTCACCCCCTCCCCCCCCCCCACTCCCTCCAAATTTTCACTTTCCATGTAAACTACATTTATTTATGGTGATATTAACTATGTCAATAGAAACTAAGTGAATTTCTGATTCTGTCTATTGGATTCGATTGAGGATTTTTTGTAGTTTGCATGTGGATGACACGCGACCATGCCCTCCCCTACCCTCCCATTCCCACAACACCCAAATTAAAATATCAAAAGCTTGACTAGTAATGTTAATTTTAAATAACTGCATATGTTATGTTACCATGACATCATTATTATGGATTTTGACATTGTTTTAAGATCGAATAAAATATTTTGATTGAAGTCATTTTGTTGTGTCGTCTTGTGTTGTATTGAGTGAAACAAAAACAGACTTTTGAATTTCCCGCAGTTGTGGCTATAAGTAGATGACCAATGAACGCGCGGCGTTGCATTCATTGCTTCAATTTGCTTGTGTACCGGAGTTGAATGGTCGTGGATAGACGTCTCCGTCGTTTCAGTCGATAAAAAGTGAAATAAATGCGAATAAAGGTCAAATTTCGTCAATCTTGGGCTCGAAATCTGAGTGGCTCCACGAATTACACGACATTTTGTCGTTTATTTGAGCGAGATCGATGAGGTATTCGCTATTTGAGAGATTGTTGAAAATTTCGATCTGGGAAGTGTCATACCTTTACTTTTTTTAGTATTGATAATATAATATATATTTTATTAAAATTGATAAAATCCGATAATACGTCGAGTGCCTGTGATACAAACTGGCTGACCATTCGCAATCAGCGAAAGTGATTGGCCTGTTCAAGCTCGATTTTTCTTTCTTATTCTCGTTTTTTCTTTTTCTCTTCTCGTCCCATGTGCTGTTAATGCCTCATAAATTTTCTTCCTGTGATGTAACATCTCAATATAGAGAATGTGTGTCACCAGTTTGTCTGCGGCAACAATCCTCCTCGCGTCAGCCCGTGAATCAAGACTTGTTCGTCTGTCTATCCAAATTATGTCTGTTGCAACAATCTTGCTCTCATTAACCCGTGAAACCGTGACTATGTTGTATATTTATCAAAGGAGACGAGAATGAAAGCGTGATACAAACTGGTTGACCATTCGCAATCAACGAAAGTGATTGGCCTGTTCAAGTTCGATTTTTTTTCTTTTTTTTTTTCTTATTCTCGTTTCTTTCTTTTTCTTTTCTCGTCCCATGCGTCCCAATGAGTTCTATGCGCCATGTGACACTTGGAGCACATTGGTGGGTAGGGGGCGAGATGGAGCCTGATAGCAGGTTGATAGATCTTCACCGACATTGTACCTATAACACCCCGTCTTATAATTGCATTCGTTAAGTTCACAACCCCCTCCCGCGTCCACACCCCACCACTCCCACAGTAGTAAATGCAGTAAAGTGCTTATGGGTAATTTGACTCCAAAACTAATTTATTGTATTATCCGCTCATTAAAACAGTGAGACCTGCTTAGATCCCTCGATATTTTATTTGATTGATTTGTCTCCTATCTCACCTCTTTGCTAATTCCCATTCTCGTAATTTTTATGAACAGTTTCCTTGCGTTGGTTCTAAAATCTGTGAAGAATTAATTACTACTTTTCCCCTCTGTTGGGCATTTCTCATTGATAATGAAGTGAGATAAGTGAAAAAGACTGAATAATAGGGATGAAATAGAGTGATGGGGTGGGATGGGGAGGGTGGAGTGAAACAGTCAAAAGATGATATCCGACTCATACAGGCGTTGTTTGGTGCATCACTCTCAGCTGGATCATTTCAAATGAAATGTAATTCTTATGTACATTTGTTACACAATATTTCATTTTTATCGTGTTTTTTCCCAGTATTTGTTGATCATCGCTACGTGTGTCAGAAGAGAAGTTGGTGGAGAACATAATAATTTTAATGTAGATTACATAATTATAGGTAACATTCCTAGACCGATCAGTCTCATTTCCAATACGCTGATACTAAAATATGTTATTAAAAATGGCGGGTCAAGATAGTATTTCCTTTGATGAGATACAGACTGATAGAAAATACGATCTTGCAGCATTGTTCAATTTAAATCAAAGTTCGAGTGAGGATGATCATGACAGCCTATTACTTTCAACCGAGGAGTGTAGATACTATTCCCCTGATCAGTATAGAGAACTAATTGCTAACAAACACAATCAGCTGTCACTCTTTCATATTAACTGTCAGGGTCTAAATGCGCATTGGGACTCATTGGTCAGTCTACTCGGCAGTTTGCAAAATAATGGTGGAACTTTTGATATTATTGGGCTTACTGAAATTTTCAAGGTACCAGAACACGTGACATTTGAACTTAATGGCTATCACCCAGTCATAACCAACACGCGCCCCGTCCCGGATGATGGACGAGGAGGCGTCGGCTTGTTTATTAAGAACACCCTAAAGTATAAAATACGAAAGGACCTCTCTATATTCATTCCCAACGTTTTTGAGTCTCTGTTCGTCCAAATTGCACACGATCATCGACCATTTATTGTTGGTGTAATATATCGGCCAAACACCCCTCCCAAGGCCGACCTTGATAAGTTCATTTCCACATTGTCATTAATCATCGAAACAATGAACCAGGAGCATAAAACATCCTATATTATGGGCGATATGAATATTGACTTGTTGAAGTTTCAAACACATAAGAAAACAAATGAATATATAAACACTATTATTAGTCAAGGATTTCTCCCGCTCACTAGCAAACCAACTCGAATAACGGACCATTCTGCAACTCTAATAGATCACATTCTCACTAATAGTTCCTCAGTCAATTACAAGTCTGGAATAGTAATCACAGATCTTTCTGATCACTTTGGTACATTTTATTGCGAAACGACTCCAGTAAAGATAGAAACTAAAAATCATATCATGAAAAGAAATTTTAATGAAATCAATGTAAGAACATTTAAAGACCTGTTGACCTTAACAGACTTTTCACCAGCACTAGAATCAACTTGTGCGAATGAAGCGTACAATATCTTTATAGACTTATATTTCACTGCATTCGATGCTGCCTTCCCATTTAAGAAAATAGTACCTGACAATAAATATATAAAACGCCAGCCCTGGATAACTCAAGGCCTTTTACAGTCCACAATTAATAAAGAAAAACTTTTCAGAAAAAAGCTAAAATCTCCCACTGAACAAAATAAGAAGAATTATAAAATGTATAGTGATATTTTGAATAAAGTAAAAAGAAAAAGTAAGGTCATATACTATGAAAACATCTTGAATATGAATAAAAACAACATGAAGAAAACATGGGAAATTCTGAGGAGCGCTATTCATAAGTCCTCCAATCGAAGGTTATCCACAACCAACTTCTTGATAGATGACATTGAGATTAGTGACCCTAATGAGATTGCCCATCATTTTAATACCCACTTTTCCACAGTCGGCCAAAAAGCTTCTGAACAAATTCCAAACACAAATGCGCACCACACTCAATATATGACCAGGCCAAATTCTAATAGTTTTTTCATGGCACCGACGTCCTCAGAGGAAATTATTTCAATAACAAATTCAATGAAATCCAAAACCAGTGAAGACTGTGATGGGATATCTACTAAACTTTTAAAACACTCAATTACTGAAATAGCAGAAGTACTCACCCATATAATAAACATGTCGTTATCCAGTGGAATAGTCCCAGAAAAAATGAAGATCGCAAAAGTTGTACCAATTTTTAAATCGGGAAACCCCCAATTATTCAATAATTACAGACCTATTACCCACATTCTCAAAATTACTGGAGAGAATAACACTAGAGCGATTAACCAGTTTCTTAACAAAACACAATCTTCTATATCAACACCAGTATGGTTTCAGGACAAAACACACAACGATACACCCCATATTGCAACTTCTGAACAGTATAGCAAACAACAACGACAAGGCGACAAAAGATTACACCTTATCTGTATTTTTAGACTTATCAAAAGCCTTCGACACAATTAGCCACGGTATTTTGCTTAAAAAGCTAGAATTTTATGGTATCAGAGGTATTACCAACGACTGGTTTAAGAGCTATCTTGAAGGACGTGTTCAATACGTCACATATGATGGGAGAAGTTCTGGCATTGCTACAATCACATGTGGTGTCCCCCAAGGATCCATTCTTGGTCCACTTCTTTTTCTAATTTATGTGAATGACTTTAGCTCCTCTACACAGTTGGGCCTTTTATCTTTTGCTGATGATACTTCAGTCCGCACTTCGAACCACAGCCTTGATGCTGGCTTCGACCTAGTTAACTCTGAACTTTCAAAGATAACAGATTGGTGCGCAGCCAATAATTTGGCTTTGAATGCCCAAAAAACTAAATATATGCTATTCAGTCCGCCTAATAAAACCTATGATATTAACAATCGACAGTTGAGTGTCAACAGTCAAGATATTTCGTTAGCGAGAAACTCCAATGATGAGAATGTAATAAAATTTCTGGGCTTATACCTGGACAAAAACCTAAAATATAAGTTTCACGTGTCAGCCATAAATTCCAAAGTATCGAGGGGGCTTTACGCAATAAATAAAGCTAAAAAATTTCTACCTCTCTCTGCCCTCAAAACTCTGTATTACTCCTTGATACACAGTCATCTATTATATGGTATCGAAATATGGGGTCATTGTAGTGCTGCCTCAACATTATTTACACTTCAAAAGCGCGCCCTACGCTTGATAAATAACAAAAAATACAATTGTCACACTGATCCGCTATTTAGAAGGAGTAAAATATTAAAATTAAATGACTTGTATAAAATGAATGTATCTCTTTTCATGTTTGATTGGCATCACTCCAACCTTCCCCTTACTTTTGGTGACTTCTTTCAAGTCAATACATGTCCAGCAGGCATGATGACAAGACAACTAGGTCAATTGCAATGTGGTAAACCACAGACCCAATTCTCTGCTCAATTACCCAAATATGCATTTCCCAGAATATGGAACAACATCGAAAAACAGGTAAGAGAGATTCCTTCTAAAGGCGTATTCAAGAGAGCACTCCTCGAAAAATTCATAAATTCGTATTCAGCCCGCGTGACGTGCAATAATCCACATTGTAGTGATTGTGCACACTCCTAAATTACAGTTACAAAACGCCATAAGAAAGGTCGTAGGTTCGATAGGGTTCGATAGGGTTCACTTACTTACTATGGTACCATGGTACAGAAGCCCACAATAAATCCCCGCTTCGTGGTCAAGCCAAAATAAATCCCCCTTCCGTCGCAACAATGGCTCACTTACTATGGCACTATGGGTCCGCTTCAATGGCAAAATAGCACCTGCTCATTAATTCCTGAGATACAGTCCATTAAAAAAGACCGACTTAATTTGACTTTAATCCTTGTTGCGGCCACTATACTTCACAGCTGCATAAAGAGACTTTAAACGTAGACAATAAATAAATAAATAAATCACACACTACGTGAGACAAAGCATCAGTTATTAATTAACGGCATCAAAAACAACTGTTATGAAACTTAGGAAGGCTTACTCTCAATATTAATGTCTGTTATCTCATCACATTTGAGCATATCTCATCTCATTAAATCTTTTCATCTTTTTGTCATTATCTTCCCTTCTCAACCTTCCTCTCGCTTAGTCTAGCTATTATAAGATAGTTGTCGGTGGTGTAGCAACAGGATGGAGAAACGCATGTTGTGGTCACTGTAAGGTGCTCGGGAGGTGAGGTACTCGTGACATAACCACTTCCTCATTATATCCTTTTTAACATTAATAACCTCAACTTCAACCTCACTATCCCCAACTTTATCATCAGTACGTTCAACACACTTTACATATCAATAAACAATAAAATTAACTTAATATCTTCGTAAAGTGTGACATGATCCATTCCCAGATTGTGTTTCCTTTTCAATTTCACTTTACGTTAGTTTCCATTCTGTTGCCATATCAGTGGTTAGGAGTTCAATTTTTTCTGTTGTTGTGTTGAGTGGGGTGGAACTGCTCGGTCTCGGAAGAAATTTTGAACTTAAAGACGTAGATCCATATAAAAACAAGACAAGCCTCAGATCATATTTTTTTCCTCTGAGAACTATACGTTGATGACTTAACTTCTCTCCTGACATCCATGTTTCATGCTTTATGTTTATACTAATGGGGTCAGCAGGAAGACGGCCAATCTGGCCATGCTGTATCCCAACAGAATATAATTACTTTCACAAACAATTAATGTAAAACATTTTGAACCATAATGATTGTATTCTGTTGAATAAAATTTACTTACTTACTTACTTACTTACGTATTCCAGGGGTACTTTTGACTATATTGGAGCAGAATTGCAATATGGTAGCAGCATATTATACCCAGATTCGTTCATTAGCTCTCTCTGCTCGGTGAAAGTGCTTTATTTTATAACCAGAATGTTATGTGTTCGAACATTATTGGAATGTCGTCTGGGACAGAGAAACATTAAACTTGGAATATGCTCAGTATTTAGGCTTCTTTTCAATAATATAACACAATAGTCTGGTCTATATTAACCCTTAAGCCCCCATATAGCCCCAAACCGCCACTTTTATATTGCATTGAAGCAGGTTCTCCCTTGTGTAATCTTTTTTATTACTCTTGTGTGTAGACTGAATTTTCCCTGGCAGTGGTTCTACATCACTGCTGGCTGCCTGTATAGGCAGCCAGCAGTGATGTAGAACCACTGCCAAGTCATCAATAACTATGTAAGCAGAAAAAGGCCATAACTACTTTAAAATTAATCTGAGGACTTAAGGGTTAATATTTTCCCGCGTTATGGCAGTTTAGCGGGAAAATGTTGTCTTTGAATATTCAAATAAGTGGGTTACTGATGTGTACCAATGGGACGGAGTGGTGTTGTCACGTGATTGACAAGGTTTGGTCGTAGGGTTTTTTTCGTCAGTTCAAGCAATTCTTTCATGACGCTCACATCTTCTATCTTACAAATATTAGTATATTGCTATCATTGATACTCATGGGCTTAGTATCGCGCCTTTTGTATTTGTGTAGATTGAAAAAAGAAAAAGAAAAAAAAAGTGAACTTGCGACACTTCATAGTTACGATGGCAGTACACTGAGTCATGTATGTACAGCTTCGGATAACAGGTTTCCATAGGCCCCTGATATAAAAATATATAAAATAAAATAAAAAATACAGGGTTATCTATAGTTTTTCCTGGGCGGCAACGTAACGCTACATTTCTTGTTGTTTCATGATTTGGATCAAACAGGCGTGCTTTGCACATCGTGCCTGTGGCACAGGATTTTCTTAATGTACAAATAAATTTGAAAGCGTCACTCAATATCGCCATCGCTTGTCGCCAAGCTGCTGTGTTGTGTGTTATTTATTTGGGAGGGGCACATACCCATTTTGTCGAATTAAACCTTGGAAGCACTATTTAGTACAATCATAAAGCCACACGGTTTCAGTTTGCAAATTGCAATGTTATATGGACGCCCAGGGCTGTGTTCCATAGCACACTCCGGTATAGCGGAAGAATCGTCTCCTTCGAAGGGAATCAAACAGATTGATGTCATTCGACCGCAGCGATGAGCCGCCACTGACCTTCAGCTATTATCTTGTAATTACAAAACACCAACTTCTAGTTACAAGATACCAAATTGTAATTACAAAATACTAACTTGTAAATACAAGTTACTATCTTGTGATTTCAAGTTTTCCTGAAACTTCAAGTTATATAACTTGTAATTTTAAGGTCACTAACTTGTAATTACAAGTTATAAAATTGTAATTACTATTTAACTAACTTGTAATTAATTACAGTTTAATGACATGTAATTACAATTTAGCTAACTTGTAACTACAAATTAATAACTTGTAATTACAGTTTAGTATCTTGTCATGCGGTTATGTGGGTTCGCTTTGTTGATTAGTAACGTAATGTAGGATGGTAGCCCTGGTACCAGTTCATCATGTTATGTTTTTTTAATCCTTTACCTAACATGAAAAGCAGATGACACCTGCAAAAACAATTCTTGGAATAACTAATTATTTTCATTTTTTGTCTCCAAAACATTGGTTATGACCCCTCATTGGAACGAGCTCGTTCCAATGAGGGGTCATAACCTATGTTTTTGAGACAAAAAATGAAAAAAAAATAATGAAAACTGGCGATTTATTAGAATAACGCTGGCCGGTTTTGGTCGTTACGTTGGGTAAAGGGTTAACTATCTTATGGTTGGTATGGATAGTTCCTAATGCTAGGGCATGCGATATCGTTGATGATGCTTGGTTTAATATGGTAGCATAGTATGTATTGACTGTATCCTTTGGGGTTTTGTAAGCTTGGGGACACCTGCTGGCTGTCTAAAACCATCTAATGTAAGGTCCTGTTGGATTTGTGCTATTTCCCTAAAACAATTCGATTATTCGGAAGTGTGCTGCAGTACCACAGAAGAGCCTAATAGCTCCTTCATTATAGCCTTTATGACTACTAGATTCCAGATTATAACCGCCTTTGTGACTCCTATGGCCCAGTCTTGACCAGTGCGGATATTTGTGGAACATGGCCAGTCCGCAAGATTTAGTGGCATTTTAGGATCATAGCTTCATAGCATTGCATTCAGATACCGTAGACATCGCCGCGAGTTCCTAATGCACGAGCGGTCATGGGAGGTCTGTTCGAGTTTTTTTCGGAGTGTGTCTGTGTGTGTGTGTGTGTGTGTGGGGGGGGGGGGGGGGGGGGGGGCTCCTGAATAGCGCCATCAAGTGAAACATTCTCGTGGCTTTTGTGGTAAATCGTCACTTTTATTGAACGTCGAAAATGAAGACGCGCGAGTACGATTTCACAACTTTCACACAAAGCTTTTCTGAAGGAATCTTAGTTGGTTCAGTGGACTGGGGGAGTTTCCCCTTCCAACAACTGAAAAATGCTCTCAGTTTATAAATCTGTAGGCTGTATACCCTAAAAACTAAAGTGTTAAAAACTACACTTGAAGAGCTGTATTTGACACTTACTAAGTGCTGAACTAGCACTTTGTTCAAGTGTAGATATCCGAGAACTTGACAGGTGTTACAATAATACCACTTGACAAGTGTAATGTCGCGACACTTAAAAGGAAACAACGCATATGACGCAGATCAGGCTCGAACTCTCGAGCCTGATCCGCGTCATCTGCGTTGTGTCCTTTTAATTATGTACCCACCTAGCGCAAATTAAATTATGGACGATTCTGGAAGAACCACCAATGTTAGACACATGGGAAGTGCCATCCATTCAAGTTTCAGATGTCTGACGATTGTAATGTCTAACTGCTTAAAGCATTGCACTTTGAGTGTTAAAATCAAACCCTAAGAGTTAGAATGAGTTTAACACCTTGAAAGTTTTAAGACTTTAGTTTTTAGTGTGTAGTATTACATTCTATATAACTGGTTAATGCTCCGGCTTTCGGGATATTTCACGAACTGTTCTTTCTCTTGAATACGGTATGATGACCTTTTGGCGTCTGTGGCATGTGACACGTCCCCTACCAATGACACATGTATGGTCGTCATGCTGTACCTTCCCCTCTGCAGTATAAAACCTTTAACTAGAATTTGTTAAATCGAAGAGTAGCACAGTGGACGACGGGATGGGGTGGGTGGGGGCAAAGTCTACGTTCGGGGGCAAATGCATTCATGCCCCCCGTCGTAGCGCGGTCACTACAGTTCCATAAACCCTTCTAAGCAACGCCCCTGTTTGAATCGAGTGAAGCGGTAACAGAATCCTATGTCTCTCTCCATGAAACTACAGTGATATTTACAAAATCTCTGTAATATGTCATTGCCAATTTCATGACAGGCAATGGAGAGTGTGAGCGATGTTTACTGATTGGAGAATATGTTAAGATCTTTCTTATATAGCTCCATATGTAAACCACTTGTTTGTCGGGTTCCTTCCACGTCCCCTCTTTCATTCAGTCAATGGTGGAGCTGGAATTCTCGAAGAAGGGAAGCCTGGACAATATTTAGGGGGGGGGGGGGGTACGAGCCCGTTCCAACGAGGGTCATAACCTATGTTTTTGAGACAAAAAAAATGAAAATTGGTTGGTTTTGTCCGTTACTTTGTGTAAGGGGTTAAACAACTTTCTTGGGTAAGCGATTAAGGCCCCTTTGGGCCTGTTGTTTTCTTTTGTATTTGCAATCTGAAAAACATTTCGTACTGAATAGCTCTTATCGTGTGCTGTAAACGAAGGCAAGCACCTGTTTGGACCGAGAACACGGTGTGTAAGACGAAAAATGAAATCATTAGGCCTCAAGTGTAATTCTGACGCATCTATCGTCAGTCAAATTGAAAAAAAATAAGTAGAACTGGAGGAAGTGATTGTACCTTCGGAACAATACACAGGATTTTCCTTAGTGGTTTTACTCAGTGTTCTACTCAGCAAGACCTGAGGGAGCTCGATACCAAATAAAAATTTGAATTTTTTTGCGGTTTCTTGAAATGTTTTGGCAGAAAGGTGTTAACAAACTACCATTTTGTGCCCTTGATTAAAGAGAAGTGTATTACAGTCATTCCTGTGAAAGGTTCAAGTCAATCTCCCCTTCCAGTACAAAGATATCGCTCCCACACATTTTTGGGGCGGTTTTGGCTGGAAAAACATTTTCCGCAATAAGCAGATAGTTTTATTTATGAGAACTAATGAATCTAGACATAATAAAGTGAAAAAAAAACACAAGAATTTTTTTTTTCAATTTTTCGTCACAGTGTCCCGAAGCCATGTTTGACTGGTAGCAGAAGCCAAACGAAGAACAACTCCAATTCCAAAAGACGATAACTGTTCATGTACACTGTGAATTCAATATTTCTAACCTGAGAAGCTTCCAAATCATCCCCGTTGTTGAGTACTGTGATGGCAAAGTAGCCCGTTCGTAACAAAAATTTCCGACTTTTGGTCGAAAATGTCAGTCCGAACCGGACCGAAAATTTTCAGTGCAAAAAAAAAAAAATTTTTATGGTCTCAAAATTGAACGAAACGCATAAAAAACGAAAAGAAAATTTTCGATTTTTTGGCCGCCATTTTGGATTAACGAAAAATCTAAAAAATTCTTTCGATTTTGCTTATAAAGCGGTATGACTGCCTTCAATTTGGATCCCTTTTAGAGGGCTTATATTTAAATCTCGATATTTCAATCCAAAATTGCCGATTTTCGAGATAACTTTCCGTTTTGTGAAAAATTTTGGCAGAAAACATAAAAAATGGAAAAAATACCGATTATGTTTGTTTTAGACAAGAGTAATTCTCACAAGTCTGTTGAGAAATTAAGTCGACAGCTTTTTTTCCTTCATGAGATACTGGCCTATGAAGCTTTGGGCGTTTTTGGGCTTTTTTGCCCAACAAGAAACATTTTGCCCCAAATACTGATGGTTTTATTTATTAGAACTCATGGCCATCATTGATAGTTTTTATTTATGAGAACCAATGAATCTAGACATAATAAAGTAAAAAAACAAGAAAGTTTTTTTCAATTTTTGGTCAGTGTCCCGAAGACATGTTTGACGGCTAGCAGAAGCCAAACGAAAAATAACTCCAATTCCAAAAGACGACAGCTGTTCATGCATACTGTGCATTCAACATTTCTAACCTTAGAAGCTTCCAAATCATCCCGGTTGTTGAGTACTGTGACGGCAAAGTGGCACGGTCGTAACAAAAATTTCCGACTTTTGGTCCAAACCGAAAATTTTTCTGGTGCAAAAAATTTTTTTTTTCGTCTCCAAATGGCCTGAAACGCATAAATAACCGAAAATATAAATTCGATTTTTCGGCCGCCATTTTGGATTGTCGGAATTTCGAATCGAAATTTTTTCGATGGTTTTTACAATTCGGTGATACAGTATTCATTTCTAAGCCATTTTAGATGGTTCAGCATACCCCTGTCCCGAGATTGAGTTAAAAAATGGTCAAATTTTGAATTTTTTTTTCGTTTCGAAAAACGTTTTGGCAGAAAGATGTTAATTACATACATTTTTGTGCCATGTGCTGATAGAGGGGTGTATTGCTGACATGTCTGCGAAAATTTCAAGTCAATCGCCCTTTCCAGTCCAAACATATGAGCTGCCGACTATTTTTGTTAAAGGGTTAACAAAAACATTTTCCAAAAAATGGGAATATGACGTTTAGTTACAACTTATAACCCTTTATGAGTACAGAAACTTTAAAAAAAAATCGATCAGAGCGTTTTCGAGAAAATAAAAGTGTGGAAGAATAATAATGATAATAAAAAAAAAAAATAATCAATGCAATAACAAATAGATTTTCCCTTTAGCAAAATCCAAAATATAGTTAACTACTACTTTAATGAGCGCGTGCAGTGCACATGCATAACGGGGCAAGTGTGAAAAGGATTAACTGGTAGAGCGCTGGACGCCCATATCTGGGCTTTATTCGGAATAGCAGGAGCGTAAAGTTAAAGGCTTCATATTCTGTGGATGTCCTTCATATTTATTTATTTATTTATTTATTTATTTATTTATTTATTGGGGTTTAACAACACTTTCGACAGCCAGCGTCACCTCTTGTCGGACAGTTTTACTGATGGAGGAAGCCGGAATACCCGAAGAGAATCACCGAGCAACTGTCACCCCCAATGTACTAACTCCGCACAAGCAGGGTTAGCATTCAATGAAGACAAGTGCACCATCGACGTGCAATACGCCTTACTACACAGCGCCACGGTGTCCCCACGTGAGCAATCGGGATGAAGCGCCTTGCCCAAAGACACAACGCAGCTACCCGCCCGGCTTCATATTATCTTTGAAGTAAAATTACTTCATCTCCATCGATTTACCCTGTTACAATGTATGGGAGAGTGCCTAATTGTAACTAGGCAAAGTCGCGTGAACACATTTTGATGCAGAGAAAAAATTTAGCACTCGATCAGTTAAGAACCATTAATTTATTACTCGCCTCTTCTATGAAATTCCCATCTACAGCAACACTAAACCATGCGGAAAATGAAAATCTGTTCCGTAAACATGTGCAGAGGGATATCGTTGACGGACTAGTTTTATAAAGAAGCGAAATTTCACTGAAATTGTCTACAAATCGTGCACCGCAATTACAATTTGAATCGCTAGCTATAGCTAAAAATCATCCCACGAGTTCCAATGTGTTCTATGTGCTAGTAGGCAAATGGAACACATTGAAACTCGGGTGACGAAATAGTAACACGGGTTGTCCTCGCAAATTTGTTTGGCGATAAAATGTGTTCTTTTTGTTGATAGTTTAAAATGAATTGATGCGTGTCCTTCTAATAATTGTTTTTATAGAGGGGAAGGCGTGTAATAAATACAGAACGACACGCGAGTGTGAATGGGTTAATCGATATGGCACTTGTGCCATCGCGGAAGGATAAAACTCGAGGCCTGCGGCCTCTCGTTCTATCCTTCCGCGCTGGCACTCGTGCCATATCGATTAACCCATTCACACACGCGTGTCGTTCTGTGTATGTCTCGCATACTGACGCAAGCACTCCGGCCACCAGTCAAATTCTGAAAGGAATTCGACACTTTTATGTACCGTTTTTAACCCACTTTGACCCACTTTTCATGGAGTTTTGCGCAGACTACCCTTGATGTATATGATGTTCCATCTCTCATCCAGATACACAGATATGCTTCTGTGCTCCAGTTATAGGTATTTCAACAAATAAGTATTTAATTCACCTTTAAACCGTCGGAGATTTTAGTGAAACTAAAAGGCGTAATCATAAATCTACGGCTGTGGTGAATCTTCATTGCTAGTGTTAATGGCATAAAGATTGGGTCAAATCAAGTCTCTTTGAGAAAAAAAAGATTCTAGCTTTGACAAAATGAATACTTGTGGGATTTCTGCACGCAATCGTCTGGAATATTCTAGTGGGTCGAAAATTCGAGCCGCAGATTTGCTTTAACACCAACTGAAATATTCCAGGTGAGTAAATCGAAACATAGGGCTAAACTGCGTCGAATTACTTACGGAATTTGACTGGTGGTTTGAGAGCTTGATACCGGCGTAATACTGATTGGCCAGTCTCACTCCTATACAGTGGAAAAGCTGACGACAGACCACACCCCATTAAGAGAATGTGTCATTTAAATGGTAGATTAATTTCAGATTTGAATACCCGATTCTCGAAGGATATGTTTTCCCATTTCCGAAAACTTGTCTGTTCCATTTCGAAGCGCTTGAAGAGAATTAAAAGCGGCTGGATCCGGGAACGTAAAATGTATGGCGTATGCTTCGGTCTTCCAGTCAAATGCCTGTTCTTTTGTATAATCCATGTAGTGTTCTTTGAACGTGGGGTGGCACATTAGCTGATAGCACATTACCTGTAAATGGCGTTCAACATGAACTAAATCGGGGTGCATCTCATACACTTTGTAAGGGAGTTCAATTGCGTTGTGAAAAAAATCATGTGTTTTGTAGTTTATGAACTTGCCCTGCCAAATCTGAAAGAAGCGAGCGTGTGGTTTCGCCATTACGACTCCCATGTTGATTGTTTCTGGATAATCACCCCGTTTCATGTGATCAAAATTCAAAATAACGTCGTGTCCAGCTTCAATCAGGTCATCCACTGGTCTGAGCCAAAGAGCATCAAAATCCATATAAATTCCACCGTACTTCAATAATATATCCGCTCTTAAAATATCACTAAAATGTTGAGTATAGATAACGCCATGCCCATACACGGTCGCTGGTCTCTCTCTATAAATATTTACCAACAAAGGATTGTTCTTAACTTTATCCCAGTATTTCCCAAATAAACGATTATCTCCGTGGATGAAGACTTTCTTTGGTTTTATAATGTTAAAAGTGCTCAGCAAACTAAGATACATTATAAACGACAATTCGTGCTCCCCAAACCATACATAGTGAACAATTTTAGGAATCTTGCCATCAATATGAGGTTTCTCTTGTACAATATGCCCATATCCAAATGTTAGCTGACGAGAAACTTTACCAAAATTATTTTTTAGAACAAATATGTCTGCTGGAAATATGCTTTCTTTCGTGGAAACGCATGGAAATTCTTCTCTAAAGGTCAAGTTTTTTTCCAATGTTTTACATTTGAGAGCATCGGGAAATTCTGTATTTAGAGTTTTAATTTTATGAGCATACAAAATCTTGTCTAGTAAGGGATCCTTCATTTTCGCTCTGATAAACACTACATTATTAGGATGTGTTAAAGTGATGCCAATAGAAAACTCCGTTGAAGACATATCAACAAAGTTTTTCATGAACATGAAAGTATTGTCGACGTAAATCCCTCCCCTGTCTTTTAATACTTCTATGCCATACGATAGAGAACACTGGTCCCAAGAAGCTGTATATCCAGGTTTGCTTCGTACACGAAAGCTTGGAATTGAGTTTTGAATTTCTTTTAACCACGAATGGTAGTTTTGTCGGTCTTCTTTGACGGGATATTGAGTATGAATCTCTATAATGTCTGGTCTCAGTATTTTCCACGCACTCATAACACTGAGAAAATTATTAAATGTAAACGTCTCATTGCCACACCATACGTAGTGCAGCGTATTTGGTATTTCATTTTGAGTTAACTTCTCAAAATCAACTTTTCGAAAACCATAGGCATCAGTATCATCATCATTCACTTCTTCATCATGTTTAATACCTTCAGCATTTTGTCTCTCCAAGCCATTTGACATTTCTTTACGAAATTTGGGAGCGTTATTCGGCAGAAAATGGGTTGACTTCATAAAAAACGCGTTCAGAAAGAATGCAACCACCAGCAAGCACCCGATAACAACGGCATATTTTTTCACATGACGTCGAATTCTCATCTTTCAAAATTTTAAATTTCAATGCAGGTTTTGTATTAGATTACTGACCAGGGTATTTCTCTCAATAGTCCCAGATCTATCTGCAAAATAGAAAATGACTGATCTTTTAAAAACATCTGTAATATGCTGTTAGTGTGATTTTAACAAACGAAAAACTCACGGTGGCGGAACTGGAGAAGAGGCACATGGTGCGGTACGAGATGAAATTTCTCGACAGTGTTCACAGGTTGTTGACTGTCGGTCTGAACTTGAAGCCTAAACTCAATATAAACACTCTAAAATCAGCTGGGTTAAAAATTAACCCAAATTAACTGGGCTGAGTGAATATGAACCCAACTGGGTTCATATTCACTCAGCCAGTTGATTTGGGTTGATTTTTAACCCGAGTGTAGTTTTGGGATCTTCGATTCGCCAGTTCGAAATCGAAATTTACAAAATGAGTTCAGTAAATTAGGTTTGGGCCTTGTTTTGGCGATCTCCAGACCTAATTTACTGGGCGAGTTTTGTAAATTTTGATATAACTGGGGGCGAATTGAAGATTATATTTATCAATTGATCCAAAACCTCACAAAATACACTTGAATGGAAGGAGAAACCAGCAGTGGCTTCTGCGATTTATTTATTTATTGGGGTTTAACGGCACTTTCGACAGCCAGGGTCACCTCGGGTCGGACAGTTTTACGGGTGGGGGAAGACGGAGTACCCGGAGAGAACCAACCAGCAACTGTCAGTCTCCCCAACGCACTAACTCCACGCAAGCAGGGTTAGTTAGCATTGGTTGAAGACAAGTGCCTAATCGACGTGCAGTACGCCTTAGTACACAACGCCACCGTGCCTCAATGTAGGTAATTGGGATTAAGTGTCTTGTCCAAGGACACTACGTGGTTGCCGCAGGACCTCTCTCCGTAAATCTACAGCACGGAACAGGGAATGAAGCGTGGCACTGTTTGTGTATTGAACTGAAGTTTTCTGAATTGAAACTTTGTAGGATTTCGTCAGCCCTTACACACCTCAAATTTTTACAGTCCTGATTTCTGACGAGCCATTTTCAACAAATCACTGTAGCTCTCAACCAGTTCTGGAGGACATCTCCCCCTCTCCCTTTCAACAGCAAGATATTCTTCACCCGCTTCAAAGTTCAAACTCGTCTTCATTTTCAGAATCACTACAGTATCACTATTCACTACTTCCTTCAACATCAACACCCTCTGCTTAAAGCAGAGGAGACTGGTGATGGCAGTGAAGAGGAGGGTGTTGATGAGAAGGTAGAGGTGATAATGCTAGTTATTCTGAAAATACATTCGAGACTGAAACGGGTTTGTGTTTTCATACTTTTCCGTTTGAAGATGGGAGATTGCCAATGAAATATGTCCATTATCATTAAAATAAATGCGTCATGTTACCCTCGTAAATTTGCTTGATATTACCCGGGAAATTTCCCGGATCCCGGTTCTGATAGTAATTTCGTTCCCGGTTCCTAGAAAAGCAGGGAATATATTAAACCCTAGTTGGAATGACTTATGGGGACCGTTAGAATTTTTCTTATTTACCGAATCACGGCCACAAATTTCAAGCTATCGTCACGACATTTTACACAAATATTAACGGTTGTCCGTCGCTGAAAGTAATGCAGCCCGAATTTTTATTTTCCACCTTTATCCAAAACAGTACTCAATTTAAGCGTTTTCTTGACCTTTTAATATCAACGCATGTTTCAAGCTTCCAAATTTCAACTTTTGTAAATCCCATCTCTGACTAAAACCATATAAAAAAATGTCGTACCGACATGGAGATTTGGAAGAGCTCTGGCTGCATTTTCGGGTGTCGTTATTGACGTGACGTCACAAAAATGAAATTTTGGCCGATTTTCATGAAATACTGTAAAGTTCAAAAATAAAAAAAAATCCATGTTTTTTAATTTCTTGATTTATCGCCGTTTTTAACCTTTTTACGTTGCTTCAAATTTAGGATTTATTTTGCACATTTCTCTTTGAAAATGCTCATCTTCAATGCCGCACACCTCCGTACAGACAATACACATAGCTATAAAATTTCACAGACTTTTAGTTTCATGATGGCTCTATTAAATGCATTTGTTACAATTTCTACGTTAGCCCTTTCTCCAACATAACGTTAATTTGACGTGTTTTTCGTGAACGTTTCATATCTGACCTCCTGACGAACTCTCACTCTTGAAATTGTTCTTATCAAATATATTCTCCAATAAAAGCCATATCTGAAAATATAATGACTTTTATAGCCGACGAACAATTCGTCGGAGCTGCCGCTGGGGGTGACGGTTGGACGTCAAAGTCGGAAAAATTAAAGTGAATCCGATTTGCATGAAAATGTATTATGCCCCAGAGCTTGAAAAGTAAAAAAAGTTAAAAAATTTATAGTAATTTATATATTTTTTATACTTACCAATGACCCAGACATAGCTGGTGCTAACTCTTAAAATATAGGGCCAAACACAAATTTTGCCCCCCAATCCCCAAAATTTGCATCTAAAACTAAAGAAAACATGTCCTGAAAGGCCCTCCACACTTCGCCCCTACTGCGCATGCGCAGTGTCAAGGACGTTCCGAAATTGGCGCCATTAATCATTCTAATAACCAGTGCCTGGTAAGCGCTTTGTACTCAGCGGGGAGGCAAGAGTTCCCAACTCCTGGGAGGGCCATCCCCGTCTGGGTCATTGGTAAGTATAAAAAATATATAAATTACTATAAATTTTTTAACATTTTTATACTGTACCAATGACCCAGACATAGCTGAATAGTAAAAAGGCTGGAGGGCCAAGGACATAGAGCAAAATGGAATACGCTCAATAAAATAAAATAGAGTCATCCCCTGTAGGGAAAAGAAGTAATAGGCCTTACATGTATCTTTCTTATTTTATGTTAAATTAGAAAGATACAACACCTTCCAAAATTGAGCTTCATACATCCATGTACTCTATTAATATCCAATATAATCCTTATACTAATAATTTTTAAAGTAAGCCAATAAATAAAGAAAGTCTAGAGAATAGAGACTCTTATACTCCTAAAAGTGTCTGAGGATTGCATAATCATGTCCGTTGACATATGCAATATTCAAAAGCTATACTTTAAAAACTAAGACTTGAATGAATTTTAAAAACCTAAACTTCTCACTAAACAACCATCCCAATAACAGCTCAGAATTACTAACTCCGGAGGAGGTATCCCCTTGTTTTCATAGTAAAACAGGTGACCCAAGGGAACACCCCCCCCCCCTTTTTCTTGCCCTGGGTCAAATAGCCCAGAGCGAAGAGGGCAGCCGAACGGAGACACTGCCGAAACAGACAGCCTACCTAGCTATAGTAGCAACTGTTAAGTGAATGACATTCTGAGCAGTAGAGAATAGACCTAACAATAGAGGCCTCCAGAAATGGACTCGATATTTCTGAGATAAAATTCATGAATGAGGATGGCTGAGCGCAATGAGCGGCCTTCAAAAATCTATAATAGCGACACTATTAATGTAAGCCCAAGAAGTAGAAGAACTCTTACTTCATGAGCCGAAATCTTAAGCACAACTGCTAAGTCAATGATATACTATAAGCAGTACCGATAGTTAATAGAATCCATTAACAATAAAATGGAGCGTAACGTCCTTCTACTAGACATCAAAGACAGAAGAAGCTTACGCCCATAGTAATAAACAGAAATCTGTTTATAAATACATAAACTGTACCCGGAAAGAGTAAAGGCCTATGCCCATACGAAGACGGAAGGACCTTAAAATAATAGGTTCCGGATAATAGGAGCCTAACTCTTATGCAACAATCCAACCTAAATAGTAACGGAAGTATTGATTCCGAAACTATGAAAGTGAAAATCATCCATCGATAGTGCATGAAACTCACTGACTCTACAGTAAAAGAGAAACCAACAGAATTACTGTCTAAAAGGTCAGAATTTGAAAACTACTGTTTCCAGAGGCTCAAATGATTACTTAGCTAAATAAGAACCGAAGTTAAAATCCGTATAGGAATTTAATCTAAAGATTCTAAGTCTATTTATCAAAAAGTTACTAACTGACTTAGATAAAGAGACAAAAGACTCAATTGTAAACTATCGTAGAGTGCATAGGTATGAGGTAACATAAACCTATAACCTAAATAATAACAGGCTGCAGTAGATCTTGTGAAACAAGTATACTAAAAAATAGCAATGAGTAGTATGTAGGGATCAACAATATGAACATAATGATCCCTACACCACGACGGAAGAGCCTCCACTTTAGCCGCATAGAATAGCGAAGAAGAGGATCTCCTATAGTAAGAAATCGCGTCCAAAGCTCGTCCAGTACAGTGCTTACAATGCAATACGGACCACACAACGGAATACATGAAGGTTGCGACCTTGCAGGTTGTGATAAAGATGACACGATTTACCCAGTGAAAAAGATCCTCACATAGAGGAAGATTTCACGTTAAAACCCACAGTAGACAAGAGAGAAAATTACTCATGATCTCTGTGAAGATAAAGATGCTATCAACAGAAATGTATTGTGGTTGTTTATCTTAGCAATACCTGCTGAAACAACAGCGCCGGAGGATACGCGTATCCTATCATTCCGTCCTATAGATCAATAGAGCGTTAAGAATATTAGCTCAGAGATCTGGACAAGCCAACACATACGTCTGCAATTGATTAGCAAGCTGTGTCATAAATAAATCATCATTGGGCGCTCCCATAGATAGCAAATCTGATTGAATACTTGTTTGTTGAGAGTCCATTCTGACAGCAACAAGCGATCCGTAAGAGAACGGGAGTCCGATAAAACAATCAGACGACCCGGAATATGACGGACCAAAACTGAACTTGGTGTACTATAACCAACAGACGGATTCTTTCCATTAAATTGAATAACGGAAACGAAAGAGTGCCTCCCTGGTTCCGGAGATACGCCACTACTGTCGAATTAAAGGACAGGAATTTGGGCATGCGTTTCTGAATAATGTTCATGCAATGACATAAAGCAAGCCTAAAAAACATTATTCCGCGAAAGAAAACTGATTGCTAAAAGACTGCGGAACCCAAAGACCCTGGCACTTCGAATCCGTAGGGATCAGTATTATATCCCAATCTGTATGACTGGCAACCGTCATAACAGCCACACTCGGGTCCGGCAACTGCGGCAGCACTCTCTGAGTCAACCACCGAATGTTTGCCCCAGTCTGAATCTCTTGTAACACTAGATAGACAAGAAAACGTGTAAATCGAGCAATTCATGGATTGCCGAAAAGTTGCCGTCGAAGAGAAGCTCCTCCGAGAACGAAGCGACTCTGAGAGAGTTCTTAACCTTACTATCCACACGAGTGGATGTAGCTAGGGCTGCGTCACGTCTAACTAACTCCAATCAGCCACTGAAGGGCGGAGTTATACGTGAACAAACTACTGCCCTCAAAAGAAATTACATTGAGAATAATATCCCGTAAATCTTTTCTTGAAGACGTAATGATAACGCCTCAGTAAGGCGGATTACGTATAATAAAGCGTCTAAGTTAAGTCTACTATACATAATGTCGTTCCCAACATTGAAATTGGAAAAGACATAAACGGCGAAAAAGAATATATGCAGTTTTTAATCACACCGTCTAGACGCATATGAACTCTCGGTATGCCCTGCTCTGCCAAAATAAACTATTTGTATAAATGATAAAATGGCAGAAATGAGCAACGCGGACAAGAAACTAAACTATCATGCTTAGTAGCAGGCTTGTATATATATATATATATAGCGTCGAAAAATAAAACACATGTTGTAATGACAATATTGGACTACGTCGGTAAGTCAGGGACAATGTCCCCGAACCGATCGAAAAATCCGAGTCCAATGACGCTATAAGTCTCTTATCCAAGATCGCAGCAATGAAGTCCGAAATAATAATCACTGGAAGATAATGCCAAAAGATATGAAAGGCATCTTCCGATACTACTAAAGGGAAAACTCGAAATCTTTCGAATCCCTTTCGCCATCCTGTCGGACCCTATAAAGCGTTCGGTCGTCCGTACCTGATGCAACCGCGGACCGCACCGACCCAGCGCCGTCGGATAATTCCTGATTCGACCGAGAAACTGTCAATTGCTGGGATGCTGCGAAACAACTGTGCTAACTCGGATAGCACGTCCGTCACTGAGGCCTGAGGAGAAGCGCTCTTACGATGCATTGCCGCTGGAAGCTCCGTGATCGCTACCCCGTGCATACTACCAATATGCGAGCGAACGGAGTGTATAGGCCTCGTGTCCCTTGGCTACCGGATGGCGCGACCTATTCGCCGTGGAATCACTGAATGCCGAAACTGATCGGATACTCGAGGTCACGTAGCCAATGTGCGGTCGTGTGCCCTGGTGTGAGGATGAGGAAGCATTAAAGACAGTCTCTCGGACTGTCAATATAACGGAGCGTCCCGACCAACGGACATATGCTCCGAATGTAAAAAATCTGAACCACAACATGCGGTCCCCTATGTTGTTGGGCGAGAGAGGGACCTCTCTCGCTCACAGCCCGGACGGACCTGGACCAGCCAGGAACCGGACTAACAGGCTTCCTCCGATCTGTCCTCAATCTGCCGTCACTGGGTGAGTACTAAAGTAATTAAAGTGCTCGCATCACCCAAATCTCCTTCCTAGACCGCAACGGACGAACCCGGCAGCCGAACCATTCGATGAATGTACGCTACACCGGGTGAGCTAGCGAATGTCACTCCGTAGGCGATAGACATATTCCATGAGCACTTATTGCCGCTAACTCTTCATTAACTATGACGACAGAGGCACACTTTTGAAAGACATCTCCATAACTCTTCGAACAAGAAACCAGAAATGCTTGGTTAGCAAGCATAAAATAATAATATATATAGCGTCGTTCAATAATTCAAAAGTTTGTGTGACATTATTGGACTATGTCGGAACTGAGGGACGATGTCCCTGAACCGAACCAAAAATTTCTAAGTCCACCGACGCTATCAGTTTCTTATCCGGCATCGCAGCATTCTGGTCCGACGAAAGAAGCTGGAGAAGACCAAGTCAGATGACATACACAACAGCATATGTTGTTCCGAAAGGGAAAGCTCGAAATCCTCCGAATCCCTTTCGGTATCCCGTCGGACCGGATGAAACTTTCGGACGTCCGTACCCGCTTCCGCGGAGCGTCCCGACCCAGCATCGTCGGATAAAATATATGCGACAGATTCAGTTGATGCTGGGATGCTGCGATAAACTGTGCTATTAAGGAAAGCACGTCCGTTCCCGAGGCCTGTGCAGTAGCGGTCTTACGATGCATTGCCGCCGGAAGCTCCGTGTACGTTGACTCCCGCACACTTCCTATGCGAACGTCCGGAGTCTGCAGGCCTCGTGTCCCTGGCTACCGGATGGTGTGACCTGGTCGCCGAAGAATCCTTGATCGGCGAAGCTGGTAATATATCGGCGGTCACGCAGCCAAGGTGCGGTCGTGTGCGCTGACGAGAAGAGGAAGCCTTAGCAGTCTCAGCGGACTGCCTATACAACGGAGCGTCCCGAGCGACGGACGTATGCTCCGCTTACGACACATTTTGTACCACAACATCTGGGGCCAGATGTTGTTGAACGAGAGAGAGGCCTCTCTCGCTTGCCGTCCGGATGGACCGGAACGAGCTATGAACCGGACTAAAAGGCTTCCTGCGTTCTCCCTCCGATCCGCCGTCACTGGGTGTGCATTAGGTTAGTTTATAGTGCTCGCATCACCCCAAAATTCCTTCTAGACCGCAACGGACGAACCCGGCTGCCGAACCATTCGGTGAATGGACGCTACACCGGGCGAGCTAGCGGACGTCAAAGGCCGTCGAACCTACTAGGGTCCTCTTAGGCAATTGGCGTATTTACATGAGCACTTTTCCGCTAGCCCTTCATTAATTGTGACGACAGAGGCACACTGTTGGAAGACATCACAAATACATCACCCTAATCTTGATCGTCTGAAATAGAAATTGATAAAGTAGAGTGACCCTGCGGGGAAAGGACCGGAGTGTCCAAATCCCCAACAACATACCGTGACATACGCTTCCCATATTGTCATCGAAATCATACGATACAGAACAGGAGTTAATGCGAGTACACTGACCACATATAGAATGATAATAAAGTCAGAGGAAGACTTCCTCTTAAAACAATTGATCAATATCCTTTCAATGTGAAAAGAAAACAAGTCCTGGTACTCGCACTAACCCCTGGCAATCAAAATACATAATAATAATATGATCCATTGATATAGAAAAAATAATTGAAATCAAAATATTTTGAAAAAATATTTTTTCAGAACAGCCCAAGTTTCTGAAAAGTAACGTTGAGCCCCAATTGATCCCAAGCCTAAGTGTGGACAAAAATTTTAAAAATATTTTAAACAATTTATTCAACACTTACGAACAATAATAATGTATCTAGTTATGATTAAAATAACATCAAGATATTATTTTTTAGAAATCCCCCCCTCACACAGAGGGCTGTTGAAAATGTAAACAATGAGTGTAAAAACACTAAAATAAGACTCCAGGCACCCAGGCCCGAAATCAGTTACCAAAATACACTATCTGATGCAAAACAGAGACTTCCAGGGAAGAAATTGCAGAACATCAGATGGTAGATGCAGAACACAACGCCTAACCACCCCTAGGTGAAGACGTAAACATGGGGAAAGAACAGAATTCATTCTGTTATTCAGCTAAAACTCCCAAGAAAATTTAGTAATAATAATTACAAAAACTATGCCAAAAGCATGGGAGAATAGCAAGGGGGAACTTAAAGGACAGGGAGAGAGGAAAACACTTAAAAAAACAGTGTAACTAAATAATCAGAATGACAACAAAATGGCTGCTGCCTTGAAAATAGGTAACTTAACATAATTTCATTACAAAATTTTAAGTTACAGCCTTGATAATATTCTGTCACACATTCTTTTCCTCTCCTCCTTTTCTATCCTCCTTAGAATCACCATTTCACTAATATTTATGTGTCTGGCATCATTTAAACTGAGATTTATAAGCACAAAGATCAGTCAGATGTTAACTGATGAAGGGCCAAACTTAGAATGATTAATGGCGCCAATTTCGGAACGTCCTTGACACTGCGCATGCGCAGTAGGGGCGAAGTGTGGAGGGCCTTTCAGGACATGTTTTCTTTAGTTTTAGATGCAAATTTTGGGGATTGGGGGGCAAAATTTGTGTTTGGCCCTATATTTTAAGAGTTAGCACCAGCTATGTCTGGGTCATTGGTACAGTAAAAAAATTAGCATTTTTTTTTTTTTTTTTTTTTATATAATGTCATTTTCGACGCTTTTACGTCACTTTTTCAATCCCCTCCAAAAGTGTGGCACGTCTACCTCAACGGCGGTAAAAGATACCTCTACAGAAACTAAACACACAATACAAAGAATACAGGCAAGGATGCCAAGACACAATCGTATGCTTACTGACGCAATCAACTGAGCTCTAAGACGTCAAATGTGGCGGAGGTGTAAAAATTAAATTCAATTCTCAAAACGTTTGACAATGTGACCTTTTAGCATCCATGGTCCCAAACGCAAAGTTGAAAATATTTTGAAATCAGAAGTAGGATACCGGAGAAATGACGAAAACAACGTCGTTGGTACACACCTCCCATTTTCCCACAGCCCCACCCCAATCTACAAAATATAGGGCCTCAATTAAGCTAGAGACGGCCAGAGAAAAAATGGAAGGCAAATACTGCCAATTTTTATCATCATTGCTTGAAAATTGCTGACGCTGTGACGTAAATGCCTATCGAGGGTCAAAAAAGTCGGACCTATAATTTCGTCATTTTAGCCATTTTGACAGTTATCATCAAACACCCTATGCTTCAATAAGAGTAAAATCCTCGACCTTTCATTGGATGAGAGCTGTCGTAGTTTCTTTTATGTTTACGGCTCCAGCAGCAAATGTTAGCGTCTGACGTCACAACACGAAATATTTGAAATGACGTCGCCAGTTTCGTAAATGTTTCATAAACGGAGTGACAAGCAAGCCGCTTCATTTTTCTGGATTTTTCACACGTGTAGCAGTCAGGGTTCCGAATGAAGTGTTGTTCAAATTACAAAGAAATTTACGATTTGAACTAAGATGGAATGAGTTTATCTGATTTGTTGATTATTTATTCACTGCTGTCGTGGGGTACGTGAGAGTTTTATTTACTGAACTTGTGATCGTTAAAAGTTGCATTGAACAAGGCAACTAACTTTTAACGATCACAAGTTCAGTAAATAAGCCTCTCGTGTTTCACGGCGTAGGTTTTGGGCTGTGGGTATGGCCGTATTGGAACTTATACGTTATTAGCGTCTCGATTGAACATACGCTCCGAGCCGCAAACCTCAGACCACGTTACCGTCAATTCATCACAATATCTTATAACGTTGGGATTCAAGTTGCTCCGTATTTATAAATGACACGGCAATCAAAGTTCACACACGTTTTCTGATTATTTGAAATTATTCGCTGTTATTTTTTCATTTTACATGGCAGCGATGTCAATTTTACGTTTTTTCTATACCTTTTATTTTCAACCTCATTTTGAGCTTCAGCCTTTCGAATTTTCGGGGATATAATCTCCGTAAATGGAGGATATCTAGTGTTTCTGAGTGGATACCGAAAGTTATTTCATGAGTGACCGAGACAAATGTTTATTTTTCGCGAGCGCTTGTGCCAGCGACGACAATAACCATTTCTCTCGGACACAAGTGAGATAATTTTCGATATCCACTCAAAAACACCAGATTTTGTTTTATTGTACCCTTTGTATAAGAATCTGATAATTCCGCTCGTTTCAACCTTGAATTGATGCTTGAAAGTAAACAGCGCATTGAATGATTAATGCGCGGAAGTGATTTGATCGATAATCGGAACAGACAGCGTCTTGCAATCTGATTCAGCTGGCGGGTTTCTAATCCAAACATGGCCTGAAAGTCGGTAATGTAAGTTTTTGGTTTGGTACGTCCTTTGGAGGGACATACCAAACCAAAATGTTATATTACCGACTTTCAGGCCATGTTTGGACTAGAGGGTTTCATGTACCAATTCAAGGTGAATACGTGTTGAATTATTGCTGGAAAATGATCGGTATCCACTCAAAAACACTAGATTTTCTATTCATTGTATGTTTTTAGAACAAATTGACCATTTCCAGTGATAATTTGACTCGTATTCACTTTGAGGTGATGCTTTGAAAGACGTCATTTTGATTTTTACCGTGAGAGTGAAAATTTCTATATCTTCACAGTGCAGGATACGATTTCTATCTTTCCGCAATTTCTTCGATAATCTATCGTTTAGCGTATAATAAAAAAAACATATCTAAAAACGTGGTGCCGTCCTTGGAAATTCTGAACCGTAAAATATGTGCGCTGAGGTGAGGGTCATAGATAAGATAAGATTTATTTAGCAAATACACCAGGACAAAGGCAGAATGATATGTACACACAAAATCAACATAAACAGAAGCATAAAACACACTAATTCCAAATTGACATATTACATAAATCATATTGCAGATAAGTTCCTCTTGTGGAGGAAGAGCTGGTCCATGTTGCAAATAACACTCCATAGCACTGGGTTATCATTAGTCATTATGACTTTAAAAATTAATATACGTCGAATTTTTCTGAAATGATAGTATGTTGTATAGAGCTCGAAAAAATAAGATATAGCTGGGTTTTTTGTTTTGTTTTTCGATTTGGCGCCATTTTGACGTCTTCAGCTTAAAAAAAAACTAAGCTTTATCAAAGAATTTGATTAAAATTGAATAAAACCCCAACAATCGATGGTTAATCACTGTGGTGGTGCATTTCGAACATACCTATTAAATACAAAAGCCTTTATGGGTACTCTACTTTGGACAACTACCTTAACACAAACTCTACAACACTGGACGTGGGTAGAGGGGGGCATTTGGGAGCAAATGTTAATCAAGGCCTTCTCAACTGCGAACCGTGACAAATCAGCGGCCGGCTAAAGTGTTAATAATAATTAACGAGTCGACAGTAATTTTATTAGAACGTGTCTGGGACAATCATCGAATAAGTGATCGAGGGTACACTCAAGTATTTCAGTAATAATAACACAAGCCGGCCGCTGATTTGTCGCGGTTCTCGGGCGAAAAGGCCTTGATTAGCCCTGTACTCTCAAATGCCTCCTTATCACCACGCCTCTTCTCGCCTTCCAACACTCGGAGACGAACTGCTTTATGGCGTCCCGCACCCCATTATTCCCGATCTCTCCCATAAACATACTAACCCTCTCCTTTGTGTCGCCCAATAACCACATACCCTTCATTCTCGCATCCCACTTCCCCATTATACTCCCCAGGGCCGGCGGAAGAAGGGGGGCGACGGGGGCGGTCGCCCCCCTTGCCCTCGCCCACGGGGGCGAGCGGGGGCGAGCGGGGGCGAAAGTGTCCGAAAATAAAAAATTAGCATTGTTATTGATCAACCATCAGAAAAAAGCAGGATCATACTGATCAGCCTATTATTCAGTTGTATCTTTGAATAACCAATTCTCCGGCATGGATGTATATGTATACATTAACCCTTTACCCAACGTAACGGCCAAAACCGGCCAGCGCTATTCTCAAAAATAGCCAATTAATTTTTAAAATATTTTCATTTTTTGTCTCAAAAACATAGGTTATGACCCCTCGTTGGAACGAGCTCGTCGAGCTCATTCCAACGAGGGGTCATAACCTATGTTTTTGAGGAAAAAAATTAGTTATTCAAGAATTTTTTTTGCAAGTGTCGTCTGCTTTTCGTGTTAGGTAAAGGGTTAATTGCCCATGGGCATGACATTCAATGGATAGTAGGCCTATGAATCAGCAAATTTTGCCTACCTGCTCAGCCTGACTGTTTTATTAGTTAGATGGCCAAAAGCCGAGTTTGTCGACAACAAAACTGGTTCGAAGCCTATGGCACTAGATAATCCGAGACTTATACTAGCACCGAGAGGGGGTAGGTAAGCAGGGCAACTGCTCCAGGGTCCGGCCTCCGGCTGTAAAAAAATCATTTTTTTCTATTATAAAAATACAAGAGGAATTTCAGGCCAAAGGCCACCAGAATGCACAATTTGAGAGCTCCATTAAAAATTTCCTGGGGGGAAAACCCCTCCACCCCACCCCCCCCCCCCCCACCTCTTCTAATACCTCGTGTCTTCGGCACTCGGTGCAGATGCCTTCAGCATCTGAGGCGTCCCCTCCCAATTTTTAGGCGATATACGTGCACTTGCCCTCATCAGAAAATTTCGCCCCCCTTGCCCTTTGCTGCTTCCGCCGGCCCTGATACTCCCGATGCATCTTATTCTTAGACTGGTATTTTAGATATTCTAATAGTGTTCCAGGTCCTCCACTACACCTAAGCTACTAATTCGGCACTCCTTTTCACGCCCCCCCCCCCCCTCAAAAAGCTCCAACGACCGCGACCTCATCTTGAACAGCAGTGACCCCCAAAGCTGTTATCAGGGTACTCTTTAACCCTTTACCCATCGTAACGGCCAAACCAGCCAGCGCTTTTCTAAAAAATCGCCAATTATTTTTCATTTTTTGTCTCAAAAACGTAGGTTATGACCCCTCGTTGGAACGAGCTCGTCGAGTTATTCAAGAATTTTGTTTGCAAGTGTCGTCTGCTTTTCATGTTAGGTAAAGGGTTAAAACTTGGTTCCTCTTTATCACGCAGACTACCCAAAGACTTGACTACCCAAAGACTTCTCTGCGTTGACCCTCATCTCGCCAATTCATGCTACATACTATTTTCCACCATGACTCTTTCTCGAATGATATTTTTTCTCGCAGTTTTGCCCACTTCTAAGTCCGATATCTCCATTGAATAGTTAGATTAACTACCTCCCTGAGGCGAGGACAAATGATAAAATACATTTGGATCTCGATAATTATTTAGTTATTTATATTATTTAATGCATTTTAACGGCACTTTTGACAGCCAGGGTCACCTCGTGTCGAACAGTCTTACGAGTGGAGGAAGCCGAAGTGTCCGGAGAGAACCACCGATCAACGACGAGCACCTGTCTGACTCATATTTTCCAAAACAGTATGGGGGGGGGGGGTATTTTTATTTATTTATTTTAGTTATTCAAGAATTATTTTTGCAAGTGTCGTCCGCTTTTCAGGTTAGGTAAAGGATTAATTTGCTGTTCAGCTTTTACAAAAAGATACTGCCCACTTCTGTTCATTGGCGGAACTGGAGGGTACAATTATTTTGTGAAGGAAAGCAACTACTATTTCCACTGATGCCAAACCGAGTTGATACATTTTTTTACGGGAATGGCAGGAAGACAGCCTTTTAGGCTGTGCATTTCCATGCTGTATACTAGGTTATGTTCTGGTAGTTTGTAATGTTATGTTGTTGTTAATGTACTAGTATACTGCAGAATAAGGATATATCTATAGCTTATGACCCCTCATTGGAACGAGCTTGTTTTTGATGCAAAATGAAAATATTTTGTTCAAGAATTTTGATTGCCGGCGTCGCCTGCTTTTCGTGTTAGGTAAAGGGTTAAGATAAGAGTTTTTTGTTCATGACTGTCATTAGATCATAAAAGGTATTTTAGTGAAAAAAAGCCGAACGTATATGTTGGTGGCCTAATATGGTATATATGATGTCAGTTAATTCCATATTGGACTCAAGCTTCGCTCTCGTCCAATATGAAATTAACTGACACCATATATATCAAGCTCGAGTCCAATATGGAATTAACTGACATCATATATACCACATTAGGCCACCAACAAACTGTGTAACTAATAATATACTGTGTGGTTTTTGTCGATTTGTTGGGCAAAGGGTTAATTTAAAACTTAGAACATCGCAAGTGAATGGTAAAGTTTGGCAACAAAAATCCATTGAATACCATCCTTGCACTGCCGTTTGTTGGGCAAAGGGTTAATTCAAAACTTAGAACATCACAAGTAAATGATGATGTTTGGCAACAAAATTCCATTGAGAATCACCACTGTACTGCAGTATGGGGATGATATGACTGCTAAATGATGAGTTATGTTCCAGACGGATGTTCACAAATGTTCAAAAATTGCTGCACAATTCATCTGGATTGCTACCCAATTTAAAAAATGATTCACAAAACTGTTAATCAAACATTTTCAGCCAAATTGTTCCCTGTGATATCCCCACCTGGTACCTGCATGCCCACTTCAGGCCTTCGATATATAATGACTGTATGCCCTCTGATTAGTACCTACCCTCTCCCCCCATTATGGAAAAAAGCCACACATTATATTATTAGTTACACGGTTTGTTGGTGGCCTAATATGGTATATATGATATCAGTTAATTCCATATTGGACTCGAGCTTGGTATATATGGTGTCAGTTAATTTCATACGGGACTAGAGCGAAGCTCGAGTCCAATATGGAATTAACTGACACCATATATACCATATTAGGCCACCAACAAACTGTGTAACGAATATATCTTGTCGACCGCTGCATCGATGCACAGAACTAATAACAACAGCGATCAAAATTAAATGAGAGAATTCTCACAATGTGTTCACGTGTCTTTGCCTGTTACAATTTATGGGAGAAATTGTAACAAGGCAAATTCATACATACCAAACAGTTTCATTTCGAAGGTAACATGACACACATCCACAGAATATGAAGCCTTTTAAGTTGCCTAACCTGCACTTCAGACCAAATATGGGCTTCCAACACTCAATCCTTCAACCTGAAGCGTTTATCGGCTGTCGCCATTTCGAATAATCAATGAACAAAGGGGATATCACCCATAGCTGTCAGCGTATATTGATGTCGACAGTCAGCATGTGACGTCTTTGAACCAATGAAATTCCCAGATACTTGTAGGAGGTAAGATACAGCCACATATACCACGTTCGGTATGTTTGTTTATTGGGGTTTTACGACATTTTCAACAGTCGGGGTCATATCGTATCGTACAGTTTTACGGCTGTAGTACCTAGAAAGAACCATCGAGCAACGGCGAGTAACTGTCGAACTCTCCAACTACTAACCCGATACGAGCAGAGTTAGCATTGGCTGAAGGCAAATGTACCGTTTGCGTGCCCTATACATCAGTACACAGCACCACCATACTCTCACATAGCCAATTGGGATGAAGTGCATTGTCCAAGGACATAACGCGGATGATGATAGAAGCGTCGACCTTTCGGTCTCGGGGCCAGTGCTATAACCAATGAGCCACCGCGTTCGGCAAGCGAAGAGTGAAAAATTGGGACCCACTGTAAATGAGAGGTAGGAGTCTTGTTGACAATTCTCAAAATCATGGAACCTCACGAAGGAAAATACACTTGCATATTTATTTTCAGAAAATTATACGCGCGAAAAAAGGCTCTGTTTTGCCTTCAGACGTTTCAGACGGAAATCTTTACTCAGTCCACAGATATGACGGAATTTCAGTGCCTCTTATTTTTGGGGGTTCCCGGAGTTATGGTTACCATTGGACCTATTTCTTTTTAATGTATGGACTATTCTCAGCAGGGCCTTGGTGTACAAAATTTCATTTTATTGCAGGTAGAAGTTTCACTAACGTTCATTGAAAATTTGTCCAATAATTTGTGCAAAAACTTGGGTTTAACCCTTTACCTAACATGAAAAGCAGACGACACTTGCAAAAAAAATTCTTGAATAACTAATTTTTTTCATTTTTTGTCTCAAAAACATAGGTTATGACCCCTCGTTGGAACGAGCTCGTTCCAACGAGGGGTCATAACCTATGTTTTTGAGACAAAAAATGAAAATATTTTGAAAATTAATTGGCGATTTTTTAGAATAGCGCTGGCCGGTTTTGGCCGTTACGTTGGGTAAAGGGTTTAACGTCATGAAAATCATACAGATACATGTAAAAGTGCAACTGAAATTATTGGATTTAGATCCTCCATTCATTGGACTCCGGGTCATAGGTTCCGCTTTCCTGACACCTTCGTTGTGTCCTTGGTAGCACGTACATATGCATTCAACCAATGCTAACCCTGCTCGTGTGAGGTTAGTAAACTGGAGAGCCTAACAGTTACTGACTGCTACTTGGTGGTTCTGTCCGTATACTCTGGCTTCTTTGACCCGTAAAATGGCCTAACGCGATATGACACTAACTGTTTAAAGTGTCGTTAAGCCCAAGTAAAGAACAAATATAGATATCATTTCGAACTGGAGTGTGGTAGTTCATTAGTTATCGAAAAATCGTAGGTTCGATCTGGACCTTGTCATATGCATTGTGCCCTTGGTAGAGATGGATGATGTTGGAATTCTGAGTTCGTTGCAGATTTCTGTATTTTTAGGGGGTATATCTTGGTATCGACTCGGTATTCGGTATCTGACTTTAGTACCAAAGAGGAATTCACATCAGAATTTATTTATTTATTTATTGATGTTTTAAGGTCACATATTTATGCACAATGGCTAATCATGACCGTGACAGTTTTACGGGTGGAGGAAGCCGGAGTACCCGGAGAGAACCACCGAGCAACTGCCAGCTCCCCAACATCGTAACTCCGCACTGCAGCACAGGCAGGGTTAGATTGGTTGAAGACATGCGCACCATCGACGTGATCGTGCCCCCACGCGGGCAATGGAGAGGAAGTGTCTTGCTCAAGGACACAACGCGGTTGCCGGAGGTGGGATTCGAACCGATGACCTCTCGGCTTGCAGCCTGCACCTCTACCGACTGAGCCACCGCGCTCCCCTAATTCACATCAGAAAAAACAGGAATAAGTTGTAGTATCATTCAACCACAATGCTCTAAATGACACTGCCACTGAGCTCAGCAGTGGCATTTTTTTACGATCACAAATCATGTCTACAGCAATTTTGTTCTAAACGCACTTTAATGTTTAAAGACCTATTTCAGGCTTTTGTGATCTCAGAGCATGTGCCATGATCATACCATTTTTGGGAGGTCCTGCTGACAATAGACAAAACACCCGAGTAGTGATTTCTTGTCAGGTCTTGGCTGCCTTTGACAGGCAGCCAAGACTTGACTAGAAATCACTGTTGAGCAATCGGACATGTACAGGTTGTAGTCTAGTGGGAATTCAGGACAGTTGCCTAGTCTATTCATAATAATAATAATAATTAAATTTTATATAGCGTTGAACCACAGATGTGCTCTCAAACGCTTAACAAATCTATGTGAACACCTGCAACAAAAGTAACGTTTTCAACCTGACAGTAGTTCATTGAAAAGCCTCTTTGAAAACATAGCATTTGAGACTCTTCTTGAATTGGTCCAAGTTTTCTGCAAATTGTACATTACTCATGGTTAACAAGCTTCAAAAAAAAAAAAATCAGTAACTTCTTTCAAGAAAATGAACCTTTCAACTGTTGTCAAGACTCAATAGGGACTGATAAATAGCGAATGTAGGAAAATTTGAAAATTCAGGCGGTTTCGGTATTCAACGATTGGTTCGGTCCGGTTTTTCGGTATCCCCGTGATATCGGTATCTGTTCGGTTTTTCGATATATTGCCCATCTCTCAGAGGCGGACTGGCCGAATGGCCCACCGGGACATTTCCCGATTGGTCCCCTATTATGTGCCCCCCGGGTCCCCACAATTGATACAGCCCAACACCTGTTGGTGCATGGAATTTCGTGAAAATGACCAAAAAGCAAAATGGATCTGATTGCATTTCGACTGTCGGTTTATCGAAATACTCTCAATGTAGAAGGCCATTGGCAATCCATATACAGAGCATTTCGAAATACTAGCAGTCCAGTCTGCTGCAGTGGCGGCGCCAGAAATTTTTTTGTTGGGGGCAACTAGGGGGGCAGACTCCCATGAAGGGGGCAAATACGTAAAGGATCATATCATTACTTTGTTATGAGGTAGTCCAAACTTGCACCCAAAGTCCGTAATATACTTTTTTGGTTTGGTACGTCCACAGAACGTACCAAACCAAAAAATTATATTACGGACTTTGGGTCCAAGTTTCGACTAAATGTAATGGTAATTAGCGGTCCTCCTTTCAAAAAATCCTGGATCCGCGTCTGGTGGGTCTGTGCGTGAGAGAGAGAGAGAGAGAGAGAGAGAGAGAGAGAGAGAGAGAGAGAGAGAGAGAGAGAGAGAGACTCGTAATGCCCGTCTGTCATAATGCGAGATCCATGAATTTTTTTAGACAAGGGATATGGATAGACATGCCTTTGTTGGCTCATAACTTAATTATAACTTATAAGTATCTGCATCCGAGTCTTTAAATCTCTACTGCCTGGATGTGTTCATCAGCTAGCCTGAGGCTTTGGGCTAAGTGGGTATGGGAAATTATTGGGAATAAAAAAAGAGAGGGGTGTGTGTGTGTGTGAGAGAGAGTGACTGACTGTGTTTGTGTGTGAGGGTGGATGGAAATGCATGCGAGATGGTTGGTTGGGGGGGGGGAGGGGGGGAACTGGGGGGGGCAAAGCCTTCGTTTTGGGGGCAAATGCCCCCCCCCCCCCCCATGCCCCCCCCCCCCCCCCCCCCCCCCCCCCCGTAGCGCCGCCACTGGTCTGCTGTTAATCGGTCAGATGCAAGAAAACAGCGTTCTTTCAGTTATAATTAAATCTATCTTCCACTGGGTCGAACTTTGGTCGGCCCGATGAGTCCGGGCCTCCTTTGGTGCAAGCATATTTGCCAAATGAGCGACAAACTCAGATGCAAGGAAACGGCGTTCTTTCGGTTAAAATTAAATCTATCTTCCACTGGGTCGAACTTTGGTCGGCCCGATGAGTCCGGGCCTCCTTTGGTGCAAGCATATTTGCCAAATGAGCGACAAGCTCAGATGCAAGGAAGCAGCGTTCTTTAAGTTCGAAATATCAAAGTTTTGTCCGGGTCCGCCTCCCCCCCCCCCTCCCCCCCCCACCCCGACACATTTCCCGGCAACTTTTCTTTGCCCAGTCCGCTCCTGCCATCTCTAGTCCTTGGACACAACACTTCAACTATCCAGATGGGAGGACGATAACACAATGGCGTTCTGTACGTCAATTGAACGCGTGAGTTAGTAATTTGAAAATTCCCACAGTAATCAGGGGCGGCGGAACGATTTTCAAAGTGGAGGGGGGGGGGGGGCTGAATCGGGCGATGGATGGTCGTCGGTATGACGGGCCGAGCATGGTTCGGGCCATTGTACAAAAAAATTAAATTCCAGGGCCCCCAAACCCCCATTTCCATGCATCTGAGGGGATATTTTGAGATTTTTCAGGAGGTGTAAAATTGAAAGATTTCACACTTTAAGAGCCGTTAAAAAACGTCGGTAAAGCATAAAGGTGAGGTCTATTTATCAGCTTTGGTCGTAACGACCAAAGCTGATAAATAGACCTCACCTGTATGCATTACCAGACGTTAGCAGCAATTATACTGTCTGTGGATTATCTTGTCTGGGGTGGAGTTGGTACTTGTATGTCTGTAAGATTACGATCTACTTTAGTTAACCGATTTTTTAACAGACTGTACAGGGGGGGGGGGGGGGGGGGGGGGGGTCTTCCAAAAAAATAAAAAATTCCGAACACAAGGCCGGGGTGGGTGGGTGGGTGGTCGGATGGGGGCCAAAACACCTTTTTTCCTGGAGTTGCAATTTTTTTCCTGGTGGTTTTTTTTCAAATTATTTTCACATAACAAGGCTATATTGTTGTTTAGTAGTCTAATAGGCACCTGTTTGTCAGGTAGGGTTGGGGAATAAGGCCCCACTAGGCTGATTAGGGGATTTGTTCTCTTTTTTGTAAATTAAATTAGATGCATTAAAGAATAGTGTACTCCAGTTTGACTAAAAACAATCAGTGGAAATTTATGAATTTTAATTTGGGAATGGTTAACATAATTTTCATAGCTGAATCATCACGGCACAATTTGGATTTTACAATGAGTAGCAATGTGTTTAGCAGAACATCTAAAATAATGTAAAAAAATTTACGGAAAATAATCTAAATGCCCAGTTTCTCTTAGTAGAGCTCTTGTAACCTGAAACTAATGAAAATTCTCACTGTGCATCTTTGATATAAAACCCCACTTACTTAATTCAAGCTCATAGTGATAGTACCAGGGTTTTTCACAGAGGGTTTGTCTGGCTATCTCGTGAAAACATGAAACTAGATGGTGTCACTTGTGTGCAAAGCACACTATAGTGTATCCCCGCATTTGCATCCTTGACTTTGTATGAATGCTTGATACAAAGAAGAAATGTATTATATGACACACTAAAATCATATTGAGTGGCACAGGTGACACAGCTTCGTGCGCACCTACAGACTCCACTGCAACATTTGGGCATGGTTTTAGCGTTTCGAATTACATACATGTACCCTGGGAGCCTTTCTCCGGAAACGGTCTAAGAAAACATGAAAGTGGCAACGGTGGCACCCCAAAAATCCGAAACCTTCGTGCACATCTACAGACCCTACTGCAACTTTTGAGCATAGTTTTAGCATTTCAAATTACATACTCTGGGAGCTTTTCGCCGGAAATGATCTAAGAAAACACGAAAGAAAAACGGTGGCACCGCCACGTGGCATCTGAAAAATCTGAAACCTTTGTATGCATCTACAGACCTTACTGCAACATTTGAGCATGTGTTAAGCATTTCGAATTACTTACCCTAGGAGCCTTGCGCTGGAAACGGTCTAAGAAAACACAAAAGTGGGCAACAGTGACACAGCCACTTAGCACCCAAAAAATCCAAAAGCTTCCTACGCATTTACAGACTCTACTGCAACATCTCAGCATGGTTTTAGCGTTTCGAATTACATACTCTAGGAGACTTTCACCGGAAACGGTCTAAGAAAACACGAAAGTGGCAATGGTGGCACAGCCACGTGGCACCTGAACAATCCGAAATCTTTGTGCACATCTACAGACCCTACTGCAACATTTGAGCATGGTTTTACCATTTTGAAATACATACTGTAGGAGCCTTTCACCGGAAATGGTCTAAGAGAACATGAAAGAGGCAATGGTAGCACAGCCACGTGGCACCCCAAAAATCCAAAACCTTCGTGCGCATCTACAGACCCTACTGCAACATTTGAGCATGGTTTTAGGATTTCGAATTACATACCCTAGGAGCCTTTCACCGGAAACGGTCTAAGAAAATGTGAAAGTGGCAACAGCACAGCCACTAGGCAGCTGAAAAATCTGAAACCTTCGTGCACATCTACAGACCCCACTGAAACATTTGAGCATGGTTTTTAGCGTTTCGAATTACATACCCTAGGAGCCTTTCGCCGGAAACGGTCTAAGAAAACACAAAAGTGGCAACGGTGGCACAGCCACGTGGCACCTGAAAAATCCGAAACCTTCGTGCGCATCTACAGACCCCACTGCAACATTTGAGCATGGTTTTAGCGTTTCGAATTACATACCCTAGGAGCCTTTCGCCGGAAACGGTCTAAGAAAACACAAAAGTGGCAATGGTGGCACAGCCACGTGGCACCTGAAAAATCGGAAACCTTCGTGCACATCTACAGACCCTACTGCAACATATGAGCATGGTTTTAGCATTTCGAATTACATACCCTTGCAGCCTTTCGCCGGAAACGGTCTAAGAAAACACGAAAGTGGCAATGGTGTCGCAGCCAGGTGGCAGCTGAAAAATCCGAAATCTCCGTGCGCATCTACAGACCCCACTGCAACATTTGAGCATGGTTTTAGCATTTCGAATTACATACCCCAGGAGCCTTTCGCCGGAAACGGTCTAAGAAAACACAAAAGTGGCAACGGTGGCACAGCCACGTGGCACCTGAAAAATCCAAAACCTTCGTGCACATCTACAGACCCCACTGCAACATTTGAGCATGGTTTTAGCGTCTCGAATTACATACCCTAGCAGCCTATCGCCGGAAACGGTCTAAGAAAACACAAAAGTGGCAACGGTGGCACAGCCACGTGGCACCTGAAAAATCCGAAACCTTCGTGCGCATCTACAGACCCCACTGCAACATTTGAGCATGGTTTTAGCGTTTCGAATTACATACCCTAGGAGCCTTTCGCCGGAAACGGTCTAAGAAAACACAAAAGTGGCAATGGTGGCACAGCCACGTGGCACCTGAAAAATCTGAAACCTTCGTGCACATCTACAGACCCTACTGCAACATTTGAGCATGGTTTTAGCGTTTCGAATTACATACCCTAGGAGCCTTTTGCCGGAAACGGTCTAAGAAAACACGAAAGTGGCTACGGTGGCACAGCCACGTGGCACCCGAAAAATCCGAAACCTTCGTGCGCATCTATAGACCCTACTGCAACATCTGAGCATGGATTTAGCATTTCGAAATTACATATCCTACGAGCCTTTTGCCGGAAACGGTCTAAGAAAACACAAAAGTGGCTACGGTGGCACAGCCACGTGGCACCCGAAAAATCCGAAACCTTCCTACATATCTACAGATCATTTAGCAACACCCTAGTGCAATTTTAGAACTCCGAATTACATAGGTTGGGGACTATTCAGCAAAAAAGTGAAAAAAATAACGCATTTTTTAAGTGGCCTCCACAGAAGCCACCTGGGTGGCACAAAAAATTTAAAAGTTGTATTTTGAGTTGCACAGACCCTATCGAACAACTGTAGAAAGTTACAGCGTTTCGAATTACAAAACCGGACGTACGGACGTACGGACGGAGATCATGACAATATCCCCGCATTTTTTAAAATGCGGGGATAACAAAAGTTACAGTTAATATTTGAATTGAAAACTGAACCTGACTGAGCCAGAGTATATAGGTGAGTAGCTGAGCATAATACTATGCAGCAAAAGAAGATTATTTTAATCCTCTATTTGATGTTCACAAAAATAGTCTAATTCTTACATTATATGCTGTTATATGCAGAAATCAATGCTGACATTTTTTTCGGAGACGGACCAGGACGGACAGTGAGATTTACAATAGTGTTAGGTGACAGATTTTCACAGCCACGTGGCACCCCAAAAATCCAAAACCTTCGTGGCGCATCTACAGACCCTACTGCAACATTTGAGCATGGTTTTTAGGATTTCGAATTACATACCCTAGGTGCCTTTCACCGGAAACGGTCTAAGAAAATGTGAAAGTGGCAACAGCACAGCCACTAGGCAGCTGAAAAATCTGAAACCTTCGTGCACATCTACAGGACCCACTGAAACATTTGAGCATGGTTTTAGCGTTTCGAATTACATACCCTAGGAGCCTTTCGCCGGAAACGGTCTAAGAAAACACAAAAGTGGCAATGGTGGCACAGCCACGTGGCACCTGAAAAATCGGAAACCTTCGTGCACATCTACAGACCCTACTGCAATATTTGAGCATGGTTTTAGCATTTCGAATTACATACCCTTGCAGCCTTTCGCCGGAAACGGTCTAAGAAAACACGAAAGTGGCAATGGTGTCGCAGCCAGGTGGCAGCTGAAAAATCCGAAATCTCCGTGCGCATCTACAGACCCCACTGCAACATTTGAGCATGGTTTTAGCATTTCGAATTACATACCCCAGAAGCCTTTCGCCGGAAACGGTCTAAGAAAACACAAAAGTGGCAACGGTGGCACAGCCACGTGGCACCTGAAAAATCCAAAACCTTCGTGCACATCTACAGACCCCACTGCAACATTTGAGCATGGTTTTAGCGTCTCGAATTACATACCCATAGCAGCCTATCGCCGGAAACGGTCCTAAGAAAACACAAAAGTGGCAACGGTGGCACAGCCACGTGGCACCTGAAAATCCGAACCTTCGTGCGCATCTACAGACCCCACTGCAACATTTGAGCATGGTTTTAGCGTTTCGAATTACATACCCTAGGAGCCTTTCGCCGGAAACGGTCTAAGAAAACACAAAAGTGGCAATGGTGACACAGCCACGTGGCACCTGAAAAATCTGAAACCTTCGTGCACATCTACAGACCCTACTGCAACATTTCAACATGGTTTTAGCGTTTCGAATTACATACCCTAGGAGCCTTTTGCCGGAAACGGTCTAAGAAAACACGAAAGTGGCTACGGTGGCACAGCCACGTGGCACCCGAAAAATCCGAAACCTCCCTACATATCTACAGATCATTTAGCAACACCCTAGTGTAATTTTAGAACTCCGAATTACATAGGTTGGGACTATTCAGCAAAAAAGTGAAAAAATAACGCATTTTTTAAGTGGCTCCACAGAAAGCCACCTGGTGGCACAAAAATTTAAAAGTTGTATTTTTGAGTTGCACAGACCCTATCGAACAACTGTAGAAAGTTACAGCGTTTCGAATTACAAAACCGGACGTACGGACGTACGGACGTACGGACGGAGATCATGACAATATCCCCGCATTTTTTAAAATGCGGGGATAACAAAAGTTACAGTTAATATTTGAATTGAAAACTGAACCTGACTGAGCCAGAGTATATAGGTGAGTAGCTGAGCATAATACTATGCAGCAAAAGAAGATTATTTTAATCCTCTATTTGATGTTCACAAAAATAGTCTAATTCTTACATTATATGCTGTTATATGCAGAAATCAATGCTGACATTTTTTTCGGAGACGGACCAGGACGGACAGTGAGATTTACAATAGTGTTAGGTGACAGATTTTCAGCTTTCCTACGCTATCAACTATCTTTGAGTAATGACAATTGGCTGAAACCTCAAGCCTAGACACTTAGCCTGTAGTCAGGTCATTAAAATTAAAACTTCTTCACTAAATTTAAACTGTTTCTTCAGTCTCGTAAACTTAACACATGAATGATAATTATTATGAGAGCATTGAGGCCAGAACTTTCAGTTCAGCATTTGTAATTCATGCACTTCAATAATATGCCAGTATACAGGCATATATATAGGCATATTATTGAAATGCATGAATTACAAATGCTCAACTGAAAGTTCTGTCATCAGGTATGAGAACCACCAGAACATAAAGATGTGAAAAAAAAAAACAGTTATCAGATTAGGATTCAAATTAAGGCAAGGATTGACAACTGAAAGCTCAGTGCAATAATTTTTCATTACCCACTGTGGTGAAAAACTGAAAAAATATAGGTGGTGGGGTGGGTGTCCAAGTGGTCAGAGGAAAAAAAATATTTTTTTTTGCACGTGGGTGGGTGGGTGGTGGTCAAAAGGTGGAAAAAAATATTTTAGGCCTTGTGTCCGGAATTTTTTGGAAGACACCACCCCCCCCCCCCCCCCCCCCCCGGACTGTATGCATTTTAACGTTTGCTGCCACTTACTGCAAAAATGATCCGAAATCCACCGAAACTGAACCAGCACGAGAGAAAAAAAATAGCTGGCGAAAATGTGGGGGGAGGCTCTGGGTCCGCCCCTTGTTTTACCCGTCATTTGTTGTGTTAAAATACATGCATATAAAAAACACAGCCCGGCAAAAAAGTATGTGTGTGTGTGGGGCCGGGTCCACCGCCCCTGCTATTTACACCACAACTCTGTGCTTTTTCTCCGGGTATTCAGGCTTCCCCCGCCTGTAACGCTGTCTGCCACAATATGACCCATGCTGTGGAAAGTGCCCTTAAACCCCAATAAACAAACATAATCATTCGTAATCAATGCTCCAGTGTTAGAAAGGTTAACTGTGGTTTTGATGAGTTAAATGTTAAACTTACTAATCAATGAGTGCTGGAGGTTGCTCGTCTCCTTAAAATGTTGGTGTTGAATGTATTTTTGTTCATACTTCATTCAGTTTTACTTTCTTCGTCTGAATATTCTTGCGTATTCTGCGAAAAAACGATTCGTGGTTGACATTCCACCTGTACTCCGATCGACGACTCTTGGGTGTTGTGTATGAATTCTTGAGTGCGCGTCTGTCGCGCTTTCAATGGATGATTTTTCTGTAGGCGAACACTGGGAGAAATGTTGCATTTCCCATTGAATTGAGTTATGTGTTCAAGTCTACTTATATCTGACATTCATTTCTTTTGTTCCGCCAACATTATTATAAGGTCGACAAGCGACAGGGGAGCGGAATCAGATGTAGTAGTGCAGTAGAGCGTGTAACGCTATTGAATTGTTCCGTTTACATGTTTAACCCTTAAGATGCAACATCCGAGTGTGCTGCCAGAGTCGTCTTGAAGATGGTCGATCTGGGGTATTTAATATTTATTTACTGGAGTTTAACGACACCATCAATAGCCAGGGTCACCTCGTGTCGGACAGTTTTACGGGTGGAGGAAGCCGGAGTACTCGGAGAGAACCACGGAGTCACGGCGAACAACTGTCAGACTCCCCAATGTACTAACTCCACACAAGCAGGAGGGTTAGCATTTTTTAAAGACAGGTGAACCATCGACTGAGTGCCTTGCCCAAGGACACAATGCAGTTACCCCGGGCAAGTATTTTCCCTTTACCTAACGAATCGCCCGCATCCCGCCCGCGTAATAGGCAAATTGAGCAGTTGAAAAAATTAAATTTTTCAAAAATATTTCAACAAAACCATATCATGTGACCCCCTCATTGGAACGAGCTCATTGTCACATGATATGGTTTTGTGAAATTTTTTTGAAAAATTTAAAAAATTGATATTTAAAATAATAAATTTTGATATCGTCTGCGTTGGGTAAAGGGTTTTAAATCGTAGACCTCTCGGTTTGAAGTTCAATGCCGTAACCAATAAGTTACCGCGCTCCCTAATCTGGAGTGTAAACCTGAATTGTCCCGATTGTGATCGCTGAAGTCCAGACTGATCAAATCGTGCCTTGCGTGGAACTTGTTCGACTCAAGGGGCAAAAATATTCCAACTACATCCCCCAGGGCATGCCTCGTTAAAAGCATTTCTTGATGGTGCAGTTGGAATATTGGTCTGTCGGGATTATATTTCAAAGTTGAAATTTATTTCTGGATAAATTAAATGTGCATGTAGTCTTATTTAATTAACATGGAAGCGCGGTGGGTTCAGTGGTAGACTGTTGGACCTCTATGCTAGAGGTCCCGAGTTCGATCCCCGTCCGGGACGACCCGCTTTGTGTCCTTGGGCAAGGCACTTTATCTCGGTTGCCTACATGGGGGCACGATGACGCCGTGTACCAAGGCGTACTGCGCGTCGATGGGTGCACATGTCTTCAACCGCTGTAACCCTGCTTGAACAGAGTTAGAATGTTGAGGAGCTGGCAGTTGCTCGTCGTTGCTCGGTGGTTCTCTCCGGGTACTCCGGCTTCCTCCACCCTTAAAACTGTCGCGGTCATGATTAGCCATTGTGCATAAGTAAACCATAATAATAATAATAAATAAATTTAATTAACATGTCCTGTACCTGTATCCTAAATAGGTCATTATGGGCCCTCGACAGTCGATACTACAGACCCGCATTTGTACGACAGACTGAGTGTGTGACATAATTTATTGTGTCCATGTATAAATATCCAGCTTCGTAAGGGCGACCCCAATCCAGATGAAATGTCCAGACTGGAAAAATTACTGAGAGGTAGTCACCACCTTCTCAGCGATGCACCTGTCCGCTGCCTTCCATGATAATGTATATTGTTAATCAAGGACCACATATATAACACTTTCAAACCGACATGTATAACGTTTGTGGAAAGGAAATTTAGGGGGAAGGGGAGGTGGTCTCACACGCAGAAAGATAATAGTCCTAATCAGAACCCTCCTGCCATTACCCCACTACCTTCTGTTTCTTCCCCTCGGGGGAACTTGGAGAAGGTAGTAATGATAGGAGAGTCCCAGTTATGACAAGGCACGGCCGAGAAGGGGTATACCTTTCCGATAAATTTTGAAAAATATCTCCCCTCCCAAACTTCATATGTTGACTACTGTAGATGGAAATTGATGAAATACAACACTAAAATATTCTTAATTTTCAGTGGAATGTGTACGGATCGGGGGGGGGGGGGGGGGGGGGAGGTCTTGGCGGGTTAGACAAGATCGTTGTGACCATTAGTGACGTAGAATAGAATAGGCTGCATGATAATTTACCATGTAAAAGTTAGGTAGATAAACAAAAAAGAAAATAAGAGAAAACTCGTAAATCAAGTATATGCAAGCACTGATAATCATACATATGATTTGTTGTGTACGGAAGCATATTTAGGACACGTGCGAAATGTTTTTCTAAGACGTTATAACGACTCAGTATCTCGTTATAACGACTTAGTAACTCGTTATAACGACTTACGTAACTCGTTTTACGCCTTAATAACTCGCAAAAACGACTTACCGTTATCACGACTTACGTAAGTCGTTATAACGACTTTTACAATTTACTAAATCGTGGCGACTTGGCCAACTCGTTATAACCGTATAACGACTAACAAAGTCATTATAACGAAATACGTAACTCGTTATAACAACTAATTTAAATCGTTATAAATACTTTCTAAGTCGTTATAATGAGTTAGATAATTCATTGTAACGAGTTACTAAGACGTTATAACTAGTTACGTAAGTCGTTATAGTCGATTGCCCAGTCGTTGCCCACGTTCTCAGAAGCAAACAGAATAAGTCACAGGTACTGTGGAGCCCACTTAACTGAATAACCCTGTTAATTGAATATAATTTTCCAACACAAAAACCATTTACCATACCTCCAGTACAAATTTGACCTGTTAATTGAATATAGGATATAGAGTAAACTCCTGTTAATTAAATAAAAAAATCTTGTAAGCTGTCGAGAAATTACCCTGATTCTCCCCAGTTTTCCTTTGTTTATAGACCTATTTGACCTGAGTGCATCCAATACAGACATTTAATCTATTATATATTGTTTGACAGAGCACTTGGAGTTCTGTCAAACAAGATATAATAGAATAAAATGCTAAGTTTATCTTTAGAATAAGGAAAGTGACACAATCCCTGTTAATTGAATACTCCTGTTAACTGAATAATTTTCATTAGCAAAGTTATTCAATTAACAGAGTTCCACTTTGTTTATAATATACTTAGGTTGATTCTAGTAGATAGTCTCCATACATGCATTTTTATGTAGTTTCCAGCTTTATTCGATATTCAAGTTTGGGTATTTCTCTTGTTTACCTTATTTTGCAGCTTATCGCAGAAATCGTGCAACCTTTCAAGCATTGACTGCAAGCCTTAGACACTTTGTGAAATTAGAACAAGATCGTTAGCGTACACCAAGCAGGATATTCCTGTGTCCATTGTCGTGTCGGGATCACATTCAGTGGCGGCGCCAGGATTTCAATTTTGGGGTCCTAAGTAAAATAGGGATGGGCGGGGGGGGGGGGGGGAGGCCAAGGTCGAGATGCCGAAGGCCACTACGTTCAGATCGCTGAACTAGGGATGAGAGTGTCCCCCTCCCGTTTTCATATTTGGACGCCCTGAGAGTGATATCTGAGCGATTCTACAACAATGACATGATGTGTATTGTTGTGTGCCCTTTGCGGGTGTGATATTGGGTGGTAAAACCACGGTCAGATAGTAATTTGAAGTTTGATGGGTGGGGGCGAGTAAAAAGTGAGGGGGCGGGCGACGCCCCCTGTGGCGCCTCCACTGATCACATTCCATTTCACTGAAAGTCGATTGCAATTTATCAATAAACAAATTTAAACAGATTTAACGAAAAATGGGTTTAAATTGTTGACTTGCATTATACCTACGTCAGATTTTATTTCTCCTGTTAACCCTTTACCTAACGTAACGGAAAAAACCGGCCAGCGCTATTCTCAAAAATCACCAATTAATTTTCTTTATTTTTTTCATTTTTGTCTCAAAAACATAGGTTATGACCCCTCGTTGGAACGAGCTCGTCGAGCTCGTTCCAACGAGGGGTCATAACCTATGTTTTTGAGACAAAAAATAAAAAAATTAGTTATTCAAGAATTATTTTTGCAAGTGTCGTCTGCTTTTCAGGTTAGGTAAAGGGTTAAAACATTATCCAATTTGACACTCTAGACGTTAGTATGAAATAGGGATTTTAGCGACTTATACATTTTCTCTCCTACACACAAAGTTGATGGTTTGTAAAGAAGACTATTTCGCCACACTCTATCAAAGGCTTTGTTAAAATCAACAAAACACGTATATCAGGGGCAATGGAGCCGGGGGCACAGACGCACTTACCCCCACCCACTTTTTTCACCAATTATAGGTATCCGAACTGCATTTTCCGACATAACGTACACAACCCCTACTACACAGTACACATCACCTATACATATAACCGTAAGATAGATGACCTTGCCATTTGGATAGAATTCGATGGTGCGATGTTTAACATGTCTTGTAAAATTATATTTGTGTCAGTGTACATTCCACCAAGTAACTCAAGTTATTGGAAAACAAAATATCCGAGCTCATCCATCTTTGAAAAAATAGAAAAAGAGATACTAAATTGTCGAGCGACGGATATGATTATTCTTGGTGGAGATTTAAACTCCCAAACTGGGGGAAGGCCGGATTATGTTACAAATGACAATGACAAATATATACCACTACCAGATAGTTATACAATAGATTTATCAAAAGACAGACAAAGTCTAGACAAAACAATAAATGGGTTTGGACAACTTCTGTCGTTATGTAGGGCAGCGAAACTTAGAATTGTTAATGGGCGTTGTCCGCGGGACGGATTGGGAAACTTCACAAGCTAACAGTATAATGGTAATGGTGCGAGCATATCAGATTACGTCGTGATATCTGATCGATATCTCTCGGAAGAAAAATATTTTTTGTGTTAAATCTCCAAATGAGTATCGGACCATAGCCAGTTAGCGTTACACATTGAATTTAAAATGACAGAAAGGGACAAAAAGACTACATTATACACTTATACGAATCCGAAATTTACTTTGAAATGGACAAAGGACAGCGAACATAAAGCAATAGAATCACTAAATAGTCCTGAAATACAGTCTAAAATTCAAAACTTCAAGATGAAGACTTACTCAGTTACAAGGATGGCACAGAAGATGCAGTCCATGACTTAACAGGCATAATAAATTCAGTTAATAAGACAGCTTGTAGGTTGATACCAAATTGTAAAGGTAAACAAAAACCTAAGCGCAAGTGGTTTAACTCAACCTGCAAATTCCTTAAACAAAAAATGAGCACAATTGTTAATGCTATGAAAAAAAGACCTAGTGACAAATCTTTGTTAACATTTTTTTTCACCGCAAAGAAGACGTACAAAAAAGAAACAAAACGCAAATCCAGACTGTTTTACCAAAACATGTGCAATCTGCTCGACACATTAGAATCCTCGGACCCCAAGTCTTACTGGAAAATAGTAAACCGTCTTAGATCAAAAGAAGCGCCTTCAAATGAGCTTGACCCCGCCACAACGGTCAATTTCTTCAAAAATTTGTTTTGTAAAGAGGTCACATCTGAGAAAAATCATCTTACAAAAACAACATTAATTTGAAAGACCGTGTAAATAATGGAAATATAACCGCAGAAGAGATAAATATTGCTCTCCGGCAACTGAAAAACAAAGACTCCTGGAGCACATCAGGTGTCAAATGAAATGCTGAAGATTCTGGTATCTTTCATGATTGACGATATTGTTAAATTGTTCAACCAAATATTAGACTCACACCATTATCCTCTTAGATGGAGTGAATCTACTATCACAACAATCTATAAAAATGGAGACAGATATATTCCTGACAATTACAGGGCCATCGCCTTGAGCTGTACTTTGGGGAAGCTGTTCAACAAAATTATAAACCGCAGAATTAATGATTTTTTAGAAGATAATAACCTAATTAGAGAAAATCAATTTGGATTTCGAGAAAAACGTCATACGGTCGACAGTGTGTTTGTTCTCAGGTCTGCAATCAACAAATATAAACCCTTATACGCTGCGTTTGTGGACTTCAAGAAAGCGTTCGACACTGTGGATCGTTCAATACTTTTTGAAAAAAATAAAAAGAATCGGAATCGGGACCAGTTTCACAAATAATAGAATCGCTCTATCGATCAAGTCACTACTGCATAAAAACAAATCGGGGTATTGGACCACCCCTGTTGTCGACAATTGGCGCGAGGCAGGGATGTACCATTTCGCCTACTGTGTTTACAATATTTATAGATGACACCAGTGGGTTTTTTGATAAAGACTGTGATCCAATAAACTTGAACAACCGTAAACTGAATCACTTACTATTTGCGGATGACTTCGTGCTGACCTCAGACTCACAAAGGGGACTACAGAACTGTCTGAACAGACTAGAAGCGTATAGAAAGCAAAACAACTTGTTAATAAACATAGACAAGACGAAATATATGATTTTTAAGGCCAGAAAAATAAGGAATATCCCAAACTTTGCAATAGGTGGTAAAGAACTGGAATGTACCTCAAAATACACATGCCTTGGGTTAACCCTTTCGGAAAATGGCGCCCTGAAACATGCACAGTCTGAACTTAGTCTTCAGGGGCTCAAGGCTCTGTACAGTTTACACAACTCGTTCAAAAAGAAATGCACACCAACCGTGGTTGACTTTTCTAAGCTGTTTGATAAACTAATTCAGCCTATATTATTATACGGCAGTGAAATATGGTCGACGGTGCTGAATATGAGGAACAGAGATACTGCACCGAGTGAAAGGGCTCATATCAAGTTCTGCAAACTGATCTTAAATGTAGGTAGACATTCCTCCAACCATACGGTACGTGCGGAGCTAGGTCGGTATCCAATAACATTAGATGCTTCAGTACGATTCGCAAATTATACTGGTAAATTGCGGCTTACTACTTCCCCGGGTACCATTCTAAATGATGCTTTTGTGGAAGCTAAGAAATGTACACTCCCTGACTCATGAAGTGAAAAACTTAAAGGACTTGGATTTAACAGTTTGAATGAAACTGAAATTTCCAAAAGTAAAATTAATCTTCTAAAGTCCAAACTTGAATCGGACCATATTAAATTATTTAAAGAAGATATACACAATGATAATAAGAGAATAGGAAACAACAAACTTAGGACTTATCGACTAGTCAAAGTAGATTATCAAATGGAATCGCATCTCATTCACACTTCTTCCATTGAAGCTGGAAACAATTTTACGCGATTACGCATCAGCAACCATAAACTGTGGATCGAACGTGGAAGGCATTTACAACCTCCTCGTCCTATCGAACACAGAATATGTGAAGCTTGTACAATGGGGGAGGTGGAATCGGAATGACATTCGGTAATGGAATGTCCGCTTTACGCACCATTCAGAGAAAAAATATTTCGCGCAATTTCTGACGAAAAAAAAATGACTTTCCTCTAATGGATACAATGGACAAATTTAAAGTAATAATGACTAATGATAATCCAGTGCTGTGCAATGTTATTTGTAACATAGTCCAGCTCTTCCTTCACAAGAGGGACTTATCTGTAATATGATTTATGTATGTCATATGAATTAGTGTGTTTTATGATTTTGTTTATGTTGATTCTGTGTGTTGCAATCTGCCTTTATTCTGGCGTATTTTCTGAATAAATCTTATCTTATCTTATCTTATCTTATCTATATGACCACTTTTGATTTTCAAGATTCAAGATTTTATTTGATAAAAATAGAAAGCTCGAAATGGAACGTAATATTTAATTCGATTCGTATGAACCGTATTTCTTTTCTCGTTCACTTTTCCCTGTAACTTTGCAAAATATAAATTTGTATTCAATGGCAAAGAACTAGCTCAATTCAATTCAATCCAATATGCGAATTGGGTGGACGCCATATAGGTTGTAGTGTGTACCAAAAGGTGAGATGTATAAAGACGAATGCCACACATAATCAAGAACAAAAAAAATAAATCCACCACCACTTCCCTAATCTGTGATAACACCAGAAGACAGCCGATGCCACACGAAGAAAGCTGAAGCCACACGATTCAATATTGACCGGTCAATATCTAATATCACAAAATAATGACAATAAGGTTGAGGTTAGTTTGAGATTGAGGTCGCTGAGGTTAGTGTCTTAAATAGGGTGGGAACAAAGATGAGGGGTAGCGTATATAAATTTATGTATTTTGCATGAATACACCGCCCCATCACCATTGACCCCCCCCCCCCCCCCGAAGAAAAATGATAAAAAAATATTATATTCCATCCTACATCCTTACGGTACACAGAAAGGAGTGACCTTCAACTTTTTGGGAGGCTTCCGCCGCCTCTGAAGCTTATACATTCTTCTTCACAAACTTATTCCTGAGTAACGGCCAAAACCGGCCAGAGCTATTCTCAAAAATCACCAATTAATTTTCATTATTTTTTCATTTTTTTGTCTCAAAAACATAGGTTATGACCCCTCGTTGGAACGAGCTTGTCGAGCTCGTTCCAATGAGGGGTCATAACCTATGTTTTTGAGACAAAAAATGAAAAAAATTAGTTATTCAAGAATTATTTTTGCAAGTGTCGTCCGGTTTTCAGGTATAAATAAAGCATCAGTAGTTCGGTGATTCTTTCGACGAAAGCCGCATTGGTATTGAGAAGGAACACCAATATTATCACCATGTTGAGCTGATCTCTCCAGAATAACTGACATGTGCAGAGCTTGTCAAATACGGATCGCGTATTTACCTATTTACCTCGAAATTAGCAAAAAGGAATTCGCAGATCTGTGCAACTGGGGTTTGATGAACGGAAATGGTAATGTGTTATAGCACGACGATACTGCGTCACATTATATCAATATAATTCCAACAAGCTTCATTAAGACTAAAAAAGTGTTTTGATTCTCAGGCAATCCCTCTTTGAATTTAACCCGCACCCCCCCCCCCCCCTCCACCCGCCCCATCATTGACATTTTTGTTGCCTTTCAGTGTCTTCCAATATTAGTACAAACTCAGAGAGACCTGAAACTTTATACATTTTTGTATTAATACATATTTATTTAGTTGCATCTCCAATATGTTTGCCTTGTTACAATTTATGGGAGAGTGCCTATACTCATATAATACAAGGAGCATTGAAAGAACACGAAGGCTTTTAATTGCAGTACCTACAGTTTGTTTTTAGAGGAATGTTTTTTTTATTTTTCAAATTAAAAATGGATTTATTTGTATAAATATGCACTTTCCATATATAAACTCAGAGAGACCTGAAACTTTAAAAAAAAAAAAATATTGATACACACTGTGAAAAATGTGACGCGTCACATGTTTAGTGATTGAACCGTTGCGTTTTTTAGTTATACACATTGAGTTTATCGCGCAGAAATGAATGCGTTTAAGTGGAATGTGTTTAATACGAATTTTTTTTTTACTGAATCTGCAATCGATTTAATTGTTGTTTCAAAATTTATATAATAGTTCTGCTTTAATTAGTTTTTAATTGAGTAATTCCTCCTTTTTTGCGACGGAAATCCACCAGATATGTATTTAATTTTCTCAACATCGCTGGACGAACTGGGGAGGACCTGGACCACCTAAATCTACTACTCCAACCAAACGATGGTTGCAAGTGACAAGTTAAGTCACAGGCGTAGGTGCTTGAACTTTAGGCAATATATGTGTGTGGTAGGGGGAGGGGAGGGACGGGTGCTGAACATAATTGTCCGAGAATTATCGAAATTTCTGGAAACCTGCCCAAATATGACCCGGATTTTGACCGACTAATGTATCCATTTGGGGTGGCGGTGGGGGGGGGGGGGGGGGGGGGCACCCGGGGGGGGGGGGGGGGCGGGACCCTTTTCCGTACCATTCATATGTTTCCGGTCATTGAAGCCCTGGCACCAAAGTAGTTTCTTTTTTTTCGCACATGACTAACCCTTAATTTTACAAAGGCTGGCACGCACAAAATTTACCCACCACCCACCCCACCACACCACCCAAAATAAAGTCCACCAGTAAAGTTCCTAAGGAGATACGTTTAAGCATTCTTAAGTCTTTCACATCAAGTTACTGGAGGTGGGTGGGGGGGGGGGGGGGAAGAAACTTCATGTTGCATTATATTGGTGCAATTTTATATTTATTTAATTGCATCTCCAATATGTTTGCCGTGTTACAATGTGTGGGAGAGTGCCTATATTTCTATAATAAAGAACAAATAAAATTAAATATAAAACCCTCCTGCACTTACTGATTTAAAAAAAAATGCCTAAGAATCAATTTATTTATTTTGTGTGGCCCTAATTGGAATATTATTTAAGTCATTCAACGAAATTGAAATGGCCAAAAGCGATCGTAAGCCTTTTTTATTCCACCTGACTTTTAGAGTACTCCCCCTTCACTCACACTCAAGAAATTGGCACACTTGTTGAGGGATGTCCATTTTAAATTTCTTAGTCTTACTTTTTTGATTTACCGCTTTTATCCAAAATAATACTCAATTTACATGTTTAAAATTTTAATATCAACACCTGTATCCAGCACCCCCCTCCCCCTATTTCAAACTGTCCATATATCTCAGTAGTATAGCACGTATGAATCGACTCTTATTACACGGAGCTTTGGGGGTGCAGCTAGTGTTAATTTCCCATAGGAACCGGAGCCGTTTGGGGGTGCAACTTTGGGGGTGCAAAATGTCGGCATCATACATCTAGTTCTGACAAGTGGTGTAGGTTCTGTATATATAGTATACTATGGCATGTATAGTGATATATGTACGCATGGGGCTATAGGTATATATTATGGGTAAGTGGTGGAAAGATGATGGGAAAATTGTCTTTTCTTGAAGTTTTTTTTCCGCGAAACGGTTGACGTTGCTATTGACGTCGTGACGTCATGATGCACACACGACGACGTCATAGAGATGTTGACCACTGTTATTGTCCAGTATACAATCGGACATAACGTAATTCGGGTCAGGGGTGGCTGAATTCTGATAGGAGAAATCTCATTGTAGCGGTATATTCTCCTGTACCCCCCCCCCCCCCCCCCCTCCGAAAGCCATTGGTACTAGTAATCGACTTAATGCTTTATGTCATCCCATCATTAGTATAGATAGTATGTAATGCGGTGGCGGGCGTTATTGTGGGATAGGTGGGAATGCATGGTCGCCTAGTGTGGAAGTATAGTATGCGTGGTATATCCCTTTCAGGTCCCAAGTAAGCCCTCAGTACTATTAATCCACCTTATGCTTCATATTATCCTATGTCTGATGTATAGCTAAGTCAAGCAGTAGGGTGGGTGGGTGGTAGTGTGGTATTGCGAGATAGTCATTGGTGGTTTAGATTGGCAGTACAGGATGAATGGTCTGTTGGGTTATCACCCCCTTAGTACTATTAACCAACCGAATCATTTATAGTATCTAATGGCTGGTATTGGTAGTATGCAATTCCAGACCAGGCCGTATTAAACTAGGGTGTTTAGAACACTAGTAAAGGATCAACGGCCTGTTGGTCTATTATCCATTAAGTCTTTAACCTATTAACTCGTTTCGGGACGGGGGTGGGTGGGGGTGGTATTGGTAGTACGAAATACGGACTACTAATGAAATGAGATTAGCCTTTGTGGTGTTTTGGAAATTAAGGTCAGATTAGGGGAGGGGGGGGGGGGAAGGCTGATTCGTGGATTAGTGGGGACTTTCGGGGACCGAACAAAGAGCCGATTTGTGAACTATTGGGGCGCTGATGTTGCACTTGTGTAGTTTGGCTCCTGAATCCCAGAAAAGCCTTTACGCCTCTTACTTCCAAGCTCGTACACAACCTATTTATGGCTCCTATATGGCTCCTATTTCTATAAGCGTCCTATACAATAGATAACAGAAGGCTTTTCAACATTCAATACATTTTATTCTGTACAACATAATAATATTACAATATACATTCATTTGACAAAACACGATTTAATTACAATTTTCAAATATACACGACTAATGAATGACGTGTAACACAGAAAAATGACTTTTTCACATCAAGAGTGCAGGGACAAAACAGCTGATGGTCAGAGTACATTAATGTCTATATATCGAGTGGTTTGGTCGAGGTTCCATCTTCTTGAACTTTTCTTTTCGGGTAAAAATATGGCAGTCCATCTTTGATCTGACTATAAGTGTACATGTGATTATTGTTCACTACAAATCCACGGTTAACTCCTGTTCCACTCTGTTGCGTTTTCAACACATGCATATATTTGTTCTTCGTTAGGTCGTTTTGGTGTTTATTTATTCCTTTGGAACTGAACTTGCTACTCGGGCCGAAACAGTAGTAGGTTTTGCTACAGAGACCCACAATTCCATCTCCGCTCCATTCAACCTTGAAAAGGCCAGGTGTTCTTTTATCGAATGCTTTCCGGTCGCTGCAACATGACCCCTTCGGTGACCATATATCTCCTCTAATCTTGGTTTGAACAAAGTCTTCTCTGTGCTCATCGCATGATTCTAACGGTAACCATTGATGATACTCTCTATAAAACAGTTCTTTCTTTTCCGGTTTTATTACTTCTTCCAGAGATGATTTGGAGAATGAGATGTATCCAGAATCGGTATCCATGAGGCAGTACTGAAAATCACGTCTATCCACGAAGATATCAATAAAATCATAGTAAAACTGCAACATCTTCATCTTTGCGTATTGGTACACGAAGAATCCGATATGAAGTGGTAAGTTGAGCTTGATGCGGTTCTTATTCATTTCCAACTCGTATACTATTTCGCTCAAAGGGTTCATTTGTCGGAAGTGCACGTTGTGTATTAAGCGAGAAGCTTCGTCGTCATTACAGTAAATAATATTTCTGTGTTTTTCTTTGTTGGTTACTGCCTTTCCGTACCCGCTATTCCCAAGAAGTTTCATTGTGTCAGCAACTATTGCCTTATCTGGATTCCGATCACCGTCTCTTCTAGCCTGTGATACCTCTTCTCCAAATTTCTTGAAGCACGCTTTTGGTTCGTATTGTATGACTTGGTAAATTTGTGTCACCTCGAGGCCGTGATCAAGGTACCATTTCAGGAGTGGCGTTGCAAGCAATATTCTCTTCGCACGGTAACTCCCGATCAAACTTCTTCTCGGCTGGCGCATGACGTGGTTTTTCTCTGCAAACTTTCTCATGTGATCTCCAATGTCGTCTGTAGTAATGGTGGTATTTTTAAAGATGGGTGTCATTTCTTCAAAGTGATGTCTGAGGTGGTCTGGAACATGAATATCACACTCAACTAATCCGAACAGATTGCCCGAAATCACATGCTGCGTTACTTCACTCTCGTCCATTGTCCATGTTAAAGTGTTGCCCCCAATTTTCTCTAGGTAACATTTTACTGCAGGATCCTTTCTCATTTTCAACCACTGACATTCCCAAATTTCAACAAGTTTGTATCCTTGATCAGCAATGTATTTGGCGTTCTTGATAGTCTCTTTGTGAAGATCCTCCATTTGTTTTTCTCGAACACTGTTGAAAAGAATTGCTTCTCCATTTCTTTTGGTGTTCACTCGACAATTGTGGCCATGCCAGAAGCAGCCGTGAAATTGGTACACCGTCTGCGTTTCTTTGCACCAGCCGTCTACGGGCAGATGTCTCCTTCCAATCTTTTTCTCTTCTCTATTGAGCTGATGCCGAATTTCAAGACTGTCTCTTCTGGAGATATAGTTTAACCACTGCTGCGCCATTCTGCCATATTTGTGAGAATACTCCGGTTTGAAGTCATGTTCTTTACGTCTTCTTATATACATCCCAGTTGGCATCTCTTGCATTAAACACCACAAGTAAAGAGCGTTGGCGTCATAACCAACTACACCCCCACTCGTTTTAGCTTCCTCTCCATACTGATAAGATCTAATTTTTGTTAGTCCTTTTTCTTGATGACGGTCAAAAATTATCGAAGGACCTCCCACGATGTTGTCTTTTACCAGGTTATGTAAATCTTTGTTCTTCTCGTTGAAAATGGTAAAATGGGTTTCATTGTCGATCGTGTTGAACAAATACTTCAATGTCAGTCGGGGTACACTCATTCCATCTTTCATCATTTCAATCCCGCGCTCTTTGTAGAAGGCAAACTGTTTCTCTAGTGCTTCTAGGAATGGTTGGACATCTCGGTTATTATACTAGATGAGAAAATCGCGAAAGGTGTTCATCTTGTGGTCTTTCCATACTTTCTAACAGTAGATGTATTCTTCTTTAGATATATTTTCCCCTTTGAGCGAACTGTAGAATGTATCGTAGTCCGGTAAGTGGTCTTGTTCCAGTTTCTTCAAATCATCAATCCACTCGTATGGCAGGTAACCTTTCGTCACTGAACATCCAAATGCTCTGAGAAATTTATCATACGAAAAACCAGGTGCCGGATAATTCACAATGTCGAGGAATTTGAACTGTTCTGTTTTAAGGCACAAGAAGTTGTTGTTTCTCTTCACAGTGAATCCAGTATCCTGTTTCGTTTTCAATAAAGTAAGTAGCTCGCACTTCACAACATTGAAATCATAGTTTCCGGAGTTGAATCCAACAACCGGCATTTCTTTCAGATAAGCAACAAACTGGTGATGTAGCTCCTCCAAGGGATGTGACCTGGCACGTCCTTCTTCATTTAACAATGGGTCGCTCTCAATTGCTTCTGTGATCTTTGTATTGAGTTCATCAATGTAAGGTTGATATTGTGACTTCAACAGCGCATAGGCCTCGTTTGAAATCTCTTCCAAGTAATTCATCATACGGCTCACCAGTTTTTGTGCATTTTCTTCTGTAATAAAGCAGACCGGTTCTACAAATCCTGGTACATTGCTGCTTACACTTACGCTCAATGGCACGTGTTGGGCTTCCCAGGTCAGTTTTTCACTTTTTGTGGGTAGATGAGTTGTATCGAAATAGCATTCGAAGTCAAAGGTTGCTCGGTACGGGTAATATCTATTTTCACTTGGAACTGAGATGCCTTCATCTTCTAAGAGTTCAAAAACTGTTTTTGGAACATTATAAACACCGCCAGTATATTCATAAGATACTTCTTTTGTACATGTTCTCTCATGCCTGTTGAGTTGAAAGCCAGTCTTTCACAATTTGCCACACTTCCGACAGGTAAATGACTTACAGTAATGATTGATGTCTCTGATGTAACTGAAACGGTCTTCGTGAATGTTGATATACATCGTCTCACTAAAACGGCAGAGTGATCGTCTGACTAGACTAGCATTTGTGTCTCCATCTTCATTGTGTTGCAACTGATAAACGTTGATGTTCAGTTTGAATAAGTTCTCTATTTCAGGTAACTGGTTGAGATTCACTCCTTTAAAAGTTTCCGTGTCTTCATTTGCATACTGTCGAAACAGGTGTTTAGTTTCTGTGTTCAAGTTGTGGTTGGTGGCGTCTCTTGAAAGGGCTTAGCATCTGAATAAACACAGGTTATCGTCATACTTGAAGTTGTTGTTTTCGTCTTTCACTAAAGCAATTATGGCTGGATTGTCCATGATATACGCAGGTAAATCTGTGGCTCCCCCAATTGGATGATCTCTAATTTTAATGATGTAGAATGTTATGTTTGTCACTTTATAAACAGTCCATTTAGAATCGGGTCGCTGTTGTCTCGCCCACTCTAATACATCTTCTTGATAAACATCTCTCATAAACTTTTCAAAATCTTCTAGATTCGAAACAAGACGTGGTGTATCCAGGAATCTGGCATTGTTCTGGGATGCGTGATAGTATCGGAGGTCGTCAGTTTCATTATTTCTTAAGATAAATCCGTAGCTCAGGTTGATTTTGAACTTCCACTCTTGTTGTTGAAAAATTGTTTCTGTACAATCACTGGCCATAGCTGTTATGTCGCCGGTCTTGATGCGAAAATTGTAAGTGTCTTGAAGTTTTCTGTTCGTGATATGGTGGGTCCGTATAGTGTCCCAGTTCACTTTGTAGAGAGCTTTCATCTCATCACATTCCTCTTCGTCTAGTAGTTCAGGTGAAAACACTGCAGGATCACACTCCATGAATGATGTTCCGGATTTCTTCGTCTTCCCACTTGACTGCTGTTGGTCGTCATTCGATTTTCGTTTTCTGGCTGTTTTCTTGTCAGATTGGTGATCTACTTCCATATGTAAACTGGTTTGAGACAGTTCACTGAATTCTTGCCGACGCTTTTCACATTTTTTCAAGTGATGCTCGAGATCTTCATTCCTGGAATACTTCATGTAGCAGTTATGGCATCCATATATCTTCTTCTTCATATGCACAGTTCTGATATGTCGCTCCAAGTTGCTTCTCTTGTGGAATATTCTTTCACACTGTTCGCTTTCTAATGAAGTTAATGTCTTTTCATCGTCTCTTTTATAAGACTTTTTCTGGAGATTTCTTGTTACACCTTGTATCTTCTTGTCTTCTTTTCACTTGGTTTTGTACTGGTGATCTGTTTTCAGATGCAGTCGATAGGGTATGAGATTGCTGAATTCTCGCTGGCAGTCTCCGCATTTCCATTGACTTGTGCAATTCTCTAAGTGGTGCTCCAGTTTTTCTTTCCGAGCGAATTTCTTGCAGCATCTCTGACATTCGTGTCTCCTTTCTTCTAGGTGTACAGTCCTTATATGTCCCTCCAAACTGCTTTTCCTGCTGAACGATTTTTCACACTGGTGGCATACAAAGAAGGCTGGTGGCATGTTGGTAGCGTTGTCGGGATCTCTTGCCTGAAATAATTGAAAATTTCAAATTAGCAGAGCTTCTCACTGACGATGTGTTCACCTCGTCTGCTGAATGGCGAATGACCGATTGCGCAGTGCACGTCGCCTTTTATACCTTCTGGAAGCCACTCTCCCCACATCAGCAGCAACAAATGGCGCTGAAGCGCCGACCATCCCACCCCCGACTTGTTCTATAGTTATACTTAAAAAGCAACAGCCAGTCTGCACAATTGATGCATCATGTGAAATACCATTCCACGGCATTTTATCAGTCCAGTGAGATGTCCTTGAATTTTACTTCAGGTTATAATCAGCTCATTCCGCTGAAACACACTAGGGTTCCAATCAAAGTGGAAGTGCCTGGAATTTAAACGGAATGCCCGTGGAAGGCTGATCTTGCTCACTGAACTGGACCGAAAGATGCGTAATCTATAGTAAACAGTAAAGACACAACTTATCATAAATTTTTTTTTCAAATTTAATAAAACTTACCGTGATTTTAGAATACAAAGTGGATCGATAGAAACTTTTATACGATTCTAAATATCTACGCAAAATCGAGCTGGCGACGGACTTATATAGGAATCTGTACATATACCCCAAAGGTGTGGTGTTGTGTTATGAAAATTTTACGCATGAAGATGATTCGGAAATGGAGAGGTATCGAAATTTGTACTTTTATGTAACAAATAATCGAACTTGTGTAGATATTGGTCGCAAACAGCTTGTGATATAATGAAAACGCACGAGGGGGCGCGCCGAAATTAAAAAAAAATAAATATGATATCTCTTTTAGTTTTACACAGAAAAGCGTTTGCTGCCCTTATCGCGCTTTTCCTTCAGACTTTTCGAAATAATAATTCGAGGGGCAGTGGCTGAGAGCAGCTGTAACGTCGCATGTAGAGCTTTTTACACTTTCTCTAAACAGATTGTCAATTTCTGTCTGGGTGGAAAAGTCAACTGCGTGGGTGTTTTGAGAGAAACGAAACATTTTTCAGGTGTTGCTGACGAATTGACTTCGTCTGTGCTGCAACATGTATATTGTTACGACCCAATTCAAGTTTCGGAAGCTTTAGAAAATATCCGTAAACTACAAAATAATTTGTTGAGTTTCTGTTCCTATTCCCGATTAGGAGATAGATGAATGCAGTCATGCAGCCTGTAGAGATATACGGCATGGGGAGGGACAGCTAAAAATTACACTTCTAGGAAAAATGCTATACACACAGATTAGAGATGGGTTTCAGTAGTATAGCTCGCACGTTTGAGGGATAGGTTGGGGGATCTCATCGGGGGATCTCATGTGACGTCATAGTCACGTGACCCAGTGGCGCCATGTTGTGTTGTCATGGTAACCCGCGTGAGCGGCCATGTTGTGACGTCATCTCCATAGTGATTCGTTGTGTGAGTGCGCATGCGCAGCGCGTGTTGTTAGGGTGATACGTGTTTCCGTCGTCCATTTTGTATACTGGAGGCCGCCATCTTGGTTTCTGTGGTAGCACGTGATTGCTATGTTACCCAATTTTTCTGAAATAAGACGGGGTATGTTCGGTGGGTATGTTCGATTGTAGAAGAGTAAATCTAATTACCACAAACAACCCGACAATCCCTCCAAATCACCAAAATCCACCCAAAATCACCGAAATTGACTTTATTTCCCCATTTTATCGGTTTAGCACGTAGTGCTATAGTACCGAGAGGGTACCGGGGGTGAAACGTGCGAGACATACTACTGAAACCCATCTCTAATCTGTGTGTATAGCATTTTTCCTAGAAGTGTAATTTTTAGCTGTCCCTTCCCATGCCGTATATCTCTACAGGCTGCATGACTGCATTCATCTATCTCCTAATCGGGAATAGGAACAGAAACTCAACAAATTATTTTGTAGTTTACGGATATTTTCTAAAGCTTCCGAAACTTGAATTGGGTCGTAACAATATACATGTTGCAGCACAGACGAAGTCAATTCGTCAGCAACACCTAAAAAATGTTTCGTTTCTCTCAAAACACCCACGCAGTTGACTTTTCCACCCAGACAGAAATTGACAATCTGTTTAGAGAAAATGTAAAAAGCTCTACATGCGACGTTACAGCTGCTCTCAGCCACTGCCCCTCGAATTATTATTTCGAAAAGTCTGAAGGAAAAGCGCGATAAGGGCAGCAAACGTTTTTCTGTGTAAAAGAGATATCATAATTTTTTTTTTAATTTCGGCGCGCCCCCTCGTGCGTTTTCATTATATCACAAGCTGTTTGCGACCAATATCTACACAAGTTCGATTATTTGTTACATAAAAGTACAAATTTCGATACCTCTCCATTTCCGAATTATCTTCATGCGTAAAATTTTCATAACACAACACCACACCTTTGGGGTATATGTACAGATTCCTATATAAGTCCGTCGCCAGCTCGATTTTGCGTAAATATTTAGAATCGTATAAAAATTTCTATCGATCCATTTTGTATTCTAAAATCACGGTAAGTTTTATTAAATTTGAAAAGAAAATATATGATAAGTTGTGTCTTTACTATTTATTATAGATTACGCATCTTTCGGTCCAGTTCAGTGAGCAAGATCAGCCTTCCGCGGGCATTCCGTTTAAATTCCAGGCACTTCCACTTTGATTGGAACCCTAGTGTGTTTCAGCGGAATGAGCTGATTATAACCTGAAGTAAAATTCAAGGACATCTCACTGGACTGATAAAATGCCGTGGCATGGTATTTCACATGATGCATCAATTGTACAGACTGACTGTTACTTTTTAAGTATAACAAAAGAACAGGTCGGGGGTGGGATGGTCGGCGCTTCGGCGCCATTTGTTGCTGCTGATGTGGGGAGAGTGGCTTCCAGAAGGTATAAAAGGCGACGTGCACTGCGCAATCGGTCATTCGCCATTCAGCAACCGAGGTGAACACATCGTCAGTGAGAAGCTCTGCTAATTTGAAATTTTCAATTATTTCAGGCAAGAGATCCCGACAACGCTACCAGCCTTCTTTGTATGCCACCAGTGTGAAAAATCGTTCAGCAGGAAAAGCAGTTTGGAGAGACATATAAGGACTGTACACCAAGAAGAAAGGAGACACGAATGTCAGAGATGCTGCAAGAAATTCGCTCGGAAAGAAAAACTGGAGCACCACTTAGAGAATTGCACAAGTCAATGGAAATGCGGAGACTGCCAGCGAGAATTCAGCAATCTCATACCCTATCGACTGCATCTGAAAACAGATCACCAGTACAAAACCAAGTGAAAAGAAGACAAGAAGATACAAGGTGTAACAAGAAATCTCCAGAAAAAGTCTTATAAAAGAGACTTTGAAGAAATGACACCCATCTTTAAAAATACCACCATTAGTACAGACGACAATGTCGATCACATGAGAAAGTTTGCAGAGAAAAACCACGTCATGCGCCAGCCGAGAAGTTTGATCGGGAGTTACCATGCGAAGAGGATATTGCTTGCAACGCCACTCCTGAAATGGTACCTTGATCACGGCCTCGAGGTGACACAAATTTACCAAGTCATACAATACGAAACAAAAGCGTGCTTCAAGAAATTTGGAAAAGAGGTATCACAGGCCAGAAGAGACGGTGATCGGAATCCAGATAAGACAATAGTTGCTGACACAATGAAACTCCTTGGGAATAGCGGGTACGGAAAGACAGTAACCAACAAAGAAAAACACAGAAATATTATTTACTGTAATGACGACGAAGCTTCTCGCTTAATAAACAACGTGCACTTCCGACAAATGAACCCTTTGGGCGAAACAGTATACGAGTTGGAAATGAATAAGAACCGCATCAAGCTGAACTTACCACTTCATATCGGATTCTTCGTGTACCAATACGCAAAGATGAAGATGTTGCAGTTTTACTATGATTTTATTGATATCTTCGTGGATAGACGTGATTTTCAGTACTGCCTCATGGATACCGATTCTGGATACATCTCATTCTCCAAAGCATCTCTGGAAGAAGTAATAAAACCGGAAAAGAAAGAACTGTTTTATAGAGAGTATCATCAATGGTTACCGTTAGTATCATGCGATGAGCACAGAGAAGACTTTGTTCAAACCAAGATTAGAGGAGATATATGGTCACCGAAGGGGTCATGTTGCAGCGACCGGAAAGCATTCGATAAAAAAACACCTGGCCTTTTCAAGGTTGAATGGAGCGGAGATGGAATTGTGGGTCTCTGTAGCAAAACCTACTACTGTTTCGGCCCGAGTAGCAAGTTCAGTTCCAAAGGAATAAATAAACGCCAAAACGACCTAACGAAGAACAAATATATGAATGTGTTGAAAACGCAACAGAGTGGAACAGGAGTTAACCGTGGATTTGTAGTGAACAATAATCACATGTACACTTATAGTCAGATCAAAGATGGACTGCCATATTTTTACCCGAAAAGAAAAGTTCAAGAAGATGGAACCTCGACCAAACCACTCGATATATAGACATTAATGTACTCTGACCATCAGCTGTTTTGTCCCTGCACTCTTGATGTGAAAAATTCATTTTTCTGTGTTACACGTCATTCATTAGTCGTGTATATTTGATAATTGTAATTAAATCGTGTTTTGTCAAATGAATGTATATTGTAATATTATTATGTTGTATAGAATAAAATGTATTGAATGTTGAAAAGCCTTCTGTTATCTATTGTATAGGACGCTTATAGAAATAGAAGCCATATAGGAGCCATAAATAGGTTGTGTACGAGCTTGGAAGTAAGAGGCCTAAAGGCTTTTCTGGGATTCAGGAGCCAAACTACACAAGTGCAACATCAGCGCCCCCAATAGTTCACAAATCGGCTCTTTTTTCGGTCTCCGAAAGTCCCCACTAATCCCCGAATCAGCCCCCCCCCTCCCCCAATCTGACCTTAATTGCCAAAACACCACAAAGGCTAACCTCACTTCATTAGTAGTCCGTATTTCGTACTACCAATACCACCCCCACCCACCCCCGTCCCGAAACGAGTTAATAGGTTAGAACTTAATGGATAATAGACCAACAGGCCGTTGATCCTTTGCTACTGTTCTAAACAACCTAGTATAATATGGCCTGGTCTGGAATTCCATACTACCAATACCAGCCATTAGATACTATAAATGATTCGATAGGTTAATAGTACTAAAGGGGTGATAACCCAACAGACCATTCATCCTGTACTGCCAATCTAAACCACCAATGACTATCTCGCAATACCACACTACCACCCACCCACCCTACTGCTTGACTTAGCTATACATCAGACATAGGATAATATGAAGCATAAGGTAGATTAATAGTACTAAGGGCTAACTTGGGACCTGAAAGGGATATACCACGCATACTATACTTCCACACTAGGCGACCATGCATTCCCACCTATCCCACAATAACGCCCACCACCGCATTACATACTATCTATACTAATGATGGGATGACATAAAGCATTAAGTCGATTACTAGTACCAATGGCTTTCGGAGGGGGGGGGGGGGGGTACAGGAGAATATACCGCTACTATGAGATTTCTCCTATCAGAATTCAGCCACCCCCTGACCCGAATTACGTTATGTCCGATTGTATACTGGACAATAACAGTGGTCAACATCTCTATGACGTCGTCGTGTGTGCATCATGACGTCACGACGTCAATAGCAACGTCAACCGTTTCGCGGAAAAAAAACTTCAAGAAAAGCCAATTTTCCCATCATCTTTCCACCACTTACCCATAATATATACCTATAGCCCCATGCGTACATATATCACTATACATGCCATAGTATACTATATATACAGAACCTACACCACTTGTCAGAACTAGATGTATAGTGCCGACATTTTGCACCCCCAAACGGCTCCGGTTCCTATGGGAAATTAACACTAGCTGCACCCCAAAGCTCCGAGTAATAAGGGTCGATTCATACGTGCTATACTACTTATCTCATCTCTACTAAAAATATCTCTCAAAACTGCCTACCGAGCTCTGGTAACATTAGAGCTCTGACCGAGCGCTGCGGATAAAGCAACGGTGTCAGTGTCTACAAAATTGTAAATGCCTCGGGTTTTTATGCAATTTCAGTATTTTGTAGAGATCAAAAAATGAAAAGGCACTTTCTTTTGGATATTTTGATTTATTGTAATTTTCAATGTTTTAGCATCATTTCAACTTTTGCCCTACCCCCACCTATCTGCTGAAAGCCCTACACCTTCAAACTATATAACACAGCATTATAATAACATTAAACGCGGATAGATGAATAACTGAAGTCATGTTGTGTGCAGTTTGAACCAAATTGTTGGAAAATAATTAACGCTGTGACGTTATCGGCGATCGTAGTCAGAATACGTCAAAATTAAATTTCACTGCATAAAATTTAAAGTAAGGAGACTTTCAAAAATTGTAAAAAAAAAAAAAATAAAATCAGGCTTCACTTCCGGAGATTATTACCGACAGGTGTTACCCCCTCTCGTTTGACGACAGCCCTAGCCTCTAAGCTACATCACGTATCTCACTAGGCGCGAGAAATATTTGAGAACAAGATGTGTGCAGTTTCCTTCAAATTTAAAATTATGGGAAAATTCTTTTAACACCTATCTCGTTATTGGCAATCGAACGTCAGAAAACGTCAAAATTAAATTTTACTGCATAAAGTTGAAATCCAGGGAACGTTCAAGACTCGTGATCTCGATTTCACAGCTGAAGAAAATTTGAAAATCCGACTTCCACTCCCGGAAATATGTCGTCAATGGCGTCAGGTGTAACCCCTCCCTCCAAAGTGACAGCCCTACCACCCCAAACTACATTCCAAAGCACTATAATAATATTGTTCATGGCAAGAGGAATATTTGATGGCAAGTCCTTGGCAGTTTTATCCAAACTGTCGAAATATTGTTGACTGTTGACACCATGACGTTATTGGCGATCGAACGTCAGAAAACGGTAAAATTTCATTTCTCCGAAAAATCTTCTTTTTTTCTTTCTTCCATCCGATTTTTAGGGTACTTTCCCTTCACCTACATTCACGAAATTTGGAACACTTGTTGACACATCTAGTGTCAAAATTGATACCTTTATCCAAAACAATGATACCCAATTAACCAGTTTTTCTAAATTTTTTAATATCGACGCCTGCATCAAACCTCCCTATTTTCAACTTTTGTAAATCTCTCCTCTGACAAAAACCATATCTAAAAATGTAGTACCGACCTGGGAAATTCTCAAAGGTTACACATAACTTGGCTATGACTGATTTTTCGGGTGACTTTTCACACCAACTTCACTAAACATTAAATTTCGTCCGATTTTCATGAAATTTTAGTACGTTGTAGAGTTAAAAATATATATATATGCATATTTTTTTTTTTTTTTGGGGGGGGGGGTGGGTTCAATTAACGTCATTTCAACGTTTTAACGTCATTTCCAATTTTGCCATTCCCCTCCCATCTGGTGACACCCTACCCCCTCCCCAAACTACATAACATAACGCAATAATAATATATACCCACAGCAAAGAGAATAGTTAGCGGCCTGTTGAGTGCAGTTTCATCCGAATTGTTGGCAAATTCGTAACGCTATGATGTTTTTGGCGATCGAAGTCGGGAACGTTAAAATTAAATTTCACCGTATAAAGTTGAAATCAAGGGACCTTTTAATACTCATTGTCCCGATTAAAAAGTTGAAAAAAAACTTTGAAAATCCAACTTCAACTTTCAGAGATATCAGATGTGGCGTCAATACCCCCCTCCCATCCGATTACAGCCCAAGCCCCCAAACTACATCACTTAGCGCTATAATAATGTTATATGCAGGTTTTCTAGATGATTCCAAAGAACAACTATTCCAAGCCCGACGTATTTTAAAATTATAGAATGAAAGCGTAAGTGTTATTTCTTGTAGTGATCGGAAAGTAATTTCAGTGTTGTTTGTGCAAGGCGGTATAATGTGCATAATCTGATAATCGCTGATTAGTCCTTCATATAACAGTTAAACCCTGTTTGACAAATCTTGTGTTTCAATGGGCAAAAAATTATTGCCCTGAATTTCAATTTACATGCCGTTGGTTTTTCGTAACGGTTTTGTACATAATGAATTATTTTCTTGAAATCAGTAGTCTGGCCACCGACTTTGACCAACAGTACGGCAGGTTATCGCCACTGAATGTAAATAAGTGTTTAAAGTTGATAAACGCTTTTCGTGAGCTAATTTCCTCGCAGTTTTTCGCTTTATGACAATAATATTACAGTCGGCAAGAGGGACAGTCAAGAGCACGCTGTGCGCAGTTTCCTTTATCAAATTGTCGAAAAATTGTTAACGCTATGGCATTATCGACGATGAAAGTCACATGTGATGTCATAGAGGGCCATAGGTCCAAAATCTTGGTTTTCTCAGTGTACATATACTATTAAAAAAATGTAGGGCATATTTGATAAAAGTGAGATATATGAAGATATTTATACTTTCATCAAAAAGACAGTTGAGGCATTGCACTGTGACATCTGGTGAATGAATTCAGCGATAGCTGGGTGTCTGACAAGCACGCATTCCACGCACTGAGCTGTGGAATACATGCGCGGTCAGTCAGAGAATTTACCACATTCAGTCCAAGACCCCAGTACCTTGTAAATCGTCCTCGGTTCGCGAAACAAGCACGGATCCGACGTGGCATACTCCTCACTAAACGTCCAATATCAGCTTGACTGATGTTATTTCGTTCTCCCCGCAGTGCGGCGGCGAGTTCCTGGACATTGGCGGGGGCTGTTGGCGTTGTCACCTGGCAAGCATATCCCAGATGTGCCCGATTGGTGAAAGGTCTGGACTTAGTGCTTGCCAATGCAGTGTAGCGACGTTCTGCTCCTGGAGGAACTCTGTAGCAACACGGGCCCTGTGTGCTCTTGCATTGCCATCTTGGAAAATGAATCGACTACCGTGACGCCGCGCAAATCGCACCACATGAGCTGCTATCATGTTGTCACGTTAGTACTTCCCTGAAACGCGCCCTTGGATGACAAGTGATGCTGTTATGCTTGTCATTGTTATGCCACCCCACACCAAAACCGATCCACCACCAAAACGATCGTGCTGCCTAACAGTTACGTCATGGTATCGTTCGTTAAACCGCCGCCACACTCTGTTTCTCAAGTCGTGTAAGTCGAGAGTGAACCTCCATTCATCGGAAAACATGACGTTGCTCCACCGACGATTGTTCCAGAGCCGTCGTGCTCCACACCAATTACGCCTTGCTGCGATGTGACGTTCATTCAAACGTGGAATTATTAGAGGTCGCCGAGCGTACAAATTCCAGCTGTGTAGGCGATTTCGGATAATCAGACCACTGACTCGCACATTTGTCGCTCGGTGCGGCTGCTGTCCAATTTTTGAGGCACTTTGATGGCGGTTATGCAATGCTGTGGTTCGGATGAAACGATCTTGGTTAGCAGTTGTCGTCGCCTTTGGACGATCTGACCGACGTCTGTTATCAACGTTGCCTGTCTGACGGTAGCGTGACCACAACCTTCTAACCACCGATTGAGGAACGTTGAGAGTTTGAGTCACTGCAGTCTGTCTGTTGCCAACTTCCAGCATGCCAACAGCACGTAAACTTTCGTCACGTGTCAGTCTTTGCATACCTCAAAAATTACGTTTCGATGAGAAATTATTCGTAAACGAGTTTACACCAAGAAAAGAACGATGTGACCTCCGAAAAAAACCCGTCCAGTGCAAATGACAATTTCTAAACGTACCCCACAGACATTAACGCGGCGCTCGTGCGAAAAACCTGCACGAAGTTTTCGTGGGCCGGTGACATTCATAATCCACACTAAACTTGGTAACATATTGATGTTTCCAATCACGCTTATCCAATACCATTTTCAGAAAATATCGACATCAGTTTGGATATCTCCTACTTTTTGAAATAGTATATTTTCCTAATGAATATTCACAGTTTCTAGAAACACAAGAAATGGTGGTGAATTTTCAGCTCACATACCACGGGAATATGGGTAGAAAGTTCAATACGTTTCATCCGGCCAAATCATGTGGCCCATGTACTGAATGTTGACTACGGCTGATGAATTCCGGCGAAGCGTTCCTGATGAATTCCGGCGAAGCGTTCCGAAAGAAATCACGTGCACTTTGGGTGTAGGCGATTGCTATTCGGCACTCCTATATTTCTCTTGCAGATGTTGCCGGCAAAGGTTAAGAAACACTCAATACGGTAATCTTTTTCACGTTTTATAGAAGAATTTAGGCGTATATCATACTTTTTTATAACAAACTTGGGATTTATTGTCACGTTGAATATTGGTACGAGTTGTCCAATTTTGGTTCGAGTTATCTAGCCGAAAATGGGTACAAGTCGTCCAATTTTGGGTACGACTTGACTGGTATAAGTTGTCTTCTGGGCGATCTATTGAAGAAACTTCAAAATGTTCAAAATTGCGCGGATAGAGTGGTAACCAGGAATAAGAAATTTTGTCATATTACACCTATACTGAAAGATCTACACTGGGTACCCATAAAGGAGCGAATTAATTTCAAAGTTCTTCTTTTAACTTTTAAATCTCGCTTAGATATTGCACCTGGTTATTTGAACTCTCTTATACAGTGTTACGAACCTGTCAGAGCTCTTAGATCTTCGTCAGCTAACAATCTGGTATACAACCCTGGATACCTTGTAACTGCCGGTGATCGAGCATTCAGTGTAGCTGGACCTTATTTGTGGAACCAACTGCCCGATCACCTGGAGGTCGTCCAGGACATAGTTTCGTTCAAAAAGTCACTGAAAACCCATCTGTTTAAATTAGCCTATCCCGCCATAATATCTAGTTAGTTACATATTCATATTAGATGTCATGTACTTATTGTAAAGCCCGCGAGCACGTTCAGTGGAAACTCGGCTTTAAACCATATTATTATTATTGACTAGCAGTACTGTCCAAGTTGTCAGAGTCTTGATCAGACTTAGGTTCTTCTCTGCGCTATTTTTCTGGTCTTCAAGGGTTCAGAAAGTTCACAGTCTGCAAATTCACAAGGAAAAATTATCAGAGAAGTTGATTTAAAATTTTCAAGGAACAGCGAATTACAGATCTCCAGCAAACTGGCTGACCAGTAGGCTTATCGTAGGCTAAATTAGTCTACCCCCAAAAGATCGAGTGGTCGTTACCGGGCGACAAGTTTTCGCGAAAATGGCTTCCTTAGGTGTTGGGCAGTTTTGAACAAACATCTACGTTAAACAAGTAACCGCTTATATTTAGGGCAAAAAACCTACACCAAACTCACACAGAGATAAACAGGCCCTACTCTATTTACATAATTGGGATGTATCGACATATAATTGATATTAAAGTGTTAATTCTGACATGACGAGGACAGTACTGATGGTATGACAACTGCAAAAGTCGATAGAGGAAACGTTCAGGGAATATACGGGTTGGAAGCTTACTTAGGACATGAACCACATTTTTTGGTTCAGCGGGGACTTTCTTCTTCTTCCACTTCTTCTCTTCTTCTTCTCCTTCTTCTATAAGGCACTTCCTCATCCGCACGATAACTCAAAAACGAATTGTCCTATTCGATGGTTTTTAGAATACTGATAAACAGCTGCAAGTGCTCGACCACCTATGCTTCTCGGTTTCCTGGGGCATTGGGGGTGTCCATAGGGTTGTTTTGAAAGTGGGTCACGGACCTTTTTTCGGATTGGTATGACATATAGATCTGGGACCAACACCAGATGTACTTCCACTCTAAAATATGGGTCAAGATCGCTGAGGACATCCAGAGTTCATTGAGTGATTTTTTAGAATTGCCGGAAATCACATATTTTGACCTCTTAATGCATTCCCGAAGTTCATACATGCGTTTTTACACTAAAAAATGTAGGCGTGACCATGAATTTTGAAAGTGGGTCACTCTCATATCTCAAGCATGGTATGACGTTTGGGCCTGGGACCAACACCAAATGAGTCGAAACTCAATGAAGGCTCAAAATATGAGCAAATATCATTGAGGTCACCGAGGAGTCATTGAGTACATTTTTCAGAATTGTTGGAAATTGCAGTTTATAGCCCTCTAATGCATTGTTGAAGTTCATGCATATATTTTTAACCTGAAAAAGCGGGTGGGGCCAAAAACACGTGAAAGCTGGTCACTTTCATATATCAAACATGGTATGAACTGTGGACCTGTTACTAACACCAGATAAGTCGAAACTCAATGGAGGTTCAAAATATGTGTCATGGCCACTGAGGTCACCATTGAGTGCATTTTTCAGAATTGCTGGAAATCACATTTTATGACCCTCTAATGCATTCTGGAAGTTTATATATGTATTTGTACACTCAAAAAGTAGATAGTCACAAACATTTTAAATGTAAGTTAGGCTCACGCCTCAAGCATGACATGACATATAGATCCAGGTCAAAACTCAGTGGATATTCACAATATGGGTCAAGGTCAAGTGCATTTTTCAGAATTGCTGAAGTTGCATTTTATGACCGCCTAATACATCACTAAGTTCATATATGTATTTCCACACTCATAAAGGGTGAGTAGGTCATACTCATATCTCAAAAATGGTATGATGTATGGTCCCGGGACCAACACTAAATGAGCTGAAACTTAATGGTGGATCAAAATTTAGGTCAAGGTCACTGAAGTCACTCATGGGTTATTGAGTGCATTGTTCAGAATTACTCGAAATCACATTTTATAACCCTGTAATGCATTTCCGATGTTCATGCATGTATTTTTCTTCTAAAAAAATTGGGCGGGACCAAAAATTTTGAATGTTGGTCACACTCATATCTCAAGCATGATATAACATATGGATCTGGGACCAACACCAGACCAATTAGCAAAACATCGTGGAAGTTAATAATTTGGTTCCAGTTCACTGGGATCACACAGGTCTCATTTTAAGTGCAATTTTCAGAATTACTTAAAATTGCATTTTATAACCCCAATGCATTTCTGAAGTTCATACATGTATTTCTTCTCTCAAAAAGTGTGCAGGGCCAAAAAATATCAATTGTTAATTCCTTTATAAAACACGTTTAGTGCTGTGCACAGAAGTTATTTCTGATTTCTTAAAAAATGTTATCTCAGTGAATCCTGTATGAAAATCTTTAAAAGCTGTTTACGGAAAACTATTTCCGATTTTATTCCCGAAAATAAGTCCCCATAAATTCTCTTTCCACATAATTTTGTTCTGGTGTATTCACCATTTTCACTCGATTCAAATTTACTGGTCGCAGTAAATTCTGTTTCTCTGGTTCCATGATTTTTCTTCACAAAACTCCACTTCGGAATCCATGTGAAGCGAAAAATGTCAGTGCGTCCTTCTTTTCAAATTCCATAATATATTTTGCTTTGAAGATACAAGTTGATTTGAGACCTTCACAGTCTTTTACTCGGCGATAAAAATTATATTAGACCCATTAAATGGTTATATATTTCGGGTAGTTCTGTGACAATTTTGATTCTTTCGTTTGGGGAACTTTGGGTCATTCGAATTTCAAACTCAATTCAATTTCAGAGAATCAGACGACACTGGCGTTACTGGGTTTTTACAGGTGTCATGTCCCCCGAAGGAAGGCAACTCAAATCTGTGGTTGTCCGGTCGCCCCATAAATTTGATCTTAGTCATGACTGTAATAAAATGGTTGATTTTCACAAATCGCCACACAAGTGAAAAGGATAAGGCCTCCACTCCACTGTCTCCAGTCTCCAGTGTTTTAGGCCCAACGTACACTCTACCCAAACAGAAGTCTATACTTTGTAACAGAATTCGGCTCATCCCATTCCCAAACAAGAGTCAGCTTGTCCCAAAACAGAAGTCTACTCATCCCATCTGTAACAGGCCTGGTCTTTTGAGGGGAGCTATAGCTCCTGCCCTCCATGGCTCCTGCAAAATCAAATTAAGGAGAGCCATAATTTCCCTCCTTAAGAGCTGTAATAGCTCTCCTTAAACCTTCAATTCCCCTATTAGTAACTGACTATTGTATAGAATAGCTCTCATGGCATAGGTTTAAGGGAGCTGCAGTAGCTCCCCTAGATTTTTTAAAAGTCCAGGCCTGCTGTTAGTCCACTTGTCCCTACTACAAGTCTATTCATCCCTAACAGAGGTTGACTCGGCCCCAACATAATCAGTTATCATCTTGGTTTTTAGCTCACCTGACTGAAAGTCAGGATGAGCTATTAAGATCACACATCGTCTGTGAATATGGTGTTTGCACCTTCTCCCAAACTGCTGAGCCGATTTCAGTTAAATTTGAGGTTATTGCTTTTTGTAACATAACATTTTGTTTTTGTTCAAATCAACTTGCCGATCCCCATGGAGAGGTGGTGGGGAAAATGTTCCAACATTTTAAAAAAATCTTCTCCTCATGAACCAGTGGGTACAATGACTTGATATATGGTATGGGGCTTCCATTTGAGGTGTAGAATCCAATTTGTTCAAACGAAGTTCGTAGAGAGCTAATTTTGCCTTTGTAATGGGAGGGGCAAGATTTTTGGCCCTGCCCAAAATTTCTGTTTTCGGAACCAATTATCCGATTTGAGTCAAATTTGGCCTGTGGTATTATTGAGTCATAAGTACTTCATTCATGCAAAAAAAAAATTTCTTGTGTCCCCGTGGGAACCCCAGGAGTTAAAAATAGAAATATTTTCAAACGCCCATATTTCCAAAACTGTATAGAACAGAGAATTGTCATTTGGTATGTGTCATATGCAAGTTTGTTAAAATTAAGCTCCTCGGTTCATATTTGGGCTCAGTACAAAAGCCCGAATTTTAACTTAGGGCAAGATGGGAAATCATCTTCAGGCCAGGCATTTTCAGGAAAGCGATGTATTTGCTTGCCTACTACTCGCCTTAAAAACATTAAGAAGGGTGAAAACTAGCCCCCCCCCCCCCCCCTCCCCCCCCCCCCCTGTCCTTAAAATATGATGATTGTCATAACAGCCTATTCCTAAAACCCACACCTTTTCAGATCTCTGCTATGTTAGTGGTCTCTAAGATGACCACGCTACCTCTCCCACACCTCTGGGCCTTGCTGAGGCCTGGAGGTTTGGGAAGGGCTGTGTAGCTGTCTCACAGAGACAACCTTGTTACCAGCGCCAAATAAAATGTACAAAACCCATGAAGCAGAATTAATTAGTAGTAAAACTTCATTTTGCCACTTTGAGCTTTTATATAATCTTCTTCAGAACCAAGAATCATCAGTCAGAATCTTTGAATGTTTGGTATACATCATTGTTATGAGGGTCAGATTCAAGTCCCTCAGTAAATATTTGGGCTTCGTATGGGGGTGGGGCAAATTTTAACTTGGTGCAATATGAGGAATATTTAATCTTTAAAAAATCTTTACCGGCCAGAGTTGGTATACAGCATCCTTAGGGGGATTAGATCTAATTGTGTTTAAACCAAGTCCCTGGATTAATATTTGGGCGCCCTATTGAAGCCCAAATTTTTACTTAGTCCAATATGAGGAATAATCTTTAAAACTCTAAACATCAGTTAGAATATTTTAATATATGGTATATAGAATCCTTACAGGGGTTGGATTCAAATTTGTTTAACTCAAAGCATCGTTTAATAATTGGGCTCTCTGTGGGAGCCCAAATTTTAACTTGGTGCAATATAGGAAATTATCATTAAAAATCTTCTTCAGATCCACTAGTCAGAACCAAGTCCCTGGGTTAATATTTGGAATCCCTATTGGCACCTGAATTATTACTAAGTCCAATATGTGAATGATCTTTAAAACTTTTCTTCCCAAGAACCACTGGTCAGAATCTTTAATACATAGTATACAGAATCCTTACAGGGGTCAGTATCAGGTTTGTTCAAATCAAGTCCATCAGTTAATAATTGGGCCTTCTATGGGAGCCCAAATTTTAACTTAATGCAAACATAGGGAATAATCTTTAAAAATCTTTTTCAGATCCACTACTAGTACTCTGAATCTATTGATATTGAGTATACAGTATTCTTACGGGGTCAGATTGAAGTTTGTTCAAAACAAGTCAGAATCTTTTGATGTTTGATGTACTGTACAGCATCCTTAGGGAGGTTAGATATAATTTTGTTCAAACCAAATTCCTGGGTTAATATTTGTACTGCCGATTGGAGCCTGACTTTGAACTAAGTCCAATATAAGGAATAATATTTAAAACTATTCCACAGAAACCCCATTCAGAATCTTTTAATGTATGGTATACAGAATCCTTACAGGAGTTGGAATCAAATTTGTTCAACTCAAGCCCATCGGTTAATAATTAGGCTCTCTATGGGATCCTGAATTTTAATTTAGTGCAATATGAGGAATAATCTTTAAAAATCTTTTTCTTCAGATCCACTGGTCGGAATCCTTTGATATTTGGTATACATCATCCATAGGGAGGTCAGATCTAAGTTTGTACAAAGCAAGTCTCTGGGTTAGTATTTGGGTTCGCTTTTGGAGCCCAAATTTTAACTTCGTCCAGTATGAGAAATAATCTTTAAAACGTTTCTTTTCCAGAACAGCTAATGAGAATCTTTTGAAATCTGGTATACAGAATACTTACAGAGGTTTGATTCAAGTTTCTCCAAATCAACTCCATCGGTTAATAATTGGGCTCTCTATGGGAATGCAAATTTTAACATAGAGCTATGGGAATTAATCTTTAAAAATCTTCTTTAGATTCACCAGTCAGAATCTTTTTCATATATGATATATACAGCATCCTTGCATGGTGCAGATTCAATTTTGTTCGAATCAAGTTCTTTGAATAATATTTGGACTCCCTATTGCAGCCCAAATTTTTACTTGACACAGTATGAGGAATAATCTTTAAAAATCTGCTTCTTTAGGTACAATCAGAATCTTTTGATATTTTGGTATACAGAATCCTTAGATGGTTCAGATTCAGTTTGTTCAAATTAAGTCCGTAGGTTGATATTTGTGTTCCCTATGGGAAGGGAGGCGGGAGGAGACAAATTTTAACATTGAGCAAAATTCTTTTAATGTTTGGTATACATCATTGTTATGAGGGTCAGATTCAAGATTTTTCAATTCAAGTCCCTCAGTTAATATTTGGGCTTCATATGGGGCCCGGGGCCCAAATTTGAACTTAGTGCGATATGAGGAACAATCTTTAAAAATCTTTTTCTTCAGAACCATCTCTCAGAATCTTTTGATGTTTGGTTGAGAACCACCATTCAAAAGGGGTGGTGGCGTCGCGGCAACCGCTTCTTGTCAGATCACCGAAGTTGAGCAATGTCGAGCGCAGTTAATAGTTGGATGGGTCACCATTTCAGCAACTGGTTCACGCTACCGCGTTGTGTCCTTGGGCAAGTTACTTAACCCCGATTGCCTACATGGGGGCACGATGACGCTGTGTACTAAAGCGTACTGCACATCAATGGTACACATGTGTTCAACCAATCTAACTCTGCCTGTACTGCAGTGTAGCGTTCAGAGTTACAATGTTGAAGACCTGACAGCTGCTCGTCATTGCTCGTCAGTTCTCTCAGGGTACTCCGGCTTCTTCCACCCGTAAAACTGTCACCGACATGATATGACACTGGCTGTTAAAATGTCATTAAACCCTAATAAATAAATAAATAAATAAATAAATAAATAACCATTCAAAATGTTTTGATATTTGGTATACAACACCCTAGCCAGGCTCAGATTCAAGTTTGTTCAAACCAAGTCCCTGGATTCATATTAGGGATCCCTATGGGGCCCCAGTTTTAACTTGGTGTAATATGACACCTAATCCTAAAAAAATATTTCCTTTTTAAGATTCACCATTCAGAATATATTGATATTTGGTTTTCAGCATCCGGTGGGGGAGGGGGTGGGGGCGGGTCAGATTCAAGTTTATTCAAGTTAGGTCCCTTGGTTGATATTTGGACTCCCTAATTTTGCATTATTGAAAATCTGGGCATTATTTCTGTGGTAGCATCCCAGTACTAGAAAAAATATCATTCGGCATGGACAACAGAGTTAAAAATAATTAAATAACATCATTCCTCTGAGTGCTATCTACTAGTAGCCATCTAGATGCTAATTAAATTCTTTAAACAACTTTTGGTCAGGTGAGTGCCTTATGCCCCTGTGGGGCCCTTTGTTTAATATACCACTTTGCCCAAAATACACCAGTAACCCATGGTTTACCAGGGTATTTGGGAGTGGTAAGGTTTGCCCTGAATAAAGATAACATAACAGGTGGCATTGAACCTCATTTTTTTTTTCATATCTAGCGAGTGATATGGGAAAACTATGTTACTTGAATTACCTGGTAAACAGCAAGTGTGGTAAGATGGACATTTGACTATGTGTGAGATTCCATCATTCAGACAAGATGGATAAGCCAGATTAGGGAGTTAATGGAGAATTATTCCATTGAGGCTGCATTGTGAGGGAGGAGTGACCAGGTGGGTTAATATAGATGGCTTCCTTGTTAGAGCACTGCAGCAAATCAGTGGCAAACCAAAGAATTATTATTTTTATTATGGTTATGAGAGGTATTGTTTGTTTCATTTTCAGTCTGACACAAAGTCTAAAAAATGCCAAACATGTCTCGAGTGGAAACATTACCAACCACATAGACGTCTGTCATAATTATTTTTATTGGCGCCAAGACTGAGTGGACTGTGAAATGGGATGAATGGACCGTCAAGTTGATTCCCATTTGGGATGAGTAGGTTTTGGATTCATGTATACTATAAACCAGGAACAATGGAAGGTGTGCTGTGCAGCACTACATGTAGATCCAAATAACAAATGTCAAGGTCACATGATTATGAAAACTCAAAATGTGGAAAATTGTGTTCTAGTGACAACTTTGAAGGGGTGGTCATTCATGAAACTTCACACAAGGGTAAAGTACAACAAATAGTGTGTTGTGCAGCACTACGTGTAGTTCAGCAATCTGAACGTACAGTTAAAACCAGAAGACCCGTCATAAAATGCGCATGAATAGCATGTCGATCCACATGTTAATCTACGCATTATGACCATAGTAAGGCTATCAAATTCCGCACATATGGCCTGTGCACAAGCAGTGTTTGGGCCACTGGGTAACCCGGTGGTCCATTGGCAGAAACATTGCCCGTGTTTGCTATGAGTAACCAGGAGCGAGAAATATTTGAGAACAAGATGTGTGCAGTTTCCTTCAAATTTAAAATTATGGGAAAATTCTTTTAACACCTATCTCGTTATTGGCAATCGAACGTCAGAAAACGTCAAAATTAAATTTTACTGCATAAAGTTGAAATCCAGGGAACGTTCAAGACTCGTGATCTCGATTTCACAGCTGAAGAAAATTTGAAAATCCGACTTCCACTCCCGGAAATATGTCGTCAATGGCGTCAGGTGTAACCCCTCCCTCCAAAGTGACAGCCCTACCACCCCAAACTACATTCCAAAGCACTATAATAATATTGTTCATGGCAAGAGGAATATTTGATGGCAAGTCCTTGGCAGTTTTATCAAAACTGTCGAAATATTGTTGACTGTTGACACCATGACGTTATTGGCGATCGAACGTCAGAAAACGGTAAAATTTCATTTCTCCGAAAAATCTTCTTTTTTTCTTTCTTCCATCCGATTTTTAGGGTACTTTCCCTTCACCTACATTCACGAAATTTGGAACACTTGTTGACACATCTAGTGTCAAAATTGATACCTTTATCCAAAACAATGATACCCAATTAACCAGTTTTTCTAAATTTTTTAATATCGACGCCTGCATCAAACCTCCCTATTTTCAACTTTTGTAAATCTCTCCTCTGACAAAAACCATATCTAAAAATGTAGTACCGACCTGGGAAATTCTCAAAGGTTACACATAACTTGGCTATGACTGATTTTTCGGGTGACTTTTCACACCAACTTCACTAAACATTAAATTTCGTCCGATTTTCATGAAATTTTAGTACGTTGTAGAGTTAAAAATATATATATATGCATATTTTTTTTTGGGGGGGGGGGGGGGGTGGGTTCAATTAACGTCATTTCAACGTTTTAACGTCATTTCCAATTTTGCCATTCCCCTCCCATCTGGTGACACCCTACCCCCTCCCCAAACTACATAACATAACGCAATAATAATATATACCCACAGCAAAGAGAATAGTTAGCGGCCTGTTGAGTGCAGTTTCATCCGAATTGTTGGCAAATTCGTAACGCTATGATGTTTTTGGCGATCGAAGTCGGGAACGTTAAAATTAAATTTCACCGTATAAAGTTGAAATCAAGGGACCTTTTAATACTCATTGTCCCGATTAAAAAGTTGAAAAAAAACTTTGAAAATCCAACTTCAACTTTCAGAGATATCAGATGTGGCGTCAATACCCCCCTCCCATCCGATTACAGCCCAAGCCCCCAAACTACATCACTTAGCGCTATAATAATGTTATATGCAGGTTTTCTAGATGATTCCAAAGAACAACTATTCCAAGCACGACGTATTTTAAAATTATAGAATGAAAGCGTAAGTGTTATTTCTTGTAGTGATCGGAAAGTAATTTCAGTGTTGTTTGTGCAAGGCGGTATAATGTGCATAATCTGATAATCGCTGATTAGTCCTTCATATAACAGTTAAACCCTGTTTGACAAATCTTGTGTTTCAATGGGCAAAAAATTATTGCCCTGAATTTCAATTTACATGCCGTTGGTTTTTCGTAACGGTTTTGTACATAATGAATTATTTTCTTGAAATCAGTAGTCTGGCCACCGACTTTGACCAACAGTACGGCAGGTTATCGCCACTGAATGTAAATAAGTGTTTAAAGTTGATAAACGCTTTTCGTGAGCTAATTTCCTCGCAGTTTTTCGCTTTATGACAATAATATTACAGTCGACAAGAGGGACAGTCAAGAGCACGCTGTGCGCAGTTTCCTTTATCAAATTGTCGAAAAATTGTTAACGCTATGGCATTATCGACGATGAAAGTCACATGTGATGTCATAGAGGGCCATAGGTCCAAAATCTTGGTTTTCTCAGTGTACATATACTATTAAAAAAATGTAGGGCATATTTGATAAAAGTGAGATATATGAAGATATTTATACTTTCATCAAAAAGACAGTTGAGGCATTGCACTGTGACATCTGGTGAATGAATTCAGCGATAGCTGGGTGTCTGACAAGCACGCATTCCACGCACTGAGCTGTGGAATACATGCGCGGTCAGTCAGAGAATTTACCACATTCAGTCCAAGACCCCAGTACCTTGTAAATCGTCCTCGGTTCGCGAAACAAGCACGGATCCGACGTGGCATACTCCTCACTAAACGTCCAATATCAGCTTGACTGATGTTATTTCGTTCTCCCCGCAGTGCGGCGGCGAGTTCCTGGACATTGGCGGGGGCTGTTGGCGTTGTCACCTGGCAAGCATATCCCAGATGTGCCCGATTGGTGAAAGGTCTGGACTTAGTGCTTGCCAATGCAGTGTAGCGACGTTCTGCTCCTGGAGGAACTCTGTAGCAACACGGGCCCTGTGTGCTCTTGCATTGCCATCTTGGAAAATGAATCGACTACCGTGACGCCGCGCAAATCGCACCACATGAGCTGCTATCATGTTGTCACGTTAGTACTTCCCTGAGACGCGCCCTTGGATGACAAGTGATGCTGTTATGCTTGTCATTGTTATGCCACCCCACACTAAAACCGATCCACCACCAAAACGATCGTGCTGCCTAACAGTTACGTCATGGTATCGTTCGTTAAACCGCCGCCACACTCTGTTTCTCAAGTCGTGTAAGTCGAGAGTGAACCTCCATTCATCGGAAAACATGACGTTGCTCCACCGACGATTGTTCCAGAGCCGTCGTGCTCCACACCAATTACGCCTTGCTGCGATGTGACGTTCATTCAAACGTGGAATTATTAGAGGTCGCCGAGCGTACAAATTCCAGCTGTGTAGGCGATTTCGGATAATCAGACCACTGACTCGCACATTTGTCGCTCGGTGCGGCTGCTGTCCAATTTTTGAGGCACTTTGATGGCGGTTATGCAATGCTGTGGTTCGGATGAAACGATCTTGGTTAGCAGTTGTCGTCGCCTTTGGACGATCTGACCGACGTCTGTTATCAACGTTGCCTGTCTGACGGTAGCGTGACCACAACCTTCTAACCACCGATTGAGGAACGTTGAGAGTTTGAGTCACTGCAGTCTGTCTGTTGCCAACTTCCAGCATGCCAACAGCACGTAAACTTTCGTCACGTGTCAGTCTTTGCATACCTCAAAAATTACGTTTCGATGAGAAATTATTCGTAAACGAGTTTACACCAAGAAAAGAACGACGTGACCTCCGAAAAAAAACCGTCCAGTGCAAATGACAATTTCTAAACGTACCCCACAGACATTAACGCGGCGCTCGTGCGAAAAACCTGCACGAAGTTTTCGTGGGCCGGTGACATTCATAACCCACACTAAACTTGGTAACATATTGATGTTTCCAATCACGCTTATCCAATACCATTTTCAGAAAATATCGACATCAGTTTGGATATCTCCTACTTTTTGAAATAGTATATTTTCCTAATGAATATTCACAGTTTCTAGAAACACAAGAAATGGTGGTGAATTTTCAGCTCACATACCACGGGAATATGGGTAGAAAGTTCAATACGTTTCATCCGGCCAAATCATGTGGCCCATGTACTGAATGTTGACTACGGCTGATGAATTCCGGCGAAGCGTTCCTGATGAATTCCGGCGAAGCGTTCCGAAAGAAATCATGTGCACTTTGGGTGTAGGCGATTGCTATTCGGCACTCCTATATTTCTCTTGCAGATGTTGCCGGCAAAGGTTAAGAAACACTCAATACGGTAATCTTTTTCACGTTTTATAGAAGAATTTAGGCGTATATCATACTTTTTTATAGCAAACTTGGGATTTATTGTCACGTTGAATATTGGTACGAGTTGTCCAATTTTGGTTCGAGTTATCTAGCCGAAAATGGGTACAAGTCGTCCAATTTTGGGTACGACTTGACTGGTATAAGTTGTCTTCTGGGCGATCTATTGAAGAAACTTCAAAATGTTCAAAATTGCGCGGATAGAGTGGTAACCAGGAATAAGAAATTTTGTCATATTACACCTATACTGAAAGATCTACACTGGTTACCCATAAAGGAGCGAATTAATTTCAAAGTTCTTCTTTTAACTTTTAAATCTCGCTTAGATATTGCACCTGGTTATTTGAACTCTCTTATACAGTGTTACGAACCTGTCAGAGCTCTTAGATCTTCGTCAGCTAACAATCTGGTATACAACCCTGGATACCTTGTAACTGCCGGTGATCGAGCATTCAGTGTAGCTGGACCTTATTTGTGGAACCAACTGCCCGATCACCTGGAGGTTGTCCAGGACATAGTTTCGTTCAAAAAGTCACTGAAAACCCATCTGTTTAAATTAGCCTATCCCGCCATAATATCTAGTTAGTTACATATTCATATTAGATGTCATGTACTTATTGTAAAGCCCGCGAGCACGTTCAGTGGAAACTCGGCTTTAAACCATATTATTATTATTGACTAGCAGTACTGTCCAAGTTGTCAGAGTCTTGATCAGACTTAGGTTCTTCTCTGCGCTATTTTTCTGGTCTTCAAGGGTTCAGAAAGTTCACAGTCTGCAAATTCACAAGGAAAAATTATCAGAGAAGTTGATTTAAAATTTTCAAGGAACAGCGAATTACAGATCTCCAGCAAACTGTCTGACCAGTAGGCTTATCGTAGGCTAAATTAGTCTACCCCCAAAAGATCGAGTGGTCGTTACCGGGCGACAAGTTTTCGGGAAAATGGCTTCCTTAGGTGTTGGGCAGTTTTGAACAAACATCTACGTTAAACAAGTAACCGCTTATATTTAGGGCAAAAAACCTACACCAAACTCACACAGAGATAAACAGGCCCTACTCTATTTACATAATTGGGATGTATCGACATATAATTGATATTAAAGTGTTAATTCTGACATGACGAGGACAGTACTGATGGTATGACAACTGCAAAAGTCGATAGAGGAAACGTTCAGGGAATATACGGGTTGGAAGCTTACTTAGGACATGAACCACATTTTTTGGTTCAGCGGGGACTTTCTTCTTCTTCCACTTCTTCTCTTCTTCTTCTCCTTCTTCTATAAGGCACTTCCTCATCCGCACGATAACTCAAAAACGAATTGTCCTATTCGATGGTTTTTAGAATACTGATAAACAGCTGCAAGTGCTCGACCACCTGTGCTTCTCGGTTTCCTGGGGCATTGGGGGTGTCCATAGGGTTGTTTTGAAAGTGGGTCACGGACCTTTTTTCGGATTGGTATGACATATAGATCTGGGACCAACACCAGATGTACTTCCACTCTAAAATATGGGTCAAGATCGCTGAGGACATCCAGAGTTCATTGAGTGATTTTTTAGAATTGCCGGAAATCACATATTTTGACCTCTTAATGCATTCCCGAAGTTCATACATGCGTTTTTACACTAAAAAATGTAGGCGTGACCATGAATTTTGAAAGTGGGTCACTCTCATATCTCAAGCATGGTATGACGTTTGGGCCTGGGACCAACACCAAATGAGTCGAAACTCAATGAAGGCTCAAAATATGAGCAAATATCATTGAGGTCACCGAGGAGTCATTGAGTACATTTTTCAGAATTGTTGGAAATTGCAGTTTATAGCCCTCTAATGCATTGTTGAAGTTCATGCATATATTTTTAACCTGAAAAAGCGGGTGGGGCCAAAAACACGTGAAAGCTGGTCACTTTCATATATCAAACATGGTATGAACTGTGGACCTGTTACTAACACCAGATAAGTCGAAACTCAATGGAGGTTCAAAATATGTGTCATGGCCACTGAGGTCACCATTGAGTGCATTTTTCAGAATTGCTGGAAATCACATTTTATGACCCTCTAATGCATTCTGGAAGTTTATATATGTATTTGTACACTCAAAAAGTAGATAGTCACAAACATTTTAAATGTAAGTTATGCTCACGCCTCAAGCATGACATGACATATAGATCCAGGTCAAAACTCAGTGGATATTCACAATATGGGTCAAGGTCAAGTGCATTTTTCAGAATTGCTGAAGTTGCATTTTATGACCGCCTAATACATCACTAAGTTCATATATGTATTTCCACACTCATAAAGGGTGAGTAGGTCATACTCATATCTCAAAAATGGTATGATGTATGGTCCCGGGACCAACACTAAATGAGCTGAAACTTAATGGTGGATCAAAATTTAGGTCAAGGTCACTGAAGTCACTCATGGGTTATTGAGTGCATTGTTCAGAATTACTCGAAATCACATTTTATAACCCTGTAATGCATTTCCGATGTTCATGCATGTATTTTTCTTCTAAAAAAATTGGGCGGGACCAAAAATTTTGAATGTTGGTCACACTCATATCTCAAGCATGATATAACATATGGATCTGGGACCAACACCAGACCAATTAGCAAAACATCGTGGAAGTTAATAATTTGGTTCCAGTTCACTGGGATCACACAGGTCTCATTTTAAGTGCAATTTTCAGAATTACTTAAAATTGCATTTTATAACCCCAATGCATTTCTGAAGTTCATACATGTATTTCTTCTCTCAAAAAGTGTGCAGGGCCAAAAAATATCAATTGTTAATTCCTTTATAAAACACGTTTAGTGCTGTGCACAGAAGTTATTTCTGATTTCTTAAAAAATGTTATCTCAGTGAATCCTGTATGAAAATCTTTAAAAGCTGTTTACGAAAAACTATTTCCGATTTTATTCCCGAAAATAAGTCCCCATAAATTCTCTTTCCACATAATTTTGTTCTGGTGTATTCACCATTTTCACTCGATTCAAATTTACTGGTCGCAGTAAATTCTGTTTCTCTGGTTCCATGATTTTTCTTCACAAAACTCCACTTCGGAATCCATGTGAAGCGAAAAATGTCAGTGCGTCCTTCTTTTCAAATTCCATAATATATTTTGCTTTGAAGATACAAGTTGATTTGAGACCTTCACAGTCTTTTACTCGGCGATAAAAATTATATTAGACCCATTAAATGGTTATATATTTCGGGTAGTTCTGTGACAATTTTGATTCTTTCGTTTGGGGAACTTTGGGTCATTCGAATTTCAAACTCAATTCAATTTCAGAGAATCAGACGACACTGGCGTTACTGGGTTTTTACAGGTGTCATGTCCCCCGAAGGAAGGCAACTCAAATCTGTGGTTGTCCGGTCGCCCCATAAATTTGATCTTAGTCATGACTGTAATAAAATGGTTGATTTTCACAAATCGCCACACAAGTGAAAAGGATAAGGCCTCCACTCCACTGTCTCCAGTCTCCAGTGTTTTAGGCCCAACGTACACTCTACCCAAACAGAATTCTATACTTTGTAACAGAATTCGGCTCATCCCATTCCCAAACAAGAGTCAGCTTGTCCCAAAACAGAAGTCTACTCATCCCATCTGTAACAGGCCTGGTCTTTTGAGGGGAGCTATAGCTCCTGCCCTCCATGGCTCCTGCAAAATCAAATTAAGGAGAGCCATAATTTCCCTCCTTAAGAGCTGTAATAGCTCTCCTTAAACCTTCAATTCCCCTATTAGTAACTGACTATTGTATAGAATAGCTCTCATGGCATAGGTTTAAGGGAGCTGCAGTAGCTCCCCTAGATTTTTTAAAAGTCCAGGCCTGCTGTTAGTCCACTTGTCCCTACTACAAGTCTATTCATCCCTAACAGAGGTTGACTCGGCCCCAACATAATCAGTTATCATCTTGGTTTTTAGCTCACCTGACTGAAAGTCAGGATGAGCTATTAAGATCACACATCGTCTGTGAATATGGTGTTTGCACCTTCTCCCAAACTGCTGAGCCGATTTCAGTTAAATTTGAGGTTATTGCTTTTTGTAACATAACATTTTGTTTTTGTTCAAATCAACTTGCCGATCCCCATGGAGAGGTGGTGGGGAAAATGTTCCAACATTTTAAAAAAATCTTCTCCTCATGAACCAGTGGGTACAATGACTTGATATATGGTATGGGGCTTCCATTTGAGGTGTAGAATCCAATTTGTTCAAACGAAGTTCGTAGAGAGCTAATTTTGCCTTTGTAATGGGAGGGGCAAGATTTTTGGCCCTGCCCAAAATTTCTGTTTTCGGAACCAATTATCCGATTTGAGTCAAATTTGGCCTGTGGTATTATTGAGTCATAAGTACTTCATTCATGCAAAAAAAAAATTTCTTGTGTCCCCGTGGGAACCCCAGGAGTTAAAAATAGAAATATTTTCAAACGCCCATATTTCCAAAACTGTATAGAACAGAGAATTGTCATTTGGTATGTGTCATATGCAAGTTTGTTAAAATTAAGCTCCTCGGTTCATATTTGAGCTCAGTACAAAAGCCCGAATTTTAACTTAGGGCAAGATGGGAAATCATCTTCAGGCCAGGCATTTTCAGGAAAGCGATTTATTTGCTTGCCTACTACTCGCCTTAAAAACATTAAGAAGGGTGAAAACTAGCCCCCCCCCCTCCCCCCCCCCCCCACCCCCCCCCTGTCCTTAAAATATGATGATTGTCATAACAGCCTATTCCTAAAACCCACACCTTTTCAGATCTCTGCTATGTTAGTGGTCTCTAAGATGACCACGCTACCTCTCCCACACCTCTGGGCCTTGCTGAGGCCTGGAGGTTTGGGAAGGGCTGTGTAGCTGTCTCACAGAGACAACCTTGTTACCAGCGCCAAATAAAATGTACAAAACCCATGAAGCAGAATTAATTAGTAGTAAAACTTCATTTTGCCACTTTGAGCTTTTATATAATCTTCTTCAGAACCAAGAATCATCAGTCAGAATCTTTGAATGTTTGGTATACATCATTGTTATGAGGGTCAGATTCAAGTCCCTCAGTAAATATTTGGGCTTCGTATGGGGGTGGGGCAAATTTTAACTTGGTGCAATATGAGGAATATTTAATCTTTAAAAAATCTTTACCGGCCAGAGTTGGTATACAGCATCCTTAGGGGGATTAGATCTAATTGTGTTTAAACCAAGTCCCTGGATTAATATTTGGGCGCCCTATTGAAGCCCAAATTTTTACTTAGTCCAATATGAGGAATAATCTTTAAAACTCTTAACATCAGTTAGAATATTTTAATATATGGTATATAGAATCCTTACAGGGGTTGGATTCAAATTTGTTTAACTCAAAGCATCGTTTAATAATTGGGCTCTCTGTGGGAGCCCAAATTTTAACTTGGTGCAATATAGGAAATTATCATTAAAAATCTTCTTCAGATATACTAGTCAGAACCAAGTCCCTGGGTTAATATTTGGAATCCCTATTGGCACCTGAATTATTACTAAGTCCAATATGTGAATGATCTTTAAAACTTTTCTTCCCAAGAACCACTGGTCAGAATCTTTAATACATAGTATACAGAATCCTTACAGGGGTCAGTATCAGGTTTGTTCAAATCAAGTCCATCAGTTAATAATTGGGCCTTCTATGGGAGCCCAAATTTTAACTTAATGCAAACATAGGGAATAATCTTTAAAAATCTTTTTCAGATCCACTACTAGTACTCTGAATCTATTGATATTGAGTATACAGTATTCTTACGGGGTCAGATTGAAGTTTGTTCAAAACAAGTCAGAATCTTTTGATGTTTGATGTACTGTACAGCATCCTTAGGGAGGTTAGATATAATTTTGTTCAAACCAAATTCCTGGGTTAATATTTGTACTGCCGATTGGAGCCTGACTTTGAACTAAGTCCAATATAAGGAATAATATTTAAAACTATTCCACAGAAACCCCATTCAGAATCTTTTAATGTATGGTATACAGAATCCTTACAGGAGTTGGAATCAAATTTGTTCAACTCAAGCCCATCGGTTAATAATTAGGCTCTCTATGGGATCCTGAATTTTAATTTAGTGCAATATGAGGAATAATCTTTAAAAATCTTTTTCTTCAGATCCACTGGTCGGAATCCTTTGATATTTGGTATACATCATCCATAGGGAGGTCAGATCTAAGTTTGTACAAAGCAAGTCTCTGGGTTAGTATTTGGGTTCGCTTTTGGAGCCCAAATTTTAACTTCGTCCAGTATGAGAAATAATCTTTAAAACGTTTCTTTTCCAGAACAGCTAATGAGAATCTTTTGAAATCTGGTATACAGAATACTTACAGAGGTTTGATTCAAGTTTCTCCAAATCAACTCCATCGGTTAATAATTGGGCTCTCTATGGGAATGCAAATTTTAACATAGAGCTATGGGAATTAATCTTTAAAAATCTTCTTTAGATTCACCAGTCAGAATCTTTTTCATATATGATATATACAGCATCCTTGCATGGTGCAGATTCAATTTTGTTCGAATCAAGTTCTTTGAATAATATTTGGACTCCCTATTGCAGCCCAAATTTTTACTTGACACAGTATGAGGAATAATCTTTAAAAATCTGCTTCTTTAGGTACAATCAGAATCTTTTGATATTTTGGTATACAGAATCCTTAGATGGTTCAGATTCAGTTTGTTCAAATTAAGTCCGTAGGTTGATATTTGTGTTCCCTATGGGAAGGGAGGCGGGAGGAGACAAATTTTAACATTGAGCAAAATTCTTTTAATGTTTGGTATACATCATTGTTATGAGGGTCAGATTCAAGATTTTTCAATTCAAGTCCCTCAGTTAATATTTGGGCTTCATATGGGGCCCGGGGCCCAAATTTGAACTTAGTGCGATATGAGGAACAATCTTTAAAAATCTTTTTCTCCAGAACCATCTCTCAGAATCTTTTGATGTTTGGTTGAGAACCACCATTCAAAAGGGGTGGTGGCGTCGCGGCAACCGCTTCTTGTCAGATCACCGAAGTTGAGCAATGTCGAGCGCAGTTAATAGTTGGATGGGTCACCATTTCAGCAACTGGTTCACGCTACCGCGTTGTGTCCTTGGGCAAGTTACTTAACCCCGATTGCCTACATGGGGGCACGATGACGCTGTGTACTAAAGCGTACTGCACATCAATGGTACACATGTGTTCAACCAATCTAACTCTGCCTGTACTGCAGTGTAGCGTTCAGAGTTACAATGTTGAAGACCTGACAGCTGCTCGTCATTGCTCGTCAGTTCTCTCAGGGTACTCCGGCTTCTTCCACCCGTAAAACTGTCACCGACATGATATGACACTGGCTGTTAAAATGTCATTAAACCCTAATAAATAAATAAATAAATAAATAAATAACCATTCAAAATGTTTTGATATTTGGTATACAACACCCTAGCCAGGCTCAGATTCAAGTTTGTTCAAACCAAGTCCCTGGATTCATATTAGGGATCCCTATGGGGCCCCAGTTTTAACTTGGTGTAATATGACACCTAATCCTAAAAAAATATTTCCTTTTTAAGATTCACCATTCAGAATATATTGATATTTGGTTTTCAGCATCCGGTGGGGGAGGGGGGGGGGGGCGGGTCAGATTCAAGTTTATTCAAGTTAGGTCCCTTGGTTGATATTTGGACTCCCTAATTTTGCATTATTGAAAATCTGGGCATTATTTCTGTGGTAGCATCCCAGTACTAGAAAAAATATCATTCGGCATGGACAACAGAGTTAAAAATAATTAAATAACATCATTCCTCTGAGTGCTATCTACTAGTAGCCATCTAGATGCTAATTAAATTCTTTAAACAACTTTTGGTCAGGTGAGTGCCTTATGCCCCTGTGGGGCCCTTTGTTTAATATACCACTTTGCCCAAAATACACCAGTAACCCATGGTTTACCAGGGTATTTGGGAGTGGTAAGGTTTGCCCTGAATAAAGATAACATAACAGGTGGCATTGAACCTCATTTTTTTTTCATATCTAGCGAGTGATATGGGAAAACTATGTTACTTGAATTACCTGGTAAACAGCAAGTGTGGTAAGATGGACATTTGACTATGTGTGAGATTCCATCATTCAGACAAGATGGATAAGCCAGATTAGGGAGTTAATGGAGAATTATTCCATTGAGGCTGCATTGTGAGGGAGGAGTGACCAGGTGGGTTAATATAGATGGCTTCCTTGTTAGAGCACTGCAGCAAATCAGTGGCAAACCAAAGAATTATTATTTTTATTATGGTTATGAGAGGTATTGTTTGTTTCATTTTCAGTTTGACACAAAGTCTAAAAAATGCCAAACATGTCTCGAGTGGAAACATTACCAACCACATAGACGTCTGTCATAATTATTTTTATTGGCGCCAAGACTGAGTGGACTGTGAAATGGGATGAATGGACCGTCAAGTTGATTCCCATTTGGGATGAGTAGGTTTTGGATTCATGTATACTATAAACCAGGAACAATGGAAGGTGTGCTGTGCAGCACTACATGTAGATCCAAATAACAAATGTCAAGGTCACATGATTATGAAAACTCAAAATGTGGAAAATTGTGTTCTAGTGACAACTTTGAAGGGGTGGTCATTCATGAAACTTCACACAAGGGTAAAGTACAACAAATAGTGTGTTGTGCAGCACTACGTGTAGTTCAGCAATCTGAACGTACAGTTAAAACCAGAAGACCCGTCATAAAATGCGCATGAATAGCATGTCGATCCACATGTTAATCTACGCATTATGACCATAGTAAGGCTATCAAATTCCGCCCTTATGGCCTGTGCACAAGCAGTGTTTGGGCCACTGGGTAACCCGGTGGTCCATTGGCAGAAACATTGCCCGTGTTTGCTATGAGTAACCAGGAGGACCTGCCGTGCTTTAGATGCCATTCGATATGGCAATTGCGCACAATTCCTACGTGCAATTAAGCCTGGATAAGTGCTCAGTTTGTGACAGGACTTCTAGTTTTAACTGTACAACCTATGCCACTACACCACTACATTCAGATTGCTGTATTAACTTACTAAGCCAACTCCAACATGTCTGAATGACAAAGATCAAGGCCAAATGCTTATCAGAACTCAAAATCTGTGAAAAAGTTTGTCTGTCCATCTGGAAAATTGAGTCTTAGTGATAACACGACAATGACTGGGTTGGTTTTCATGAAACATCACACAGTGGTAAAGGATACTGGGAAAGAATGTACATGTGGTGCAGCTCCAATTGGTCTGAATGCCAAAGGTCAAGGTTCTATGTTTTTAGAAACTCAAGTCTTAGAAAAATTTTGATCAGTCACAACTTTATAACAACTGAGTGGACTTCTATAGAACGTCACAAAAAGATAAAGGACAAAGGGAAGGTATGCCATGTGACACCACCAGGTCCAACAAACTGATTACTGCATCTATCTATGCATCTATCTATCCTTTTGTTCCCCCATTTGTCTGTCCATCTGGAAACTTATGTCTTAGTCCTAACTCTATTATTGCTGTGTGGATTTTCATGAAAATTCGCTCTGGATAAAAAGGCAAAGGAATGCTGTTTGGCACCACAACATTCCATTGACAAAGGTGAAGGTCACGCAATTATGAAAGTCAAATCGTAATTTACTAAAATTGATTGTATTCCAAAGTTTACATAATATTTCCATGACAATTGCTTATCAGCCAAATTCAACATCTTATTTTTATACCTGTACTAAAACCAATGGCCTAGACTTAGCTGGTGCAAACTCATTAATTTCCAGGACGAAACCCAAATTTTGAACTCCCCAATCCCCCAAATTTGCATACAATACTGAAAATTCAAAGTCCTATCTGGTCCTGCAAACTTATGTTTACTGTGTATGCATGGTAACCAGGAAAGTTCCGAAATTGGCGCAGAGCATCATTCTTTTGTTTGGCCCAAGTCAGTAAACATATGAACTGACATATGTGCTTTAAATCTCTTTTTTGAAGATGCCAGACACAAATTATTGATGATTATGGTGGATTCAAGGATGTGAAAGGATTCTGGAAGTGAACTATGGTGGTTTTAGATGTTCAGGGCTGTAACTTTAAAATAATTATGTAAAATTATTCATGTTTCCTATTTTCGGGACATGGGCCTGAACGTCATCATTCTTGCTAATGATTAAACCTACTGTTTGTTAAATGTTCATTCCATCTCCTATGAACCCTCCTTTTAAGCTCTGAAGCTTTTTTGGCATTTTTATCGAAATTTTTTAGGAAATTTCTTGGGATTTTATCGTGATCTACGGAATGTTTATTCTAGTTATCCCCATGGTTACATCCTCATCCTGTGGGTGTAACGACGTCTGTCGTCTTTCATCTTCTACCCGATGCATTGTTTTTTCTTCCTATGAAAATCTGGCTTTGCATCAGGTAGTGATTGATCGGTTACTAACTTTGAGCTTATTGTATGTCTGTTGTTTAGTTTCCGGTTTTTCCTGTTGACATTGTTTTCAGTTTAACAACGCTTTAATTTATAGTATTCAAGTATTATAATATAGCACAGTTATCATAATTATAGTAGGATACATGTCTTAAATAATTCCGGTAGCATATCGGGACGCCCTTGGACTCATGAGGTTGCCTTTGGGAACTTAGGCGTCTTCAAACATTTTTCTCAAATTGTTTTTTTCAATTTTGATTTCTTTCGAAATGATTTTTCTTGCCGTATTTTTGTATCCTTATTATGTATAAATTATTTTGTAGTTTAGTAGTGCAGTGGTCTTTGTCTTTGGCTTAAATATTATTATGAAATCTTTTTGCTCAAAGTGTAAAGTGAGGAAGTCTGCCTCGGATTTACATGCTTGTTGTCTTGCCTGTAGTCGCTGTTCTCCTTCAGATACTTGTGCCACTTGTGTAGTTTGGGAGGCCAAACATTGGAGGTGGGTGTCGCGTTATGATGTGTGCGGTGAAGTTCCGAAGCAGTCTAATTCTACCTTTTTCAGTTTCTTTTTCAGAGGAACAAGAACATGGCAGTGGTATAGCGACACCCATCCAAAATGTGTTGCCATCGTCATGCTCTGATGAGCAAACAGAGCTAGCTGCAAGGGTGCTTATGAATATCAAGCAAGGAATGAGGCCTCATATTCCTTCACAAGCACCTAGCTTGACCGGTGAAGCGGTAACCCCGTTAGTGGGATCTGTAACACCAGGTAAGTCCGTAGTGGTAGGGAGAGTAGAATTGGGTTGAGCGAGCACCTCAAAATCAAAAGCTCACCCATCGACGACGGCAAAGGGGAAGAAGCAAGCAAGTTTCTCATCGGGACTCTTGGCGAGATCTTGGGTCGGCCACATTGACGACACAATATTCAGCCAAGAAAATGCAAGAAGAAAAAGTGGTTTCTTATCTTCATCTTCTCTCCATATACCGTTTTCTGGACCATGTTACTTAAAAACGGTTGGAGAAGATGTTCATAGAGGTCCTCTGCATCTGGATGAACAGACTTTAGATCTGGATATCTCGCTACCCGCTTCATTCAATGTCCGCTCAGATGTGATCAAATCTACAATAGATTCTAGTCGGGCAGTTTTGGATGCTATGTCCTATGCAGATCATATCACCAGAGCTCTGGACCATCGTCTTGTTGGGAAAGAATTTGATGATATTAATTCGTTGCTCAGATTTCTTTCTAGGGCAGTTATGTATGCCACACATCATTCCACCCTTACAGTGGCTAATATGGAATGATAAGACGTGATGGAGCCTTAGCATCGTCTTCATTGATAGATGATCAGGTGAAAAGCTCTCTAAGAGTCGCTCCGGTTTCCGGGCATACCTTGTTTGACGACAAGTTATCCTTAGTGTACAAAGAAGCTATCAAAAAAGCTACCAGTACTCTTTTGCAGAGGTCATTTTCTCAGCAGCAGTTGTCTGCTGGACATGGTAGGCGAGGGCGCTCCAATTCACAGTCAGCCAAAACGGGCTCCTCGTGGGGTTCTAAGAAACCCTCGTACGGATACTCGGGGAACTGTCAGTTTTGCGACTCTGGAAAGGGATGTAAGTCTTGCAAAGACTTGAAACCAAACGCCCATAGGCCGACAGTGTGAGGTGCTTCACGGGGAGGACATAGTTTCTCTTCTCGAAAGCCTTGTAAGCCATACAGGTGATGGTCTCAACCTCTATTGCTCTCCAGTTGGCGGAAGGTTATCAAACTTCGCGAGAAACTCGATGGACATTACGGAAGATCAGTGGGTCAGGAATGTAGTCAGAATGGGTCTACGGCTATCATTTCGTTCAAGGCCTCCACATACGAGAAGTCCATGTTGGACAAATCTTCCGGCAAATCCTTCAAAAAGGGAGTCTCTTCTTGCAGAAGTTCAATCTCTCCTAGTAAAGGAAGCAATAGAGGTTGTAGAAAATCCCAACTCATCAGGATTTTACAGTCACCTGTTTCTTGTGCCAAAACCAGATGGCTCGTTTCGACCAGTGATATACTTGAGCTGGATAAACAAATTGATTATTGCCCCAAAGTTCTATATGGAAACCATTTGGTCGGAAAAAGCGAGCATTTGAGTGAATGACATTGTGGCATGCATAGACCTAAAGGACGCATACTTTCATGTCACGGTCCATCCGGCCTTCAGAAAGTATCTGTGCTTTGCCATTCAAGGGAACATTTCTCAGTTCAGAGCGATGTGTTTCGGTCTGAACCTGGCACCTTGGGAGTTCACTTGGATAGTGAACTTGGTAATGCCTTACTTCCAAGCTCATTTGATGGTGGTAACGTCAGCTTGTATGGACGACATTCTTCAGAGATACGGCTACAAAGATGCACTTCAGAAGGATGTGCAGAGTCTGCTTCAATTATTTCGACGTCTCAGTTTAATTGTAAACAAAAAGAAGTTGGATTTAGCTCCATCCATGTTCTTTACTCACTTGGGGATGAGCTTTGAGACTCACAGCAATCTGGTTCACCTTCCGATAACCCGAGCAAAATTAGTCAGTTACTATGCTCTCTTTTGTCTAAACTCTCTCACAGTAACGGTGAGGGAGTTTATGGGACTGATAGGACTGTGTGGGGCAGCGCCGTACCTAATTCTGCTATGTCGCTTACGCACGCTTTCTCTCCAGATTTTCTTTACTCAGAACTGGAGTGTCAAGACGCATTCGCTCAAAAGCCAGATTGTTTTAACAGATCTGATAAAACAAAAGGTTCAGATTTGAGCAGATCTCGAGTGGTTGACTCAGGGAGTTCCACTTCAAGTATCGGATCCAGTCTTTACTATTATGACGGATGCGAGTCTGATGGGTTAGGGCACATTCCTGACTCCCGCAGACCGGAAGTTTCAGGGTCTTTGGGACCCTTGGTTTCTAGAAAAGTACATATAAAACAACAAAGAGATGATGTCTATTTCACTTGCACTCAAACACTGGAATGCTCACAAAGCGAACGTCCATGTTCACATTCTGTCGGACAGTTCCACAGTAGTGTCTTATCTCAGGAACCATGGCTGCACTCATTTAATTCCTCTTTTCAATTGACAGAGAAAATTCTTCTATTTGCTTTGAATCATCGTGTTCATCTCTCAGTCCATCATATTCTGCATCGTCTGAACATAGTAGCAGACTTGCTCTCAAGGAAAGGTCGCCTGTTGCCATCAGAGTGGATTCTCAACAAACGAATATTCCGGCACATTTGCTACCAGTGGGATCATCCCATGATAGATCTCTTTGCCACGAACCTAAACAATCAGCTGCTGACGTTCGTGTCGCCTTGCTGGATCACCGAGTGTATGCAGTAAACGCTCTATCGATCAAATTTTGCAAATTTTGGTGGATTGGGAAGTGGGGGGGGGGGTTCAAAATTTGTGTTTGGCCCTGGAAATTAATGAGTTTGCACCAGCTAAGTCTGGGCCATTGGTATGTATAAAAAATATACAAATTACTTTAAATTTATCATTTTCCGATAGTTGTTTACATGTAGTTGTTTAGAACCTGGTTTTAGGGGCATCATTGGCCTGTCTTGTTTGATTGCAAAATTCATACTTCCATGTATTTCTTTATAGATGTGTGAAAACAAAGTTGAACAAAATTCACATACTCAGAATTCAACTGCTGCTTCAGTATAACTTCTGACTGGTAAATCCTCCTCGGTCTTGTAATATTTCCATATTGACCAGACTGAATGTTCTGTGAAAATTGAGTCAGATACCTACCTCAGGTGGAGCTACTTAAATAACAAATGCACAAAATCTACATAAATCCTCTATAAATAATAAATATTTTAACATTATGTTTGCCTCCTATTTAAATCTTTTAACATTACATGTACCTCCTGTTTAAAACTTAGTCCACTTCTGGTGTGTGCTGTTATGTAATAGCTTTTCTAAATATGGACTAGTTAACTTGACTGACACTGCTCAGTCACCACAGCATTTAATAAATCCTCAGTGTGTTCTGTAAGGAAAACTGGAATTTATTTATTTATTTATTTATTTATTTATTTATTTTTTTATTTATTTATTTATTTAATTATTTATTTATTTATTTATTTACCAGACAGAAAGTCAGGGTGAGCTGCTTGTACATGTATACTGATTACTGATCACTGTTCATCTGTCTGCCATAAAGGTGGTGTTTGAGTGTTCTCTCAAACTGCTGACCCAATTCCCCTAAAATGTTTTGTGAATGATAACTGGGAAGGGACATCAGTCAGTTTTGTTAAAATGAATATGCTGTGCCTTTCTCATCATCCTACCTTATAATTGTTTACTACAGGCTTGCACTACAGTGGAAGACCCTAACTCGGATAAAATACTCTCTATTTTAATCTTTCCCAAGAGAGTTGGGAAAGAAAAGTGGTGTAAAAAACACCACGAAAAAATAAGCCAAAACTGGGTCGAGCGCCATCGGCGCACACCCAGTAGGGGACGCTCTTCCCTTAGTACAATTCCACGACTTCCATTAACCAGTGCACAAGCAGTCATCAATTAATCATTCTTTTTTTGTCCGAGACACGTGGAGGATGTGTCTCCATTTTGCATTACGAAACAGTGATAATTCAACTTGTCGATAATGGTTTTCCTGTGACTGGAATTATGGATCTGAAGATTGTATAATAACAGGATTGTGTTTTATATATTCTCGTTAATATTTTCAACCACATTTTCATTGAATTTTATTTATATATTCCAATTTCGTGCTGATTTTCGGCATCATTTCAACGCAGTTCGGATATAAAATTTTTCGGTTGATCAATTTTAATATTATTATTGGAGTTAGGTGTCACTGAGGGACTGTATGGACATGATTTCTTCACTCTGTTGAGGGCTGAATTTCTGTTTTTTAGGTCCCTGTCGGCCGTCTGGGTTCTGTTGTGTACCTACCGGTTCTTTTTTCTGCCACCTTTCTCTCGTAGTTGGGGGGTGTTCTTCTACTTTCTGTATCTGTTGAGTTCACCTTTTTCTTCTACTGCTCTCACGTCTGTTATGTCCAGTTCAGTTCCTTTAGGGAAATGCCTTTTGCCCTCACTTTTGGTGCATTCTCGTGGCTGTTCCTCCCGCACTGGTGGGGGGTGGGGGTGGGGTGTGTGAGGGGGGACGCTGTTGTTTCGGGGCCTCCCGGCACGACCACGTCTGGTGAGAGTTATACCCCCTCCTTGGGGGATGTGCAGCTCCTCCCGCACCCGTGGGGGGTGGGAGGGGACTGGGGAATGCTGTCGTTTCGGGACCTCCAGACACGACCACGTCTGGGGTGAGTTATACCCCCTCCATGGGGGATGTGCAGTTTTTTACCGTGGTGGATTCTGCGGGAGCTGTTGGATGTCTGGTGAAGAGATGTCTGGTTCCGCGACTATGCACTCTCTCTAATCGACATCTGAGGCTGTCACTGGGGTTGTGACTCCTTTGGAGGCCGAGCTAGGTTGCTCTCTCCCCTTTTCCGCCAGATTCAACAGCTCCCGTCGTATCTGCTGCTACTTCTGTTCCATCTACAACGTCATCGGTCACCCTTTTAGCCAGCCTCGGCTTATCCCTGCAGGGGTCTGCAGTGATGTCTGTAGTGTGGATGTGGGGTATCGGCCTCAGCCTTCCCTGACTTCAACTCACCGAATTCGGAAGTGGCTGCCGACCGAACCCCCTGCTGTGTCCCCTCAGCCATTGAGCACAGCCGTTTTATCCCTGCAGGGGTCTGCAGAGGTGTCTGGTAGTGTAGACATGGGGTATCGGCATCAGCCTTCCCTGACTTCAACTCGGCGAAGTCGGAAGTGGCTGCCGACCGAACCCCCTGTTGTGTCTTCTCCACCATTGAGCACAGCAGTTTTATCCCTGCAGGGGTCTGCAGAGATGTCTGGTAGTGTAGCGCCTTCCCTGACTTCAACTCGGCGAAGTCGGAAGTGGCTGCCGACCGAACCCCCTGCTGTGTCCTCTCAGCCATTGAGCACAGCCGTTTTATCCCTGCAGGGGTCTGCAGAGGTGTCTGGTAGTGTAGACGTGGGGTATCGGCATCAGCCATCCCTAACTTCAACTTGGCGAAGTTGGAAGGGGGTGCCGGCCGAACCCTCTACTGTTGTCTCTCAGCCATCGAGTACCTCAGTTTTTCTCATTGGATTCAGATGTTCATGGTGTGGTCATCATGAGTTGCGTGGCATTTCCGTCCACGCACTTTGACCCCATGGCCAGTTTTGCGGGACCAATGCTTTTTGTGCAGCCTGGACCTTCTGTCCTGCAGAGGTCCACGGCGACTCTCCCGAGTTTCTGCTCTGTAGATCCTCGGGGTATGTCATACCTCAATACACATCTGCTTTCAGATGTTTAGGCTGCAGCCCATCGCCCTGCGTTGGGTGTATTTGAGGATCGTGACCCTTTGCTGGTAAAATGGGAGTGAAGCCACTTTATTGGTTCGTTCCCACATCGAACCGTTCCGACACAGTAAGTAAGCTTAGGGAGGCCCTCTTCTTGCTCACTTAGGTTCTGTCCAAGAGCCTTTTCCGTTGCTTCCAGCGAGGCTACGAGTGATTTCCGGGTGCTCCCTGTGGCGCCGCCTCCTGGGATTGGAAACAAGCCGCTTTCTGATCCCCCTGGTATGCCTACACCTTGGGAGGCATCAGCTGGTTTGCCCATGATTGGCTATGTGTCTTCTGACTCATGGGATGAGTCCGACATAACTGACGTCGAGAGACAACAGTCTTCTGACTTGGGGGCAGCTCTTGACTTTGTGTTTGGGTTCCTTCCAGATCTCAAACTGTCAAACAGGCCGACAATGTCAGCCCGACCACGATCATCGGTCGCACGCCTACAGCCTGTGGAGCAACCTGCTTCTTGGCGCCTTCGACCATGCCTGTCGGTACAGGTAGTTGAAGCTTTTACAGCTTTGGACTCTAAGCTGAGTTCCAAGGCTATGAAGACGTCGTTCTTCATCAGGGTTGAATTTTTTTTGCCTCCGGTGCGTTATCGTTCCTACAATTCTGCCAATACGTCAGTCTGCCAAACTTTGACGATCTTGGATCGGGACTCCAACTCCCGAGCCGGCCATTTTTCATATGGAGACTCTGGAGTCCATGTTGAGCTTATCGGGAGAGATGCTGGAATGCTTTCTCTCTTCGATCACATCATCTCTGCTTTGCTGCTTATCTGCTCCCAGATAAGTTTGACGACGAACAGGTTTTTTGTGTGTGCTGTCCATGGTGCTCATGCATCTTCTCACACACATGCCTGTAACACGACTAACTTGGAATTAGTTCGCAGGGACGGACGCTGTGCTGGACACATGCTGTTCCCTTCTTGAGGGGCAGTGCGCTGTGCTTCGATCTGCTTCTATCGGTGGGTCCGCTACTTTTCCATGGTTCTGTGGCGACGGTCCGGGATGTCTCCCTATGTCATTCCATAGATCAGCTGCTGCTTCGTCAGCTTGATCAACTTTCTGTTGGAGGCAGGGGCTGTCCAAAAGCCTAACAAGTACCCTTCTGCTTCCTCTGCAAAGCTAAGGGCTGATCCTCTTGCCGCCACTTCTACTCACTCACAGGGTAAGAGTAGGCGTCGGCAGTAGTCACCTCGAATTTGTCCCAGGTTGAAGCATTCCACTCGGTCGAGAGTGCCTCTTCCAACACAAGTCCCTTTCAATGTTACATGTTGCGAACTTTTGATCACGGAGATAGGCAATCTCCTGTCAAAGGGGGCGAGTGAGGTTATCAAGAACATTTTTTCAGTGGGATTTTATTCCTGTCTGTTCTTGGTGCCAAAGAAGGACGGCTGACTCTGACAAGTTATCGATCTGTGTCTCCTGACCCAGTCTATCATTGCTCCTCAGTTCAGCATGGAGGCTTTCAGGTCGGTTCGCCGCTCCATTCCCCAGGATGTTTTCCAGTTCAAGGCCATGCCCTTTGTTCTCGACCTGGATCCTTGGGCCTTCACCCATCTGATGTCGCATGTGTTAGTCTTACATCGCACACAGTCCAGGGTGTCTTCTTTGGCATATCTAGTCGATATCCTCCAGAGGCTTTCCAATGCTGCCTTTCTGGAATCAGATGTCATCACACTGTTGAGTCTGCTCATGTCACTAGGGTTCAGAGTCACCGGGAAGAAGTCAGACTTTGTCCCTTCTCCATTGTTTTGTCATCTGGGATGGTCTTCCGTACTCAGGATACGGTGGCGGTTTCCCAGGCAAGGGCTGTGCTTTTCTCAGCCTTTTGCCCTGACTCTGTCCCAGTCTACATTTGCAACAGCTCGGGGTCTTCCCCGGCTGCTCGGTCTCTGCGGTTCGGTGACGAATCTCATTCGGCTGCATGTCTGACCTCTCCAACACTTTCTGCTCAGTCGTTGGAGTCCGAATGTCGACCCTCTGGATCTGGTGCTTCAGTTACCGGAGTCTCTTCCTCATCACCGTCTCCCCTGACAGATGTTCAGTGGATTATGCAGGGAGTTCCGTTGGACTTCCCCACTTCCGATCATGTTCTGATGGCAGTCGCCAGCGATCTCAGATGGGGTGTGACGTTGGATCCTCTAGGTCTTTTCCTTCACAGGTCATGGGACCAGGATCTAGCAGCTCTTTACGTAAACCAGAAGGAGCTTCTTGCTCTTCTTATAAGTTTCCGATAGTGGTTCCCCCGCCTTTTGAATTATTGTCAGGTCCTTCTATTGTCTGACAATTCGACAGTGGTTGTTTACATTCGGAACCAGGGCGGCACACACTATGTTCCCATGTACGAATTGTGACTCGTTGGAACCATCAGATGGACACTTTCGTGTCCCCGTGTCCAGATGCTCTGGCTTTCGCTGTGGACGCTCTGTCCCTCCTTTGGAATGGTCTTGTCGGCTACGCCTTCCTGCTGGTTCCGATTCTGCCTCAGGTTCTAGCCCAGATACGCAGTTGTTGAATCTTTTCGATCGTACCCCTGTTGCCTCAGTGGGTGTGGATCACTTTGCTCCACTCTCTGTTAGCGGCGGTTCCGGCACGTCTCCCTCTACATCTTTGCCAATGTCTCCCGAGGAGGTTTCACGTCGAACCGACTTCATTGTGCCTTCGTGCAGGTCTTTTGTCAGGTCCTGTCTCCTCCGTAGTGGTTTTTTCGAGACGTGCAGTGGAGTTGCTTTTCTTCTTCAAGGAGGCACTCCACTGGATTAGCCTCTGTGCTGTGGCTACGTGGAAGGTCTTCTGTCAATGATGTGCGTATCACTCGGTTGCTTCTGTCACTCCTTTGATAACACAGATTGTAGAGTTTCTGGTATATGTTTGATTCTGACGGTCTCCAGCCTGTTTCCATCAATGGGTAGAGGTCCATGCTTTGGAGACCTTTTCTTATGTGGGACAGCGTCGTATCGTCACTACTCCATGCCTCTCCAAGCTTGTTCGGCACTTTTCCTTGAAAAGGCCTAGGACTTTGCAGCTTACCCCAAGATGGAATCTTTCTTGGGTGCTGTTTTGCTTGTGGGGCGCCGTTTGAGCCTTTATCCCAGGTGGATATGCGTTTTTCTCACATACAAGACAGCTTTTCTGATGGCTTTTGCCTCAGCCAGAAGGGTTCGTGAGCTTCACTCCCTCTCGGTTGACCTGGCCTTTTTCTGGAGCTCTTCCACCAGTGTTATGTTTACCAGTGATTGCTCCTTTCTGGCCAAGAATCAGATACCGGAAACTACTCCGCCTCCTATCAGTATCAGGACTCTTCCTTCTGTTCATTTGGAAGGGTAGGATCGATTTTCTGTCCCTTATTCTTGGTCGACAGACGATCTCTCCTGAATCCATTTCTCGATGGATTTGTCTTGCTATTCGTGCAGCTTCCGCTCGTCTAGCAACTGGCGATTGTATTACCAATCACTTTTCTGCCACAAGGTGCGTGCATTGTCTACCTCTCGGGGCTTATACTAACTCCGTCATGTTGTCGGATGTTATGCTGGCAGCCTGGAGAAATGCTACCTTCTCCACTTATCTGCGACAGTTGCAGGAGCAGGCAGAGGACCTTTGTTCTTCGGGCCTTCATCTGCTCAGGCTGTTGTCTATCCCAGCCATTCAGCTTCTTACAAGGTCAGTTCCAGCTCCGTGCTGTTACTACCCTTTCTGTCTGTGTGTCGCACATCACCATTCGCCTCATCTCTCATTGTCTTTTACTAATGTTTGTGATGCTTTGGTTTGATAGGACTTGGAATCTCTTCCTCTGTTCACGGTTCCAGTGCAATTGAGTTATGTGTGGGTTGGTTATGTGATTCCCTCCATCATATTGTCTATTTAGCCTGTAGTAAACAATTGTAAGGTAGGTTGATAAGAAATATAAATTTTATAGTAAATTTCCTTTCGTATTATACCTACCGCAATTGTTTACATGGAGGCCCTCCAGTCTTCTTATTTGGGTAAGAATCCTTCCTCCTCGCTGATCACATAACTCCTATGTTGGCGGACTCAGAAGAATGATTAATTGATGACTGCTTGCGCACTGGTTAATGGAAGTCGTGGAATTGTACTAAGGGAAGAGCGTCCCCTACTGGGTGTGCGCCGATGGCGCTCGACCCAGTTTTGGCTTATTTTTTCGTGGTGTTTTTTACACCACTTTTCTTTCCCAACTCTCTTGGGAAAGATTAAAATAGAGAGTATTTTATCCGAGTTAGGGTCTTCCACTGTAGTGCAAGCCTGTAGTAAACAATTGCGGTAGGTATAATAAGAAAGGAAATTTACTATAAAATTTATATTTCTCTGGGGGAGTAGTGGGGACACTGCCCCAAATTGAAAAAAAAATATCGTAATCCCATGGTTGGAATTATTAGTTAATATCCAGTATTAAGCTTCCTTTTAAAGGGTCCTCTAAAGTTTCTTCAAGGGAAGCTTGAGGGGCAATATTTATATTTTCCGTTGAGGGAGAGCAAGATTTTTGGCACTGCCAGAAATTTTTATTTTCTGAACTGATGGGTTGATTTAAACCAAATTTGGAATGTGTTATTATTGGGTTATAAGTGCAGGTATTATTCAATACAAGTGCTTAATTCACCCCCACCCCCCTATTTCTCACATTCCTGTGCCAATCCCAGAAGCTAAAAATAGAAAGATTTTCATTTTCAAACGCCCTCAAGTGTAGAGTATTTCCAAAACTACACGAAACATTGAATTGTTATTTGGTATAACACTTCCTCAGGACCATTGGAATCAAATAATCCTAAAAATTGCAATTGGTTGTGTTGTTGGATACCATTTGGGGATGCTCATTTTAACACTGTTGGTAATCAGGGATTGCTGAGTCACTCTCATTGTCTCGTTGAAGCACTGACTTCAGCTTCTTCTTCAGAACTACTGGGCCAAATCTAAACTAACTTGACACACACTATCTTGGATGAGAATACTCTTTGGACACTATCTGAAATTACTATTTTCAGAACAGATTGGATTAATTGGAACCAAATTTGGTATGTTGTATTATTGGACCATATGCGCCTGATTAAGGCAAAAAAAAAAAAGCCCCCCCCCCCCCATCCCTCCCTCATCCCTAGGGGAATCCCAGGAGCTAAAAAAAAACTTCCAAAATTCAAATGCCCATATCTTGGTGTGTCACCTTTTCAAAATGCTTTGATCATTGCATTTAAAATCTTGATCATTATCATCATAACATTTCCTTTCATAATTTTATTATATAGTTCCTTCATGCCTTGGCTGGAAATAAGCTACATGTATGCATAATTTTTTTTGTGACTCTGCCAAATATAAAGTTTTATCAAGAGAATAGTCAATACATGAGTAGTAATATGTACTTTTAATAGCTTCCTTTTGAGACGTAGAAAAAAATTTGTTCAAATGAAGGTACTCTTGTGTTCCCAATAATCATACCCGTACTATTATTAATTGCTTGGATTTGGTTTTGCATCCCATATTATTCTTATTTCTTATTTCCTATGTTTATTTTCATCAGTTGGCTGTCAGCCCATGCCTGATGATCAGATTGCACTAGTCTGGAATAAATTCTTAAAATTTTGCCATAACTGTAGGGCTGCACGGTTTTCGAAACTGAATACCAATATCGGTGATAAAAAAAATACCTTTGTATACCGGCATATTGAAAGACCGTTCGGATATCTGAACATACATACCATAATCAGGACATGGGCCATAACAGTTGAAACGAATTAGCATGCCTTGAGTGGCTCAGTATGTAGAGGTGTAGGCTGCAAGCCGAGAGGTCCTCGGTTCGAATCCCACCTGCGGCAACCGCGTTGTGTACTTGGGCAAGACGCTTCACCCCCATTGCCCATGTGGGGGCACGGTAATGTCGTGTACTAAGGCGTACTGCACGTTGATGGTGCACTTGTCTTCAACCAATGCTAACCCTGCTTGTGTGGAGTTAGTATATTGGGGAGCTGACAGTTGCTCGCTGTTGCTCGGTGGTTCTCTCTGGGTACTCAGGCTTCCTCCACCCGTAAAACTGTCATGGTCATGATTAGCCATTGTGCAGAAATATGTGACCTTAAACCCCAATAAATAAATAAATAGCATGCCTTGATGATGCAGTTTGAATAACCCTTCGCTCAATGGAGTCAGTATCAAAATTTATTATTTTAAATGTTAGTTTAGCAAATTTAAAAAAAAAAATTCAACAAAACTAGATCATGTGACTCCTCATTGGAATGAGCTCATTCCAATGAAATGTTACATGATATTGTTTTGTTGACATTTTCTTGAAAAATAATTTTTTTTCATTTTTCAACTTCTCAGTTTGTATATTATGTGGGTAGATATAGATATGGTCGATTAGTTTGGTAAAGGGATAATTTTATTCATTTTGGACTACTATTACAGTTGAAAAAGGCTCAAGATATCTTGAAAATTAAATTGTGGGAAACTGATGATAAACCAATATTTTTGTAATTGCACTGGAATTCAATCGAAACTAGTTTGAATACCAGTATGTATTGGTTTATCGATATACTGTGCAGCCCTACATAACTGTACAAAGTTATTTGAGAATTTTGAGGTAATTTATCCAGCATATGGAACATTGAAATGTTTTCAAGTCAGTATGTAACCACTGTATTAGGCAGTAATATCCCACCTTCTACTATTATGCCCCCCCCCCCCCCCCCCCCCCCCCCCCACACACACACACTATATTTACAAAGTCCCTGTAACAAGATTATTCCTGAATTTCATTCCATTTTCATCTATTGATCAAATTCCATAAATTTGTCAATTTACCATTTACATTAGCCCTAACTGGGACCTTACATCATTATTCCCTCTTAGCACTTCATTTCAGGTCCTACAGATAGTGCAATTATTTGTGCTGTTTTTTTCTTCAAGCATTTCCAGTGCATATCGTGAAATACGACCACATTCAGTTCAATTCTTTATGGATTACCACAGTAGGATGAACTATGTGTGATTTTGAAGTGGTCTTACCTTTGATTCAATCTGTCATCACTCACATGAAAGCATTTTTCCAGTTCAATGTTAATTTTGAAGCCAACTTTCCGTCCATGTTTTCATCTTGCTAGCAATTTGACAAGGTTTGCCAATTGAAACCGCGTACAAAAACGTATATTGGATGTGAATGAAATGTTTTTGTAAGTCGTGATAACTTGGCAAACTTTTAGAATTTTCTTCTCTCAAACCACTCCTCCAAATACCTCTGTATTAGATATGTGACATCATGGTTTGGATGATTTCCAGGTTTGTTCAAATTAATACCCCAGGGGTATATTTAGTGTCTTATGAGATCCCTTTTTTAATACTGTGGATAATGGAAAAGCATGCATCAAATCATTCCCGAACTTCTGCTGCAAAAGCTGTATATTTGACATATAACATATTTTTTTTAAATGATGCATAGGTTTTCTCAAATTTGAATTCCTGGGTTCATATTTATGGTTTGCTATGGTAATTTGAAATCTTTTTCATTAGCATGAGCTTGTTTATCATATCAAAAAGAATGGAGTTTTATGCTATGTTTCCATGCAGGCCTGGAAATAAAGAACATACATTTAACCTGTTAACAGGTTATGCTATAGAACATAGTTGTAACCTGCAGAAAAAAGTGTTGTAATGCTTCTCTGGTTTACATTTACAATGTCAATCATGCTGTTTACATCATATTATAGAATTTTTGTGACAATAAATAACCACACCTAACATGAGATCTCGCTTTAGTGAGATTGTACATTAGTTGTTGCTATTTATTTTGATGGAAATTCTGTTACATTGTAAAATGTATGTCATTCTATTCATATGTGAATGCAATGTGCAACATTTGAGTCAAGTTAGTTAGTAGTGAAAGATTATCAGATCTGACCATCTGACAGGCAAAAAATGTGTGATTAGGAATTTAATTTATGCTGTATTATTTCATTGTAACCTGTTGTTCATTCACATATTTTTCAGTTGAAGTAACCCCCATGTAACCCAAACCAGGCCTGAAAATAAGCAGTCCGACATTTGCAGAATGAGGTCCCCAGAGGGTGACTTTGATAATGCTATCCCAGCCAAGGGGGCCAATTTATCCCATGGGTACCTCTTTCTGTTTAGGTTTGAGACCCTGATTCAGATTGAGGTTTACAAAGGGTAAAGTTAGTGATGCTACCCTGCATTTGAGACCCTGATTCAGATCGAGGTTCAGAGAGGGTAACTTTAGTGATGCAGATGATAGTCTTCTTATTTTCTGGTTTGACGCAAACGATCATTCACAAGTTACTTTCAGGCTTGTTCATGTTTTGAATGAAAACATTATGATTTAAAATCATTTAAAGAAATTTTTTTTCAGATAATTTGAAATATTTCTGGGAGAAATACATTCAGGCATATTCCAGATTGTTAGTGGATGTTTTTCATCACTGTTTGGGTGTTGTAAGTACAGTTACTTGGTAAAAGGATGAACGCGGCGAATCCAACTAAATACAGTAAGTCTCTTACTAAAATTTATTTTTAGGTTTATTAGATATCTGTCTTATTTTCATCTGTCAAGAGAGCACTGACAGGTTTGTTCTTGAATGACTTTGACCTACATTCCAAAGGCTTGAAAAGAATGATTACCATAGCAAATTGAGTTTCATGCAGTGTTGCCAGAGAAAATCTTTGATGGTGAAGGATTGGATCATTCTCTCTTGGGGTGTCTGTCTATACAGCCAAAGGACTAGGGTAATCATGAAACAAAGCAAAGCATTGAAACGAGTAGCACCGAGTTGGGGGTAGTATGGAGTAGGGCTGTGCTGTGTTTTGACTTTGGGAAAATTTGGAAAATGTGTCTTTGAAATAGTGTATTTTTATACTGTACCAATGACCCAGACATAGCTAGTGCTAATTCTCAAAAATCTAGGGCCAAACACAAATTTTGCCCCCCAATCCCCAAAATTTGCATCTAAAACCGAAAAAATCATGTCCTAAATGGTCCTCCATACTTTTCCGCCACTGCACATGGGCAGTGTCCAGGAGGTTTCGAAATTGGCGCCAATTATCATTCTTTGTTTGGCCCTTCATCAGTTCACATCTGACTGATATTTGTGCTTGTAAATCTCAGTTTAAATGATGCCAGACACATAACTATTAGAGAAATGGTGGATCTAAAGAGGAAATAGAAGGAGGAGAGGAAAAATGAGTAGTAGGAAATAATCAGGGCTGTAACTTAAAATTTGTTTACGAAATTATGTTATGTTGCCTAATTTCGAGGCATGGGCCTGTTGTTGTCATTCTTGCTATAAAGTTACACTGCTTGTTCAGTGTTTCCTCTCTCCCTTTCCTTTAAGTCCCCCCTTGCTATTCTCCCATGCTTTTGGCATATTTTTTGTAATATTATTACTAAAATTTCTTGGGAGTTTTAGCTGGGTAACAGAATGAATTCTGTTCTTTTCCCCATGTTTACGTCCTCACCCATGGGTATGGGTGTTTAGGCATAGTGTTCTGCATCTACCATCTGATGTTCTGCAGTTTCTTCCCTGGAAGTCTCTGTTTTGCATCAGATAGTGTTGTTATTGGTAACTGATTTCGAGCCATGTTTATCAGTGCCTGCAGTCATGTTTCTGGTGTTTATACATTTCTTGTTTACATTGACAACAGTTTCTGTTGAGAGGGATTTCTTGTCTTTGTATTAGCTTAATCATAACAAGATACATTATTATTATACGTAAGTGTTGCATTAATTTTTTTGTAATATTTTAAAATTTTTTGTCCACACTTAGGCTTTTTTGGGATCCATTGGGGTTCAACGTTACTTTCAGAAACTTGGGCTTTTCTGAAAAAAGATTTAAAAAAATTTTTTTTTTGATTTCAATTATTTTTTCTATGTTAATGGATCATGTTATTATGTATCTTTGTTTTCATGGGTTGGTGCGAGTACTAGGACTTTTTGTGTTCTTTTCACAATGAAAGGATATTGTTCAAATTGTAATAAGAGGAAATCTTCCTCTGACTTTCATAATCATTGTATTAATTGTAGTCAGTGTACTCGCACTAACTCCTGTTCAGTATGTGTCAATTGGGATGACAAACATTGGAAATGTGTGTCACGGTATGTTGTTAGCGGGGAAAAGGCCATGCCGGTCCTTTCTCCGCAGGGTCACTCTAGTTTATCAATCTCTATTTCAGAGGAACAAGAAGAGGGTGATGTTTCTGTGATGTCTTTCAAAAGTGTGTTTCCGCCGTCACAGTTAAATGAAGAGCTAGCGGCAAAAGTGCTCATGGAAATACGTCAATTGTCTAAGAGGTCCCTAGTAGGATCGACGGCATTGGCGTCCGCTAGCTCGCCCGGTGTAGTGACCATTCATCGAATGGCTCGGCAGCCGGGTTCATCCGTTGCGGTCCAGGAAGGAGATTTGGGTGATGCAAGCACTATAATAAGACAAAGTGCACACCCAGTGACGACGGATCAGAGGAGAGAACGGAGGAAGCCTATTAGTCCGGTTCCTAGCTTGTCCAGGTCCATCCGGGCTGCGAGCGAGAGAGGTTCCTCTCTTCGTACAACAACATCTGGGACCAGATGTTGTGGTACAAAACGTTTCGCATTTGGAGCATACGTCCGCCGCTCGGGACACTCCGTTATATAGACAGTCCGGAGAGACTGTCGATAAGGCTTCCTCATCCTCACGGCAGCGCACGCGACCGCACCTTGGCTACGTGACCACGGATATCCAGCCAGCTTCGCCGATCAGGGATTCCACGGCGACCAGGTCACGCTATCCGGTAGCCAGGGACACGAGGCCTGTAGACTCCGGACGTTTGCATAAAAGAAGTATGCAGGAGTCAACGTACACGGAGCTTCCAGCGTCAAAGCAACGTAAGACCGCTACTCCACAGGCCTCAGTGATGGACGTGCTATCCCAAATAGCACAACTTATCGCAGCATCCCAGCAAATGACAGAATCTCTGTCGGATCAGGAATTATCCGACGCTGAGTCGGTACGCTCCGCCGAAGCATCGGGTACGGTCGACCGAGAACTTCATAGGGTCCGACAGGATGGCGAAAGGGATTCGGAGGATTTGGAGCTTTCCCTTTCGGAACAACATAAAGCTGCCATAGATTTTATCCGGCATTATCTTCCAGAGGTTGTTCTGTCGGACTAGAATGCTGCGATGCCGGATAAGAGACTGATAGCATCATTGGACACAGAATTTTTTGATCGGTTCAGGGACATCGTCCCTGAGTTTCCGGCACAGTCCAATAAGGTCACAAGAACATTCGAATTATTATACCAAAACGGGCAAGTCTGGTTTCTTATCCGCAAATGCTCTAAATCTGCCTTTCATCAATTCAAGGAATAAATTCGAAACGGCTGGACAGGGCATACCGAGAGTTCCTCTGCGTCTAGACGACGAGGCTGAAGACTTGGAATTGTCTATACTGTCGTCTATGTCAATTCCAACCACGACGTTGGAAACGACAATAATGTCTAACAGAGTTAACTTAGACGCTTTATCATACGCAGATCACCTTACTAAGGCGTTATCATTACGTCTTCAAGGGAAAGAATTCCAGGATATACAATCCTCATTAAGACTTCTTTCAAGGGCAGTAGCTTATTCCACGTATAACTCCGCCTTTTCAGTGGCAAACCTGGAGTTGGTTAGACGTGACGCAGCCCTAGCTACATCCACGCACTTGGATGGTAAGGTGAAGAACTCTCTCAGAGTCGCTTCGGTCTCCGGAGAGCTTCTCTTCGACGGCAAGCTTTCAGCAATCTATGATAAGATAACTAAGAAAGCTTCGGATTCTCTGCTATTCAAATCCGCTTCCAAAAAGCCGGATACAGCAGAAAAGAGTAAGACAGGCACTTCTGGGACAAGTACGCCCAAGAGAAGTTCCTATAGAGGTTCCTATGCGTCCTCTAGGTCTTATTCTAGAGACCGTCAAGGCAGCGACTCTCGTGGGGGACGTTATTCTGGCCGAGATTACCGGTCAGACATCCCTAGGTCGACGGGGCGAGGTGCGGGTCATGGAGGACGTAGTTTCTCCTTCCGCAAGCCTCGCAGGTCCAGGAGGTGATGGTTTGAACCTCTATCGTGTTCCGGTAGGCGGAAGATTATCGAGTTTTATAAACGATTGGGCGTCAATTACGGACGACCGCTGGGTTCGAGGGGTAATTTCAGGACTAAGAATATCCTTCAAACGAAAGCCTCCATTAACTCGAAGTCCAAAATGGACTCAGCTTCCGTCAAATCCGCAGAAAAGAGACGCTCTTTTATCAGAAGTACAGTCTCTTCTGAAGAAGAACGCGGTAGAGGTCGCAGAAGACAGGAATCACCGGGTTTCTACAGCCATCTTTTTCTGGTTCCGAAACCAGACGGCTCGTTCCGTCCAGTCATAGATCTGAGCTGGATAAACAAGCTGATCGTCGCTCCGAAGTTCTATATGGAGACAATTCGATCAGTCAGAGCGAGTATTCGGGTGAACGACTATGCTACAAGCATAGATCTCAAGGATGTGTACTTTCACGTCATGGTACATCCGACATTCAGAAAGTATCTACGCTTCGCAGTCCTAGGAGTTGTATATCAGTTCCGAGCGATGTGCTTCGGTTTGAACCTAGCGCCCTGGGCTTTCACTCGAATAATGAACTCGGTAATGATATATTTCCGAGCTCATTCGTCTGCGGTAACGTCGGCCTACCTGGACGACATTCTTCAGAGGTACAGCAACGAGTTAATGCTTAAGAACGATGTGTAGAATCTGCTTCTATTACTCCGACGTCTCGGTTTTATAATAAACGAGGAGAAGTCAGATCTGGTGCCGTCCAAGTCATTCACTCATCTTGGAATGAGCTTTGAGACGCACAACAATCTCGTTCGTCTGCCGTTAACCAGAGCGAAATTAATCAGTTACGCTCGCTATTGTCTTCACTCCGACAAAGTCACAGCGAGAGAGTTCATGAGACTGATAGGTCTGTGTGGAGCCGCTGCGGATCTCATTCCGATGGGGCGGTTATGCACTCGTCCTCTCCAAATTTTCTTGACTCAGAGTTGGAGTGTAAAGATTCATTTGCTCGATATAGACGTTCTCTTGTCAAATCAAGTGATACAAGAGATTCAGACTTGGGCAAACATTCAGTGGTTGACTCAGGGAGTCCCACTGCAGTTGCAGGATCCGAGTTTTATGATTATGACGGATGCCAGTCAAACAGGTTGGGGTGCAACATTGATCCCAACGGATTCGAAGTGCCAGGGTCTTTGGGATCCGCAGTTTCTAGGCAAGTACATAAACATCAAGGAAATGATGTCAATTTGGCTTGCACTAAGTCATTGGATGAACATTATTAAAAAAAGCACATGTCCAAATCCTGTCTGACAATACGACAGTAGTAGAGTATATTCGGAACCAGGGAGGCACTCATTCCGTTCCGTTATTCAATTTAACGGAAAGAATCCTTCTGTTTGTTCTAGAACACCAGGTTCTACTTTCGGTCCGTCATATTCCGGGTCGTCTGAATGCATTAGCAGACTCCCTTTCACGGAAGGGTCGCTTGTTGCCGTCAGAATGGACTCTCAACAAACAGGTATTCAATCAGATTTGCTACCAATGGGAGCGGCCAGTGATAGACTTATTTGCGACACAGCTCAACAATCAGTTGCAGACGTATGTTTCTCCGTGTTCGGATCCCCGAGCATATGCAGTAGATGCTCTCTCGATCTCGTGGGACGGAATGATAGGATATGCGTATCCTCCAGCGCCGTTGATTCTGCAGATATTGCTAAAGATAAAACAATCTCAATGCAAAATTCTATTGGTAGCATCTCTGTCTCCACAGAGACCATGGATAAATCTACTCAGGTGTCTGCTGTGGGACTTACCGCGGAAGCTTCCTCCACGAGAGGATGTTCTTTCGCAGGGGAAATCGCGTCAACTACATCACAACCCGCAGGTCTCAACCTTCACGTATTTCTGTTGTGCTGTCCTTCTTGCACGGCAAGCATTTTACAGGACGAGCAGTGGACGCAATTTCTAACTGTAGGAGGACCTCCTCTTCACTAAACTATGCGGCTAAGTGGAAGGTCTTTTGTCATTGGTGTAGGGATCATTTTCTTGATATTTTTGATCCCTCCATTCCAGACATTGCAAACTTTCTAGTATACTTGTTTGACGAGATCAAACTGCAGCCTGTTACTATTAAAGGTTATAGGTCTATGTTATCTGATACCTATGCACACCATGATAGTTTACAAATTGGATCTAATGTCTCTTTATCTAAATTAGTTAGAAACTTCTCGATAAATAGACCTAGAACCCTTAGATTAATTCCTAAATGGAATTTAGCTTGGGTTCTTCTTAAACTAAAAGAAAAGCCATTTGAGCCTCTTGAGACAGTGGACTTCAAATTCTTATCTTATAAGACAGCATTTCTCTTAGCTTTCTCTTCTGCTAGAAGAGTCAGTGAGCTTCATGCACTATCTGTGGACGATTCTCACTATCGTAGTGTCGGGAACACTATTACCTTTACTTCTAATGTTGGATTTTTGGCTAAGAATCAGGCTCCTAATAAATATCCGCAACCTACTGTTATTAAGGCTCTTCCGTCTTCAGACGGGCATAGGCCTTTACTCTGTCCGGTTAGAGCTTTACGTATTTATAAGCAAAGATCTCAGTTTATCAGAAAGGGACGAAAACGCTTCTTTCTGTCTCTGATGCCTAATAAAAAGGACATTACGGTCCATTCTATTGCTAGATGGATTCAATTAACTATCCGTACTGCTTATACTCAGCAGTCTGTACTTAAGATTTCGGCTCATGAAGTAAGAGCTCTTTCTATGTCTTGGGCTTACGCAAATAGTGTTGCTATTACAGATTTAATGAAGGCTGCATATTGGTCTCAGCCATCCACATTCACGAAAATTTTTATCTCAGAAATATTGAGTCCATTTCTGGAGACCTGCATTGTTTAAGTCCGTTATCTGTTGCTCAGAATGTCGTCCACTAAACAGTTGCATCTATAGTTATGCAGGCTTTCTGTTCCGGCGGTGACTCTGTTCTGCTGCCCTCTTTGCTCTGGGCTATTTGACCCAGGGCAAGGGAAGCGGGGGGGGGGGGGGGGGGGAGGGTGGGGGGGGGGTGGGGGAGGGTGTTCCCTTAGGTCACCTGCTTTATAGTGAAAAGCAAGGGGATACCTCCTCCAGAGTCAGTAATTCTGAGTCGGTACCGGGATGGTTTTAAAGTGTAAAGTTAATGTTTAAAATTCATTCATGTCATATTTTTAAAGTGTAGCTCGGTGTGAAGCATTTGTATATGTCACGTGTCAAACGGGCATTAATATACAATCCTCGGACACTTTTAAAGAGTATAAAGAGTCTCAATTCTCTGGACTAACTTTATTTATTGGCTTACTTTAAAAATAATTAGTATAAAGGGTTATACTGGATGTTAATAGAGAACATGAATGTTATTATGCTCAATTATGGAGGGTGTTGTGTCTTTCTAATTTATCATAAATAAGAAAGATACATGTAAAGCCTAATACTCCTTTTCTCCTTGAGGGGATAACTCTATTATATATAGTTGAGCTTATTGGATTTTCCTCTATGTCCTAGGCCCTCCAGCCTTTTTACTATTCAGCTATGTCTGGGTCATTGGTACAGTATAAAAATGTTAAAAAATTTATAGTAATTTATATATTTTTTATACTTACCAATGACCCAGACGGGGATGGCCCTCCCAGGAGTTGGGAACTCATACCTCCCCGCTGAGTACATAGCGCTGACCAGGCACTGCTTGTAAGAATGATAATCGGCGCCAATTTTGAGACCTCCTTGACACTGCGCATGCGCAGTGGAGGAAAAGTATGGAGGACCATTTAGGACATGATTTTTTCGGTTTTAGATGCAAATTTTGGGAATTGGGGGGCAAAATTTGTGTTTGGCCCTAGATTTTTGAGAATTAGCACCAGCTATGTCTGGGTCATTGGTAAGTATAAAAAATATATAAATTACTATAATTTTTTTAACTTTCTGCTGCATTCTGGCATAGCAAATGGTTACATTATACATGCTGGGAGCTATCCTGGCAATAAGCAATCTGTCACTTGCAGAATGAGGTTCACAAAGAGTGAATTTGCGGATGCTTATCCCATTCCATCCTCTGCGTACCTCTTTCTGTTTAGGCTGGAGACCTTGATTCAGATTGAGGCTCACAGAGGGTAAATTTAGTGATGCTACCCTACTGTGCAGAGTAGCACCACCAAATTCAGCCTCTGGGGACCTCATTTTGCAGATGAGAGTCTGCTTATTTCCAGGCTTGGCTGGGAGAAATCACCGAAACATGCATGAATACTCGTCAGTATAACCATCACAGTATCCATATATTTTTATACTGTACCAATGACCCAGACTTAGCTGGTGCTAACTCTAACAAAACCAGGGCCAAACACAAATTTTGCCCCCCAATCCCCAAAATTTGCATCCAAAACAAAAAGAAATCATGTCCTAAAGGACCTCCATACTACGCCTCTACTGCGCATGCGCAGTGACGCAGTCGTCCCGAAATTGGCGCCAATTATCTTTCTCTGTTTGGCCCTTCATCAGTCAACATCTCACTGATCTTTGTGCTTGTAAATCTCAGTTTAAAGGATGCCAGACACGTAATTTTTGGAGAAAATGTGATTCTAAGGAGGATAGAAGGAGGAGAGGAAAAAGAAGTGGCAAAAAATTATCAGGGCTGTACTTAAAATTTTTTGATGAAATTATGTTAAGTTGCCTATTTTCGAGGCATGGGCCTCTTGTTGTCATTCTTGCTAATTGTTGCACTGCTTATTCAGTGTTTCCTCTCCCCTAGCCTTCTAAAGTCCCCCCCTGGCAATTCTCCCATGCTTTTGGCATATTTTTGAGAAATTTCATTTCTAAAATTTCCTGGGAGAGTTGCTTGGTTACAGAATGTTTTCTGTTATTTTCCCCATAGTTACGTTTTCACCCATGGGTGTATAACGTTTGTGGTCTGCATCTTCCATCTGATGTTCTACAGATTCTCCCCTGGGAGTCTCTGTTTTGCATCAGATAGAGTGTAATTGATGACTGATTCCGGGCCAGTTTTTTCAGTGCCTGGAGTCATGTTTTCTAGTGTGTTTACACTGTTTGTTTTCATTGGCAACAGCCTTTTTTGAGGGGGGCTGTTTGCCTTTGTGGTAGTTTATCTCATTATAAGATACATTTATATTATCCGAAAGTGTCTCATTAATTATTTTATATAAATTTAAAATTTTTGACCACACTTTGCCATCGGATCCATCGGGGCTCAACGTTACTTTTCAGCAACTTGGGCTTCTCTGAAAAAATATTTTTTCAAAATTATTTTGTTTTGCAATTGTTTTTTCATTTATTAATGGATCATGTTATTATGTATCTTTGTGTCAGGGGTTTTTGCGAGTAACTAGGACTTATTGTTGTTCTTTCACAATGAAGGGACGTTGTTCAAATTGTAATAGGAAGAAATCTTCCTCTGACTTTCATGATCATTGTATTAATTGTAGTCAGTGTTCTTGCATTAATCCCTGTCCTATATGTGAACATTGGGATGAGAAACATTGGAAACGTGTGTCACGATATGTTGTTTCTGGAGAAAGAGCGATGCCGGCTCTTTCTCCGCAAGGTCACTCTACTCTCTCAGTTTCTATTTCAGAGGAACCAGAACAGGGTGATGTTTCCATGTTATCTTCTTCAAGTGTGCGTCCGTCGTCACAAATGAATTCAGAGCTAGCGGCAAAAGTGCTCATGGAAATTAGACAAATGTCGTCCGCTAGCTCGCCCGGTGTAGCGTCCATTCACCGAATGGTTCGGCAGCCGGGTTCGTCCGATGCGGTCCAAGAGGAAATTTTGGGTGATGCGAGCACTATAAACATAATAGATGCACACCCAGTGACGGCGGATAGTAAGCGAGAACGGAGGAAGCCTTTTAGTCCGGTTCATAGCTCGTCCAGGTCCAGCTGGGCCGCGAGCGAGAGAGGTCCCTCTCTCGTACAACAACATCTGGGACCAGATGTTGTGGTACAAAATGTGTCTTTAGCGGAGCATACGTCCGTCGCTCGGGACGCTCCGTTGTATAAGCAGTCCGCAGAGATTGTTAAGGCTTCCTCTTCTCGTCAGCGCACACGACCGCACCTTGGCTGCGTGACCGCCGATATATTACCAGCTTCGCCGATGAAGGATTCTTCGGCGACCAGGTCACACCATCCGGCAGCCAGGGATTCGAGACCGATGGACTCCGGACGTTCGCATAGGAAAAGTATGCGGGAGCCATCTGATGCGGAGCTGCCCTCGGCGAAGCAGCGAAAGACTGCGCCTCCGCAGGTCTCGACGCCGGACATTCTTGTGCAGATAGCACAGCTTATCGCAGCATCCCAGCAGCCGACAGAAACGGTGTCGGATCGAGAATTATCCGACGACGCTGGGTCGGTACGCTCCGCCGAAGCATCGGGGGCGGACGACCGGGAACATCGTGAGGTCCGACCGGATGGTGAAAGGGATACGGATGACTTGGAGCTATCCCTTTCGGAACAACATAAAGCTGCCGTGGACTTCATCCGGCACTTTCTCCCTCAAGTTGTTCCGTCGGGCCAGACTGCTGCGCTTCCGGACAAGAGAATTATAGCGTCATTGGACTCTGAATTTTTTGAGCGGTTCAGGGACATCGCTCCCGAGTTTCCGTCGCAGTCCAATAATGTTGCTAGAACATTTGAATTATTGAACGACGCTATATTTAAACTTGCTTCCAGGACGGGGAAAGCAGGTTTCTTGTCCGCTAATACTCTCAACCTGCCTTTCATTAATGCAAGGAATAAATTCGATACGGCAGGACAGGGTATACCGAGAGTTCCTCTGCGTATGGACGACGAGGCGGAAGACTTAGAGCTATCATTACCGTCGTCAGCTTCTATTCCAACCGCGGTGTTGGAAACAGCTATTGCGTCTAACAGAGCCAATTTAGATGCCTTATCTTACGCAGATCACCTTACTAAGGCGTTATCACTGCGCCTTCAAGGGGAAGAGTTTCAGGATATACAATCCTCTTTAAGACTTCTTTCAAGGGCAGTAGCTTATTCCACGTGTAACTCCGCCCTTTCAGTGGCAAATCTGGAGTTGGTTAGACGTGACGCAGCCTTAGCTACATCCACACTAGTGGATTCTAAGGTGAAGAACTCTCTTAGAGTCGCTTCGGTCTCAGGAGAACTTCTCTTTGACGGCAAGCTTTCCGCTATTTATGATAAAATTAAAAAGAAAGCTAATGATTCTCTGTTGTTCAGATCGGCTCCTAAGAAGTCGGATACAGCAGACACGAATAAGACAGGCACTTCTGGGTCTAATGCGCCCAAGAGAGGTTCCTATAGAGGTTCCGGTGCGTCCTCTTGGTCTTATTCGAGAGACCGTCAGGATAGCGACTCTCGTTCGGGACGTCCTTCAGGCCGGGACAATCGGTCGGACGCCCCGAGGTCGACGAGGCGAGGTGCGGGTCGTGGAAGACGTGGTTTCTCCTACCGCAGGCCTCGCAGGTCCAGGAGGTGATGGCTTAAACCTCTATCGCGTTCCGGTTGGCGGAAGGTTGTCGAGTTTTTCACAAGAGTGGGCGTCGATTACGGACGACCCTTGGGTGAGAGGAGTGACTTCGGAAGGTCTAAAGATATCCTTCAAACGAAAGCCTCCATTAACTCGAAGTCCAAAGTGGACTCATCTTCCGTCAAATCCACAGAAAAGAGACGCTCTGTTATCAGAGGTGCAGTCTCTTTTAATGAAGAACGCGGTAGAGGTCGTAGAAAACCAGGAATCTCTGGGATTCTACAGCCATCTGTTTCTGGTTCCGAAACCAGACGGCTCGTTCCGTCCAGTCATAGATTTGAGCTGGATAAACAAGCTGATCGTCGCTCCGAAGTTTTATATGGAGACAATTCGATCGGTCAGAGCGAGTATTCAGGTGAACGATTATGCAACGAGCATAGATCTCAAAGATGCGTACTTTCACGTCATGGTACATCCGACATTCCGAAAGTATCTACGCTTTGCAGTCCTGGGAGTGGTGTATCAATTCCGGGCGATGTGCTTCGGATTGAATCTAGCTCCCTGGGCTTTCACTCGGGTAATGAACTCGGTAATGATCTACTTCCGAGCTCATTCGTCTGCGGTAACGTCGGCCTACCTGGACGACATTCTTCAGAGGTACGGCAACGAGTTAACGCTTCAGAACGATGTTCAGAATCTTCTTCTATTGCTCCGACGTCTCGGTTTTATAGTAAACGAGGAGAAGTCGGATCTGGTGCCGTCCAAGTCATTCACTCATCTGGGAATGAGCTTCGAGACGCACAACAATCTCGTTCGTCTGCCGTTAACCAGAGCGAAATTAGTCAGTTGTTACGCTCGCTATTGTCTGCACGCAGACAAAGTCACGGCGAGAGAATTTATGAGACTGATAGGTCTGTGCGGAGCCGCCGCGGATCTCATTCCGATGGGGCGGCTACGCACACGTCCTCTTCAAATTTTCCTGACTCAGAATTGGAGTGTGAAAATTCATTCGCTCGATGTAGACGTTCTCTTGTCAGATCAAGTGAAACAAGAGATTCAGACTTGGGCAAACATTCAGTGGTTAACTCAAGGAGTTCCGCTGCAGTTGCCGGATCCAAGTTTTACCGTTATGACGGATGCCAGTCAAACAGGTTGGGGTGCATCATTAATCCCAACGGATTCGAGATGCCAGGGTCTTTGGGATCCGCAATTCCTGTGCAAGCACATAAACATCAAGGAAATGATGTCAATTTGGCTTGCATTACGTCACTGGATGGACATTATTCACGATGCTCATGTCCAAATCCTATCCGACAATACGACAGTAGTGGCGTGTATACGGAATCAGGGAGGCACTCATTCAGTTCCGTTGTTCAATCTAACGGAAAGAATCCTTCTGTTTGCGTTAGAACATCACGTTCTTCTTTCGGTCCGTCACATACCAGGTCGTCTGAATGTGCTAGCAGACTCCCTTTCACGAAAGGGTCGCTTGTTGCCGTCGGAGTGGACTCTCAACAAACAAGTATTCAATCAGATTTGCTACCAATGGGAACGGCCAATGATAGACTTATTTGCGACACATCTCAACAATCAGTTGCAGACGTATGTGTCTCCGTGTCCGGATCCAAGAACATTTGCAGTAGACGCTCTGTCGATCCCTTGGGACGGAATGATAGGATATGCGTATCCTCCAGCGCCGTTAATTCAACAAGTATTGCTAAAGATAAAACAATCTCAATGCAAGATTCTGTTGGTAGCATCTCTGTCGCCACAGAGACCATGGATAAATCTACTCAGGTGTCTGTTGTGGGACCTACCGCGGAAGCTTCCTCCACGAGAGGATCTTCTTTCGCAGGGGAAATCGCGCCAACTCCATCACAATCCGCAAGGTCTCAACCTTCACGTTTTTCCGTTTTGCGGTCCTTCTTGCATGGCAAGCACTTTACAGGACGAGCAGTGGACGCGATTTCTAACTGTAGGAGGACCTCCTCTTCGCTAAACTATGCGGCTAAGTGGAAGGTTTTTCGTCGTTGGTGTAGGGATCATTCTGTAGATATATTTGATCCCTCTATACCAGACATTGCAAACTTTCTAGTATACTTGTTTGACGAAATCAAACTGCAGCCTGTTACTATAAAGGGTTATAGATCTATGTTATCTGATACCTATGCACATCATGATAGTTTACAAATTGGATCTAATGTCTCTTTATCGAAGTTGGTTAGAAACTTTTCGATAAATAGACCCAGAACTCTTAGATTAATTCCTAAGTGGAATTTAGCTTGGGTTCTCCTTAAATTGAAGAAAAAGCCATTTGAACCTCTTGGGACAGTAGATTTCAAATTCTTATCTTATAAGACAGCTTTTCTCTTAGCTTTCTCTTCTGCCAGAAGAGTCAGTGAGCTTCATGCACTATCGGTGGATGATTCTCATTATCGTAGTGTTGGGAACACTATCACCTTCACTACTAATGTGGGTTTTTTAGCTAAGAATCAGGCTCCTAATAAATATCCGGAACCTATTGTTATTAAGGCTCTTCCGTCTTCAGACGGGCGTAGGCCTTTACTCTGTCCTGTTAGAGCACTACGTATCTATAAACAGAGATCTCAGTTTATCAGAAAGGGACGGAAACGTTTCTTTCCGTCTTCGATGCCTAATAGAAAGGACATTTCAGTCCATTCTATTGCTAGATGGATTCAGTTAACTATCCGTACTGCTTATGAAGATTTATCTTCTTCTCAGCAGTCTGTGCTTAAGATTTCTGTTCATGAAGTAAGAGCTCTTTCTACTTCCTGGGCTTATGCTAATAGTGTTGCTATTACAGATTTAATGAAGGCTGCTTATTGGTCTCAGCCATCCACATTTACGAATTTTTATCTCAGAAATATTGAGTCCATTTCTGGAGACCTGCATTGTTTAGGTCCGTTATCTGTTGCTCAGAATGTCGTCCACTAAACAGTTGCAACTATAGTTATGCAGGCTTTCTGTTCCGGCAGTGACTCCGTCCGGCTGCCCTCTTCGCTCTGGGCTATTTGACCCAGGGCAAGGGGAAGGGGGGGGGGGGGGGGGCGGGTGTTCCCTTAGGTCACCTGCTTTATAGTGAAAAGCAAGGGAATGCCTCCTCCAAGTCAGTATTTCTGAGTCGCTTCCGGGATGGTTTTAAAGTGTAATATTAATGTTTAAATTCATTCATGTCTTATTTTTAAAGTGTAGCTCGGTGTGAAGCATTTGTATATGTCAAGTGTCAAACGGGCTTTAATATACAATACTCGGACACTTTTAAATGATTATAAAGAGTCTCAATTCTCTGGACTACTTTATTTATTGGCTTGCTTTAAAAATAATTAGTATAAGGGTTATACTGGATGTTAATAGAGAACATGAATGTTATTGTGCTCAATTATTAAGGGTAGTGTATCTTTCTAATTTAATATTAAATAAGAAAGATACATGTAAAGCCTAATACTCCTTTTCTCCTTAAGGGGTTACCTCTTTACTATATAGTTGAGCTTATTGGATTTTCCTCTATGTCCTAGGCCCTCCAGCCTGTTTACTATTCAGCTAAGTCTGGGTCATTGGTACAGTATAAAAATGTTAAAAAATTTATAGTAATTTATATATTTTTTATACTTACCAATGACCCAGACGGGGATGGCCCTCCCTGGAGTTGGGAACTCTTGCCTCCCCGCTGAGTACATAGCGCTGACCAGGCACTGCCAGTAAGAATGATAATTGGCGCCAATTTCGGGACGACTGCGTCACTGCGCATGCGCAGTAGAGGCGTAGTATGGAGGTCCTTTAGGACATGATTTCTTTTTGTTTTGGATGCAAATTTTGGGGATTGGGGGGCAAAATTTGTGTTTGGCCCTGGTTTTGTTAGAGTTAGCACCAGCTAAGTCTGGGTCATTGGTAAGTATAAAAAATATATAAATTACTATAAATTTTTTAACTTTCTAGCAGAATCATATGCATGCACCAGTATCCAAAGAGAGGAAATATAATCACCAATGTTTCTGTTATAAGACTGGAAGTTTCATGATAACCTGCCCCACCTTCATGTGATGTCACAAAGTCAGTCTGGATACCATATCTCTTTGATCTCAGCATGGGTATTGATAACTGGCTAAACTTAACTTCATATTTGTGCTATAATCACAGTATATCCATAAATGCATAAAATCACCTTATAGCAATAGAGATTATGAATGCATTTTCATTCATAGGTTTCCGCCCCACAACGAAAGCAATCTGAATTACTGTTTACAAAATGGGACCTACTTTTGTTTTGACCTATATATCCAAATGGGTTTTTGAATCTAAAATTTGAATTAGTACATAAATCGGTAATTAAATCAAGTAAATAAATAGATGTTATTTAATTGCCCTTTGATATATTTTATAAAATTTCATCTTGAAAGTAAATTTAAATGGAGATAGTGTTTAAAATAGTATGAGTGTAAGTCACCTTTTTTCACATTGATCAAAGATGATGCACTGTTAACATGTTTTCGCTGATGTTGTATTTTTATTTTGATACACATAGTGGTGACTTGCTCTTGAGATCAACTGACTGTACTGTAAAATTAACACTATTCTATGCATTCTTGAACATACTACTCCTTTTGGTTGTGACTTCTGACATCGGCACTCACAATCGACCGATTGTGCACTCAACTAATCAGGAAACTGATGACAGTTGCAAATCCTAATCGTTTAATCACTCGTAGTTGTAGAATTCAATAGGCAAAAAAACTTCTATCAGTTGCATCTTGGTGCATCCCACGAGGACATCATTTCAACTGCATTGGTTCTAGGAAAACCCTAAATAATCTTCTCATGAAGTGTTGACTCCAAAGATTTGATATATTTTTGGTATGTAACCTCCTTTAATGATCTAGATTCAAGTTTGTTCAAAGAATGATTCTCGGGCTATAGTTTGGGTTGTCCCAGTAGGGGGCATAGGCTGGCATAGTGGCAAGTTTCTATATTTTTATACTGTACCAATGACCCAGACTTAGCTGGTGCTAACTCTAAAATAACTAGGGCCAAACGCAAATTTTACCCCCCAATCCCCCAAATTTGCATTTAAAACCGAAAATTACATGTCCTATATGGTCCTCCATACCTTTACTCCACTGCACATGCACAGTGTCAAGGAGGTCTCGAAATTGCCGCCAAAAGTCATTCTTTGTTTGGCCCTCAAAACAGTTACACTTCACTGTTATTTGTGCTTGTAAATCTCAGTTTTAAGATGCCAGACGCATAATTATGAGAGAATTGGTGGATATATGGTGGAAATAGAAGGTGGAGAGGAAAAAACAGTGGATACAAATGTTCAGGGCTGTAACTTATAATTTTTTTACGAAATTATTCATGTTACCTATTTTCGAGGCATGGCCTTGTTGTGGTCATTCTTGCTATGAATCCTCCATTGTTTAATCAGTGCTTCCTCTCTCCCCTTTCCTTTATTCCCCCCTAGCTATCCTCCCATGCTTTTGGCTTATTTTTGTAATGATTATTACTAAAATTTCTTGGGAGTTTTGGCTTGGTAACAGAATTATTTTCTGTTTTTTCCCCATGTTACATCCTCACCCTAGGGGTGTTTAGGCGTTTTGGTCTGCATCTACCATCTGATGTTCTACAGTTTCTTCTCTGGAAGCCTCTATTTTGCATCAGATAGTGTTTTAATTCGTAACTGATTTCGGGCCATGTTTGTTTCAGTGCCTGGAGTCATGTTTCTGGTTTGTTGACACTTTTGCTTATGTTGACAACTGTTACTTTTGACAGTGATTACTTGTCTTCTGCTTAATTTAGTTCATAGTAAGATACATTAATATTGTCCGTAAGTGTTACATTAATTTTTCAAAATGATTTTAAATTTTTGTCCACACTTAGGCTTTTTGGGGATCCATTTGGGCTCAGTGTTACCATTGGGAACTTGGGCTCTTCGGAAAAAAAATTTTTCAAAAATTTTTTTTCTTTTTGAATAATTTTTTCGCAATGTTATAATGGATTATTTTATATGTATCTTTATTTTCAGGGTTTGGTGCGAGTACTATGACTGTTTACTTTTTCACTTTGAAAAATTTATTGTTCAATTGTAATGGGAGGAAATCTTCCTCTGATTTTTGTATTAATTATAGTCAACATACTTGCACTAACCCTTGTTCAATGTGTATTAATTCGGATGACAAACGTCGGAGGCGTGTGTCACGGTAGGTTGTTAGTGGGGAGCGGTCCATGCGGCCCTCTCTCTGCCGGGTCACTCTAGTTTTTCATTCTCTTTTTCAGAGGAACAAGAACAGGGTGATGTTTCCGTGATGTCGTCCAAGAGTGTGCTTCCGTCGTCACAATGAAGATCTAGCGGCAAAAGTGCTCATGGATATACGGCAATTGCCTAAGAGGCCCCTAGTAAGGTCGACGGCATTGACCTTAATGTCCGCTAGCTCGCCCGGTGTTGCCCCCATTTACCAAATGGGTCAGCACCCGGGTTCATCCATTGCGGTCCAGGAAGGAATTTCGGGTGTTGCGAGCACTATAAACATGCCATGTGCACACCCAGTGATGACGGAACAGAGGATAGTACAGAGGAAGCCTGTTAGTCTGGTTCCTAGTTCGTCCAGGTCCATCCGGATCGCGAGCGAGAGAGGCCCCCCTCTCTCTTACATCAACATCTGCGCCGTGATGTTGTTGTATGTTCGTTTGATAGTCGGAGCATACGTCCATGCCTCCTGCTCGGGACGCTCCGTTGCATAGACAGTCCGGCGCGGCTGTTGTATTGGCTTCCTCATCCTTACGTCAGCACACACGACCGCACCTTGGCTTTGTGACCACAGATTCCGGAGGACGTTCATATATGATATAAGGCAGGAAGGAACGGTCCAGGATTTCCTGCTTCGCCGTCCAGGGATTCCACGTCAACCAGGTCACTCCATCCGCTTGCCAAGGACACGAGGCCTTTCCAGTTGTGACATCGCATATTATATAAATGCAGGAATGAATGTCCCTGAAGTTTCCAGCGGCTATTTACATAAGACCGCGGCTCCACAGGTCTCTTTGACGATCAAGAACAGAGTAATGTTTCCGTGATGTCTTCAAAGTGTACTTCCGTCGTCACAGTCAAATGAGGAGCTAGCGGCAAGAGTGCTCATGCAGATACGTCAATTGCCTAAGAGGTCCCAAGTAGGATCAACAGCTTTGGTGTCTGCTAGTTCGCCCGGTGTAGCGACCATTCAGCGAATGGCTCGGCACCCGGGTTAGTCCGTTGCAGTCCAGGAGGAGGTTTGGGTGAGGCGAGCACTATAAATACATGTGCACACCCAGTGACGACGGATACAAGGATGGTACAGAGGAAGCCTATTAGTCCGGTTCCTAGCTCGTCCAGCTCCGCATGGGCTGCGAGCGAGAGAGGTCCCTCTCTCGTACAACAACATCTGGGTACAGATGTTGTCATACAGAATGTTCCTCAGTCGGGGCATACGTCCACCGCTCGGGACGCTCCGTGATATAGACAGTCCAGAGAGACTGCTTTATTGGTTTTCTCATCCTCACGGCAGTGCACACGACCGCACACCTTGGCTACGTGACCAGTGATATCCAGCCAATCTCGCCGACCGTGAATTCTCCTTCAGGTCACGCCATCCGGTAGCCAAGGATACGAGGCCTTCATACTTCGAACGTTCGCATTATAAAGTATGCAGGAGTCAGCGTCTTGTAAGACCGCAGCTTCACAGGCCTCCGTTACGGACGTGCTACTGCAGTTAGCACAAATTGTCGCAGCATCCCAGCAACCGACAGAAACTCTGTCGGATCAGGAATTATCCGTAGTAGCTGGGTCAGTACGTTCCACTGCAGGTGCAGACATGGACGACCAAGTATTACAAGTGGTCCGACTGGATGGTGAAAGGGATACGGAATAGTTGAATTTTTCCTTTCGGAATACATAATTGCCGTGGAGTTCATGCGGCTTTAATTTTCTGACGTTGTTCCTCCGGACCAAAATGCTGCGTTGCCGAATAAAAGACTGATAGCGCCACTGGACGCAGATTTCTTGAATCGGTTCAGGGACATCGTCCCTCAGTTTCCGTCCCAGTACAGAAATGTCTCAGAGACATTTGAATTTTTATATGACGCTATATATAACTTGGTATTAATAGAGCAAGTTCGGTCTCATATCGGCAAGTGCTCTTCATCTGCCTTTCATCAATTCATGGAATAATTTGAAACGGCAGGACAGGGCATTCCGAGAGTTCCTCTGCGTCTAGACAACCAGGTCTAAGTCCTAGAGTTGTCTATACTTTATGTCTATTCCATCCATGTTGGAAACGTTAATATCGTCTAATACGGCTAGCTTAGACATATTATCGTACGCAGATCACCTTACCAGAGCGTTATCATTACGCCTCAAGGGAAAAGAATTCCAGGATGTATATCCTCCTATAAATTCTTTCAAGGGCCTCACATAGAACTCCGTCCTTTACTGGCAATATGGAGTTGGTTAGACGTGACGTGGCCCTGGTTACATTCACACATGTGGATAGTAAGGTGAAAAACTCTCTTAGAGTCGCTCTGGTCTCCGGAGAGTTTTTCTTCAACGGCAAGCTTTCCGCAGTATATTATCAGATAACTAAGAAAGCTTAATCTTTCTGCTTTTCAAATCCGCTTCCTATAGTCGGATTCAGCGGAGAAAGTAGGACAGGCACTTCTGGGGTGAATACACCCGAGGGAAGTTCCTATAGAGGTTTCTATGCGTCCTTTAGGTCTTACTCTAGAGACCGTCAGGGTAGCGACTCAGGTAGGGGCCGTAATTCTAACCGAGACTTCCGGTCAGATGCCCCTACGTCGACGGGGTGAGGTGCGGGCTGTGGAAGACATGGTTTCTCCTTCTGCTAGCCTCGCAGGACCAGGAGGTATTGGTCTTATCCTCTATTGTGTACAGTGAGTGGAAGACTGTCGAGTTTCTCAAACTTTTGGGAGTAGTTTACGGATGTCCCTTGGTTTCGAAGGGTGATTTCGGTAGGACTATATTGTCCTTCAAATGTAACTTACATTAACTCGAAGTCCAAGATGGACCCAGTTTCCGTCAAGTACGCAGGAAAGAGGCTTGCTTCCACTAGAAGTCCAGTCTCTTTTGGTGGGATCGCGATAGAGATCGTAGAAATCTAGGAATTTCCAGGTTTCTACAACCATCCTTTCTGGTTCCAAACCAGACAGCTCGTTCCGTCCGCTCATAATCTGAGCTGGATAACAAGCTGATTGTGGCTCCAAGTATCTATTTGGAGTCTATCCGATTGGTCAGAGCGAGTATGCGGGTGTACTACTATGCTACATGCATAGATTTCTAGTTGCATACTTTCACGTCATGGTACATCAAGTGTTTAGAAAGTATCTTTGCTTCTTGATCATAGGAATTTTGTATCAGCACCGAGCAATCTGTTTCGGTATGAATCTAGCCCCTGGGCTTTCACTTGAATATCGAACTCGGTAATGACTCATTACCGAGCTCTTTTGTCTGCGAAAACGTCGGCCTACCTGGACGACATTCTTCAGAGGTATGGCAATGAGTTAACGCTTCAGAACGATGTGCAAATTCTGCTTCTATTGATCCGACGTCTCAGTTTCTTAAGTAAACGAGGAGAAGTCGGATCTGGTTTCGTCCAAGTCATTTACCCACTGGGGGATGAGCTTCGAGACACATTACATTCTTGTTCGTCTGCCGTTAACCAGAGCGAAATTAATCAGTTGTTATGCTCACTATTGTCTTCAAAAGACAAGGTATCAGCGAGAGATCTCATGAGACTGATATGCTTATGTGAAACTGCCGCGATTTTTTTCCGATGGGGCAGTTACACATTGGTCCTCCTCAATTTCTTTTAATTCAGAATTGGAGGGTGAGGATTCTTTCGTTCGATACGGACATCTTCTTGTCAAATCAAGTGAATAAGAGTTTCAGACTTGGGCAAGTTTTCAGTGCTTAACTCAGGTAGTTCCACTGCAATTGCCGGATCCGAGTTTTGCAGTTTTGACGGATGCCACTGAAACACGTTGGGTCGTTTCATTGAGCCCAACGGATTTGATGTGCCAGGGTCTTTTGTTTCTGTAGTTCCTTATCAAGCCCTCAAACATCAAGGTGTCATTTTGGCTTGCGCTACGTTATTGGATAACGTTATTCAGAATGCTCATATGCTAATTCTGTCTGACAACTCAACGGTATTAGCATATTTTCGGAATTATAGAAGCACTAATTCCATCCTATTGTTCATGTTAACTGAATGAATCTTTCAGTTGGTACTAGAACATCAAGTTCTCTTATCGGTCCATCATTTTCCAGGTCGTCTGAATGTATTAGCAGACTCCCTTCACGGAGGGGCCGTCTGTTGCCGCCAGAATGGGCTTTCAACAAATGAGTATTCAATCAGATTGCTACCAAGGAGAGCGGTCTATGATCGACTTATTCGCGACGTATCTCAACAAGCAGTTGCAGCCGTATGTGTCAATGTTTGGATCTTTGAGCGTTTGCAGTAAATGCTCTATCGATCTTGTGAAACGGAATAATAAGATATGCATATCTTCCAGCGCCGTTGATTCAGCAGATATTGCTCTAGTGTAATTTTTTTCAATGCAAATCTGTTGGTAGCTTCTCTAGCTCCACAAAGACTGTAGACAAATTACATAGGCATCTGTTGTGGGACATGCCGTGGTAGCTTCCTCCACATTTTGGTCCATTCTATGGCCAGATGGATGAAATTGATTATCAGTACTGCTTATGATAATATCTTTAATCAGCAGTCTGTGCTTTAGTTTTAAGCTCATGAAGTAAGAGTTCTTCTACATCATGGGCTTAAACTAATAATGTTGCTATTACAGATCTGATGAGGGCTGCATTTTGGTCTTAGCCCTCCATTTCTATGATTTTGTATCTGAGAATATTGGAGTCCTTTTCTGCAGATCTACATTGTTTAGGTCCGTTATTTTTACTTGAAATGTCGTCTACTAAACAGTGGCAACTATGTGCATATAGGCTTCCGGTTCTGGCAGTGACTCTGTCCTGCTGTCCTCTTTGCTGTGGAGTATTTGATCCAGGGCAAGGGAAAGGGGGGGGGGGGGGGGGGTGTTCCCTTAGGTCACCTGCTTTATAGTGTAAAGCAAGGGAATACCTCCCTTGGAGTCACTAATTCCGAGTCGGTTCCGAGATGATTTTTAGGGTGAAGCTTATGTTTACTCATCTGTGTAATTTTTAAGTATTGATTGGTGTGAAACAGTTGTATATATCACATGATTAATTAGACGTTAATATACAATCCTTGAATACTTTTAAATGAGTATATAGAGTCTCATTTATCTAGACTCCCGTATTTATTGGCTTTCCTTAAAAAATATTAGTATAAAGGGTTATACTGGATGTTTATAGAGATCATTGATGTTATTCTGCTCAATTACAGAATAGTGTTGTGTCTTTCTTTTTTGATACAAATAAGAAAGATACATGTAAACCTATCTCTCCTTTTCTCCTTACAGGAATAGGTCTGTTATGGGTAATTGAGTCTATTGGATTTTCCTTATGTCCTAGGCCCTCCAACCTTTTCACTATTCAGCCAAGTCTGGGTCATTGGTACAGTATAAAAATGTTAAAAAATTTATAGTAATTTATACATTTTTTATACTTACCAATGACCCAGACGGGGATGGCCCTCCCATGAGTTGGGAACTCATACCTCCCCGCTGAGTACATAACGCTTACCAAGCACTGGTTGTAAGAATGACTTTTGGCGACAGTTTCTAGACCTCCTTGACACAGCGCATGCACAGTGGAGTAAAGGTATGGAGAACCATATAGGGCATGTAATTTTCGGTTTTAGATGGGGATTGGTGGGTAAAATTTGCGTTTGGCCCTAGTTATTTTAGAGTTAGCACCAGCTAAGTCTGGGTCATTGGTAAGTATAAAAAATATATAAATTACTATAAATTTTTTGACTTTCTGAACTGGTATGCAGTATTGTAGACTGATATGTTCTTCATCCAAGCAAAAGGAAATTCACAGCATACCTTTTGGGAACCCTTGGAACTAAACTTGAACTTCAGGCAACACTTGCACGTTATTTGGTATGGTGCTTCCTATTGCCTTGTGGTATCGATGACAATGAATACCTCTGTCAGTTACATCTTGACGTACCACATTAGGACTGACTTATAATTGAGAGAAAATACTAGGCACTGATTTCTTCATGCACCTCTGGCTGATTTGATATACAGTACAGTCACTGTGGATTGGCTGTAATCCATGTGTGGGCAGTGATGTCCACGCATGTGTTTACCAGGTAATAAATATCATCAGAAGCATAATTTTAATTAATGAAGCACCAGGCTGTACCCGGTACTTCATTAATGAATATTTTTATACTGTACCAATGACCCAGACATAGCTGGTGCTAACTCTTAAAATATAGGGCCAAACACAAATTTTGCCCCCCAATCCCCAAAATTTGCATCTAAAACTAAAGAAAACATGTCCTGAAAGGCCCTCCACACTTCGCCCCTACTGCGCATGCGCAGTGTCAAGGACGTTCCGAAATTGGCGCCATTTATCATTCTAAGTTTGGCCCTTCATCAGTTAACATCTGACTGATCTTTGTGCTTTTAAATCTCAGTTTAAATGATGCCAGACACATAAATATTAGTGAAATGGTGATTCTAAGGAGGATAGAAAAGGAGGAGAGGAAAAGAATGTGTGACAGAATATTATCAGGGCTGTAACTTAAAATTTTTTAATGAAATTATGTTAAGTTACCTATTTTCAAGGCAGCAGCCATTTTGTTGTCATTCTGATTATTTAGTTACACTGTTTTTTCAAGTGTTTTTCCTCTCTCCCTGTCCTTTAAGTTCCCCCTTGCTATTCTCCCATGCTTTTGGCATAGTTTCTGTAATTATTATTACTAAAATTTCTTGGGAGTTTTAGCTGTATAACAGAATGAATTCTGTTCTTTCCCCATGTTTACGTCTTCACCTACGGGTGGTTAGGCGTTGTGTTCTGCATCTACCATCTGATGTTCTGCAGTTTCTTCCCTGGAAGTCTCTGTTTTGCATCAGATGGTGTATTTTTGGTAACTGATTTCGGGCCTGGGTGCCTGGAGTCTTATTTTAGTGTTTTTACACTCATTGTTTACATTTACAACAGCCCTCTGTGTGAGGGGGGGATTTCTAAATAATAATATCTTTATGTTATTTTAATCATAACTAGATACATTATTATTGTTCGTAAGTGTTGAATAAATTGTTTAAAATATTTTTAAAATTTTTGTCCACACTTAGGCTTGGGATCCATTGGGGCTCAACGTTACTTTTCAGAAACTTGGGCTGTTCTGAAAAAATATTTTTTCAAAATATTTTGATTTCAATTATTTTTTCTATATTAATGGATCATATTATTATTATGTATTTTGATTGCCAGGGGTTAGTGCGAGTACCAGGACTTGTTTTCTTTTCACATTGAAAGGATATTGATCAATTGTTTTAAGAGGAAGTCTTCCTCTGACCTTATTATCATTCTATATGTGGTCAGTGTACTCGCATTAACTCCTGTTCTGTATCGTATGATTTCGATGACAATATGGGAAGCGTATGTCACGGTATGTTGTTGGGGATTTGGACACTCCGGTCCTTTCCCCGCAGGGTCACTCTACTTTATCAATTTCTATTTCAGACGATCAAGATTAGGGTGATGTATCTGTGATGTCTTCCAACAGTGTGCCTCCGTCGTCACAATTAATGAAGGGCTAGCGGAAAAGTGCTCATGTAATACGCCAATTGCCTAAGAGGACCCTAGTAGGTTCGACGGCCTTTGACGTCCGCTAGCTCGCCCGGTGTAGCGTCCATTCACCGAATGGTTCGGCAGCCGGGTTCGTCCGTTGCGGTCTAGAAGGAATTTTGGGGTGATGCGAGCACTATAAAATTAACTTAATGCACACCCAGTGACGGCGGATCGGAGGGAGAACGGAGGAAGCCTTTTAGTCCGGTTCATAGCTCGTTCCGGTCCATCCGGACGGCAAGCGAGAGAGGCCCCTCTCTCGTTCAACAACATCTGGCCCCAGATGTTGTGGTACAATGTGTCGTTAGCGGAGCATACGTCCGTCGCTCGGGACGCTCCGTTGTATAGGCAGTCCGCTGAGACTGCTAAGGCTTCCTCTTCTCGTCAGCGCACACGACCGCACCTTGGCTGCATGACCGCCGATATATTACCAGCTTCGCCGATCAAGGATTCTTCGGCGACCAGGTCACACCATCCGGCAGCCAGGGATTCGAGACCGATGGACTCCGGACGTTCGCATAGGAAAAGTATGCGGGAGCCATCTGATGCGGAGCTGCCCTCGGCGAAGCAGCGATAGACTGCGCCTCTGCAGGTCTCGATGCCGGACATTCTTGTGCACATAGCACAGCTTATCGCAGCATCCCAGCAGCCGACAGAAACGGTGTCGGATCGAGAATTATCCGACAGCGCTGGGGCGGTAGCCGGGGACTCGAGGCCTGCAGACTCCGGACGTTCGCATAGGAAGTGTGCGGGAGTCAACGTTCACGGAGCTTCCAGCGGCAATGCATCGTAAGTCCGCTACTGCACAGGCCTCGGGAACGGACGTGCTTTCCTTAATAGCACAGTTTATCGCAGCATCCCAGCATCAACTGAATCTGTCGCATATATTTTATCCGACGATGCTGGGTCGGGACGCTCCGCGGAAGCGGGTACGGACGTCCGAAAGTTTCATCCGGTCCGACGGGATACCGAAAGGGATTCGGTGGATTTCAAGCTTTCCCTTTCGGAACAACATATGCTGCGATGCCGGATAAGAAACTGATAGCGTCGGTGGACTTAGAAATTTTTGGTTCGGTTCAGGGACATCGTCCCTCAGTTCCGACATAGTCCAATAATGTCACACAAACTTTCGAATTATTGAACGACGCTATATATATTATTATTTTATGCTTGCTATCCAAGCATTTCTGGTTTCTTGTTCGAAGAGTTATGGAGATGTCTTTCAAAAGTGTGCCTCTGTCGTCATAGTTAATGAAGAGTTAGCGGCAATAAGTGCTCATGGAATATGTCTATCGCTTACGGAGTGACATTCGCTAGCTCACCCGGTGTAGCGTTCATTCATCGAATGGTTCGGCTGCCGGGTTCGTCCGTTGCGGTCTAGGAAGGAGATTTGGGTGATGCGAGCACTTTAATTACTTTAGTACTCACCCAGTGACGGCAGATTGAGGACAGATCGGAGGAAGCCAACAACATAGGGGACCGCATGTTGTGGTTCAGATATTTTACATTCGGAGCATATGTCTGTTGCTCGGGACGCTCCGTTATATTGACAGTCCGAGAGACTGTCTTTAATGCTTCCTCATCCTCACAGCAGGGCACACGACCGCACATTGGCTACGTGACCTCGAGTATCCGATCAGTTTCGGCATTCAGTGATTCCACAGCGAATAGGTCGCGCCATCCGGTAGCCAAGGGACACGAGGCCTATACACTCCGTTCGCTCGCATATTGGAAGTATGCACGGGGTAACGATCTCGGAGCTTCCTGCAGCAATGCATCGTAAGACCGCTGCTCCTCAGGCCTCAGTGACGGACGTGCTATCCGAGTTAGCACAGTTGTTTCGCAGCATCCCAGCAATTGACGGTTTCTCGGTCGAATCAGGAATTATCCGACGGCGCTGGGTCGGTGCGGTCCGCGGTTGCATCAAGCTACGGACGACCGAACGCTTTATAAGGTCCGACAGGATGGCGAAAGGGATTCGAAAGATTTCGAGTTTTCCCTTTAGTAGTATCGGAAGATGCCTTTCATATCTTCTGGCATTTCTTCCAGTGATTATTTTTCGGACTTCATTGCTGCGATCTTGGATAAGAGACTTATAGCGTCATTGGACTCGGATTTTTCGATCGGTACAGGGACTTTGTCCCTGACTTACCGACCCAGTCCAATATTGTCATTACAACATGTGTTTTATTTTTCGACGCTATATATTTATATATATATACAAGCCTGCTACTAAGCATGATAGTTTAGTTTCTTGTCCGCGTGGCTCATTTCTGCCATTTTATCTTTTTTACATATAGTTTATTTTGGCAGAGCAGGGCATACCGAGAGTTCATATGCGTCTAGACGGTGTGATTAAAGACTGCATATATTCTTTTTCGCCGTTTATGTCTTTTCCAATTTCAATGTTGGGAACGACATTATGTATAGTAGACTTAACTTAGACGCTTTATTATACGTAATCCGCCTTACTGAGGCGTTATCATTACGTCTTCAAGAAAAGATTTACGAGATATTATTCTCAATGTAATTTCTTTTGAGGGCAGTAGTTTGTTCACGTATAACTCCGCCCTTCAGTGGCTGATTGGAGTTGGTTAGACGTGATGCAGCCCTAGCTACATCCACGCGTGGATAGTAGGTTAAGAACTCTCTCAGAGTCGCTTCGTTCTCGGAGGAGCTTCTCTTCGACGGCAACTTTCCGGCAATCCATGAATTGCTTGATTTATACATTCTCTTGTCTATCTAGTGTTACAAGAGATTCAGACTGGGGCAAACTTTCGGTGGTTGACTCAGAGAGTGCCGCCGCAGTTGCCGGACCCGAGTGTGGCTGTTATGACGGTTGCCAGTCAAACAGATTGGGATATATTCTGATCCCTACGGATTCGAAGTGCCAGGGTCTTTGGGTTCCGCAGTCTTTTAGCTAGCAGTTTAACTTCTGCGGAATAATGTTTTTTAGGCTTGCTTTATGTCATTGCATGAACATTATTCAGAAACGCATGCCCAAATTCCTGTCCTTTAATTCGACAGTAGTGGCGTATCTCCGGAACCAGGGAGGCACTCTTTCGTTTCTGTTATTCAATTTAATGGAAAGAATCCGTCTGTTGGTTATAGTACACCAAGTTCAGTTTTGGTCCGTCATATTCTGGGTCGTCTGATTGTTTTATCGCACTCCCGTTCTCTTACGGGTCGCTTGTTGCTGTCAGAATGGACTCTCAACAAACAAGTATTTAATCAGATTTGCTATCTATGGGAGCGCCCAATGATGTTTTATTTATGACACAGCTTGCTAATCAATTGCAGACGTATGTGTTGGCTTGTCCAGATCTCTGAGCTAATACTGTTAACGCTCTATTGATCTATAGGACGGAATGATAGGATACGCGTATCCTCCGGCGCTGTTGTTTTAGCAGGTATTGCTAAGATAAACAACCACAATACATTTCTGTTGATAGCATCTCTATCTTCACAGAGATCATGAGTAATTTACTCTCTTGTCTACTGTGGATCTTAACGTGAAATCTTCCTCTATGTGAGGATCTTTTTTCACTGGGTAAATCGTGTCATCTTTATCACAACCAGCAAGGTCGCAACCTTCATGTATTCCGTTGTGTGGTCCGTATTGCATTGTAAGCACTGTACTGGACGAGCTTTGGACGCGATTTCTTACTATAGGAGATCCTCTTCTTCGCTATTCTATGCGACTAAAGTGGAGGCTCTTCCGTCGTGGTGTAGGGATCATTATGTTCATATGTTGATCCCTCCATACTACTCATTGCTATTTTTTTAGTATACTTGTTTCACAAGATCTACTGCAGCCTGTTGTTATTTAGGTTATAGGTTTATGTTACCTCATACCTATGCACTCTACGATAGTTTACAATTGAGTCTTTTGTCTCTTTATCTAAGTCAGTTAGTAACTTTTTGATAAATAGACTTAGAATCTTTAGATTAAATTCCTATACGGATTTTAACTTCGGTTCTTATTTAGCTAAGTAATCATTTGAGCCTCTGGAAACAGTAGTTTTCAAATTCTGACCTTTTAGACAGTAATTCTGTTGGTTTCTCTTTTACTGTAGAGTCAGTGAGTTTCATGCACTATCGATGGATGATTTTCACTTTCATAGTTTCGGAATCAATACTTCCGTTACTATTTAGGTTGGATTGTTGCATAAGAGTTAGGCTCCTATTATCTGGAACCTATTATTTTAAGGTCCTTCCGTCTTCGTATGGGCATAGGCCTTTACTCTTTCCGGGTACAGTTTATGTATTTATAAACAGATATCTGTTTATTACAAGGGCGTAAGCTTCTTCTGTCTTTGATGTCTAGTAGAAGGACGTTACGCTCCATTTTATTGTTAATGAATTCTATTAACTAGCGTACTGCTTATGGTATATCATTGGCTTAGCAGTTGTGCTTAAGATTTCGGCTCATGAAGTAAGAGTTCTTCTACTTCTTGGGCTTACATTAATAGTGTTCCTATTATAGATTTTTGAAGGCTGCTCATTGCGCTCAGCCATCCATTCATGAATTTTATCTCAGAAATATCGAGTCCATTTCTGGAGGCCTCTATTGTTAGGTCTATTATCTACTGCTCAGAATGTCATTCACTTAACAGTTGCTACTATAGCTAGGTGGGCTGTCTGTTTCGGCAGTGTCTCCGTTTGGCTGCCCTCTTCGCTCTGGGCTATTTGACCCAGGGCAAGAAAAAGGGGGGGGGGGGGGGAGGGTGTTCCCTTGGGTCACCTGTTTTTACTATGAAAACAAGGGGATACCTCCTCCGGAGTTAGTAATTCTGAGCTGTTATTGGGATGGTTGTTTAGTGAGAAGTTTAAGTTTATAAAATTCATTCAAGTCTTAGTTTTTAAAGTATAGCTTTTGAATATTGCATATGTCAACGGACATGATTATGCAATTCTCACACACTTTTAGGAGTATAAGAGTCTCTATTCTCTAGACTTACTTTATTATTGGCTTACTTTAAAAATTATTAGTATAAGGATTATTGGATATTTATAGAGTACATGGATGTATGAAGCTCAATTTTTGGAAGGTGTTGTATCTTTCTAATTTATCATAAATAAGAAAGATACATGTAAGGCCTATTACTTCTTTTCCCTACAGGGGATGACTCTATTTTATTTTATTGAGCGTATTCCATTTTGCTCTATGTCCTTGGCCCTCCAGCCTTTTTACTATTCAGCTATGTCTGGGTCATTGGTACAGTATAAAAATGTTAAAAAATTTATAGTAATTTATATATTTTTTATACTTACCAATGACCCAGACGGGGATGGCCCTCCCAGGAGTTGGGAACTCTTGCCTCCCTGCTGAGTACATAGCGCTTACCAGGCACTGGTTATTAGAATGATAAATGGCGCCAATTTCGGAACGTCCTTGACACTGCGCATGCGCAGTAGGGGCGAAGTGTGGAGGGCCTTTCAGGACATGTTTTCTTTAGTTTTAGATGCAAATTTTGGGGATTGGGGGGCAAAATTTGTGTTTGGCCCTATATTTTAAGAGTTAGCACCAGCTATGTCTGGGTCATTGGTAAGTATAAAAAATATATAAATTACTATAAATTTTTTAACTTTTCGATGATTATTCCTATAATTAGTGTCTGAAATCTAGTATTATTGCACGCGTGGAAATATTGCCCACACATGGAGAGTGGTCAGTCCCCGCGGCTGTACAGTATGGTTTACAGTCTCCTCTGATGGTGTGGATTCAAATGTCCTCCAAGAAAGTTTCTTGGTAGCAATATTTGGTCTCATCCTGGCAGTGGCAAAATTAACGATTCACCTGAAATTGTAATTGTCTCACCTGCTTTACCAGAGGCAAGACATACATATAGGCATTACTTAGGCCAAATGCCACCAGCAATAGGTTATAACTTGTGAACCATTCAGGATATCAAAATTCACAGGGTTACAGCCACTATGAACTGATATGTCACTATCAAAACCATGCCACTTGGTTCAAGGTCACTGGTGCGCTTAAAATAAATTTCACGTCAAGGTTAACTTTTTGGGCTGAGTTTTTCAATTGGCATATAACATTTTAACCATTGAAGATATTTTAGTGAAACTTTAAAGGGATATACCAACCATGATCTGATATGTGACAATAAAATCATGCACTACTGAGTTCAAGGTCAAGGTTGCTGTTACTAAAAGCCGAATTTCGCTTCAATTTTTCAGAATTTTAAACCATTGAAGATAATTCTGTGAAAGTTTATAGGGTTATTCAATATCATTAGGTGATATGTCACAGTCACAACTATGCCACTAGGTTCAAGGTCAAGGTCACCTTCTAAAAATACAGTTTCTAGTTAGTACCCCACTGGTTACCATGACAGTACTTAAGGATTACACTCTGTTGTCTGTTTGTCATCATTGCTGTCTGTTTGTCTGCCTGTCTGGCTGGCTGGCTGTGGCTGTCTGGCTGTCTGTCTGTCTGGCTGGATGGATGGCTCAAATTTTTGGTCAAGCAGGCAAATGGATATGGATGGGCAGATTGCGAGTTTTGAGTGGGCATCACCTCTCTCGTCAGTGTGATAAATTGGAACAAATATCTATGGATTTGGTCAAAATTTGGAATATGTGACTTTCTCAACAACTTTCTTCAATAAGTTTGGAAAAGGTATGGTTTGGTCATCCCGAACAGAGTTATTGCTCTTTATTAGGCCAAAAGAAATAATGGTTTGGTTCCAGTTACCCAACCAACCCTAATTTTGCGCCTTGACCCTAACGATTTTTTTTTATTGAAATCGAAAAAGAAGCAGAAAAACACACAAATGCCAACTTTTACAACAACAATGAAACAAATGGTGCTGGGCAGTTTTTTTGGTATATATAATCAGTACCATGTTCAAAACTGTCATCGGCAAATTAAATCATAATTGTTAATTGTACATGTGTACCAAACTTGTTGTAACTCCGACATGCAAATTTCAACTTGTTTATCACCATTTACAAGTGAATTTACTTCACTGGAGCGGATTACTGTTGGTTTAAATTTGCGTCTTTCCTTTTTTACTACCCTGTCTAACCTCGCAGACTATGGGACCTTTATTACTTTTCATTTCAAACTGTTCAAGTGGTTTGTTTCGACAATCTCCATTATTACGAAACCGATAGAATATTGTTTACCTCTAATTTGTTAAAAGCAAGTGGAGGTGAAAAGTCACAACCATGTGTACTGCATTACACAAAGGTTGCATAGTCAATCATATTTAACATTCGACCAATCGTATTCCTGCTATTTAAAACCAGGTCATTTTTCTTGGAAAACTCCAAGGGATTCCCTGAATGTTTACACTTGTACTTCAAAGTGATTGGCTGTTTACACACGCTGACGTCATGATGGCATCTAGCCTTTAAAGTCGTGTGCATGCAGGTGTTTGATACAAGACCGTCATTGTTTTCAAATAAACAAAAGCAAGTCATTTGAGCTTTCCCTGCCTAGATAAATATGATGATACTTAACCAGTCCTTTACCACAGTCACTTAAAATTTCAGTTTATTTCATGTGCTGAGGTGCGCCAATTTTAACACTTCCTGTGTTTAAAAGAGATGTGCGAACGCACACTTCATTTCAGAATCTGAGGGCAGCTGGTGATAATATTATCAAGACACCTCCCAGTCCATTTCATTTTGAAGTTGCGGAATTACACCTGAAATGTCTGCTGCAATCGCGAATAAAGCATCTGCTGATAAACTGCCATTTTGGGTGTAATTTTGCAATTCAGACTCGAGAGTATATCAAAGCAGTATATTTTAGTCACAACTGTTGGAAGAATTTGGTCCTAAGAAATAACTCAAGCACAAATTCAAAGGAAAAAAAAATTTAAAAAAGAAAAAAATATATATCGACCTACCGACCCTATTTGTTTCTGCTATGTAACCGGAACCAAACCATTAAATTTTTTTGGCCTCAGTTAATTTCTGGCCATTTTCACCTCATTAGCGTGAGAACATAAGCAAATAATAATGGATTTGGTCCAAATTTGGTATATGTAACTTTCTTAACAATGTCTTGAACTATTTCAAAAATCAGTGTGGTTCAATTATACTGAGCAGAGTTATGGCCCATAATTAGTTAATTTTTGTGCATTTTCAGCTCATTAGCACGATGGATAATTCGAACAAATTCTATCAAGTAAGTCTAGTGTTCTCTGAAAAAATTCGACCAGTAAATCCAGCAATCACACTTTTTTTTTTGCTAGTGATCATTGATCTCTGACAACTAAAATGTGATGCATTGAATTTCTGATCATAATGAAAGATAGGGACAAGTCTACCAGAAACTTCAACCATGTCTATACTGTTAGGCATGGAGTAATACATTACATCCATATGAGGAATCAGGATAATAGTCAACAGTTTGGTGATACACCCAACCATGGGGACTAATGTCTGGTCACAGGCGCTCACTGTTGCACTTGTTGAATTAGTTTTTTTGAGACGTTTTTATCTCACCTGACTAAAAGTCATTGGGAGCTTAAATGATCACTTTCTGTCTGTCGTCCGTTCGGCGTGAAAGTGACATCGATTTCTCCTAAAAAAAACCCTCGGCCAAATTTGATATGCATGTTCCTTACCTTATGTCAGTTCACATTTGTTCAAATAAAGTTGCCATGTCCCATATGGAGGGGTGGGGGGAAAATGCTCCAAAACTTCAAAAAAAAAAAATCTTCTTGTAATGAGAGGGGAAAGATTTTTGGCCCCACACAAAATTTCTTTTTTCAGAACTGATGGACCAATGTGAAACAAATTTGGTATGTGGTATTATTGAGTCATAAGTACTTGATTCATGCCCCCCCAAAATTCACTTGTACCCGTGAGAACCTCAGGAGCTAAAAATAGAAATATTTTCATAAGCCCATATTTCCCAAACCACACAAAACAGAGAACTGTCATTTGGAATGAAGCATCCTTAGGATTGAATGGTAAAAGAATTGCGAACGGTTGTGTCAGGGTGTTCTGCGGTGGGGGAGGGAGGGGGGGGGGGGGAGGCAATGAAAAATTGCTGAATCTGCATATTTGCAAAAATTAAAAAAAAATTTTCTCCAGAATCACTGATCAGTATCTTTTTATATTTGGTATACAGCATCCATAGGGGAGTCAGATACAAGTTTGTTAAAATGAAACCCCCTTGGTTCATATTTGGGCTCAATGCAGGAGCCTGAATTTTTAACTTAGGACACTGGGGAAAAATCTTTAAAAATCTTCTTCTTCAGAACCACTGGTTAGAATCATTTAATGTTTGGCATACATCATTGTTATGAGAGTCAGATTCAAGATTATTCTAATCAAGGCCTTCGGTTAATATTTGGGCTTCCCATGGAAGCCTGAGTTTTAACTTAGTGCAATATGGGGGATAATCTTTAAAAATCTTCTTCAGATCCACCAGTTAGAATACATTCATTTTGGCATACAACATCTTTGTGAGAGTCAGATTCAAGTTTGTTCAAAGCAAGTTCAAAATCCAGTGCCTGAGTTAATATTTGGGCTGTTTTTGGGAGCCCAAATTTTAACTTAGTGTAGTATGAGGGAATTTCTTAAAAAAAATTTTTCTTCAGATCCACAGGTCAAAATGCTTTCAGATTTGGTATTCAACATCTCTAGGGAGTTCAGATTTATGTGTTTTCAAAGCAAGTTCCTGGGTTAATATTTGAGCTCCCTATGGTAGCCTGAATTTTAATTTAGTGCAATATGAGGAATTTTCTTTTAAAAATATTCTCCTTCAGGTCCACCAGTCAGAATGCTTTCATATTTGGTAACAACATCTCTAGGGGGTCAGATTCTAGTTTGTTCAAATCAAGTGCCTGGCTTAATGTTTGGGCTCCTAGGGAAGCCTGAATTTTCACTTAGTGCAATATAAGGGAATTTCTTCTTCAAATTCACCAGTCAGAATCCTTTCATATTTGGTATACAACATCTCTAGGAGAGTCAGATTCAAGTTTCTTCAAATCAGGCCCCTGGGTTAATATTAGGGTTCAAACGATTCTGGAGTTCCAAGGTCACTAGTCAGTACCCCAAAGTCGAGTCGACGTTGACTAGTCAAGGCTTTCCTGTCACCGTAAATTTAAATTTTAAAGTTGATCATCAGATGTACAAAAATTCAAGTGTATTTTTCTGGGCCACAAGTCCCCTCGATAATCGACCTCTAGCACATCGGAACTTATGAATTCCTGTGTGCATACATGTATAAATGCAAAGGCAATCGTAACCTCTTATGTGCTTCCATCCGAGGTATAGATATATAAACAGTTGAAGATCTTGTTGTTTGTCACAAATAAATTGAATAACATCATGTTACTGGGATGAGTTATTTTCTGTAACAGTCACCAAGTGATTCTCACATATTAGCATTATTCAAAAGTTGACTGTATCCACAATAATTGGTGTTCTCAATTAAAAGCTATTTATGTCATTTTTAATATGAATACCCCCTGGGAAATGAAACCAGCAGTGAACTGAAATTTTCGAAAGTAAATCCTAACAATGGATTCTATATGGCTGTATTCTCAGTCAACTACCAGTTGGATATAGCTGGGACATTGTGAATATCAACTGGTACTCTGGCAAGGAGTACAGGCTTAATTCCACTTCTACATTGCTCGAACCACAATGAAATGATGTTGATATTTATCTTATACCTGTTTGCAATAAAGGGTGTGCAATATAAACTTCGCCTTTATCCCACACGGGTGTAATATAAAATTAATAAGGGATGATGTATGTATATGCATTTCTGCCATCTGGAGTGAGTTGTCCATAATGTCTGGAGTCTCGTCCATGCTAAAATCTGAGGTAGAGGGTGGGGCGGAGAGGGGGGAGACAATTCGCTTGGGTGATAACTGGTTATTAAAAATGATTTTTCCCCAGGAAGAATCAACATCAAAGGTGAGAAGATTTGGTTTCCATAGAGGCAGAGTCTTCCTCAAAAAAGAATCAGGTCCCACTCTTCCCGGGTCCATATCATCCAAGGCCGACTCTTCAGGGACCCGAAGTTACATTCACATTTACCTCCAAAATGCTGAAACTTACATTCTTGAGGTTATTGAGATTGGCAGTTGGTTTTAACTTTTAACAAATTTCTTGAAATGGAGCAGTGAAAAGAGTGATTCTAATTCCAGGCGGTTTATCTTAACGAGACTTTGTCAATTTCAAACCTGCATGCATTCTAAAAAGCGAAATCAGACAGACTTTACCGTTGTTGGATAACTTGGAATTTAAAATTGCATTGTAGGTATAGTTGTATTGTTTAGACATTCTTTGAAGTCATCATTGATTTCACAACATTTATTGATAGCTATAAATTTAATGTCCTGGAGTGATGTTGGTTGATTTAACCACCTGAATTCTACTCAAAACATGTGCATTACATGTCAAAGACTGAGAGATGGTATTTGCCTCCCTCTGATGTTGTCGGAGTCGCAAATCACACGAAACTGCACAGAAACAAAGCGTATCCACATAGGTGCACAGGCTTTGCTTTAATGTCCCATTTGCATATTGTGTTTGGTGTGCGAATCTTTAAACGCATTTTAGGCCAAATTTTAACCCACTTTTTCCTGTGATGGACAATTTACTCTTTCAATACTACAAGTACCGACCAGTCGACTGTGGATTTCGGTATCGACAGTCAGTTCCACGAAAGTCAATGTCGACTAGTTTGAACCCTAGTTAATATTTGTGCTCCCTATGGTAGCCTAAAATTTAACTTGGTGCCGTATGAGGAAATTTCGTAAACAATCTATTTCTGATTCACCAGAATGCTTTCATATTTGGTTTATAACATCTCTAGGGGGTGAGATTCAAGTTTGTTCCAATCGAATCCCTGGATTAATATTTGGGATCCCTATGGGAGCCCAAATTTTAACTTAGTGCAATATGAGGGAATTTCTTTAAAAATCCAGAACCATCTATTAAAAGCATTTGATATTTGGTATATAGCATCTCTAGTGGAGTCAGATTAAAGTTTGTTCAAATCTGGTCTCTGGGTTAATATTTGGGGTCTATTTTGGGGAGGGGGAGTTACAGTGACTGCAGTGACATAACAACCCTTGGAAGTTTGGCAGTGCTTATCTGCAGCTGATAGAATTGGAAGCAGTCAGGAAGATCTAGGATAACAATCATCTAACATGGACACCAAAGTTATGAATAATTTCATGACTTCATTCCTCTGTAGTGTTGATGAACCATGATTAACTGAATGTGACCCAAAATACTTCTTTGAATCACTTTGTCAGGTGAGCGATTAAGGCCCCTTGGGGCCTTTTGTTTAACTGGTTATAACTTTTTAACTGTTGAAGATAATTCTGTGAAACTTTATGGGGTTATTCAACAACATGATGAAGGGGAGGGCTGGGAAAAAGGTGTGGTTGAAGGGAATTGTTTTTATTTGATTTTGTGTTAAAATGAGTGTTGAATGAATTTCAAGTGATTTCACGCTCGAAAAATCTTTCAATCCAATTTACCCCAATGGAGAGGGGAAAGGGAGATGAGGGAGGGGAGGGGCAGTTTTTTTTCTTCAAATTATATTTTCTTGCTATATCTGGTTGAGTGTTGGAAGCCACTATCATGGCTCTATTGAAAAGTGCTGAAAGCCACTATTATGGCTTTACACTGTGCACATTAGCTTGTTGTTTACTCAGTAGTAGAAAAAAATATTGTTTATATAAAATTTTCTTTTACCATTTTTTGGAGAGTGCCAAATAAATAAAACAGTTATTTATGAAGAACATCTTGCTAAAGTAGGGCTCCCCTTTCTGGTAGCATGGTATCTTTGAAAAAAAGCATGTTACAAATCACATTTGAAAAATAATTTAGCACTCTACCAGTTGAAATGAGTGTTGTTGGATTTCAAGTCATGTTATGAAATTGATTTGTACTGGGGTGGGGATGTTTAGAGGGGAAGCAAAAAATAACTCAAAACCGTTCAAAAATCATTTCAGAGAAAAACAAAATTCATCCAATTCACATTCCATGACCTGGGGTAAGCCATAGTTGGGTCATGCTTAAAGCGGATGACACCCCAGTAAGGCAGTTGCCATGTTTTCAGAAATGGTTAGACGATTTGAACCAAAACTGGTATTTATTACTTTTGATAGTGTGACATATTTCATGCAAAAATAACCACCTTTGATGGTGTAGATTAAAGTTTATTCCAAGAATATTTCTTTGTGGCCAAACTAGAAAAGAATTTTAAATGCCCCATTTCTTTTGAACTGCACATGCGAGGTATTTGCCTTCTTCTTTTGAGTATGATCAGACCTTAGGAGTACTAGGCTCAAACTGGCTGCTTCTTGGCGTGGATAAACAAATCAACAAAAAGCTCATACTCTCCTCACTTAACTTTCTCACACTGACCCTCCATTTGCTACAGGAAATGAAATCCAGGTGAGTGTTTGTAATCCAGGTTAGAGCCTCTAGTTTATTTTCATGTCACTGTCCTGACAGTAAATGTATGTGAATCAGTCAGTACATGTATATCATGTGAGAAGCCAGTTTGTCAAGCCCTGGCCACTTGAGTTATCTGCACAGGTGGACAGAAAGGTGGATTGGTTGGTATAGTGGAGGTGATGGGATGGGTGGGGGTGTTGAAGGGATAGTTGAATGATTCCCAGATTGTCAACATTTTGGCCTTTGGCAACTGTTGTGCATGGAAAGAGAACAGGGATTTAGCTATACTTGCAATATTGTCTCCAATTTATCTAATCCTTGCCTATCACCCATCTTTATTATTTTGTTAATCAAACAGTCACTTATATTCATTCTTTAACTTATCATATATATGTTACAGGGAATCTCCAAAATCAGGGAATGTATAGATTCCCTGAAATATTTAGGGAATCTGTCCCTCAGGGAATCTGTCATAGTCTCTAAAAATTCTAGGGAATCTATAGATTCCCTGAAAAATCGTTAAAAAAAATCTAGAGATTCCCTGAAACGATATTTTTGCAATTCTTGATGAATTTTTTTTTATGAAACCAATCCATATAATCAAATCAGTTACGTAGTTTTGTTTGGGATGAACTTCTTCATAATACCTGAATCAAATATTAATAATTTTAAAAAGAGATTATCTTGGATCTAACTACAATGAATTACTGGTTACAGTTGTTGTTCTATTTTTTTTTTCTGCATGGTTGAGGGTGATAGAGTCTTGAAAGCTATCTCACCTTTTAAATTGTGAATGATAAAAAAGCAACAGATTTGTATTTTGGTTTGGGATGAACTTCTTCAAAATATCTGAATAACATATTAATAGTTTTAATTAGAGATTATCTTGGATCTAATTATAATGAATAGCTTATCACTGTTGTTGTTCTATTTGTTGCATGGCCGAGGGTGATAGAGTCTGGAAAGCTATCTCACCTTTTAACTTGTGAATGAAAAAGTAACAGATTATGAACTCACACCTCAAATGATTGCAGCCAAGTGACCGAAATAAAGAATTTGCTTGCCTTTGTGTTTTTATTATTTTTTTCTGGTCACTTTATGATTTGATTCACTTATCATTCGCACCTCTGATTTCAGAGAGCGCACACCTAATCATGGAAATACCTGATCGATTGATGAAGACGATTACAGCCTTAGGGGTCTCTCGTCCTATCACCTGGACTGTCCAGGAGATAGGAATGAGAGTCCACCTGACTATGGAGTTCCTAGTTGAAGAGGAGAAAACATCACCGCCCTCCTCGGGTAAAGGTAGTACCTTTGCTGAGAGGATCTTTTCTTGCATTGGTCCTCACCCGAAGAGGGAAGGAGGCCCTGAGAAGAGGAAAACAAAGAAGAAGAGCCCGGCCACCAAGTGGAGGGATTCCCGACGCTTGGAGGCTTTCTGGGAGAAGAAGAGAGAGAAGAGCGAGGAAGGGAAAGAGGAGGAAACAGCTACCATTTCTACTCCGACTCCCACGGACTCACCCATCTCGCCTCCAGCCCCCCCAGCTGGAGACGCCAGATGCGGACGGTCCGATGGAGACTGAGATGGAGATGGAGGCTGTCTTCTCGCCTCTTCCCGTTCCTCTCTCGCCTCTCCCCTCTGCCCTGGAAGGCCAGGACACGGAGCGGGAAACCATCAGGAGAGAAGCCGAAGAGAGCAAGATCGCATGGCAGAAACACAATGAAGCAAGGGAACAGCACCGCATTGAAATGGACCAAAAGCATGAGGAAATGATAAGAATGCTTATGAAACTACAATCTACTCAAGAAAAAGAAAACAACAACCCTCAAGCACCACCAACACCAACAACAGAAACAAACATCCTATCACCGACACAGCCACCTCCGAACACGAAGAGATCAAAAAAGCACAAACGCCGATAGCCTCCAACCTTCCACCTTTCCTTTTCCTCCTCTAACACGATCAAACATGGACCAAGGCAACTAATAGGAAAAACTACTATACAGTAAAAGATGGGTCGAAAGGGCTTGCTCCAAATCGTCCAGCTAAAACTATTCTTTTGGCTTTTGGTGTTTTTATTTGGTCATCCATGGTGTGTCAAAACTGTCAAATTGAACAGAGCACAAAAAGCATGTGCTAAATGTTAATGACTAGATTAAACAAATCTAAAGTATATATTAAATACATGGAAGGCTGAACATTCTGACTTCAGAGTGTGAACACCTTGCCACCTTGAATAGTAATCATGGACACACTGGATTTACCAGCAAGACTCATTAAGACCATCTCAGCTCTGGGCGTATCTTGCCCTGTCACCTGGACTGTCCAGGAGACAGGCAAGAGAGTCCACCTGAGCTTGGAGTTCATCATTGAAGAGAACAACACCTCCACACCTTCTTCGGAGAGAGGTAGCACCTTTTGTGGGAGGAACCCCTCTCACACTGGTCCTCACCCAAAGAAGCCTGGACCTGGCCCTGAAAAGAAGAAGAGTAAGAAGAAGAAGAGCCCATCCACCAGGCGCCGGAATGCCCGGCGGCTGGAAACGTTCCTGAAAAGGAAGAAGGAAGAGAGGGCGGAAGAGAAGACGGAGGAGGCCACTACCATTTCCTCCCCTCCAACTCCTATAACTCCCATCCACTCACCAGCTGCCTCTTCTTTGAGGGGCAACCTGGAGGATGGCGATGTCACCAGCGAGTCGGAGACGGAAATGGAAACTGGCTCTCAGAAGTCTCCCTCTCCAACTTCAAACCCCCTTCCGGATCAGGAACAGGCGTGGATACTGATACAACAAATATGGGATGAAATCAGAGAAACAAAGAAAGAATCAGCTGAACGCACCAAGAACGCAATAGCACTCCTGGAACAGCGCAACAGCCACAGCACTCCTGAAACAGCCTCAACTCCTGAAGCGGCCAGGACTAGACCATTCCAACATAGTCAGTCCTCCATCATCAAGAGTCCAACTACACCAACAACCACTACTGTCTCTCCTTCCCAGCCACCTCCACCCAAAAAGAAAAGCAAACGCCATAAACGGCGCTAAACGGTCAAAGAGGGTCGAAAGGGGCTTGCTCCCCAAACCGTCTCTGCACGTCTTCAGCGTGCGAAACCATTTGATTTGATTTGATTTGAACATTCAGTAGTGATGGAGGAACAATTTACCACTGAGTTTCTTCAGCAATATTCTTTAAAAATTGATCCAACAAAATTGGGACTGATCCCTAAGAATGTAGGAATTAATCCCCCCAGGAACTAATCCCCCCAGTCCAAAACTGTATAAGTGGAATTATTCCACTTAGTCGAATTACAGACTCTGAACTATTACCCCCAGTCGAAGTTTGAAGGTGGAATAAATCCCCCCAGACACAAAACAATGATCCGAACTAATGTCCGATAAGATGTGTGAAGCTATTATTCCAAGCTTCATAGATATTGTTGGTGCGATCACCACCAGCCATAGTCACATCATGGACATTCCACAAAGATATATCAAAAAGTGGCTTATTGGATCATCTAATTTTCACAACACCATGTGGGCCACGTGTTGTTTCGTACTTGCCACTGATGTAATTAGACTCAAAGTATTCAGTCAGTTCCTCAAGTCCATTGGGAATAAATTGCTTGAGTTCACAAAGCACCCTTTTCACATCTTCAGTAGGCAAGAAAGCCAAACCATCCAACATGCCACAAAAGTCTTTTACACTGTCATCAGTTTTATATAAATTTGTGAGGCCTAATGCTTGAATTTTGCACCAGGTAGACTGGGTTAGGTGGTAGATCAGCCCTGAATGTTCACATGCTGACCTAACATAGAATGTATTGCCTTGTGGATGGCTTGCTCATAGTCACACGAAACTGTTGTGGGATCTGGAATTAAATTGAGGCTTTCACAGGCGTTCAACTCAGCTGTTAATACTTCCTCATATGTTTCCTTTTGTTTGTTTGGTAGGAGACCGTACACACATGTTGCATAAACATCGCAAACTGCTGCACGAATAACAAATAGTTGGGTAAAATGTTCTGGTGCTGTACCAAATGTTCCATCCATGAACCAGTGATCACTATTTGAGAGGTGTGAAAGGCCTTGTTCCGTAACAAGCACAATCACCCTGTCTTGATTTAGCTGATCCTCAGTAAAGTTGTCATATAAAAGAAAAGGTATAGCGTCTGGTCCCTCGGTCACAGTCAAGGCTTGTGGGAGTTCAGGAATGCCAGATATAGTCTTTGGTTCAGGTGGAGTGTCACCACGTTTCAATTTTCTGATTGTTCTTTTTATTGTTTCTGGCTTGCCTGCAGCAATACGAACCTCCAAGGAACAACCAGCAAGCTTGTCTGACATGATCTGACGGTGCCGTCTCACTCAGCCAACCTTTTTAAAAAACGAGTCGCGTCCAGCCAACTTCTAACAGTTAATTAGTAGCATCTAGCCAACCTTTTTTCCTTCACACCTTCATAATTAACACTATAGTTTGTTCTCACATTTGTTACGTTTGGTGAACTTCAATGAAATTAAGTGTTTGCTTATTTTTTAGCATATCACAGCAGTCTGTATCGGGTGAGCTATTCTCAAATGAATGTTTATGTGTTTGTTTCTTTAATTTATTTTGTCTGTTTGTTTGAGATAAATTCATTTACACATCCCCGTTTGTGTTTGTTTCTTTTATTTATTTTGTGTATTTGTTTGTTTGAGATAAATTCATTTACACATCCCCGTATGTGTTTGTTTCTTTTATTTATTTTGTGTATTTGTTTGTTTGAGATAAATTCATTTACACATCCCCGTGAGTACATTTCACTTGTTGGTTTTGCTGAAGTTATCCAGTATATATGGAGCCCAACATTACCCAAATGAGTCAGTAATCATGGCTGCTGCGCAAATAAATGTTGAGTTTTTAGATAACGGTAGGGGTGGATATTATTTAATTCATGGAGGCTTCAAATTTTCTTAAGAGGAACTGACTCTCATGAGTTGATAAGATGCTGTGATCAAAAGCATTCCGATGTATGATAGCTGCAAGGCTTCTCTTTATAGGAACCATGCAAAAGTGCTTCCAAAACTGCCTCGTGCACAAAACGAAATAGACTTAGGTGATGAATGGAAAGAGACACTCTCCGGAGAGCGATTCCTTCTAAATGATCAAACGGACGAACAGAACCGACGCATTCTTTTATTCGGCACGGAAGATAGCTTACACCGGTTATGTGAACCTCGAGTTGTCTTTGGAGATGGTACTTTTTATTCTTGTCCGGGGTTGTTTTACCAATTTTATTAACTTCATGGCAACATTGATGGGAAGGTGTTTCCATTAGTTTATGCTTTGTTACCAAACAAGACACAGTCTACCTATAACAAACTCTTCTCCATGTTAAAACAGGCCTTTGAGGAACGGAATTTGGTGTTCGAACCTGACAGAGTTCTAATGGACTTTGAAACTGCTGCCACAAATGCTATGGAGGAAACTTTCTCATCTGTGTCAGTGACTGGTTGTTTTTTTCATTATACCCAATGCATATGGAAAAAGACTCAATCTGTCGGGTTGGCAAGAAATTACAGTGATGATGATGACGTGAAACAACTTATTCGCGGAGCTGCTGTGTTACCTTTAGTGCCACTCGAGAAGGTGGGAGATGTTTGGCTAAATGCACTTGAAGATGCAGATGAACTTGTGACTGATGTTAGTCGTTTCATCGACTATGTTACGGAATACTGGGTGGAAGGCATCCCTCTCTCAAGATGGAACCATTATGAGAACGAGGGCCCACACACTACAAATAATGCAGAAGGGTGGCACAGTAAAGTGAAAAAATTATGCACAGCAGCACATCCAAACATTTATTCATTCGTCAAGATGTTGAAGGGTATACAGTCAACAAATGAAGCCAAGATCATGCAATTGGAAGCAGGGGGAAAATAAACACTAAAACGAAGAAAGTACAGGACCATAGACAACCGCCTAACAGTTCTCAAATCTAGGTTAGAGAGAGAGGAATTGAATGCCATAGACTATGCCGATCAAGCGTCGCAATTGTTAAAACTAGATTAATTTTTGTTACACATGTGTTTTCTATATTATTAATGGTATTTTTTATTATATTCTCTCGATTTTACTGAATATCGGCAATCAAATCATTCATGTGGACTTCTATGTTCCCTGTATATTCTGTGTCGGTATAACAAGTTGAAATTCGTATCGAGCAAAAGAAATATCCCCATCCTGTGAATTTTTCTTTCGTTTGTTCCCAAATTCAACAAAATCTTTGATACAGACTATACCTTCTTCCCTTAATTAATAGTAGCGTTCAGCCAACCTAACACCTTTTCGACTCCAGTTAGGAAAAATTAAAAGGTTGGCTGAGTGAGACTAAACCGATCTGACTGGGGTTGCCTCTGCTGGTGGTAGCCATGTGTTTCATCTCCTCCCTCACCTTCACAGCATCAACAGCAACCTGATCAGACACATGGCTATGTGGGGTTGAGGTAGTAATGCGGCTGACCAGCAAATCTGTAGTTACAGTTCCTTTACATGTCAAACTTTTTCATTTGGAATATTCCCAGTGTATGGACTCTTTGCGTGATTTTTTGACGGCATAACAATATCCATCATGAAGCAGTTTTCTTCCTCCCTTACCACTTTTTATCAACTCCATTTTACATTTTGATCCTGCCTCTTCTATGTTTTTTGCGGGACTTCTTCTTTGGAGGTGGTTGTGATGGAGAAGAGTTTGTAGAATCTTGTGGTGGTTGTGGTGGAGATGAGTTTGTCGGGTCTTACTGGTTTCTTTTGTTAATGAGATCTTTGGCCATTCTGGAGATTTCATCCCAGCGCTTATCACCATCTTTGCACTTTTCCTGGAGCTTATTACACTGCGCCCTCAGTTCCCTTGCTTCTGTTATCAGTGCGGCCAGTGTTGGTTGGTTGGCAGTCTCCCTTGCCCGGGCTGTCCGGAAACGAAGGAAGAGGGGAGTGAGGGGTGGGAGGCGGTGAAAAAACAACTTCCAGTTCCTCCTCAGTCTCCACTGGATGTTCCTCATCCAACTGTACCGCCTCAGGAGCCGGCAGTTGATTGGGTGTACCAGTGGGACTAGGAGGGGAACTGGCGGCTGCCTCCAGAGCCTCTACCCCCTCACTCAACTCTTTCTTCCTATTCCGGAAGGCCTCCAAGCGCCGGGCGTCCCTGCGCTTGGTCGATGGGCTCTTCTTCTTTTTCTTGTGTCTCTTTTCAGGGCCTCCGTGCCCCTTCGGGTGAGGACCAGTGGGAGAGGGGATCCTCTCTCCAAAGGTACTACCTCTCCCCAAAGAGGTTGGTGTTGTTGTTGTTGGCTTCACAATTTCATATTCCACTTTTAGGTGGACGCTCAAGCCTATTTCCTGGATAGTCCAGGAGACAGGGCATGAGACGCCCAGAGCTGAAATGGCTTTCACTAGTCTATCTGGTAGTTCCATCGCTATCTAGGTGTTGTTCACGCTCTGAAGTCAGATGTGTGAATGAAATCGGATCAAGATTGGTGATTCATCCTGCCTTGGAATACCAGAGGTTTTATAGGATCTCCTGTGTGTCAAAATAATACTCACACAATGGGTTTAGAAATCTTAATATTAAAATAAATAAAAAAGTACGTTAAGATTAGTGGGCTTCTAAAAACGCCATTAATTAGATAAACGCTACTAATTGATATGTTTTCCTGAACAATGCTGTTGACATATCATAGTTTTATTTAATAGTAAAAGTTTAAAAGGCTTCGTAATAAATGGAAAAGTATGTTAAGCTTAGTGGATTTCTAAAAAAAAACGCATTAATTAAATAAACACTCTACTAATTGATGTTTTCTAGAACATTACTGTTGACATAACAAAATTTTATTTAATATTAAAATTTTAAAAGGTGTAATGTAATTAATGAAGTTTATCATCCTCTTGGCTGCTATTATTTTCCTTTGGGGGGATTTTTTCCATGTCCAAAAACTGAGTGGGGAGATTAGTTCTGATCCTTGTTTTGTGTCCGGGGGGATTTATTCCACCTTCAAACATTGACTGGTGGGAATAGTTCCGAGTCTGTAATTCGACTGGGGGGAATAATTCCACATATACAGTTTTGGACTGGGGGATTAGTTCCTGGGGGGATTAATTACGTATACCGATCCCTAAAGATGATTATGAAAAGCTCATCAGTGAAATAATTGATGCTGTTTATGTAAAACAAAAACCACCAGACAATATTATGTGCTTTCAAAGTATGAGGTTATGGACTGTGGTGACTGGAAAAAAGTGATTCGCAGGAAAGCGAATCCTGATGATCCCCCCCCATCTACATAGTACCCATTGAAGGTTTGTTTGACATTTTGAGAAAAGCTCACATTTCTACAGGGCACAGCGGTCGAGACAAAATGGTGAAGGAGTTAAAACAGAAGTATGGCAATATTTCGGAGGAGGCCATTCAATTATACAAATCGTTGTGCATTGAGTGTCAGTGAAAACGAAAACGACCAACAGTGAAGGGCAATGTTGTGAAACCAATCCTGTCAAAAGACTATTGTAGCAGAGGTCAGGTCGACTTAATCGATATGCAGTCAATGCAACATGGAGAATTCAAATTTATACTGGTTTATGAAGACCAACTGACCAAGTTCATCATTTTGAGACCATTAGCTGCTGGTGTTGCTTTTCAATTACTGGACATTTTTCTGACTCTGGGAGTTCCGGCAATATTGCAATCAGACAATGGATCGGAATTCACAGCAGACGTCGTGACAGAACTAAAAATTTTCTGGCCAAATTTAGCTAATGTTCACAGGAAGCCATGACATCCACAAAGCCAGGGCTCAGTTAAACGGGCCAATTGCGATATAAAAGATATGCTGATATCATGGCTTGGTGACAATTCCACGGATAATTGGCCGGTGGGACTTAAATTTGTGCAATTTCAGAAAAACTCTAGCCACCGCAGTGGTATAAAACGATCTCCATTTGCTGCCCTGTTTGGCAGTGATGCTAAAGTTGGACTCACATCATCTAGCCTTCCAGATGAGGTTATTAAACGTCTTGAATCAGAAGATGACTTGCAACAATATGAGGATCCTTGAAACTGATAATACTGATGAAGTATCAACTGACGCACCCGCAGGCCATAATGAAACCGCAGATAGTTCATCACACCAAGAACTCACTACTATAACTGAAGATATTGAAGGCAACATGGAAATGCGTGAATCATCTACATCCGATGCTGATGTAATCACAGCCAACTCTCAGAAAATTGCTGAGAACTGCAAACTAGCTGGAGAGGCACAGGTTGCACAAGCCGAAATCATGGTCAAACGTAGCCGTGTTGTTAATGTTGCAGTTGAACCTGGTGACAATACCAATACCCCTTGTAGACCGTGGTCGCGGGGATCCAAGAAACCTGCTTGGTATTGTCAGAAGTCGTGATGATTGTGACTTATATGTCCTGGCGGTGCGATCTGGAGTTCTTAAAGGGAAATATTCGAGAAATCAATTTCACTTATGTGCACAAAGACTGTTAACACAGAACAATATCATAATGGAAACAGCAACGACATTACGTCAGGCCGTAAGACACCAGTTCATGTGCGGTGGACAAGGCGTTATGCATTGTAACTGTATGGGAAAAAAGAGGTGTTGTTCAAACAGATGTAATGTTTCAAGAAAAAACTGTTGTGTAACTCGCAATGCCATCCATTCAAGTTTATCATGTACTAATGAGCAGTGAGTCATACCATCTTTGTAAATCAATTTTGCACTGAATGGTTGTTGAGCAAAAAAATATAATTTGAAACTTTGAGTGTCTGTTTGTGGGGTGTGGGGAGGGGGGCAAAATAAAGATATCCTGACCAGTTTATCTTACCCCCCATTTTCTGTCAAACCATCATTTTGAAGAGAATTTCATCCGTAGAGCAAGATGCATATTCCCCACTTTTTAAAAGTGGGAAATATGAATCTTAATATTCAGATGAAATTCTCTACAAAATGGTGGTGTGACCTGAACAATTTTTTTATGTCACATAAAGGATATCTGGAGTGCCCCCCCCCCCCCCACCCCCCCCCACCTGAACTTTTTTCTCTTTCAACATATGAATCACAAAACTCACATATTTAAGTTGTTTAGTTTATCTTACCCCCAACATAACACTTGAAATTGCAAAAATAAAATATGTCACATAAAGGATATCTGGAGTGCCCCCCCCCCCCACCCCCACCCCCCACCCCCCCCCCCCCCCACCTGAACTTTTTTCTCTTTCAACATATGAATCACAAAACTCACATATTTAAGTTGTTTAGTTTATCTTACCCCCAACATAACACTTGAAATTGCAAAAAGTCTTTTTTTTACTGTCAAACCATCATTTGGGAGAGAATTTCATCTGTGTAGTAAGACAGTTGAAATCTCAAAATATCTTTTTTTTTTTGTCAAACCCCAATGGTAAAAATATTCGGGGTGGGGGTGGAGATAAAGCAGGTGGGGGGGGGGGGGGGGGGGTCAGAAATATAAACTAGTTTATCTTTCCATGGGGGAAGTTGTACATGGGGTGGGGCTGGGGCTGTGAAATGTCATCATTTGTGATTACAAAACATAGCAATTTACACAAGTGGCTAAAGCCAAAGTGCAAATTCGATGTTTTGTCATCACATTGAGGTGAGATGAACTGGTCAGAATATCTTGCCCCCCCCCCCCCCCCCCCCACACACACACACACACACACACCTGAACCTTTTTCTCTTTTAACAACCTTAACATATGATTCTTAAAACTCACATGTTTAAGTTTACCAGTTTATTTTTTTCTGTCAAACCACAATGGTAAATGGTAAAATATTCGGGGGGTGGGGTGGAGATAAACCAGGTGGTTTATCTTTCCCTGGGGAAGTTGTACGGGGGAGGGGGGGGGGATCGTAGAACAGTACATCAGCACCCTCAGAGTTAATTTTGCTTACGTGTTTGGATTTAGAGTGTCTTAGAATGTAGATATTGGTATTTGTCATTTATTAAATGAAAAGAAAATCAATTTGATACCATTAGACACAGAATATCTTCACTTTCGGAGTTGAATTATCTCATTTGTGATTACAAAACATTGCAATTTACACAAGTGGTTAAAGCCAAAGTGGAAATTCGATGTTTTGTCATCACATTTGACATAATACCCATATCCACTCAAAAAATGTAGATATCCTCTATATCTCATTTTGTTTTCATTGTTATTCATTTATATGTATTGACTATTGTATTTTTATGTGTACCCATACTATGTATGGTACACATAATGCCGGCATCCGGGGTGGCCATCCGTCGTTCGTCCATCCTTTGCCTGTCCGTCTGTCCATCTGTCTGTGCATCCATCTGTCCGTCTGTCCATCTGTCTGTCTGTCCATCTGTCCGTCCGGTGTCCATATCCATTTCTTTGGCATTCGATAACTTGGAAAATATTGCTTGGATTGTCAAGTTACTTTATATTTGTGTTCAGGTTACTGATGTGGCCAGCTGTATAGTTTTTGGTGTAAATCTGATAATTTGATCCTGAGATATTAACTCTTTATCCTTCAAATTGAGAATTCTTCCAATCCCTTTGGCATGCGATAACTCAAAAAATATCAATCCAATTGTCATGTTACTTTATATATATCTTCAGGTTATTGATGTTCCAGGCTGTATGGTTTTTGGTGTAAATCTCTTATTTTGATCCTGAGATAACACTTTATCCTTCAAATTGAAAATTCCTCCAATCCCTTTGGCATTCGATAACTTGAAAAATATTGTTTGGATTGTTAAGTTACTTTATATTTGTGTTCAGGTAACTGATGTACCGAGCTGTATAGTTTTTGGTGTAAATCTGATACTTTGATCTTGAGATATTAACCCTTTATCCTTCAAATTGAAAATTCCTCCAATCTCTTTGGCATGAGATAACTCAAAAAATATCAATCCGTTTGTCATGTTACTTCATATATGTATTCAAGTTACTGATGTGCCAAGCTGTATAGTTTTTGGTGTAAATCTGATAATTCGATCCTGTGATATTAACCCTGTATCCTTCAAATTGAGAACTCCTCCAATCCATTTCTTCGGCATACGATAACTCAATAAATATTAATCGGATTATCAGGTTACTTTATATATTTATTCAGGTTATTGATGTGCTGTGCTGTGCTGTGCTGTATAGTTTTTCATGTAAATCTAATAATTTGATCCGGAGATATTAACCCTTTATCCATCAAATTAGACACTCCTCCAATCCATTTCTATATGTATCCATACCATGTATGGTGTACATAATGTCGATATCCAGGGTGGCCCCCTGTCATACAGCTTTCTACTAGTTGTGCGTATGGGTACACATCTGACGATTTCATCGGCCTATTTTTATTTGAACATTTTCATCAATAAACACAGCTTGTTCTCAATGAATTGTATATTTTCGAATTCCTCATCATAGATATCTTTCCCTATATAGTTCCCTGAATATTTTCACCCGAATTACTCCTCCAGAAATGTCCAATATCTCCTCAGGGGATCTCTAAAATTTTTGGACCAATTTTTTAGGGAATCAGGAAATCTATAGATCCCCTGAATATTACAGGGAATCATATAGATTCCCTGATTTTGGAGATTTTCTGTAACATATATAGCATTTATATTAATTTCAAAGCAAATGAAAAGGATTCAATTAACAGGAGTTCACTTAATAGAATTTTGGTCACATTCCTGTAAGGTACAGATGAACTGAACATTTACTCTATTAGATCTTGTGCACCCCGATTGCCTACATGGGGGCACGATGACGCTGTGTACTGAGGCGTACTGCACGTCGATGGTGCGCATGTCTTCAACCAATCTAACCCTGCCTGTGCTGCGGTGCAGAGTTCAGAGTTACGATGTTGGAGAGCTGACAGCTGCTCGTCGTTGCTCGGTGGTTCTCTCCGGGTACTCCGGCTTCCTCCACCCGTAAAACTGTCACGGTCACGATTAGCCATTGTGCATAAGTATGTGACCTTAAACACCAATAAATAATAATAAATAAATATTAGATCTTGTTTCACAGAGCTCAAAGATAATATAATAGACTGAATTGGATGTAGTGGGGCCATATAGGTTAATAAACAAGGGGAATTTGTTGGTTGGCATGGTAATTTTTCAATGTATTTCAAGATTTTTCATTCTATTAACAGGAGTTTACTCTACAACCTATATGCTGTTAACAGGGAAAATTTGCACTGAAGGTGTGGTAAATGGTTTTGTGTTTGGAAATTATTCATTTAACTTGGTTATTCAGATAAGAGTTATCCGGTTAAGTGGGCTCTACTGTATAATGTAAACATTGTTTTTCAGATTTTCGCTTATTAGAAACTCCATGCTTTGCTTTGAATAAATCTTCAAGTTCATCAACAAGCTGTGTGTCCTCTGATGGCAAAAGGCGGTATGGGCCTTACAGCTCAGCACCTAGTACATCATCATAGTGAGTCCTATCATTTGATCAATTGTTTTAGTGAAATTCAATATCAGGCATCCAGATATTTAGAAAAAAGTGTCTGACATTTTGCAGGTATTGGTTACATCATAGAAAGCAAGTGATATTGAATTTTCATTTGCAAATGTTTTCACAATGGGTTTGGCTGAATAAATGTGCACAGGTAATTGCATGTTCTATATCAGAGCTAATATGGTGTAATCAACTTGTTACAGTGGTTTGCATGTTAGACAAAAGATGCATGAGCATGAAACACCTGCTTTTGAGGCCATGGTTAGTTAATTTTCAGTTTAGTGTTATTCCAGGTTATCAGAACAAAATGCTGAATGAGGTTATTGTTAATTAAATCCTTGTGGGGAAATGATGTAATATATCTCTTTTCACAAGATGCATATTTTATCATTTTGCACTTCCACACTGCTTCTTTGCATGTGTAGGTTGTCTCCCATAGTAGACCTTTCAATGGCCTAGATTACATACAGAACAGCCTCTAACAAACAGTACCATTGGTCAATACCTTCCCTTAATAACATCAGACTATTGCCTCATTATTGCAAAAATAAGGCAATAGTCTGCCATTCAATGGATGAGGAAGAAACATCAAATGGTGTATTCTGCTGATCCTATAAAGGAGATGTCCCATTTGCAAAGCTGTATTAAAGAAATAGAGGATATCTGCGCTGCTTTAGTGAATATCGGGAATTTTCTCATTCACATGGACCTGAAAGTATTATTTTTCACTTGTGCGAGTGTGAAAAATAATGCTTTCAGGTCCACATGAATGAGTTAATTCCCGATATTTACTAAAATAACGTAGATTTTCTTTTTATTCTATGCTCCGTGACCTTTTACTGTGCTGCCCAATTCAACTGCAAACAGTTTCAAGATAATAACAAAGATCTGCTGGTTGTGCCTTCATGGCGACGTTCAAGGTGACGTCATGCGCCAAAGTGCGATGTTATTTAGGAAGCTACTGAGGGCTATTTCTTGATATCCATCGACTCGATGGATATTGAGAAATTTCTTCTCAATCTACTCACAATTGTTTACAGTTGGCTGTGACGTAAGTGCAAGCCCTCTTTCAGACCTAACTCAGGCTAATAACTTTTCCAAACGAGTTGGAAAAGTGGAAGAGTGCAAAAGCACAAAAAAAAAGATAGAAAAGGAGTCGGGAGACCGGTGCTCGACATTACAGATACTCTCTCTGCACACCTCTTGCATTTACCAAGCGCATGAGCAACAACCGTGACATCAATTCCTTTTTTTCCGCCATCGTGCATGGTCAGAATTTTTGTGACTCGGCTTGTTTCTTTGAGAACAACTTGAATAACTCGCTACAATTATTGTTATATGTGCATTCTAGGATTGTATCCTTTACTCAAGCTCAAAATTGTTGGGTTTTTCTTTATATTTATGCTCATTTTAGCTTGTGTTATCTTTGCTTATCTTGCCTTTTCCGCGTGCGAAAACGCGACCCGCATTGACCGGTTTTGCGCCGGTGGGAAGCTTGAATCTTTGGATTTTTTGGGGGGGATTTTTCCCACAAGAAATTGTTCTGTCACCTTTTTGGACAATGCCTAAAACTATCCCTTGCCCTTCTTGTATGCAGGTGAAACATGTAGATGATGTTCACAGTACTTGTGTCACTTTCAACAATTGTTCTCAGGCCCATCCCTGTGGTGTTTGTGGGGCTTGGTCTTCCAAGTTCTGGGGTTCCGTTAACAAGGTGGTTCTAACCAGAGTTAGAACCTTTCGTTCTCGGGGCAAAGGTAGCCTGCCTCCTCGGATATTTCTGAGAGTGCATGTGGTGGTGACTTAGTCACTCAGGATGTTGGGCAGCCTATTTTGGTAGCAAGTTCCTCCGCAACTGTTGGCGGTGCTGGTGCTGGGATGCCTGAAGTGGGAACTGCGGTCTCCCTTCCTTTGGCTCTGGTGGTCACCCTTGAGGCGACTGTTTTCGTTGAGAGTTTTTCCGAGGTCAGCACGGTCACTCTCTCCGATTTGCCACCTGCATCATCTGCAGTTCCTAAGGAAATTGTTCATGCTGCTCCTATCTTGCATGATAGTGCTTCTGCCATCTCTTCCCGGGATGGTATACAGTCTTGGGGGCCCGGGGCTGTATCTGGAGGTGTGTCAGAGGGCTCCCAGTCTTCTCTGGCTTTTCCACGAAGCTGTATGGGTTTGCTGGTTGCCCCATTTCTTCTGGCTAGGTTTGCTCCTGGCCAGTTGGGACGCTAGGTCGCTTCGGCAGCGATTCCTCGTTCCTTGGGTGAAGCGTTTGTTGTTCCGCCTTCCCCTGCTGGTGAGCCGACTAGCAGGATGGGGCTGGGGCATTGACAACCAGGGCCTTCTGTTTGGCAGAGGCCAGTGATGGCTCCTGTTAGCTGCCACTCTTGGGACCTTCCTCCGGTGACTTCTCACTGTGTCCCAAGTCTGGCTGTCGATCGATGCTTGCTGTCGGTCTCAGAGGATGGGCAGTTGGGGCCTTCTATCGCGCAGAGGCCATTGACAGGTTCCTGTCATTCTTGGGACAATCCTCTGGTGTCTTCTCATCATGTCCCAGGTCCAGCTACTGATCGATGGTTGCCGTCGGTCTCTCTAGAGGATTTGCAGGCAGGGCCTTCTGTTTTGCAGAGGTCAGTGAATGCCCCTGGGCGTCACTCTTGGGACTGTCCTCCAGTGTCTTCTCACCATCTCCCTACTCTGTCTGCTGATCGACGTTCGTCGTCGGTCCCTTCTGAGGATTTGGCCTCTTCTTCTAGAAGGGTCCGTTGGGAAGACACTCCATCGGGCACGGATTCTCAGGGTGAGCTGAGGTAAGCCATTCTGGCGCTCACCTGGTTGCTTTCTAGCAACCCTCAAGTTGGCTTCCCTGTGCCTCCTAGGTGCAGCCTCCTTTGGTCAGTCGATCTGAGATTCCTCGCCTGGTCCTTTGGATGCTGTTCAGCATTCACAGGAGGTTTCCGCTGGTCAGCCCAAGTTGGGCTACGTCTCTTCTGCCACAGAGGATGATGATTTGCTTGAGGGCAATGGCCCCTCCCCCCCCCCCCCCCCCACCTTGTCAGTCTTGGGGCAGGCTTTAGATTTTGTCAGACATTCAGCCTTCAGACCAGCCATCAGTGACCATCCAGCCACGGTCCTCTGTGGTGCGCCGTAACCCTGTTGAGCCTTCTAACTCTGGGGTTTTGCGCCCTTTGCAATCGGCTCAGGTTGTTGAGTCCTTCCAGGGCCTGGATGTCATAATGCATTCCAAGGCCCTGGAGGGTTCTTTCTTTTCACGATCTGATGCTTTTCTACCTCCATCGCGGTTTCATGTCTGCAAATTCGTCTGTCCACCAGTCTTCCAGGGTTTGACTACTGTGGACGAGGATTCTGCTTCCCTCGGGTTAACTAAGCCAAAGTCGGCAGTTCTCCCGATGTCAGTAGCTGAATCTATGGTGGGCCTGTCCTGAGAGATGCTGGGCATGTTGTCTCTTGCCGGACCACATCGTCGCTGCCCTGACAGCCTATTTTCCGCCAGAGGAGTTTGATGATGCTCAGGCGCCTTTGCGTATTTTGTAGCAGGCTCTTATGAACCTGACACATACTCAACGCCTTCAACATGGCTAATTTGGAGCTTGCATGTCGGGATGCAGTGTTGGATACTTCTCCATCCCTTCCTTCTGAACAGCGTGCTGTTCTGAGGTCTGCCTCTTTGGTTGGACCTCAGCTGTTCCATGGTCCGTGGGATCTGTCTGTGGTGAGGTTCTTCATCATTCGAAGGACCAGCTTTTGTTACAGCAGCTGGACCAACCTGCCCACCAAGCACCCAGCTGCGTCGGCGGCTCCATCCGCTCCTTCTGCTCAGAAGAAATGCCAATGCGGCCAAGCTCGCTGGCAGCCTCAAGGAGGAAAGTCTCTGGACTCTGTTGCTTCCCGAGGGGGTGGTTTCTCCTCTCGGGGGCCTCGTTGAGGCCACAAATGAAGGTCCTCACCTCGATTCGCTTCCAGTCGGGGGAAGGCTGTCACTGTTTTTCGACCATTGGACAGAGATAACGTCGGACCCTTGGGTCCTCGATGTCATCCAATCAGGTCTGCGACTGTCCTTCCGTCGGCATCCCTGTTTATCTTGGGTGCCCCTCCCGACTCAGGTCCCTTCCGATCCTCAGCATGGAGAACTTCTGGTGCAGGAGATTGACAATCTCCTCTCCAAAGGGGTGATCGAGGTGGTCAGGAACACCCTTTCTCCGGGGTTCTACTCTAGACTTTTCTTGGTGCCGAAGAAAAACTGCCAGTTTGGTCCTGTCATCGATCTGAGTATCCTGAACGAGTCCATCATAGCACCTCATTTCAGTATGGAGGCTTTTAGGTCAGTTCGACGGTCGATTCATCAGGGGAATTTTGCAGCCAGTTAATCGACCTGAAGGATGCCTATTTCCATGTACCCATCCACCTGGGGTCACGGAACAACCTTCGGTTCTCATTTTGGGATCGTGTCTTTCAGTTCAAAGCTCTCCTGTTCGGTTTGAACCTGGCTCCTTGGTCCTTCACCTGACTGATGTCACATGTGCTCGCTTTTCACCGTACTCAGTCGGCTGTGACTTTGTCGTTCTACCTGGATGACATCCTCCAATGGCACCACAATGCTGCAGTCCTGGAGTCCGATGTCCGACAGTTGCTTGGCCTGCTGGCATCGCTGGGTTTTTTAGAGTCAGTTGCGAGAAGTTGGATCTCCTTCCTTCTCAACAATTTCATCATTTAGGAATGGATTTCGACACTCTTCACAATGTGGCTCGGGCAGTGATCCTTTCTGCCTTGACTCGGAACCTGCTCCAATCCTCCTCGGTCTCGGCCAGGACTTTCCTTCGGATGATGGGCCTTTGCAGTTTTATGACAGATCTCATTCCGCTGGGTCACTTGTTTGTCCGTCCTCTCCAACACTTCCTGTTGGATCATTGGCATCCAAATGTGGATCCTCTGGACCTGAAACTTCCTATTCCTCGGCCCTTGCTTTGTCACCTCCACCCTTGGGCTGATGTTCCATGGTTGACTCAGGGTGTCCCCTTGGAGCTTCCTTCGGCCAATCGCATCCTTACTGTGGATTCCAGCAATCGTGGCTGGGGTGCGACGTTGGATCCTCTCGGTCTGTCTACTCATGGCGAGTGGGACAGCGAGTAGATGGCCCTTCATATCAATCAGAAGGAGCTCCTTGCTCTTCTGTTGAGTTTTCAGCAATGGATCTCTCACCTGTCGAACCACACAGTCCTGCTTCTTTCGGACAATTTGACAGTGGTGGCCTACATCCGGAATCAAGGTGGCACGCATTCGATTCCCATGTATTGGCTATCTTGGGATCTTCTGCTGTTAGCGCGGGATGTAAATGCTCGGGTGGCCATTTGGCACATTCCTGGACATCTCAACGTCCTAGCAGACTCCCTGTCCCGATGGGACAGTATCCTACCCACCGAATGGATGCTGCATCGGTTGGTGTTTCAGACGATTTGCGAGCGGTGGGGTCGTCCTCTTGTCGACCTTTTTGCCACTCACTGGAATCATCAGGTAGAGACCTTTGTCTCCCCTTGTCCGGATCCACTAGCCTTTGCGTTAGATGCTCTGTCTCTGGATTGGACAGCTTGGATCAGCTATGCCTTCCCTCCTGCACCGATTCTTCCTCAGGTGTTGGCGAAGATTCGTGCTTGCAGTTGCAGGGTCATTCTGATCGCACACCTGTCTCCACAGAGAGTGTGGATCAATCAGCTGCGGTCTCTGTTGGCAGATCAGCCAATTCGTCTACCTCTACGCCGCGATCTTCTTTCCCAGGGTAGGCCCAGGAAGTATCACAACAACCTGGCGAGCATGTCCCTTCACGACTGTCTTTTATCAGGTCCTGTCTCCGACATAGAGGTTTTTCGAGACGAACAGTGGAGTGCATTTCTGCATCATGGCGACATTCCACTGGCATGACTTATGTTGCTAAGTGGAAAGTTTTCTGCCGCTGGTGTACAGCTCAACATGCGGATTACCGAAATCTGTCAATCGCTCAAATTGTGGATTTTCTGGTATACCTTTTTGACTCCAAGGTCCTCCAGCCTGTTACTATTAAGGGCTATTGGTCTGTGCTGTCAGATACTTTCTCTTTTGTGGGAAAGTGGTGCATCGATCGTAATCTCTTTCTCTCCAAACTGATTCGGCACTTTTCTCTGAAGAGGCATCTTACACCCAAATGGAACTTGGCATAGGTGTTACATTGTTTGAAGGGGGTGCTGTTCGAGCCTTTATCTGAGACTGATATGCATTTTCTCACATGTAAGACTGCTTTACTTCTAGCATTTACTTCTTCCAGATGTGTCAGTGAGCTTCATGTGCATTCTGTTGATTCAGCTTTCTTCAGAAATGAGGCTAACAGTGTAACATTCACTACTGATTGCTCTTTTCTGGCCAAGAATCAACTTCCTGATTCGGTACCTCCTCCCATCTGCATTCGGGCTCTCCCTGCTGTCATTGGCAGGAGGCCTCTTCTTTATTCTGTTTGTGCGATCAAGACTTATATTAATCGCATGCAGTTCATTCGGAGGGGTCAGAAGAGATTCTTTCTGTCTCTCATTCCTGGGAGGCAGTCTATCTCTTCCCATTCTATTTCCAGAGGGATATGTCTCGCAATCAAGCTGGCTTATTCCAGTTTGCCTGCTTTGGATCTTGTTTCGAACCAATTTAATGTTCATGAGGTTCGTGCCATTTCTACCTCCTGGGCGTTCTTCAATTCTGTTTCACTCAGGGATGTTATGAATACGGTTTTCTGGAGAAATGCTTCTACTTTCTCCTCCTTTTATCTCCTCCATCTACAGCAGCAATCTGAGGACCTTTTTTCTTTAGGCCCTCTCGTTGCTGCTCAGGCTGTTGTGCACCCTTGTTCAAAATGTATTTTCAGGTTTGTGCATCGCTCAGCCTTGTTCCGTTCAGGTGCTTCATTCTTTCAACACTGTGGTGTTGGTGTTTCAGTTTCCTTTTCAGCACCTTTCTGCTTTCTTCTTTTACAGGTTTCACTGTCATTCTCTGCCCTCCTTGCATTTCTTTCTGCTGTGCTTGTTGGTATTGGTTATGTGATTCACCTCCTCCTATTGCTTATTCAGCCAATTGTAAACAATTGTGAGTAGGTTGAGAAGAAATTAAAATTTTTTAGTAAAATTTTGTTTCTTAACATACCTACCACAATTGTTTATCTGAGGCACACCCTCCTAGGGGATATCTTTTGATATCGTTGCCTCTCCGCTAAATCACAAACGTCTCGTTGGCAGAAATTCGGAATTGACATCACGGTTGTTGTGCATGTGCTCGATAAATGCAAGAGGTGTGCAGAGAGAGTACCTGTAATGTCGAGCGCCGGTCTCACTCGACCCCTTTTCAATCTTTTTTTTTGTGCTTTTGCACTCTTTCACTTTTCCAACTCGTTTGGAAAAGTTATTAGCTTGAGTTAGTTCTGAAGTAGGGCTTACACTTACGTTACAGCCAATTGTAAACTATTGTGGTAGGTATGTTAAGAAACAAAATTTACTAAAAAATTTTAATATCTTTTAGATAATTTGCCATAATTCACAGGCTAGCATATAATGAAATGCATTATTATTTTGTGCAAAAAAGAGGTGAATAATGGTAAACGAAAAATTAATTAATCATGGCATAATTGTAGATAAAATTAAATGGGCTGTGGTAGTGGTAGTTTCATTTTAAGAGTTGATGGTTGTAGCAGGTGTACCAATCAGAATCTCTTGATATTTTATATACAGCATCCTTGGATGGGATCAGAATCAAGTTTGAACAAATCAAGTCTCTGTTTCATATTTGGGCTCCTTATGAGAACTTGAAACTTAACTTAGTGCCATCTCCGTAAAATTCTTTAAGAAGCATCTTCACATCCACCCATCAAAATATTTTGATATTTGGTATAGACCTGGAAATTACCCCAGGCCTGCACAAATTAAGGCAACCTATTTATGGGTTACACTCATTTTTTTAAGGTAACCTTTTGAATTAAGGTAATACTACATAGGCACTGTAAAGTGTTACCTTTCCATCCATGTCGACCTCATAGCTGAAATCACTTGCATTTGCCCATTTTTTTAAAAGCTTTTTCACTGAGACTCAGTCACTAGATTTACTTTGGGTTTGGTAAACATGGTTTATCAACAATTTTAAAAAGAAAGAGGTTGATTTAAGATCGCATTGGTGTGCTCATGCTAATTTCAATCAGCTGTTTTGCTGTTCAGTTAGTTTATAGACCTGAAGCGCTATCATGAGATGATTTCCTCAAGACTGGTACTGTACCATTCAATAACTTGAAAATTTGGGAACTGCGAATGAGTGCAGCATGAAAAGTTTATTCTTTTCAGCTGGAAGGAATTACTCTTTTAAATAAATATATTTACACTATGGCTTCAGAAATCAGAAATCATCACGTGCACCATTTTATTTTGATAACGTTATCAAGTAGTTTGGCCCACTAATTGGGAAAAATCATCGTTGTCATGCGTGACCATATGGAGAACTAGAAGGTCAAGGTAATTTGCAAAAAAAAATTAAACATTCAGTGATGAATGCTCAGTCTCTACAGTTATTTATTATTCAAGTAGTAAGCTCTATCAATAGTAAATACGTCACACATATGATTTCAAACATTTGGTGGGAATTTCAACACACGTTGTACAACCGTATATTTTTACACAGTATACCAATGGCCCAGACATAGCTGGTGCTAACTCTAAAATATCTAGGGCCAAACACAAATTTTGCCCCCCCAAATCCCCAAAATTTGCATGCAAAACCGAAAATTAGAAGTCCTATCTGGTCCTCCATACATTAGCTCTCTGCGCAGACGCCAGGAAGTGGCCGGAATTGACGCCAACACCATTCTTTGTTTGGCCCTTGTCAGATAACAACAAACTGACTTTTGTGCTTTTTAAATCTCTGTTTATAATGATGCCAGACACAAATCAATGATTAATTTGGTGGATCCAAGGACACAACTGGATGAAGGAAGAAAGAAACGGTGGTTTGAAACATTCAGGGCTGTAATTTTATAATATTTATAAAAATTAGTTCATGTTCTCCAATTTTGGGACATGGGCCTGAGGTCATCATTGTTGATAATGATTTTTCCACTGTCGGTTAAATATTCCTTCCCTACCCTCCCTTGATCCCCCGAGTTAAACTCCCAAGCTTTTTGGCTTGTTTTATTGAATTTTTTTTATAAAATTTCTTGGTAGTTTAACATGATACACAGATGGTTTATTCTGTATATCCCCAGGGTTACAACCTCACCCTTTGGGTGTTTAGGCATTTTTGGTCATGCATCATACATCCAATGTATCGTTTTTTATTCTGTCGAAGATCTTGCCTTATATCGGATAGTTCAAAAATCTGTTACTGACTTTGGGCTGTGTTGTCTGGGGTCCCATTTCTGGTTTTCATTCTGATGTTTACACTAGCAATGCTCTTTATATATCTGTAGTTTCCTATTTATTATATGGTAGGTAGGTTGTAAGATACATTTATCAGTCCCGTAGTGTAGCATTAATTTTTTGGATAGAAAAATTAATTTTTGTCCACACTTGGGCTCTTTTGGGATACATTTGGGCACTTCATTCCCTTTGGGAACTTGGGCTCTTTTTTGTGTAAACTGTTTTTCGATTTACATTTTGAATGTTTTTTGTTATGTATCTTTCTATATTATTTAATGTGGAGTTGGTGGGAGTACGATCAACTTAGTTTGCTTCATTATGTAACCATATTGCTCAATAAGCAAGGCGAGGAAGTCCTTCCTCTGATTTACATGTTGGTTGCCTTGCTTGTAGTTGATGTACTTTCACTAATTCTTGCTCAACATGTGTCACATGGGTTGACAAACGTTGCTGATGGGTGTCATGGTTTGTTGTTAGCGATGGGCCACTGCCAGTCCTCTCGCTGCCGCCGGTCCTCTTGCCAAAAGATCACTCTAGTTTTTTAGTTTCTATTTACAGAGGAACAAGAACATGGTGATGTTTACGTGATGCCGTCAGAGCATGTGCTTCCATCATTGCATTTAGATAGTCAATCAGAGCTAGCGGCAAAAGCGCTCATGAGTATTAGATAGGGCAATAAACCACAGCATGGTTTCAGATCCCTGTTGCCAGCTAGCTCGACCGGTGAAGCGATACACCGTCCGAGGGTACCGTGATGCCGGGTGTGTCTGTTGCGGTCGAGGAGAGTAGAAAGGGTAGAGCGAGCGCTATAAAATAATATCAGGCTCACCCTGCGACGATGGAGAGGAAGAAGCCGGCAAGTTCAGCAGGAAGCTCGACGAGGTCTGAAGGAACGCGAGCGAGAGAGCCCCCCCCTTTCTCTTTTATAACAACATCTGGGGCCAGATGTTGTGGTTCGGAACTTGCATCAGTCGGAGCATACGTCTACGCCTCCCGTCCGGGACGTTCCGTTCAGTTTACAGCCGGGGTCGGCAATAGTTACAGCTTCTTCTTCAGCGTCTACCAAGCACACATGACAGCATCTTGGCTACGTGACATCTGATATCCAGCTTGCATTGCCGAGAAGGTCACTCTTCGTCAGAGAAGTCACACCATACAGTACCCAAGGAGATGAGGCCTCATTCATCGAGACGTCCGCAGAAAAGAGACATCTTGGACACACTGTCCCAGGAGCAGCAGGCAGCCAAGCAATAGAAGACCGCTGCTCCTTAGGCCTCCATAACAGACTTGCTGTCACAGATTGCGCAGCTCATTGCAGCATCCCTGCAAGTGCAGAAGCAGCTGATGGCAGTCTCAGAACTTGAGCTGTCGGATGGTGCTGGGTCGGTCCAGTCATCTGTGTGTTCAGATGCCGATGACCGTGAGTATAATCTGATTCAGTCGGATGGTGAAAGGGATTTGGAGGAGAATTACCCTTCCCTTTCGGAACAACACAGGGTGGCGATAGATCTTATGCATCAATACTTCCCTGAGTTCGTTCCTGAGAATCAGAATGCTGCGACAGCTCAAAAGTAGCACTATTCAGTTGCTAAAGACGAGGCCTCATATATCGGGATGTCTGCAGAAAAGAGCTGTCTCGGACACACTGTCCCTGGATCAGCCGGCGGCCAGAATAGAAGACTGCTGCTCCTCAGGCCTCTGTTACGGTTTGGCTGACACAGATTGCGCAGCTCATCACAGCATCCCAGCAAGTGCAGAAGCAGCCGACGGCAGTCTCAGAACCTGAGCTGTTGGATGGTGTTGGGTCAGTCCAGTCATCTGCACGTTCAGATGCTGCTGACCGTGATTTTCAACGGATTCAGACGAATGATGAAAGGGATATGGAGGGGGATTACCCTTCCCTTTCGGAACATCACATGGTTGAGATGGATTTATTCATCAACACTACCCTGAATTTGTTCCAGCGAATCAGAATGCTGCGACTGCTTGCAAGAAACCGCTAGCATTGTTGGACGCTGACTTCATCCGGAAAAAGAGGAGGAAATGTCTTTTCCGGTCAAGTATAGACAGGTGTCGCAGGCCCATGGCCTTTTAGACGATGCCATATTCAACTTTCCAGTGGAAAGAAGTAAGGCGGTTTCTTGTCATCATCTTCCGTAATTTTACTGGTTTTTGGAAAACGGGGAAGATGTATTGTGAGTTCCCCTGCTTTTGAATGAGCAGGCTAAGGTCCTAGATATGGCCTTACCTTCCTCATTCACTATTCGCTCAGTCACAATTGAGACGACATTTCTTCATTCAGAGCGAATTTAGACTCACTGTCTTATGCAGATCACCTTTAAGAACTGTGACGCAATGTCTCTACGGAAAGGAATTGAGGACGTTCGTACCTTAATTAGAATCCTTTCCAGGGCTATTATATTTATCAGGTTTAACTCTGTCTTAACAGTTGCTAATTTGGAGTTAATCAGACGTGACGGAGCCCTTGCGTCGTCATACTTAATTGATGACAAGGTGAAAAACTCTCTTTGAGTCGCTCCGGTTTCCGGGCACTAAGTTTTTGACGATAAACTTTCATTGGTTTATCACCAAGCTACAAAGAAAGCATCAATACTCTGCTCCTTAAGTCGGCATCTAATCGACCCACACTAGCAGAAGGAGTAAGGGAGGACATCCTAGACAGAAGGTCATCTATAAAGGACTCCTCGCGAGGGTATAGTTAACTCTCCTATAATTTCTCTAGGGATCGTCATACAGCGTCTCGGATACAGGGCTTAGGTCCGATCGAGACTACCGGCAGATGCCCCTAAACTGCTGGGTCGAGGCTCTTCGCGAATGAGACGCAATTTCTCCTTCCGTAGGCCTCACAGGTACTACAGGTGTGGGTTAGGACCTCTATTGCTTAGCAGTTGACGGATGGTTATCAGGATTCGCATCAAACTGGATAACTATTACGGAAGACCAGTAGGCGAGAAGTGTGGCCTCGGACGGCCAACGGCTAACTCTCCAATCGGAGGTAAAGGTTCTCTTGATAATGAAAGTAATTGAGGTCATCGAGAATCAAGATTCTCTAGGATTCTGTAGTCACATGTTACTCGTACCGAAGCCATAGAGCTCGTTCCGACAGATAATAGACTGGAGCTTGATTACAAGTTTATCAAAGCTCTAAAAGTTTATTTATGGTTATCATTTAGTTGGTTAAAGTGAGCGTTCGAGTGACTGACTATGCTATAAGCATAGATCTAAGGATAGCTTCGGTCTGAAGATAGTGCCCTGGGCTGTCACTCGAATATTAAACTCGGTAATGTCTCACAACAATCTGGTTCGTCTGCCTTTATCCAGAACGAAATTAGTTTTAGGTGACATGGGGTTGTGCTGAGCGACTACGCATCTTGTTTAGATGGGTCGCTTACGCACACGTCCCCTCCAGTTATTCTTATTCAGAACTGGAGTGTGATAACGCATTCGCTCAGGACCAGTATTGTTTTAATGGATCTAGTAAACAAAAGTTCCATATTGGGGCAGATATTCAGTGTTTAACTAAAAGAGTTCTGCTGCAACTGCCAGATCAGGCTTTCACGATTATGACGGGTATGAGTCAATAGTTTGGGGCATGTCCCTGAGTCCGACAGACTCGAAGTGCAGGGGTCTTGAGACCCTCGGTTCCTGGAGAATCAAGGATGATGTCAATATTGTTAGCGCTATGTCAATGCGGACACGCTTGTTCAGATATTGTTGGACAACTCGATAGTGGTAGCATACATTAGGAACCAGGGTGGCACCCATTCATTTTTGTTATGATAACTAACGGAGAAGAATTTTCATGTTCATCTCTCTATCTGTCATTTACCGGGTCGTCTGAACGTACTAGCAGGCTCGCTCCTCGGAAAGGTTGCCTGTTTCATTTGTATTTGGACAGATTTGCTACCAGTGGGATCACCCCATGATAGTTCAGTTTGCGACGCACCGGAACAATTAGTTACCATCATTTGTGTCGCCATGCCCAGATTATTGAGCACATGCAGTAGGCACTCTGCAAAATTCATGGGGATGAATGATAAGATATGCGTATCCTCCAATTCATTTGATTCAATAGATTACATTTAAGATTAAACAGTCTTGTTGTGAATCCTACTAGTAGCACCTCTGTTGTCACAGAAATCTTGGATCAGTATTCTCTAGTGTCTGTTATGGGACGCTCCCCAGAAGCTTCCTGCATGAGAGGGTCTTCTTTCAGGGGAAGTTTTATTTTTTACATCTTTCTCTGCCCATAGTGGCATAATGGGGTCGGTTAGATGTGAGGGAACCATCGCGGTGCCTATATTTTTTGTTAACTAACATAAGAACGATTAAATAATGCGGGTGAGGAGATTTTGATATGACTTCGAATTCCCCCCCCCCCCACACACACACACACACACACACACACACACTACCTATGTCTTTAGAGGCAATTACCGGGCAAGACATAGTTTTCTTCCTGCAAGCCTCATATAATTTAATACATTCATACTATGCATTTGGGTCGTATTCTATGGCGACCTCATGGGCACATCCGCTTTTTAGTGGATTAGTGTCCTGTTATTTTTGTTGATTTGTTATATACGAGCGCTTATTTATAAATCATCACAATTAAATTGCTACTCTTGAGTTCCTCGCAGGCTGCATAACCAGTTAACTGGTATTCAGATGATTACATGCTAAATATAAATGCTCTCGCGCATTATTATTATTAGGCCAACGCTTTTTTGTATTTTGTGAACCTTGAAATCATAATCTATTTCAGGGGCGGTCCATGTCGGAGCCTGTTAATCATACCTACTTACATTTCTAGATCCAAGTTTCTATTATGTTTTGTACTCATCTAACACGTATTTTACGATCGTAGATATCGAATAGTACACGTTGGAGAGTGTTGTTACTGGAATTTATTGTACAGCGGCCGCCTGTGGATTACCTAGGAAGTGTGTTTTCTCTTCAGAGATCGTTCAGTGTGGCTCGATTGGATATGTGTATTATATTTTTATATATCACCAGTTTTCGACGTATCTGTATACGTCGTCTGCGGTGTATGTTATTCAGTGGGCAATATTAATTACCAGGATCATTGCTATAGCCATAACTTCTGAAGTAACGTTAAGCACCATTTATAATCATGAATTAATACCTGAGTGCCTGTTCGACGATTATTTATATTGTTTTTTGGTACCGCTCTTATTGTTTCCAGAGCTCTCCCCTTTTTCTTTTGAAGAAGTATGTATCTTTGAAGGAAGCTGTTTTATCCGTATTTATATCCTGCATACAGCTGAAATGTTATTGTAAGGCGTATGTTTGTGGGAGATTTTCTCTCATTCTCAGATACACCATCCTAATTTTTGGGGCTTAGTCCGGACAAGCCTCAAAAATTAGGAACTTGTCTTCATGCTTAAAATAAGGAATTACTTAATTGGGCTCCTTATTTAGAATATGTCTCCTCTATTACTGTATAGAGAGACATACATGTAATTCCTAATTATTCTAAGTTCCTTCATCATGGATTGCAGGATTGGAATTATTTCAGAAGTCCTAGGCCCTCCACCTTTTTATGATTCAGCTATGTCTGGGCCATTGGTATACTGTGTAAAAATATTATAAATTTATAGTAATTTCTATATTTTTATACTTACCAATGGCCCAGATGGGAAATGCCCTCCCATGAGTGGGCACTCATACCTCCCCACAGAATTATTATGTATTACTCTCTTTTACAAAGAATGATGTTGGCGCCAATTCTAGTCACTTCCTGGCGTCTGAGCATGCGCAGAGAGCTAATGTATGGAGGACCCGATAGGACTTCTAATTTTCGGTTTTGCATGCAAATTTTGGGGATTGGGAGGGCAAAATTTGTGTTTGGCCCCTAGATATTTTAGAGTTAGCACCAGCTATGTCTGGGCCATTGGTAAGTATATAAATATAGAAATTACTATCCTGGTTGTTGACCTGCATGTACAGCTTACAGGACTTGTTACAAGTGTACATTTTATATGAGCCTGTGTTATGCACTGTATTTGCTTTTCAAAACTTCATTTTGATTCAACAGGTACAAGTAACAGGGCTACTCATTTTGTGTGTCATCACAAATATAAGCATTACATTCAAGAGGTTACACCTGTCACCTGGGTATACCATATGTTCTCTGCAAGTTCTGTTTTCTAATTACAGTTGTACATTGTGGCATTGGTGAAATCTCAAGAATGATGACTGTGTATGTGAGCCTGCCTACAAAGGCCAAAGTTGTGTATATTTAATAAAAGAAATTTAACTCAACTTCTGTCTTGTCTTCTGTTCATAAATTGTAAAATACACAAATGAAATACAAGCTATGGCAGAATAGTAAATTAAATTTCTAATCCCACATGTTTAGTCAGTCACCTGAAAATTTTTTGGGACTAACTTTGACTCAAAGGTTGGCACGCTTTGCATCCACATATGAATAGAGGGCAACATCATTTACATCTCAACAGAATTTCAGCCAAAATAAATAGCAAAAACTAATGAGCGGTCTCGTCAAAGCGAGATCATACATTAGTGGTTACTGCAAAAATTCTGAATGGCTGATGTAGTAAAAACAGAGAAGGCTGAAAAGCATCAAAACACTTTTCTTATAGGTTACCACTGTGTTATATAGCCTAATCTGCTAACAGGTTATGATGTAAGCCTCTCATTTCAAGGCCTGTATATGCCATCTTGGGTGTATGCCTCAAGTTTGCTCAAATCAAGTCCCTCCCTATAACGGGACACAGATTTTAAATTAATGCAATATGAAGACTATTCTTGGAAGTTTTCTCCTTCTGGTCCATCAGGAAGATTCTTTTGTTAATTTGTAAGAAAACATCTTTAAAACAAATATTCTGTATTCATTAATGATCCATCTGTTCATGAACGTGTAAGAATACACAGCCAGAAAGTCTTCATTTGACAAAAAACATCTCACTCATGTCCTTCTTGACTGCAATTTTACTTCATTTCTTCATGCACCTGATAGCTTCCAGGAGCACTAACCATTTAACAAATTTCAACCCAAAATTCTATCTAACCTAGTAGGTCATTTTAAAGGGAAGCACTTTCATAATTATTTCAACATAATTTTAAGCCTAACATAGGATGTATGCCTGAAGGAGGAGTGAGGCTTGGGACAGCCATCCTTTTTCAGAGTTTTTTTTTAGCTCACCTGTGTGAACTTAACTAAGCTGTCTCTGCATCGTCCCTTGTCATCCATCATGTATTTTTCATTTTCTGCTTCTCAAAACTTATGGACTGAATTGAACCAAATTTGGTATGCCTGTTCCTTATATGTCAATTCAAGTTTGTTCAGATAAGATTACTATGCCCACAGGGCACACAATAAAGGACATAATGCTGTTGGCACCCAGAAATATTCTTAAAAAAATTAAAAATCTTCTTTAGAACCCACAATCAGAATCTTTGGCATGTGGCATACAACATTAGTGTGTTCAGATTCTAGTTTGTTGAAATCAAGTCCCTGGATTCTTATCTGGGCATGCTATGGTATTCAGAATCCTATCCTGGGGGGGGGGGGGGGGGGGGGGGGGGGGCAGGGGTGGGTGCAGTATCAGGTTTGTTCAAATCAAGTCCCCCATTTATATTTGGGTTCTCTTTGGGATACCATCCATTCAGAGTAGAGTGTAGCCAAAGTTCTGGGAGCAGCCACTTCAAACTTTCAGCGTTTTTTCTAGGAATGCTGCCAAACTCTGCCTCCATTTGCAACTCCAGAAACTGCATGTGTGCCCCATTGGAACACCACATGCATGCACACTCCTTTTCCTATTTGACATGACAAAATGCACGATTTATGTTGCTTTTCATGGGAAAAGATGCAGCAAATATTCGAAAATTTCATTGAAATCCCTCTAGAATAGCCTGAGTTACAGTGTTTCGGTGAGGAGGTAATTTTCGAAGATTTTTCTCTTTTTCAAGCTGGTATGAAATGGTATGGGGATTTGACTTCCCTTCTCTCTAGGCATACCCTACTTAAGGCCTATAATCCAGAAATAACAGTGGAGAGTTGGGACTAAATCAAACTTGTATCGTCAAGACCATTGCCAATGGGTCCTGACACTGCCTTTAAAAATTCGATAAACTGCCAAAGTTAAAGTGGACAAAAATTATGCTTTGTTTAATGGTGAAAAGACAATTATTTAGCCAATTTGACATTAAAATTGAAGAAATAATAGTGTCAGGCATACACCCGCTGTGTCTGAACCACTGAAAGCATCAACTTGAAACTTTCAGAATATGTTTTACGATCCTACCCACCCTTCTCATTGTACAGAGACCACGTGGGAGCCCGTGGATCACATGGAAACTGAGGAAATGATTCATTTGCTTTATTCCCAATGCAACGACTTTTCCACTCACTACTAACCAGTCACCAGCCTATTTTGGCATTATTTTTTATCTATTGATCAAATGCTGAATACTCCCACCATTATACAGGGATGAGCAGTTTGAGTTGAACAGTTTATCCTACACTGTCTTAAACTCACAACTATGTAACTTCTATACATTTGTGCCATCGGATTTTGATGTTTTCCGGCCACTAGTAGGAATTTAGTCACAGGGTTAAATGTGGACCGACAATGTAAATTCATATGCGACTAGACATCACTTCAGCCATTCCTATAGAAGTATGAAAAATATTAAGGTGGCATGTGTTGTAGTTTTTGGGCCACTGGTGCTCACAAAATGGGAGGGTATACCCCAATGTTGTTTATGTCCAGCATTCATACGCAAATGATAAGTTCTTGAATTTGTAACCTTTGCTTGAAAAGTGCTCTAATTCATTTATATTCTTGATTTTCCACCCCCTTTCTTGAAAAGTACTTGAATTCAGTTTACCTATGACCTTTGACAACATAACTTTAATGCTAATCGACTCAGCATATATGCGATGACATAAAATCAGTCAGAGACACACTCAAGAAACTGCATCTCTTTTAGCTCTGCACAAAGGTCATGAACTGGAATTCCCAGAATTTCAGTTACATCATAATTTTGTCACAAGAACCTCAAGTTAACCAGTTAGAATCATCTTCATTGCAAATTGACATACATCACAAAAAATTCTGGTAAAAGTCTTCTTTTACACACCTTTTTCATGTGATTTCATTGCGTAATGGCATACTTGAAGCTGGAGAATTCAAGTGATAAACACTTATAAAAAATCAAAACATTTGTTTTGGGGACTCCGGATAGTTATTGGAAGTGATCATATAAAAATATAATGAGATGTGGGAATGCATAACAATTTGGATTTATCATTTTATAAGGTATGCAAAAGAATTTTGCATTTGATGAAATAATTTTTTTAAAGGATCTTTTTTTGACATTTCCCAGTTTTGTGTCTTATTAACCCTTTACCCAAACGAATCCGCCACAAATGCAAATATAGCAGCTGAAAAAATATTATACTTTTATACTGTATACCAATGGCCCAGACTAGCTGGTGCTAACCCAAAAATATCTAGGGCCAAACACAAATTTTGCCCCCAATCCTCAAAATTTGCATGCAAAACCGAAAATTAGAAGTCCTCTCTGGCCCTCCATACATTTTACCCTCCATGCATGCGCAGACGCCAGGAAGTCACCGAATCTGGCGCCAACTTCATTCTTTGTTTGGCCCTTGTCAGATAACAACAAACTGACATTTGTGCTTTTTAAATCTCAATTAATAATGATGCCTTGATTCTGGTTTTTGTTTACATTTACAATGCTCTAGGTAGTTTCCTATTTTTGTTTAGGAATGATGGTTGTAAGTAACATTAAATACTCTGATAGTGTGGTATTTTGTCCACACTTAGGCGTTTTTGGGCTGATCGTTCCCTTTGGGAACTTGGGCTCTTATATGAGAAAAATATTTTCAAAAATTTTTGTTTTATTTTTGAAAGAGTTTTTCTTTTGGATATATTTATTTCATCAATTGTATTTTAATGTTATCTTATATTATATGTAGATTTGGTGGTGGTACAATGACATATATTAGAATTTAGGTAATAATATTTATCTAATAGTAGGGCAAATAGAGGAAGCCTTTCCTCTATTTACATGGTCGTTGTCTTGAGTATAGTTGATGTACTACCACTAATTCTATTCCATGTGTCAGATTTGATAATGTGGATGACAGGTGTCATGGTTTGTGTTAGACGAGTGGACACTATCAGTCCTATCGCGGCGAGGGGACACTGCTGGTCCTCTCGTCAAAATGTCACTATAGTTTTTTAGTTTCTATTTACAGAGGAACAAGAACATGGTGTGGTTTCGTGACGCCGTCAGGGAGTGTGCTTCCGTCGTCGCATTATACTATAAGAGCTAGCTGAAACGTGCTCAATGATATTAGAAAAGGGCTTCAAAAGCGGTTTATGTCGCTTGTCTTCAGCTAGCTCAACCAGCAGATCTATCACAACATAATATGGGTATGTCCGTAGCGGTTGAGAAGAGGAATAAGGGTGTAGTGAGCACTATAAAAATATGAACATGCTCACCCTGCGACGACAGAAAGGAGCCAGCATGGGAAGGAGGAAGTAGACAAGTTCTGAGGTATGCTCAGCCAGGTCTTCCATGATCGCGAGCAAGAGAGAGGCACCTCTCTCTTATAACAACATCTGGGGTCAGAGGTTGTTGGTAGGAACTTGTGTCAGTTGGAGCTTACGTCCATGCCTTCCTGTCTGGGACGCTCCTTCCATAGACTGCCGGGGTCTGCTAGTCTTATAGCTTCCTCTATGTTCGAAAAGCACACACAACCGCACAAAGTCTGTTGCCGCCAGCTAGCTCGACCGGTGAAGTGGTTACTCAGGCCTCTGAGAACTGTGACGCCGGGTGTATACGATCCGGGCTAGGAGATGATATACGGTGGAGTGAACACCATGATATGCAACCATGCTCACCCAGCGACGACGGAAGGAGGAAACTGGCAAGTTCTGAGGTACGCTTGTCCAGGCCTCTCTCTCTTACAGCATCATCTGGGGACAGATGTTATTGGTAGGAACTTGCGTCAGTCGGAGTATACGTCCATGCCTCCTGTCCGGGACGTCCCGTCTAATAGGCAGCCAGAGTCGGCTAGTCTTATGGTTTCCTCTACATAAGGGACATAGTGATCTTTATATTGCACAAAGCTATAAACCGCGATGAGTGGTTTCACTTCCCTGATACCGGTGAAATGGTTAATATTGAATATGAGTACCGTGACTCCGGATGTGTCGCATATGCATTGTATTCAGAGCTAATGGAAAAGTGCTCAATGATATTAGACAAGGGCTAGGTTTCAAAAGAGGTCCCTTGTCTCCAGCTAGCTCAACCGGCAGATCTATCACGTAGACTAGTGGTGTGATGCCGGGTATGTCCGTAGCGGTCGACAGAGAATAAAGGTGTAGCGAACACCATTTAATCACATCATGCTCACCCTGTGTTGAGGCAAGGAAGAAGCCGGCAAGTTCTAAGGTACGCTCGGTTAGGTCCCCCCCAGACCACGAGCAAGAGGGAGACCCCTCTCTCTCTTTTAACAACATCTGGAGCCGGGTGTTGTTGGCAGGACCTTGCATCAGTCAGAGCTTACGTACATAGCCATTGTCCGGTACGCCTAGTTCAATTCTTAGCCGGGGATGGCTACAGTTTTGCTTCTTTAGTGTCTTCCAAGCACTCCCGACTGCACCTTGACTAAGTTACTCAGGATTTCTAGTCTGCACCGTCCAAAGGTCCATCTTTTGTGAAGAAAGTCGCACCATCTAGTAGCCGAGGAGATGAGGCTTCATTCATCAGGTCGTCCGCAGTAATAGCTATCTTGGACACCCTGTCCCAGGAGCAGCCGGCGGACAGGCTATTCATGACCGCTGCTCCTCAGGCCTCCGTAACGGACTTGCTGTCGGAATTGCGCAGCTAATCGCAGTATTCCTGCTAAGGCAGAAGCACTCAACGTCAGTCTCAAAACATGAGATGTTGAATGGTGCTTAATCGGTCCAGTCATCTGCCTGTTCAGATGCTGGTGACTGTGATTCTAACTGATTTAGACGAATGATGAAAGGAATACGGAAAAGGATAACTTTCCCTTCCAGAATAACTCTTGGATGATATGGATACTATTTATTATCGTTTCCTTGAACTTGTTCCAGTGAATCACAATGCTGCAAGTAATTTGAGAAACTGCTAGCATAGTTTGACGCTGACTTCATCCAGACAAAGAGCAGGGTAATAAGATCTCTTTCCGGTTAAGTCTACATGGGTGTCACAAGTCTTCGATTGTTTAGACGATACCATATTTAACTTCCTGCAGAAAGAAGTAATTCGGTTTCTTATCTTCTTCCTCTGTATTTTTAATCGTTTGTGTTTGTTCACATACTTTTAAAAACAACAGGGGAAGATGTGTTGAGAGTTTCTCTGCGTTGAATGAGCAGGCTAAGATCTTAGTTATAGCCTTACCTTTATCATTTAGCTGTTCGCTCGGACACAATTGAGAAGATAATTTCATTTTCAGAGCGAATGTAGACTCATGGGCTTATATACTTCAATTTTAAGTACTGTGACGCTACGTCTATATGGAAAGGAATTTTGTGGTCGTTTGTACTTTTTAAAAATTCTTTCCAGACCTATTATATATATGTCTGTCTTAACTAATGTTAAGTGGGAGTTATTCTGACGTGACGAAGCCTTGTGTCTTCGTCTTTAACATCTGACTAGGTGGAAAACTTGCTACAGGTCGTTTTAGTTTTCCAAACTCTAGTCTTTGATGCTAAGCTTTCATTAATGTAGGATTAAGCTACAAGAAAGCATCAATACTCGACTCTTTAAGTTGGGGTCTAATCGACCACACCAACAGAAAGAGTAGGAGAGGTTGTCCTAGACTCAGTTCGCCTATTAGGGTTCATAGCGAAGGTATAGGTATCTCTCCTATATATTTCTTTAGGATTGTCTATACAGCCACTTGGATAGGGGGTTTACATCTGTTTGAGTTACTGATCAGACACCCCTGAGCCGGTGGCTGGAGGCTCTTATAGAGCTTGGTCCGACTGATTTTAACTGGAACTGGATATTTAGGTTATTTATGATTCTTACCCACATAAATCTCCCAAGTTTGAGGGTTAACTAGCACTTTGCTCATTGAGATCAAACACGCCGGTCTCGCTTTGAAGTGTTCAGAAAAAAATCATCACAGCTGAACAGCACGGACTGAGTCAGGTACACATTGAATAAAAGCCCCACTCGATAGTTGCAGAATCATATTTGCTTTTGAGACTCACGCCATAATTATGGGGAAAAAAGCTTGTGATAATTCGCGTACTAAAAAACTAAAGTACGATTTACAATCTCATGATCAGCCATCAACTTCGAAAGTTAATGTCGATGAACCCATTCATGATCACGGAGTTGATATTGATTTTACTAATCCGTCAAATATTCTTCTCCGTCTTACTGATCATACTGACGAAGACGCCATAAGTCTTTTTGTTTCCGACTCTGAGTAACAAAATTTGAGTGGATTTGATTTTGATTTGGATACTGGAAAATATGTTGGGCTAAAATTTTCGACTAGATCAAAATCGCTGTCAAAGGCTATTTGTTCTAAAACAAATGATGACGTAATGACATTAATTGGGCAAGGTCAAGTCACGAAGGGAGGTAACAATAAAATCTCCAATATGAAAACTACAAAACGTTCGGCCACTTCCGGTTCAAAATTTTCACATGACAACAGCCACAATCTCGACTCAGTCGTCACTCAGTCGCTGGAAAATGACAGGATTTCAGGTAATAAATTAAATTCTCACGACAAAGTCGTAACACGGAATACATCCAGGCCAGAGGCCTTTTCTGGATCTCCACCTAAAAAACCGAAACTGTCCAATTGTGGTGGAACGATTCAAGCTATTCCACTTCTCAATACCGACGAATCTCATGATATTCTGTCTCAAATCTTGTCTAAAATGACAAGTATCAGTCAAAGACTCAACATAGTCGAATCAACACATACTACACCGTCACATACTGTCACCAGGGAAATGTTACTTGATAATGACGACACTCGGACTAATCGTCCAAATACCCAAATTAACTCCGCTACGGAGGATTCCTCAATGCATACCAATCCAATTCCTGACGTTGATGACCTTTTTGGTACTGACACTGACAATTTAAATTTCGACCTTTCAGATATCACTTTAGATTCGGCTGCCCTTAAAATCGGACCCAAAATTAATGACACTATGGCTGACTATGTCAACACAAATTGTACCACTCAAAATGACAAGTCTAAAGTTGATAAAGTCTTGGAGCATTCTATTATCCCTGAAAATGCCAACCTCATTCAACCTCCAAGGGTCAATGCTGAAATTTGGTCGCAAATCCGCAACTCTCAGACAAGGGCGCGTGATTGCAATTTACAAAAAATTCAAAAAATGTTGGCTGGGGCAATGTCGTCAACTTTACATGTTACTGAGGAACTGAGGAAATCCTCGCCTGATTTGTCAGTTATTAAAAAATTCACGATTAATAATTTACTCCTGACAGCCTCTTCTCAATTTGAAATGTCTATGATGAGACGTCATTTCTTGAGGCCGGTCCTTAAAAACTCGTACAAGGGAGTTTTTTCAGCTGAAAATAAAATCTCTTCTCTCCTGTTCGGGGATGACATTTTCAAAAAGATAAAGGAGATTAATGAGCTGCATAAAACTGCAAATGCTCGATCATTTAAAGAGTCTTTTTTAGGACAGGGTCGAGGCAGACCCCAATACGGCCGGCCTTACAAGCGGGGCTTCAACCGTCCAGCCCAAAGAGGATCATGGCAAAACAGGAATTTTCAGAGAGGCAGATACTGGCAGGACAAAAAGACCTACCAGAACAAAGACAATATGCCACAAAAGTAAAGGTAAGTTCTACTCATACTTCCATGTATGAAGGTGTGAAAATGGCTGGCAATCTTCGTAAATATACTACAACTTGGGAGAATATCACTCAGGACGATTGGGTTCTCCACAACATTCATGGTCATGATTTAGAATTTATTCGCACTCCCACACAGTACAGTTTGCCAAAAACAATCAACTTTAGCAAATCTGAAATGTCAATCATGGATGAACTTATTGTTGAAATGTTAAGAAAAGGTGCTATTAACATATCAAAATCTGAGGAAAATCAGTTTGTTTCCAATATTTTTTTACGAATGAAGAAAAATGGCAAATTTTGTCCAGTTATTAACTTGAAAAAGCTGAATGAATTTATTGTTTACCATCATTTCAAGCAAGAAACCATTGATGTTGTTCTCCAGGCCATTCAGCCATTTCAGTATTTCACATCAGTGGACCTGAAGGATGCTTACTTTAGTCTGCCCATCAGTACAGATGATAGGAAGTATCTCAAGTTTTTTTGGCGAGGCCAATTGTACGAGTTCACATGTCTACCTTTCGGCCTGGCCAGTGGGCCCCGAATCTTCACAAAAATTTTGAAACCTATTTTTTCTCACTTTCGAAAAAAGGGTATACAGTGTTATTACTATATTGATGACTCTTTATTCGCAAATGAATCTCATGATATCTGTCGACAACAAACCAAAGAAGCAATCAATCTTTTTAAATCTTTAGGTTTTTTCATCAATTTTGAGAAATCTGTCACAGAACCATGCCGGAAGATACAGTATCTTGGGTTTATTATAGATTCATTTGAATTTAAGATTTTTCTTCCAGTCGATAAGGTTGAGAGTATTATTGAATTTTCTAAAGAGGTTCTGACCTCTGATTCTCTGACAATTCGAAAACTAGCTCAGTTGATTGGAATGTATACTTCGGCCATGAAAGCTGTAAAATTGGGCCATTTCCATTACAGATTCTTAGACTGGGATAAAACCAAAGCATTATCGGTTCACAACTCTAATTTTGATGCCGTTATTGAATTATCAGATCAGGCTAAAACTGACGTTCTTTGGTGGATAGATAACATCAATCAACAGAATGGCAATGACATTCGGTACCCCAAGATTTCAAAATATTTACAAACAGATGCCTCACAATTGGGGTGGGGGGCAGCATGTGATAATACCAAAGCTAATGGTCGTTGGGACACTGCTTTTATTCACCACATAAATTTGCTGGAACTCAAAGCTGTTTTTATGGGTCTTCAAAGTCTGTGTGGAAGTTTTCATGATATTCACATTTGTGTTCTGTCAGATAATACCACTGCTGTAGCATATATTAATAATCTTGGTGGAACTATTCCTGACTTATTTAAATTAACAAAAGAAATGTTTCTTTGGTGTGGGGAGAGAAATATTTTCCTTTCGGCTACTCATATTCCTGGAAAGTTGAATTCCACTGCCGATACCCTGTCTCGGCATTTCAATGATACAACTGAATGGATGTTAGATGCACAGATTTTCCAACGCATATGCCAACAAACCTTTCAGCCTGATGTAGATTGTTTTGCGTCACACTTGAACTTCAGAATCAGTAAATTTGTTTCATGGAAGCCAGATGCATTATCTTTTCATACTGATGCTTTTACTCTTGACTGGGGAGGTTATTTACCTTACCTTTTTCCTCCTTTCAGGTTGATCACACAGACTCTGGTGAAAATAAAGGAAGACCAGGTAAGAAAAGCTCTTATTTTGGTACCCCTCTGGTCAACACAGTCATGGTTTCCACTTCTCATGGAAACCCTCATAGATACACCCATAGCACTGCCAAAAAAGGCAAACAGGCTAACACTGCCACATTCATGCCACATACATCCACTCAGTCAACAGCTGCATCTCATCGCTTGCACTGTATCTGAAATTCAGTCAGAGCAAAGGGATTTTCAGTCGGCTCTTCAGAGCTTTTACTGCCCTCGTGGAGAAAAACCACAAGAAAGCAGTATGATCTTGCCTGGAATAAATGGGTATCTTGGTGTACATCACAACTTATTGATCCCTGTACGCCACTTGAAATAGATGTTGTAAATTACCTCCAATTTTTATTTGAGAGTGGTAAGTCATACAGTGTTATTAATATACACCGATCAATGATTAATCAAACATTACAACTCCTTAATGGGGTTTCTTTTTCTCAATCAACTGTAGTCAATCGTATGATGAAGGGTATATTCAATACCAGGCCTCCTCTTCCACGATACAATGCAACCTGGAATGTATCAGTCTTGCTCAATTATTTGGCTACTCTCTATCCACATAATACTTTATCTTTACCGTTACTGACAAAGAAATTAGCATGTCTCGTTGCTCTTACCACGGCCCAAAGATCTCAAACCTTAGTTGCCTTGGATATTCAGTATATGAAATTTGAGGGCCAGTTTGTTCAGTTTTCTGTCCAGCAACTTTTGAAAACATCTCGGCCTGGTGGAGTTAACACTACCTTCAATTTATATGGGTTTCAGAATACTAAGTTATGTGTTGTCTGTACCCTTAAAGAATACTTGCTCCGAACCAAAACCAAACGAAAGTCTTCTAAATTGTTCATTTCTTTTAAAACCTTTCAAGCTGTAACAACAACTACTTTAGCACGATGGATATCTGACAGCATGTCCATGGCTGGTATTGATACCTCAGTCTTTAAGCCACATTCAACTCGTGCAGCTTCAGCATCCGCAGTATTCCATGCCGGTGGTACCTTACAAAGTATCTTGAAAACAGCTGACTGGGCATCCTCTAAGACGTTCTACCGCTTCTATTTCAGGGACAGCACCATTTCAGACAAAGAACTTTTTGCTAAGACTGTTCTGCAGTGATCTGCTTGTGAACTTTTGTGATGTGTTTGTTCTTTCATCTACATGTAGTGAATATCCAGTGGGGATAAGTACAGATTACTAGATTATGTTTGTATTTGACATTCATCTTGAGTTTTATTTTTCATTTTTTTCTCTCATGAATTATTCATTTACTTTATACATATATGTTCATCAATATCTTTAAACTGTGCTTGTTAACCCTGAAACTTGGGAGATTTATGTGGGAAAGAATCCCCCTCTCATCCTAGCTATGCGCTGGATGAGATGGATTCTTTGTTAACATAAAGATAACAAGTTTGAGGGCAAACGGTCCAGCCTGTTCACTTATCCTATTGTCCCACCCTCATATGCTATTGCTGAACATATCTTTGTTCTTTAAAATATGATTCTGCAACTATCGAGTGGGGCTTTTATTCAGTGTGTACCTGACTCAGTCCGTGCTGTTCAGCTGTGATGATTTTTTTCTGAACACTTCAAAGCGAGACCGGCGTGTTTGATCTCAATGAGCAAAGTGCTAGTTAACCCTCAAACTTGTTATCTTTATGTTAACAAAGAATCCATCTCATCCAGCGCATAGCTAGGATGAGAGGGGGATTATCTTTCAGTCGAAAAGTGAGCGTTTGGCAATTGTAGTGAGTATATTTCTTTAGATCACTTGTATTGTGAACTAGATAATGTCTCATGGGATTAATGATAGGATATACGTATCCCACAATTCATTTTCATCTGGCTGGTTTATCTGTTGTTTCCCAGAGCGAATCAGCCAGCTGTTTGGCTCGCTTTTATCTGTTATCTGACGCATTAACAGCAAAAATTTTTATGCGCCAGATGGTTTGTGCAGAGCGGCTTTGAATGTTATTTCGATGGGTCGCTTATGCACACGTCCCCTCCAGTTATTCTTAACTGGAGTGGTAGACGTTTTTTGCTCTACACCTGTTTTGTTTTAAAGAATCTTTTAACATAAGGTCAAGTTTGGGCATATATTAATGGTTTTCTCAATTATTTCGGATGTGAGTTCATATATTGCGTTACAATCCTGAGTCCGATGGTCTCTCTATGCAGGGATGTTGAGACCCTTGGTTCTTGGAAACCATTTATTCAGAAATGATGTCTCATTGTTTACGCTACATCATTGAATTATTTCCGTTCATGTATTTATAGACACAGATCAGAGTTTATCAGAAGAGAAGAAACGCTTCTTTTGTGATTAATTTTCAATAGAAGGGACATTTATGTTCATTCTATTGTTAAATAAGTCAGTTAGCTATTCGTACTGCTTTGGTTATTTTATCTTCCAATCAGCAGTCAGTGCTAAAGATTTCGGCGCATGAAGTAAAGTGCTGGCTTCATCTTGTGCTTATTCTAACTGTATGGCTATTGCATGGTCTTATATAGGATCACTTCAGGATAGTTAAGTTTGTGGCACACAGGAATAATAGTTTCCATTAATTGTGTCGCTAGTATTAGGCATTTGAGCGCATACATTTGACGCTCAGCCGTATTCATGAGAATGAACGATAGGATATGTGTATCCTTCGATTCATTTGTTTCTATTGATTTCATTGAGGTTATTTGGTCTGTTATTGAACATTCGCCAGAAGTTTCCCTACGAGAGGGTTTTCTTCTTTAAGGGAAGTTTTGTTCTTCACGTCATTCTCCGCTCTCAGTGGCATTACGGAGTATGTCAGACGTGAAAGAGCTTTGTGGTCACTATATTATTGATGTCTGGACCAGCAATGATTATTAATGTGGGTGAGGAGGTTTCGGCATATATTCGAATCCCCCCCCCCCCCCCCCCCCCCCCCCAACTGTGTCGTCACGTATATATATTTTAATACATACATACTTTGAGTTTGGTTCGTGTTGGATGGCGCCCTCATAGGCATATATGCAGTTCTGTTGCATTTTGTTTCCGGTGTTTATTTTCTGATTTCTTATATACAGGCACTTATTTAATCATCATAATAGCTGCTATTTGAGTTCATAGGTTACAGCATAGCCATTTAGTTGTTTTTAGATGATTACAGGCTGGATTTTTATGCACTTGCGCAATGTGTGATTACGCTATCTCTTTGATGGACCTTGTAATTATTATATATTTCGGGGCGGTCGGTGTTGGAGCCAGTTAATCATACCTACCTCCATTTCTAGATCCTGGTCTCTATTTTGTCGGTTCTCAAATCGCATATTCTCACGTGTTTATAGTTGTAGATACCAAATAGTACACGTTGGAGAGTGTTCTTACCGGATTTAATATTCCAGAGGCCTCCTGTGAATGATCTTGAAGCGTGTTTTCTCTGCAGAGATTATTCATCTTATCTCGCTTTTGTATGTATATGTTATATTTTATTTCACTTATTTCGTTTTACCTGTATACGCCATCTGCAGTTCATATTTTGTAGCAGATAATGTTATTTACCAAAATCATTGCTATAGCCTTGGTTTGGGAAGTGGCGTTAAGGACCATTTATTATTCATGAATTAATTTTTGAGTGCCTGATCGATATTTTTTTTATATCGTTTCCGGGTTCTGCTTATTGATTCCAGAGCTCTCCCCTATTTATGGGCAATTTTCTTTCATTCTCAATATGCCATTCTAATTTTTAGGGCCTAGTTCAGACTAGTCGTAAAAATTGTTTATTTGTTACATTCTAATTAACATGATTTCATGCTTGGATTTTGGATTTACATAATTGGGATCCATATTAGGATATGTCTCTTCTATTTCGGTGTAAAGAGACATACAAGTAAATTCTAATTTCTTCATCATGGATTGAAGGATTTGATCTATGTTGATCTACTATTTTGGAAGGTCTAGGCCCTCCACCTTTTTACAATTCAGCTAGTCTGGGCCATTGGTATACAGAATAAAAATATGAAAAAATTGATAGTAATTTATATATTTTTTATACTTACCAATGGCCCAGACGGGAATGGCCCTCCCATGAGTGGGCAGTACTGGGCACTCATACCTCCCCGCTGAATTATTATATTACAATCTTGTTACAAAGAATGAAGTTGGTGCCAGATTTGGTGACTTCCTGGCGTCTCCGCATGCGCGGAGGGTAAAATGTATGGAGAGCCAGATAGGACTTCTAATTTTCGGTTTTGCATGCAAATTTTGGGGATTGGGGGCAAAATTTGGGTTTGGCCCTAGATATTTTTGGGTTAGCACCAGCTAGTCTGGGCCATTGGTAAGTATAAAAAATATATAAATTACTATAAATTTTTTAATTTTTAAAAAAATTTCAACAAACCATTTCATGTGACCCCTCTTGGGAACGAGCTCATTCCAATGAGTGGTCACATGATATGGTTTTGTTGACATTTTTTGAAATTTAAAAAATAAAATAATAAATTTTGATATTGTCCGAGTTGGGTAAACGGTTAGATATGATACAAAATCCAATACTTAGTTTGGCAGTCAGTACATTGATTATTGAGTCGATTAAGATGACATTCATCAATAATGGCAGGTTACCTTTGTTATAACATTTGCAGATTTTTGCTAATCAAATGAATTCTGATTTTGGACTTAATGGTGTAGCTGCTAGCTGCCTATCATCATACCTCAAGAATAGACAGCAGTGTGTATCAATAAATGGTAATCTGTCAAAAGACTTCCATCTTGAATGTGGAGTCCCACAGGGCAGTTGCCTTGGTCTTGTTCTGTTTCTATTCTATATTTCAAAAATGTTCACCATCATTGAATCTCACCTGCCTGACGTCCATAGTTATGCTGATGACCATCAATCAAGGATCAAACTACAGCTCTAGAAACTATTGAATCATGTATTTCGGACATTCACACATGGATGGTTTCAAACAAATTAATGATACATGATGTTAAGACTGAATTCCTAATAATTGGTTCACGACAGCAACTCACTAAAGTTGACACCAATTCAGTGAAGGTAGGAGATTCTGCCATCAGTGCAAGTAACAGTGTACGTAATCTTGGTGCCTTCTTTCGGCTCTACCATGTATATGGACAGACATGTTACAAATATGTGCAATAAGGCTTTCAGAGGTCTATACAAAGTTAAACAGATAAGACAGTTCCTCAAGAAAGACTCCACAGAAACCCAAGTTCATGCTTTTGTAACTTCCCATTTGGATTATTGTAATGCCTTACTGTTCAACCTTCCACAATATCATTACTCTCGCCTGCGGATGGTACTAAATGCATCAGCCCGAGTGGTATGTAGGATATCACTACTATCACAATCTCAACACATCACTCCTGTTCTGAGGGTTATGCACTGGCTGCCAGTCAAGTACAGAATAATTTTCAAAACTTTATTAGTTTTTAAGACACAAAACAACATATCACCAGCCTACTTAGAAGAACTCCTTAATACCAAGAATGTGTGTCGATACAACCTGAGGTCTGATGGTAAAATTCTGCTACATGTTCCAAAACATAGGTGTAAGACATTTGGAGATAGGTCATTCTCATTTGGTGGCCCTCACTTGTGGAATAATTTACCAGAACACCTAAAAAGACTGTCAAATGTCAACCTTTTCAAGAAAGATCTCAAAACATACCTGTTTCAAAAAGCCTATAAGTGATGTGGACTGTAAGATACTGTATATATTCCGTTTGTATATTTGCACAAGCTTAGTAACATGTACAGCGCCTTTGAATATGGTTCTACATCTTCTGAACTATAATTTTGGCGCTATATAAATGTATATATTATTATTATTATTATTATTATCTTATAAAAAATATAAGATTAGTTTGCTTTTTCAGCGAAGATATTTTTGTGTTGATACTCGAAACTGTAATTAAAGCCTAATCTGTTTATACATTAAATTACTGACAACAAAAATATTTTTTTCAAATTTGTACCTCTCAGTTCAGGAAAAAGACCATATCAGAGACTTGGTCTTAATACACCTGCACCAGATTCCTCTTCTTCAGCAAAAACAACTCTTCCACGCTCAAGAACTCCAGGCTCACGCACAACACCATTTACCGATTCAAGTACAACACCAGCTCCTGATAATTTATCATCTGTTATTATAGGTAAGTCTGATATTCTATTTACTTATTTTAGTACAGTGGAAACATGTCAATTGAATAGCCACTTTGCCTGTGAAAAATATTCAACTTACTACCAGCAGTATTAAATTAAGGGGATTTTGGTTATGTTTATGTAATTTAGTGATAATGTGTGCACTCTATTATATAACAAACTATTAATTGAAAATAGAATATGTTTTCATTGTCAGAATTCACTTAAAAAAACAGTGAGGGGTTCTTAAGCTGAGTTTGAATAGTACCGGTTGGTTTTGGCCATTACTTTTGGTAAAGAATTGATTTTGATGAGATTTACACTAAGACTGTACAGTGCACAGAGCTAGTTACTCAGTCAAAAATGCAATTTTTTTTATAACCAGAAAGTGTGCATTGCACAGGATTAGTCTCTTTTTCTGATTATAAAAAAAATTGTAACTGCCATATCACACACTACATGAAAATATGCACTTTCTAAGGCTGTAAAAATTAACAGGGTTAGTTGGTTACATGTTGTTACATGATTGGATATCTCTTGATGGAATATCTTTTTTGATTGAACAAGAGTTCCAAATGCCAAACTATTTACCAAACCTTCAACACAAATTTGGCCTGTTAAATATATATAGGTTATAGAGTAACTCCTGTTAATTGAATAGAGGATCTTGCAGTCTGTCAAAAAATTCCTCTGGCGACCGGTGAATTCTCCACATTGAGAGACATTTTTTGCCTCTGTACAGCCAGTGCTGATATTTAATCTTTTATATTTTGTTTGACAGAGCTAGCTCAGTCAGACAAGATAAAATAGAATAAATTCTCAATTTATCATTAAAAGATAGGAAAATTACCCAATCCTGTTAATTGCATAATGTTGTTAATTGCATAATTTTCACTGGCAAAGTGGATGTTCAGTTAACAGGGTTCCACTTTACTAAGCTTCACACAATACTTTTTTGTGACGTATGCGCATGGGTGTGTTTGACCAACTGTTTTCTGTCACTAAATTTATCAGTCCCATTATCGTCACCTGTGCTGGACAATGCCCCTGCTTCTTGATGGTCAGATATGATGATCCAATGAACAGACAGGTGAACCTGAAAGATTGAATATAACCACAGCACGTACAAATTTTATCAACATAAATCATGGTACCTGAGATCTTGTGGGTTTTTTATGGAACCCCCAGCAGCTTTGGCTGCTTTGGGTTGTATGCATGAACTGCAAGGGCTCGGACACTGTGGGCTGATGAGGCATCAAAAAAAGGTATCCCATCATCTTGGTGGGGTGTTTAAACGGACTAAAAAAAAAAAAAACTGGTGGAATTAGTAATCTTAATTATCAACACCACCCATTCGAATTTCTATCGGTCTAAAGTGCCTGAGTTTTTAAGGGTTTATGTATAAAATCTTCAGCAGCTTCACTGCTTCAGGTTATATGCAGAAATCACTGAGGCCTGGGTACTGTGGAATGATTGGGAATCATACGAAATGTCAAGTAGTTCAATGTATATATTCAAGTAATAGTGAAATTGTCTTAATACTACGTCTTGGTACTATAAATATTTCAGTGGTGTTCCGCATCACCTATTGGAATTATGTCATCCATAAGAAATACAAATATTTCTTTCACATCTTGGAATGCTCAAGGTTTGATAAATAAGATCAGTGAAACGAGGCGGAATCGCCTTTTACTACAGGGAAAAATATGACATCCTCTTTAAGCATTCATACAGACAGCATGACATGGCACTGTGGGTTGTATTTGATGGAAGCTTAACTAGTTCAGCTTCTAAACTTGTTTTTTGTTGTGTCTATATACCCCCACAAAACTCTTCAATTTGGAATAAGATTGGTCATGACTTCTGTATTTTTCAGACATTGAAGCTCATATGCACACTTATCACCATGATGATATGATGATTATGGGAGGAGACTTTAATGCACGCACCGGAGACATTGCAGATCACATTACAAACGACAGTGATAGCTATATTCCTCTCCCGAAAAATTATACAATAAACCAATGTCAAGATAGACACAGCATGGACCACGTGACCACGTCGTTAATACGTTCGGAAGGAAATTGTTTTCTTTCTGTCAGAAAACAAAATTAAGGATTGCGAATGGGTGGATATTGGGTGACAGTATGGGAGAGTTCACGAGTTACCAATACAACGGGGCTAGCGTAGTTGACTATGTATTGGTTTCGGAGCACTGCTTTTTGGAAATTGATTATTTTTGTGTCCGATCCCCCAATCACCTATCTGATCACTGTCAGCTGTCACTCCACCTTAAATATATGTCTAAGGAAATGTATAACTCTCCAAAATATCAATATACCCGACTCCCAGGGAAATGTATATGGAGTACAGACAGTAAAACTAAGGCAATACCATCCCTTCAAACCCCTCATATTCAAAATGAACTGATTTTATTTAGAATGCGTAGTTTCGAGGGTACTAAAGCAGATACAGAAAAAGCCGAAACTGAGCTTATGCACATTATGAAGCAGGTGAATCAAAGCGCAACTAAATATATACGCTTCAAAAAATTGAGTAATAGCAAGCGGAAAAAATGGTTTGATCAGGATTGTAAGGAACTGAAAAAACATATGCTTGATACAGTTCAACAACTTAAACAACACCCGTATGATAAGCATATAGCAGCAACTTATTTTGGAGCTAATAAACTTTACAAAAAAATTACGAAATACAAACAGAAATGTTTCTACAAAAACCTATTGATCAAACTATCTGAATTACGGAACTCAAACTTCAAGGAATACTGACGCATATTGAATACTCTGCGACCAAAGCCTCCATCCGTGGACTACTTAGAACCTGATGAAACGGTTGACTTCTTCAATGCCCTGTTCTGCAAACAAAAAACTCCATATGGTAGCTGTGCAGATATGGATAACACTGGTAATGTGAAATACGAAATCCCTCTAGTTCAGGCAGAAATAACTCCACAAGAAATCCTGACTTGTCTAACAAACATGAAAAATAATAAGTCTACAGGTCCCGATAATATATCAAATTAATTTTTGAAAGCAGTTGTTCCTTTGGTAATTGACGAAGTAACCAAGGTCTTTAATCAAGTGTTGGATTCAAAGCATTACCCTGTTAGTTGGAGTAAGTCCATTTTATCAACTATTTATAAAAAAGGGGATAAAAAGGACCCAAATAACTACTGTGCGATTGCTGTAAGTAACACCATCGGAAAAATTCTAAATAAAGTAATAAATACCTGAATCACTACTTATCTGATAGACAATGATATAATTAGCCATAATCAATTCGGCTTCAAAGAAAAGCACAGTTCTGTTGATAGTCTGTTTATTCTTAAAACAGTTTCAGTAAGTATTGCTCACTTCGGAGGCCCCTGTATGCTGCCTTTGTAGACTTCAAAAAAGCATTTGACTCGGTAGATCGCGGCATTCTATTTATCAAATTATCTAAGATTGGGGTTGGGGGAAACTTGCTCCAGCTGTTGACTTCTGTGTACAAATCCAGCGACTATCTTGTGGAAACATCAAAGGGTGTGGGGCCAGCCTGTAGGTCGACAATCGGCGTCAGTCAAGGCTGTACTCTGTCTCCCACACTTTCTAAAATATTTATAGACGATATAAATACATACTTTAACCCATCGTGTTGTCCAGTCACAATTCATAAGCTCAAGATTAATTACATAATCTTTGCCGATGACTTACTTTTGCTTTCTGAAAGTTCGGAAAGACTACAGTCGTGTCTTGACAGCCTTAACAGAATACAGATCAATGCAGCCAAAACCAAGGTTATGAAATTCAATAGCAAAAATCTATAGAGAATGAAATATTTAGTGTAGGGAATGAATCACTTCAAATCTGCACAGAGTATTGTTATCTGGGCCTACTTGTAAACAGGAACAGAAAATTCAAAGATGCACAAAAGAATCTGAAGACCAAGGCACAAAAAGTTTTATATAAACTACGCCACGACTTCTCAAAAACATACTCTCCACCCATACACATCTATATAACCCTGTTTAATATTCTAATTAAACCTATTCTGTTACATGGTTGTGAAGTATGGTTCCCCGAATTAAGCAACAAAGACAGCTCACCTGCAGAGAACACTCATCTGCAATTTTGTAAAATGGTTCTAGGGGTTAATCAGAAAGCATCTAATCATGCTTCACAGGCTGAAGTTGGTAAGTTTCCAGTCTATATCTCAACAGCAGTACAGACGCTCAGATACCTAATGAAACTAGAATCTGGGACATCAAATAGATTACTTGAAAGTGCTTTCCAGATGTCCCAGTCATCCGCCGCAACAGACTCCTTCAACCTCAAAAGTTTAAAGCTGATAAGAGCTACAAGACCATGAGTATGGCCTTCTCTTTATTTTCTTTTCAATGTTTTTTGTAATGTTCTTGCACGCTGCCCAACTGGGTGTAATTTGCAAATAAATTATCTTATCTTATCTTAGGATGCAGGATTGTGGAAATTTTTTTAAAGTGAATTCCCAAAATGAAAACATTCTATTTTCAATTAATCTTGTGTTTATATCTTGTTTGACAGAGCCCAGTGAGCTCTGTCAAACCAGATGTAATAGTATAAATGCTTAGATTGGATGTTCTTAAAAACCAAATTGTTTTATAAACAAGGAGAATTCAGTGTTTTCACAACTCATCAGATATTTTTTCTGTAGATAGCAAGATTTGTTTTCATTTGACAGGAGTTCAGTTATAACCTATATGCAATAAACAAGTAAAATTTGAAAATCAGGTTTCATTAGAATGAAAAATAATGAAAAATATTTAAATCTGTCAATATTTTATTTATTATTCTTTGTAATACCCTCCATTGACTGAACATTGCATCAAATGACTGTAATATTACTGACTTCCTCACTTTGATGGCACAAGGCTCATAAATAAATAGAACCAAAGAATTGCTATTGACATTAAAAGTGCAGCCAATTTTATGCTAAATTTATGTTTCTAAACAATCCTGCTGTTCTATTAGTTAACCCTTTACCCAACGAATCGCCTGCATCCGCCCGCTTAATATGCAAATTCAGCAGTTGAAAAAATATTATTTTTCAAAAAAATTTAACAAAACCATATCATGTGACCCCTCGTTGGAACGAGCTCGTCGAGCTCATTCCAACGAGGGGTCACATGATATGGTTTTGTTGAAATTTTTTGAAAATTTGGAAAAAATGATATTTAAAATAATAAATTTTGATATCGTCTGCGTTGGGTAAAGGGTTAAGAACCCAAACTGAGCATGAACAGGTGCTGAGTCATGCTCTCTTAAAAAATTCCCATCACAAATTCATCATGTCCAAATCAACACATGTAAATGAAAAACCATCAGTTTGTGCAAACAATGTAAAAGCATCAAATCTTTAACCCTTAAATATGAAGCTATTTGACAGCCTGAGTAGAATAAATTTAAATAAAATGCAACTAAATTTTTATCGGTCATGATTCAGCATGCCCCAGAGACAGTTCATATTGAGTTGTGGAATGCAGAAATGTTCAAGGCTCTGCATATGTTGAAATGTGTAAATATGAAATACCCATTTATGTTTTAATTGAACAACTGGTCGGTCAGTTAATCATTTAGGCAGTCTGCTGCTTGTTTTATTGACCACCAAGCCTGGAAATAAGTAATCTGTCATTTGCAGAATGAGGTCCCCAGTGGGTGAATTTGCTGATGCTGTCCCCTACAGTGGGCTAGTTGAGCTTCACAGAGAGTAAATTAGGTAATGCTACCCTGCAGTGCAGGGTAACATCACCAAATTCATCCTCTTGGGACCTCATTCTGAAGATGAGTGCCTTCACAGGTATGAATTTGCCATTGTAAAATGAACTAACAACAGCAGTTTGTGCCATTGCAAAATTTTGCTAATTTCAGGGACATTATTTTAATTTAAGTCATTCTCATTTATGTCCTCAACAATTTCAGTACTTAAATGGTACAGTGTCAAATTATTTTGGGGTGTCAAAAATTGTTCACATGTCTTTGTCTTGTTACAATTTATGTGAAAGTGCCTGTAGGCACTTAGAGCTCAGTGAATCACATTTTTTTATATTCAGGTCTCAAATCAAATTGAGTCTATTATTCGAAATCGAATTGAACCTTGAATTGAATAAAGGCATCTTAAAGTCCCGACTGATAAATATTCCAACTAAATCTGCGTTGATGTAGTTGGAAAATTACCCAGTAAGGATTTTTGTTCAAAAACAGAAAAGGGTGTGAGAATTCTGTACTGGGCACTACATGGGGCTAGCCATTAGCAACACTGTGAGCTCATCATTGATATTGCTTGGAAACTTTAAATTTGCATTCAGCTGTAGTAGTGAGTAGTGAAACCGGAATTAGCATGGATGGTGGCATTGGTAAATATGCTTTTTATGTTAATATAGCGGAAATTACACTCAGTCTTTATTTTCAACATTATTTATGTACAATTTCAATTTCATCTATACATTTTGGGAGACAACTAAGATGACTGATATCCAGTGGTATTCACTCATATGGAGCCTTTATATTGCAGTACTTGCTCTTCAAGATAAAGCCCAAATATAGGCTTCCAGCACTCTATCAGTTAAGTCAGTGATCCCTCTGCTCGGAGATCATTCATTTAAGGTGGGCGGAAGTTGACAGGCATTTACCGCTCACCTTATTTTGATTTCAGGCCTGCTAGCAATTGTCAGTACTGGAACTGAGTGGCATGATGGGGGAGGGAAGGTAGTGGGTTTGAATTTGAAGATTATGGAGAGGTCTTGTTATTTCTATTGATTATTTTTCAAATTCAGCAATTGTTGAAGGAAGGGGTTTGGCTAGAGGTGAGATTGGGATGGCAAGCATTGACTTGAGGAGTCCAGTACTGGTTGTTTCACAGTTTTCTGATACACAGACCTATGTGAAAACTATGACAAAGATACATAATCTACATCCACTGGAAGTAAGTTTTATTTCACTTTTCTGCTTTACTGATGCGTACAATAATGTGTTCACAAGAGGGCACAGAGAATCTTGAGCATATTGCATGATTTGATCGATATGGTCTACCCGTCTTAAATTTTTTCCTGATTCACAAGAAGCAGTTTTCATTCTTGCAAACTCCTAGTGGGAGAATCAATATTTTTATACTGTATACCAATGACCCAGACTAGCTGGTGCTAACCCAAAAATATCTAGGGCCAAACACAAATTTTGACCCCTCAATCCCCCAAATTTGCATGCAAAACCAGAAATTAGAAGGCCTATCTGACCCTCCATACATTTACCCTCCGCATATGCGCAGATGCCAGGAAGACACCGAATCTGGTGCAAACATCATTCTTTGTTTGGCCCTTGTCAGATAACAACAAACTGACATTTGTGCTTTTTAAATCTCAATTAATAATGATGCCAGACACAAATCAATGGTTAAATTGGTGGATCCAAGGACACAACTGGATGAAGGAAGGAAGAAACAGTGGTTTGAAATGTTCAGGGCTGTAATTTTATAATATTTATAAAAATTAGTTCATGTTCCCCAATTTCGGGACATGGGCCTGACGTCATCATTCATTGATAATGATTTGTCCATTGTTTGTTTAGTATTCCTTCCTTTCCTTCCCTTGATCCCCCAGTTAAGCTCCCAGGCTTTTTGGCTTGTTTTATTGAAATTTTTTTATACAATTTCTTGGGAGTTTAACGTATTATACAGAAGATTATTCTGTACATCCCCAGATTACGTCCTCACCCTTGCGGTGTATCATTTTTTCTTCTGATGAAGATCTTGCTTTACATCAGATAGTCTTGTTTCTGTTACTGACTTCGGGCCGTGTTGCCTGGGGTCTTGTTTCCGGTTTTTGTTTACATTGACAATGCTCTAGGTAGTTTCCTATTTTAGGAATGGCAGTGTTGTAAGTAACATTAAATTTTCTGATAGTGTGGTAGTTAATTTTATAGCATATTTTTATAATTTGTCCACACTTAGGCTTTTTTGGGCTCATCGTTCCCTTTGGGAACTTGGGCTCTTATTTAAGAAAAATTTTTTTCAAAAATGTTTTTTTGAAGGAATTTTTCTTTTGGATGTATTTATTTCATCGATTGTATTTTAATATTATCTTATATTATATGTAGATTTGGTGGTGGTACAATGACATATATTAGAATTTAGGTAATAATATTTATCTAATAGTAGGGCAAATAGAGGAAGCCTTTCCTCTATTTACATGTTCGTTGTCTTGAGTACTGTTGATGTACTACCACTAATTCTTGCTCCATGTGTCAGGTTTGACAGTGTTGATGGCGGGTGTCATGGTTTGTGTTAGGTGAGTGGACACTATCAGTCCTATCGCGGCGAGGGGACACTACTGGTCCTCTTCCCAAAATGTCACTATAGTTTTTTTTAGTTTCTATTTACAGAGGAACAAGAATGTGGTGTGGTTTCGTGACGCCGTCAGGGAGTGTGCTTCTGTCGTCGGATTATACTATTAGAGCTAGTGGAAAAGTGCTCAATGATATTAGACAAGGGCTAGACTTTTGAACTAAGGTTTACATCCCTTGTCTCCATCTAGCTCAACCGGCAGATCTATCACATAGACTAGTGGTGTGACGCCGGGTATGTCCGTAGCGGTCGAGAAGAGGAATAAGGGGGTAGCGAGCACTATAAAAATACGAACATGCTCACCCTGCAACGATAGGAAGGAGGAAGCACGGGAAGGAGGAAGCAGACAGGTTCTGAGGTATGCTCGTCCAAGTCTACCGTGATCGCTAGCAAGAGAGAGGCCCCTCAATGTAGCGAGTATATTTCTTTAGATCACTTGAATTGTGAACTAGATAATGTCTCATGGGATTAATAATAGGATACACGTATCCCACAATTCATTTTCAACATGCTGGTCCGTCTGTTGTTTCACAGAGTGAATTAGCCAGCTGTTTGGCTCGCTTTTATCTGTTTTGTTATCTGACGCATTAACAGCGGAAAATTTTATGCGCCGGGTGGGGTTGTGTGAAGCGGCTATGAATGTCATTTCGATGGGTCGCTTATGCACATTTCCCCTCCAGTTATTCTTAACTGGAGTGGTAGACGTTTTTCACTCTAGACCTGTTTTGTTTTAGAGAATCTTTTAACGTAAGGTCAAGTTTGGGAGGGTCAAGTTTGGGCATATATTTAATGGTTTGATCAATTATGACGGGCGTGAGTTCATATATTGGGTTACAATCCTGAATCCGATGGTCTCTCTATGCAGGGATCTTGGGACCCTCGGTTCTTGGAAACCACATATTCAGAAATGATGTCTCATTGTTTACGGTACATCATTGAATTATTATTCCCCCGAAAAAAATTTGGGGGAATCTAGCTGTGACGTCGTCCATCTGTCTGTCTGTCCGTCTGTCCATCCGGGCGTAGACGGAATTCGTGTCCGGTCCATAACTTCTTACAGCCTTCAAGGATATTAATGATACTTGGTATTATTATTGCCCACAACCAGAGGGTGTGTCGCGAATAAGGTTGGAATGGCTATCAAGGCTTTTTTCGGGGGAATCAGCCACCCTTTGGTGGCCATCCTCTAGTATTATTACCGATCATGTATTTATAGACGCAGATCAGAGTTTATCAGAAGAGTAGAAAGGCTTCTTTTGTCATTACTTTCAAATAGAAGGGACATTTAGGTTCATTCCATTGTTAAATGAAGTCAGTTAGCTATTCGTACTGCTTAGGTAAATTTATCTTCCAATCTGCAGTCCGTGCTTAAGATTTCAGCGCATGAAGTAAAGTGCTGGCTACATTTTGGGCTTATTCTAACTGTATGGCTATTACATGATCTTATATAGGATCATTTCAAAATAGTTAAGTTTGAAGCGCACGGGAATAATAGTTTCCATTATTTGTGTCGCCAGTATTAGGCTTTTGAGCACATACATTTGATGCTCAGCCGTTTTCATGGGAATAAATGATAGGGTATGTGTATCCTTCAATTCATTTGTTTCTGTTCATTACATTGAGGTTATGGTGTCTGTTATTGAACATTCACCAGAAGCTTCCCCCACTAGAGGGTTTTCTTCTTCAAGGGAAGTTTTGTTCTTCACGGCATTCTCCGCTCTCAGTGGCATTACAGAGTATGTCAGACATGAGAGAGCTTTGTGATCACTATATTATTGCTGTCTGGACCAGCAATGATTAATAATGTGAGTGAGGAGGTTTCGACATATATTCGAATTCACACTCACACACTGTCGCGTATATATATCTTAAATACATACATACTATGCGTTTAAGTCATGTTGCATGGTGCCCTCATAGGCATATACACAGTTCTGTTGCATTTGTTTCCGGTGTTTATTTAACTTATTTAATCATCATATTTGCTGCTATTTGTGTTCATAGGTGACTGCATAAACATTTAATGGTTTTTATGTGTACCCATAGTATGTATGGTACACATAATGCTGGCGTCCGGGGTGGCCATCCGTCGTTCGTCCATCCTTTGTCTGTCCGTCTCTCTGTCTGTCCGGGCCAACATTGGAGGTTTAGGTGGTTATTATTATTAGGGGCTACCTCCAAATTAAGGTACATGTTAGGGTTAGGAGTGGGGTGGGGTTAGGGGTAGGTGGGGTGGGGTTAGGGTTAGGGGTAGCCCCCGAGTAGGGCTTAAGGTTGGGGAGGGTTAGGTCCCGGGGGTTAGGGTTGGGGTCAGGGGTGGGGTTTTAGTTTTAGTAGCCCCTAAACCGAAAAATAGCTCCTAATCCTATTGGTTTGGCTAGGGTGGGGTTGGGTCAGGGGTGGGGTAGGGTTAGGGGTAGCCCCAGAGTAGGGCTTATGGTTGGGGGGTTAGGTCCCGGGGGTGGGTGGGGGTTAGGGTCTGGGGTGGGCTTTTAGGGTTTAGGGTCAGTGTGGGGTAGGGTTAGGGTGTGGTTTTTGGGTGGAGGGGTGGGGTTAGGTTTAAATATAAGTTCTAGGGTGGAGGGGTGGGATTCTGGGTAAAATAAGGTTTTGGACATACAAAATGTTTTTTTGGTAGCCCATAAACCCGAAATGTTGGAGCGTCCGTCCATCCGGCATCCATATCCATTTCTTAGGCATTCGTTAACTTGAAAAATATTGCTTGGATTGTCAAGTTACTTTATATTTGTGTTCAGGTTACTGATGTGCTGAGCTGTATAATTTTTGGTGTAAATCTGATAATTTGATCCTGAGATATTAACTCTTTATCCTTCAAGTTGAGAATTCTTCCAATCCCTTTGGTGTGAGATAACTCAAAAAATATCAATCTAATTGTCATGTTACTTTATATATATCTTCAGGTTACTGATGTTCCGAGCTGTATAGTTTTTGGTGTAAATCTGTTATTTTGATCCTGAGATATTAACCCTTTATTCATCAAATTGAAAATTCCTCCAATCCCTTTGGCATTCGATAACTTGAAAAATATTGCTTGGATTGTCAAGTTACTTTATATTTGTGTTCAGGTCACTAATGTGCCGAGCTGTATAGCTTTTGGTGTAAATCTGATAATTTGATCCTGAGATATTAACCCTTTATCCTTCAAATTGAAAATTGAAAATTCCTCCAATCCCTTTGGCATTCGATAACTTGAAAAATATTGCTTGGATTGTCTAGTTACTTTATATTTGTGTTCAGGTTACTGATTTGCCGAGCTGTATAGTTTTTGGTGTAAATCTGATAATTTGATCCTGAGATATTAACCCTTTATCCTTCAAATTGAAAATTCCTCCAATTCCTTTGGCATTCGATAACTTGAAAAATATTGTTTGGATTGTCAAGTTACTTTATATTTGTGTTCAGGTTACTGACGTGCCGAGCTGTATAGTTTTTGGTGTAAATCTGTTATTTTGATCCTGAGATATTAACCCTTTATCCTTCAAATTGAAAATTCCTCCAATCCTTTTGGCATTCGATAACTTGAAAAATATTGTTTGGATTGTCAAGTTACTTTATAGTTGTGTTCAGGTTACTGATGTGCCGAGCTGTATAGTTTTTGGTGTAAATCTGATAATTTGATCCTGACATATTAACCCTTTATCCTTCAAATTGAAAATTCCTCCAATCCCTTTGGCATTCGATAACTTGAAAAATATTGCTTGGATTGTCAAGCTACTTTATATTTGTGTTCAGGTTACTGATGTGCCACGCTGTACAGTTTTTGGTGTAAATCTGTTATTTTGATCCTGAGATATTAACCCTTTATCCTTCAAATGGAAAATTCCTCCAATCCCTTTGGCATTCGATAACTTGAAAAATATTGCTTGGATTGTCTAGTTAGTTTATATTTGTGTTCAGGTTACTGATGTGCCGAGCTGTATAGTTTTTGGTGTAAATCTGATAATTTGATCCTGAGATATTAACCCTTTATCCTTCAAATTGAAAATTCCTCCAATCTCTTTGGCATGAGATAACTCAAAAAATATCAATCCGATTGTCATGTTACTTCATATATGTGATCAGGTTACTGATGTGCCAAGCTGTATAGTTTTTGGTGTAAATCTGATAATTTGATCCTGTGATATTACCCCTTTATCCTTCAAATTGAGAACTCTTCCAATCCATTTTTCCGGCATGCGATAACTCAATAAATATTAATTAGGTTACTTTATGTATGTATTCAGGTTGCTGATGTGCTGTGCTGTATAGTTTTTTATGTAAATCTAATAATTTGATCTGGAGATATTAACCCTTTATCCATCAAATTAGGCACTCCTCCAATCCATTTCTATATGTACCCATACCATGTATGGTGTACATAATGTTGCAATCCAGGGTGGCCCTCCGTCATACAGCTTTCTACTAGTTGCACGTATGGGTACACATCTGACGATTTCATCAGCCTATTTTTAGATGATTACAGGCTGGATTTTTATGCACTCGCGCAATATTTTTTTACACTATCACTTTGATGGACCTAGAAATTAATATATATTTCGGGGGCGGTCTGTGTTGGATCCGGATAATCATACCTACCTCCATTTCTAGATCCTGGTCTCTATTTTGTCGGTTCTCAAATCGCATATTCTCACGTGTTTATAATTGTAGATACCTAATAGTGCACGTTGGCGAGTGTTCTTACAGGATTTAATTGTACAGAGGCCTCCTGATCTTTGAAGGGTGTTTTCTCTGCAGAGATTTATCATCGTATCTCACTTTTGTACGTGTGTTATATTATTATTTCACTGATTTTGTTGTACCTGTATACAGTGCATTTTTTGTAGAGAATAATGTTATTCACCAAATTGTCACTATAGCCTTGGCTTGTGAAATGGCGTTAAGCACCATTTATTATTCATGAATTAATTTTTGAGTGCCTGATCGATAATTATATCGTTTCCGGATACCGCTTATTGATTCCAGAGCTCTCTTCTCTTTCTTTTGAAGATATGTTAAAATAAAGGGGGGGAGGGCTCATTTTGTCCACTTCTCTGGCTTATTGGGTATGTAACTATGAAGGAAGCTGTTTTTGTGTATACTATATTCGGCGTTCAGCTGTAGTATTATTGTATGGCGTAGGTTTATGGGCAATTTTCTCTCATTCTCAAATATGCTATCCTAATTTTTAGGGCTTAGTCCAGACTAACTTAAAAAATTTGTGAACTCGTTACATCCTATTTAGCATGATTTCATGCTCAGATTTAGGATTTACATAATTGGGATCCATATTAGGATATGTCTCTTCTATTATGGTATAAAGAGACATACATGTAAATTCTAATTATTCTAATTTTCTTCATCATGGATTGAAGGATTTGATCCATGTTGATCTACTATTTCGGAAGTTCTAGGCCCTCCACCTTTTTACGATTCAGCTAGTCTGGGCCATTGGTGTACAGTATAAAAATATGAAAACATTTAAAGTAATTTATATATTTTTTATACTTACCAATGGCCCAGACAGGAATGGCCCTCCCATGAGTGGGCAGTACTGGGCACTCATACCTCTGCGCGGAATTATTATATTATAATCTTGTTACAAAGAATGATGTTGGTGCCAGATTCAGTGTCTTTCTGGCGTCTGCGCATGCACAGAGGGTAAATGTATGGAGGGCCAGATAGCACTTCTAATTTTCGGTTTTGCATGCAGATTTTGGGATTGGGGGCAAAATTTGTGTTTGGCCCTAGATATTTTTAGGTTAGCACCAGCTAGTCTGGGCCATTGGTAGGTATAAAAAAATATATAAATTAGGCCAAAAAAAAAAAAGGAATTGATTCTCAGGCACCGCCGCGTTGAAAAAAATGGCCCGCGTTGGGCCTTTTTATTTGGACCGTCATTGCACGAAAATAGGAAACAGGGAAATTGAAAAGGGACTATTGGTTTTAAGGCCCAAAACCAACGAATAAACAAGTAAATATACACAGGCGTGTGTTAAGTGTGAGAGGGGAAAGGTTTTCGCCATATTTTCAGGAGATTGGGCGCACATGGCAGGGGAATTCAAACGCAAACTTGACTCGGTCGATGTTGGGCGAGTTGTCCAACACAGGCATAACCCACCTTGTCGAATACTAAACGTTAAAGGTACTGGCGTCAAGTAAACCTTTTTTGCTGTGAAAACACGAATGAGAAATAGTGAGAATAATCAGTACAGGTAAGTATATTTTCGGGGTGGGGAATTATCACTTACTAAAGAAGTACAAAAGTCCAAATTCTGCGGACGTGTCATGAATAACGGGAAAGAATGGGTAAACACTGAATGGAATCTGAAATTCAGATTTTTCCAGAGCAGTTGTGCATCAAGGGAGATTACTCAAAACACACGTGCGTTTCCCAATACGAATGACATCATCATTCAAAGTAAACAAACGAAGTCTTTACGGTCCGACACGTCCAGCTTATTTTGTGTATTGAGTTGGGCCTATCCATTTATTAATTTCACCCACGGGAGATTGGATAGTGATATGAATGAAAGGGCTTCGCCGCAGTGGAAAAATAAAGTGATGTTTCCCTTTTTTAAATATTAAACTTGATCGCTTGGATGTATACGGGTTCAAACTGTTTTTAATAGGCGTGGTCTTTGGGAGGGGCTCTTTGACAGACGGAGGGGAGAGAGATGGGTCACATCTTTGTACATGTAGACTGATTTCTTTTTAATCACCCAACTTTTCAAATCCTTCTACTTTAATAACTGTTGAGTGCTGGAAACCCTCATCTGGACTCTAGTCTGAAGTACTGGTACTACTAGTACTACGTAAGGGTGCTGGTCAAAACGTCCCCAAACCAAAACGTCCCCAAAAATAAATTGGTCAAAACGTCCCCAAGCATTGGTCAAAACGTCCCCAAGCATGGTCAAAACGTCCCCAAGTGTTGGTCAAAACGTCCCCAAAGGTTGGTCAAAACGTCCCCAAGCATGGTCAAAACGTCCCCAAGTGTTGGTCAAAACGTCCCCAAAGGTTGGACAAAACGTCCCCAAGCGTTGGTCAAAACGTCCCCAATGTAATTTCCTATTAAACCATCAACTATTTTGACTATTCCACCAGATTTTACAAAGAGAAGCTGGTGGAAAGGTGGGAGAGTGGGGGAACTGTCCATCGGACAACCTAACACTCACAGGGGTTAGGAGGAGCATGAGAAAGCGAGACCTGTGACATTGGTCAAATCGTCCCCAACTCTTGGTCAAAACGTCCCCAATACAATATCCCCTCAAACCATCAACTATTTTATGAAAACAGCCAAGCCCCATCTTGTAAATCAGCCAAGCCCCATCCTGTGACAATGAATAATGATTGGATTGATCCTCCCTCTCCTTCGACTTTTATTTTGATCTCAGATAAATAGAAAAGCGTCCAAAAATATGGGCAGATCTTGGAAATTTTGAGGGGGTGCTAATGGTTCACAACATCATTCGAGTAGTGTTTTAACATAACTTAGGCAAAAATGGTGGAGCCCCTCCCCCCCCTCACCCCCACCCCATTAAGCTTGAAATGGTGAATTGAAACCATTCTCTCTCAAAAAAAGTCATCTCAACGCCGCTCAGTCGTGGGCCTACCCCCTTCTTAGCAATCCTATGATCGCCCATGTCCTTGTTATACAGATAGCGGGATTTTTTTTCTGTTCATCCTTAATTACCTCTCAAATGCATTCTTGTCCATATTTTATTTATTACAATGGGTAACTCACAATAAAGGAACATTTTGAAAAAAAATCTTTTTGTGTTAATGCTTTATTCCCCTTGAAAAAGACAGGCATGTGAACGGGACTGTTCTGTGCATCCAAACCTTGTCAGTTCATGGGAGATACCCTTATTTTGAGTATTCATAAAATAGTTCTGCTTTGTAAAAGTTTAAAAGTGAAGTCAGAGTTCTGTTTCTAAATACAAAAAGTGGTGATATCAGAAAATAAAGAAAAACAGTTTTAGTTTTCAATAAAATGAGTTTTATTTGTATATCATTTTACAATATGCACTTTCCATGCTTTTCAGGTAAAAACAGACATCATAAAGTGACTTTTGCCTCTCAATCCTTTCTCACCATCTGGAAGAAATAAAAATAAAAAATAAAAATAAAATCCCCCCTCCCTCATTGATTTGAAAAAAAAATTGCCTGAGAATCAATTGATTTTTTTTTTTTGGCCTTACTTTAAATTTTTTCATTTCTTATCAACCTACCTCAATTGTTTACAACAGGCTTGCACTACAGTGGAAGAACCTAACACGGATAAAATACTCTCTATTTTAATCTTTCCCAAGAATTGGGAAAGAAAAGTGGTGTAAAAACACCACGAAAAAATAAGCCAAAACTGGGCCGAGCGCCATCGGCGCACACCCAGTATGGGACGCTCTTCCATAGTACAAATCCACGACTTCCTTAATAGTGCGCAATGCATCAATTTGTCATTCTTTTTCTATCCGAAGCACGAGCAGGATGTGTTTCCGCCATATGCATTATGAAACAGTGATAATTCAACTCGTGGATAATGGTTTTCCTGTGACTGGAATTATGGATCTGAAGATCGTATAATAACAGGACTGTGTTTTATATATTCTCGTTTATATTTTCAACCACTTTCTCATTGTTTATTAATTACTATTCCGTTTTCGCGAATGTTTTGCGACATCGTGTCATCGCGATTCGACAAAGAATTTTTTCGGTTGATAAAAAAATTTATTGGAGTAGGTGTCGGCCTTCTGGGTTCTGCCACCTTCTCTCGTAGTTGAGGGTGTTCTTCTACTTTCTATTTCTGTTGAGTTCACCTTTTTCTTCTACTGCTCTCACCTCTGTTCTTTTCAGTTCGGTTCCTTTAGGGCAATTCCTTTTGCCCTCGCCATTAGTGCGTTCTCGTGTCCGTTTCGTCTGCACCCGCGGGTGGTGTGGAATGCAGTCGTTTCGGGAGCCTCCCGACTCGACCTCGTCTGATGTGAGTGTACCCCCTCCGTGGGGGATGTTCAGCTCCTCCCGCACCTGCGGGGGGGGGGGGGGGGGGGGGTGGGGGGGGGGGGGTGGGGGAGGGGGGGGGGCACTGTCGTTTCGGGGCCGCCCGACTCGACCACGTCTGGTGTGAGTTTGACCCCCTCCGTGGGAGATGTGCAGCTCCTCCTGCTCCCGTGGGGGGGGGGGGGGGCTTGAACGCTTTCGTTTCGGGTTGCCCGATTCGATCACGTCTGATGAGAATTGCTCCTCCTCCGTGGGGGATGTGCAGCTCCTCCCACACCAGTGGGGGGTGGGGACCGCTGTCGTTTCGGGGCTTCCTGATTCGACCATGTCTGGTGAGAGTTATTCCCCTTCCATGGGGAATGTGCAGTGTTTTTACCGTGGTGGATACTGCGGGAGCTGTTGGTTTTCTGGTGTAGAGATGCCTGGTTCCGAGACTATGCGCCCTCTCCAGTCGACATCTGAGGCTGTCACTAGGGTTGTGACTCCTCCTTTGGAGGCCGAGCTTGGTGGCTCTCTCCGCTTTTCCGCCAGTTCCAACAGCTCCCGTCGTATCTGCTGCTACTGCTGTTCCGTCTACAACGTCATTGGGCACCATTTTTAGCCGGCCTCGGCGTCGCCCTGCCAGGGTCTGCAGGGATGTCTGTAGTGTGGTTGTGGGGTTTCGGCCTCAGCCTTCCCAGACTTCCACTCGGCGAAGTCAAATGGGGCTGCCGACTGAACCCCATACTGTGTCCTCTCAGCCATTGAGCACAGTAGTTTTATTCCTGCAGTGGTCTGCTGCGGTGTCTGGTTGTGTAGACGTGGGGTACCGGCCTCAGCCTTCCCTGACTTCAACTCGGCGAAGTTGGAAGTGGCTGCCGGCTGGACCCTCTCCTGTGGTCTCTGCGCCGTCGAGCACCACAGTTGTCATTGGATTCGGTTGTTCTTAGTGGGACACTATGAACTCCGTGGCGTTTCCGTCCACTCATTCTGGCCACACGACCAGTTTTGGGGATCCAACGTCTTTTGTGCAGCCTGGACCTTCTGCCCTGCAGAGGTCAGCGGTGACTCTCATGAGTTCCTGCTATGTTGATCCTCGGGGTGTGTCACACCCCTATACACGCTTGCCTTCAGACGTTTTCGGCTGCCACCCGTCGTCCCACGTCGGGTCTTTTGGAGGATCGTGACCCTTCGCTGGTTCAGAGGGTCAGAGGTGAAGCCACTTTGCCGGTTCGTTCCCCTGTTGAACCGGCCAGTACGGGCAGTGAGCTTAGGGAGGCCCTCTCCTTACTCACTCAGGTTCTGTCAACGAGCCTTCCTGTTGCTTCCAGCGAGGCAGCGAGTGGTTTCCAGGCGCCTCCTATGGCGCCGCCTCCCGGGATTGGAAACAGGCCGCTTTCTGATCCCCTGCTGTTCCGACACCATGGGAGGCGTCGGCTGGTTTGCCCACGATGGGCTATGTGTCTTCCGACTCGGGGGAAGAGTCAGACATGCTTGATGTCGAGAGCCAGCAATCTTCGGACTTGGGAGCAGCTCTTGGTTTCGTGTTTGGGTTCCTTCCGGATCTCAAACCATCTAACCAGTCGACAGTTCAGCCAGGCCGCGATCATCGGTCGCGCGCCAACAGTCTATGGAGCAACCTGCTTCTGGGCGTCTTCGACCGTGCCCTTCGGTACAGTTGGTTGAAGCATTTTCAGCCTTGGACTCCAAGCTAAGTTCCAAGGCTATGAAGGCTCCGTTCTTCACCAGGGTTGACACCTTTTTGCCTCCGGCGCGTTATCGTTCCTACGATTCCGCCAATCCGTCGGTGTACCAGACTTTGACGGTTTTGGATCAGGACTCCAATTCCCTCGGGCTTTCCAAGTCCAAGTCTGCCGTCATTCCGATGACGACTCTGGAGTCCACATTGGGCTTATCGAGAGAGATGCTTGGTATGCTTTCTCTCTCCGATCACGTCGTCTCAGCTTTTGCTGCTTATCTGCCTTCAGATAAGTTTGACGAGTTACAGGCTCCTTTGCGTGTGCTGTCCAAGGCGCTCATGCATCTTACTCACATGCATGCCTGTAACACGGCTAATCTGGAATTAGTTCGAAGGGACTCTGTGCGGGACACAGGCCGATCCCTTCCTGAGGAGCAGTACGCTACTCTTCGATCTGCTTTTTTGGCAGGTCCGCAACTTTTCCATGATTCTGTGTTGACGGTCCGGGATGACGTCCTACGTCATTCCAACGATCAGCTGCTGTTTTCTTTAGCTTGATCAGCCTTCTAGGGTAGGCACGGGCCGTTCCAAGCCTAACAAGTACCCTCTACTTCCTCTGCGAAGCAAGAGGGGCTGATCCTTCTGCCACCACTTCTACTTCTTACTCAAGGGGTAAGGGTAAGCGTCGGCAGTCTTGAGGGAACTCCCAGGATTCTTCATTCAGTAGAGGTGTTTTCTCCTCTAGCGAGCCTCGTCGGGGTTCGCAATGAAGGTCCTCACCTCGACTCGTCCCAGGTTGGAGGAAGGATAGCAGAGTTCGCAGACCGTGGGCCACCATCACATCCGATCCTTGGATGTTAGATGTTGTTTGGTCCGGGCTGCGAATATCTTTCCGACGGCACTCCACTCTGTCCGGGGGTGCCTTTTTCCAACCACAGTTCCTTCAGACATTTTACGTCGGGAACTTTTGTCCACGGAGATAGACAAATCTCCTGACAAAGGGGGCGATTGAGGTCATCAAGAACATTAGGTCAGTGGGTTTCTATTACCGCCTGTTCTTGGTGCCGAAGAAGGACGGCCGACTCCGACCGGTTCTCGGTCTGAGTTTCCTGAACCAGTCTATCATTGCTCCCAAGTTCAGCATGGAGACTTTAATGTCGGTCCTCCGTTCCATTCACCAGGGAGATTTCGCTTCCAGCTTTGACCTGCGAGACGCTTACTTTCACGTTCCGATTCATTGGGCGTTACGGAAGTATCTCAGGTTCTTTTTTCTGGGGCGAGTTTACCAGTTCAAGGCCATGCCTTTCGGCCTCAACCTGGTTCCTTGGTCCTTCACCAGACTGATGTCGCATGTGATAGCTTTCCATCGCACACAGTCCAGGGTGACTACTTCGGCATATCTGGACGATATCCTCCAGGGGCATTTCAATGCTGCCTTCCTGGAGTTGGATGTCGCCACTCTGTTGAGCTTGCTCACGTCGCTACGTTTCAGAGTCAACGAGGAGAAGTCGGACCTGGTCCCTTCTCGGTCGTTTTATCATCTGGGGATGGCTTTCCGCACACAATTCAGTTTGGTGGCGGTTCCCCAGGCCAAGGCTGTGATTCTCTCAGCTTTTGCTCTGACTCTGACCCAGTCCACTTCCGCGATGGCTCGGAGTTTTCTCCGGCTAATCGGTCTCTGCTGTTCGGTGACGGATCTCATTCCTCTAGGTTGGCTGCGTGTCAGACCTCTCCAACACTTTCTGCTCAGTCGTTGGAGGCCGAATGTAGATTTTCTGGATCTGGTGCTTCAGTTTCCAGACTATCTTTATCCTCACCTTCTCCTCTGGGCGGATGTCCAGTGGCTTTCGCAGGGTGTTCCGTTGGACTTACCCACGTCCGATCGCGTTCTGACGGCAGATGCCAGCGATCTCGGATGGGGTGCGACGTTGGATCCTCTAGGTCTTTCCATTCACGGGATGGTGGACCAGGATCATGCAGCTCTACACATCAACCAGAAGGAGCTTCTTGCTCTTCTTCTATGTTTCAGGCAGTGGATCCCTCACCTGTCGAATCGCCAGGTCCTTCTGTTGTCCGACAATTCGACAGTGGTTGCTTACATTCGGAACCTGAGCGGCACGCACTCAGTTCCAATGTACGAATTGGCTTGGGATCTTATACTGCTCGCTCAGGATGTCCACGTCTGGGTGGCTGTTCGTCACATTCCCGGTCGCCTGAACGTCCTAGCCGACTCCCTGTCCGTCGGGGCAGGGTCATTTCCACCAGGTGGATGCTCCACATGGCGGGTTCCATCGATCTCTTGTGACTAGTTGGAACCATCTGGTGGACACTTTCGTGTCCCCGTGTCCAGATGCTCTGGCTTTTGCCTTGGACGCTCTTGCCCACCTTTGGGATGGTCTTGTCGGCTACGCCTTCCTACTGGTTCCGATTCCACCTCAGGTTCTCACCCAGATATGAACCTGCAGTCGTCGAATCCTTTCGATCACACCTGATGCTTCGGTGGGTGTGGATCAATCTGCTCCTCTCTCTGTTAGCGGCGGTTCCGGCATGTCTCCCTCTACCTCGCGACTTTCTTTGCCAAAGTCGCCCGGGAGGTTTTCAAGTTGACCCGACTTCATTGTGCCTTCGCACATGTCTTTTATCGGGTCCTGTCTCCTCTGTAGTGGTTTTTTGAGACACGCAGTGGAGTTGCTTTTCTTCAAGGAGGCACTCACTCCACTGGTTTAGCCTCTGTGGCTAAGTGGAAGGTTCTTCTGTCAATGGTGTGCGATCACTCTGTTGCTTCTGTCACTCCTTCGATCTCACTGTTTGCAGAGTTTTCTGGTATATGTTTGTTTCTGGGGGTCTCCAGCAATGGGTACTTGTCCATGCTTCGGAGACATTTTTTCCTATGTGATACCGCATTGTTTCGACATTCATCCTTGCCTCTCCGAGCTTGTTCAGCTCTTTTCCTTGAAAAGGCCTAGGACTTTGCAGTTTACTCCAAAGTGGTCACTTTCTTGGGCGCTGCTCTGCTTGGGGGTGGGGGGCGTTCACGCCTTTATCCTGGATGGATATGCGTTTTCCCACATGCCAGATCTCTCCTGCATCCATTTCTTGATGGACTTGTCTTGCTATTCGTGCAGCTTCCGCTCGTCTAGCTACTGGTGATTGTATTACCAATTGTTTTTCTGCCACGAGGTGCGTGCATTGTCTTCCTCTTTTAATAACTCTGTCATGTTGTCGGATGACTGATGTTATACTGGCAGCCTTCTGGAGAAATGCTACTTTCTCCTTTTCTCTGCGACAGTTGCAGGAGCCGACAGAGACCCGTGGGGCCCTCTTTCTTCGGCTCAGGATGTTGTCTATCCAAGCTTTTCAGCTTTTTTCAGGGTCGGTTCCAGCTTTGTGCTGTTACTGCCCTTTTCTGTCTGTGCGTCGCACTTCACCATATGCCTCATCTTTCATTGGCTTTTCCAATGTTTGTGATGCTATGGTTTGATAGGCCTAGGGATCTCTTCCTCTGTCCACGGTCCCAGTGCTCTTGAGTTATGTGTGGGTTGGTTATGTGATTCCCTCCAGCATTTTGTCTATTCAGCCTGTTGTAAACAATTGAGGTAGGTTGATAAGAAGTATAAATTTTATAGTAAATTTCCTTTCTTATTATACCTACCGAAATTGTTTACATGGAGGCCCTCCCGTCTTCTTATTCAGGTAAGAATCCTTCCTCCCCGCTGATCACATAACTCCTGTGTTGTTCGGAATCAAAAGAATGACAAATTGATGCATTGCGCACTATTACGGAAGTCGAGGATTTGTACTATGGAAGAGCATCCCATACTGGGTGTGCGCCGATGGCGCTCGGCCCAGTTTTGGCTTATTTTTTCGTGGTGTTTTTACACCACTTTTCTTTCCCAAATCTTGGGAAAGATTAAAATAGAGAGTATTTTATCCGAGTTAGGTTCTTCCACTGTAGTGCAAGCCTGTTGTAAACAATTTCGGTAGGTATAATAAGAAAGGAAATTTACTATAAAATTTATACTTTCAGTTACTAAATAATTTGCGATTACTGTTAAACCTGTATGCGTGCAGCACATACTCCATTATAAAAAATTGTCACATACGACACAGCTGACGCAATTGCTTTTCACTGGCGAACTCTGAATGAGCAGGAACTCAAAGCTTGAGACTAATGCATGCATAATTGTTGTGTTTCGTTTTGAATGTCATGCGTAATTTACATTTAACTGTTAACCCGCTGTTTATTTCTAAAATATTTGTCACAAAATCTAGTCATGGCTGCTGCAAAATTTATCTAAATTTAACTCAAGAAAACATTGGTCAAATAGTCCATTCAATTTACAGGGTGAAATTTAGTTAAATGTTCCCAAATGATCCTATTTCAGTGGCAAGACATGGTGGATCTGTGTCCTTGTGCCCAAATTGGACTATGCTCTCATGCCCAAATTGGACTAATCTAAAGTCCTGCAAAGGTTTATTTTCTGTGGGAGGAAAGTTGGGAAATTCTCCCTAATCGAAATGTTCCAAGTTTATGCTAAAAACAGGCATTCAACAAATCAGATTTTCCTGCTAGAAAGTGGCTTAATTTGCTCTAGTGCATCTGGGGGCCTAAGCATCTTTCAGATCCCAGGCCTTGGGACACTTTCTTTACAAGTCCAGCTTTTCAGGTATTTTTGCCCTGTGACACTTTCATCCCAGGTTGCAATACTTAATTGGTAGAGTGCTAAATTAATTTTGGTCATCAGAATTTGTCAATATGTCTTTGCCTCTAAATTACTGGGCAAATCCTCAAAGACTAAATATTTTCACTTCAAAGATGATATGAAGTACATTCACTGAATTTGAAGTCTTCAAGTTGGGTAGCCTGCACTTCAGATTAAAGCCCAAATATGGGCTCTCTACCAGTTAATCAATCTTGACTGATAATTCAAATCTTGATTGTTGCTAATTATTGGTCTAAGTTTAATCCATCTAGAAATTCTGTTGGCAGTTATCCCCACATTCTTAACTGGAGTGACATTATGTTTTTTGGTACATTCAAATACAGTAGCCTAAATATTTTTATACTGTACCAATGACCCAGACTTAGCTGGTGCTAAACTCCTTAATTCAGGGCCAAACACAAATTTTGCGCCCCCAATCCCCAAAATTTGCATCAAAAACAGAAAAATACATGTCCTATATGGTCCTCCATACATTTACTCCTCTGCGCATGCGCAGTGTCAAGGAGGTCCTGAAATTGGCGCCAATTATCGTTCTTTGTTTGGCACTCAAAACACTTACACTTCACTGTTATTTGTGCTTCAAAATCTCAGTTTTCATGATGCCAGACACATTTTGATGAGAGAAATGGTGGAAATAAAGAGGATATATAAGGAGGAGAGGAAAAAATAGTGCAAGAAAATGTTCAGGGCTGTAACTTATAATTATTTTATGAAATTATTTCAAGTTGCCTTTTTTCAAGGCATAGCCCTGATGTTGTCATTCTTGCTATGAAGTACCATTGTTTGATCAGTGTTTCCTCTCTACCTTCCTTATTCCCCCCTAGCTATTCTCCCATGTTTTGGCATATTTTTTGTAATGTTCATTACTAAAATTTCTTGGGAGTTTTGGCTTGGTAAAAGAATTATTTCTGTTTTTTCTCCATGTTTACGTCCTCACCCTAGGGGTGTTTAGGCGTTTTGGTCTGCATCTACCATCTGATGTTCTACAGTTTCTTCTCTGGAAGCCTCTGTTTTGCATCAGATAGTGTTTTAACTGGTAACTGATTTCGGGCCAGGTTTGTTCAGTGCCTGGAGTCATGTTTCCGGTTTGTTGACACTTTTGCTTAGGTTGACAACAGTTACTGCTGATAGTGATTATTTGTCTTCTGCATCTCTTATTCATAGCAAGATACATTATTATTGTCCGTAAGTGTCTCATTAATTTTTTCAAAATGAATTTAAATTTTTTGTCCACATTTAGGCTTTTTTGGGATCCATTGGGCTCAGGGTTCCCTTTGGGAACTTGGGCTCTTCTCAAAAAATTTTTTTAAAATTTTTTTCTTTTCCAATCATTATTTCTTAATGACTATAATGGATTGTTGCATTATGTATCTTTATTTTCAAGGATTAGTGCGAGTACTATGATTGTTTACCTTTCACAATGAATGATTATTGTTCAAATTGTAATAGGAGGAAATCTTCGTATGATTCTCATGATTTCTGTATTAATTGTACTCTCTGTACTCGCACTGATCTTTGTTCTGTGTGTTTCAAATGGGATGACAAACGTTGGTGATATTTCCATGATGTGCCTCTGTCGTCACATACAAGCGAAGAGCTAGCGGCAAAAGTGCTCATGGAGATTTGTCAATTACCCGAAAAGAACCTGAAGGGGTTGACGTCCGCTAGCTCGACCGGGGTTGCGTCCATTCACCGAATGAGGCAGCACCCGGGTTCATCCATTGTGGTCCAGCAGAGAGAGTCGGGTGTTGCGAGCACTATAAAACATCCACATGCACACCCAGTGACAATGGAAAGGAGGATGGATCAGAGAAAGCCTGATAGTCCGTTGTTTAGCTTGTCCAGCTTGGCATGAGCTGCAAGCGAGAGAGGTCCCTCTCTCATGAGGTCCGGCAGGATGGCGAAAGGGATTCCGATGAATTAGATATTTCCCTTTCGGAACAACATAAAATAGCTGTAGAATTTATCCGGCATTACCTTCCAGAAGTTGTTCCGCCGGACCAGAATGCTGCACAGCCGGATAGGAGGGTGATAGCGCCATTGGACACCGATTTTTTTAATCGGTTTAGGGACATTGTCCCGGAATTTCCGTCACAATCCAAGAATGTCTCTCGGATTTTTGAATTATTGAATGACGCTATTGATAAACTTGCCCACAAGACGGGCAGGTCAGCCTTCCTAATCAAAGGAACAAGTTTGATACGGCAGGTCAGGGCATCCAGAGAGTTCCTCTGCGTTTAGACAACCAGGCTGAAAACCTTGATATATCCATGCCGTCATCTATGTCACTTCCGTCGTCAACGATGGAAACGACGATATCGTCTAACAGAGCTAGTTTAGACGCTCTTTCCTACGCAGATCACCTTACTAGAGCATTGTCATTATGCTTTGAAGGACCAGAATTTCAAGATGTACAACCGTCATTAAGAGTTCTGTCCAGGGCCATAGCTTTTTCCACATATAACTCCGCCCTTTCAGTGGCAAATCTGGAGTTAGCTAGACGTGACGCGGCCCTGGCTACTTCCACATGCGTGGACAGTAAGGTGAAAAACTCTTTTAGAGTCGCTCCGGTCTCTGGAGAGTTTCTCTTCAGTGGCAAGCTTTCTGATATATATGATAAATTAACAAAGAAAGCTTAGGACTCTCTGCTGTTTAAGTCTTCTTCCAAGAAAATGGAACCAGCAGACAGGAGTGGGCCAGGCACTTCCGGGACGAGTTCGTCCAGGGGAAGTTCCTATAGAGGTTCCTATGCGTTCTCTAGGTCTTACTCTAGAGACCGGCAGAGTAGTGACTCGAGTAGGGGCTGTTACGCTGGCCGAAATAACCGGTCAGACGCCCCTAGGCCGACAGGGCGAGGTGCGGGTCGTGGAGGACGTAGTTTCTCCTTCTGCAAGCCTCATGGATCCAGGAGGTGATGGTTTAGAGCTCTGTTGCGTTCCAGAGGGCAGAATACTGTCGAGTTTCTCAAGCAATTGGGAATCAATTACGGAGGACCCTTGGGTTCTAGGGGTTATTTTGGAAGGACTAAAACTGTCCTTCAAAGGCAAACCTCCATTAGCTCGAAATCCAAGATGGACTCAGCTTCCGTCAAATTGTCAGAAAAGAACGGCACTTCTACCAGAAGTCCAGTCTCTTTTAACGAAGAATGCGATAGAGGTCGTAGAAAACCAGGAATCTCCAGGTTTCTACAGCCATCTCTTTCTGGTTCCGAAGCCAGATGGCTCGTTCCGTCCAGTGATCGACTTAAGCTGGATAAACAAGCTGATCATGGCTCCAAAGTTTTATATGGAGACCATTCGATCGGTCAGAGCAAGCATTCGAGTGAACGACTATGCTGCGAGCATAGACCTCAAGGATGCGTACTTTCACGTCATGGTACATCCGGCGTTCAGAAAGTATCTTCGCTTCGCTGTCCTAGGTGTTGTTTATCAGTTCCGAGCGATGTGCTTCAGTCTGAATCTAGCACCCTGGGCTTTCACTCGAGTAATGAACCCGGTAATGACTCATTTCCGAGCTCATTCATCTGCGGTAACGCCGTCTTACCTGGACGATATTCTTCAGAGATACGGCAACGAGTTAACGCTTCAGAACGACATGCAGAATCTGCTTCTTTTGCTCCGACGTCTCGGTTTCATAGTAAACGAAGAGAAGTCGGATCTGGTGCCGTCCAAGTCATTCACCCACCTGGGGATGAGCTTCGAGACGCACAACAATCTCGTTCGTCTGCCGTTAACCAGAGCGAAATTAGTCAGTTGTTACGCTCGCTATTGACTTCACTCAGACAAAGTTTCAGCGAGGGAATTCATTAGACTAATAGGTCTGTGTGGAGCTGCCGCGGATCTCATTTCGATGGAGCGGCTACGCACTCGTCCTCACCAGGTCTATCTGACTCAGAATTGGAGAGTGAAGATTCATTCGCTCGAGACGGACATCCTCTTGTCAAGCCAAGTGAAACAAGGAATTCAGACTTGGGCAGACATACAGTGGTTAACTCGGGGAGTTCCACTGCAGTTGCCAGATCTGAGTTTTACAATTATGACGGATGCCAGTCAAACAGGCTGGGGCGCGACACTGAGCCCATCGGATTTGAAGTGCCAGGGTCTTTGGGATCCGCAGTTTCTAAGCAAGCACGTCAACATCAAAGAGATGATGTCGATTTGGCTTGCTCTACGTCATTGGATAGACGTTATTCAGAATGCACACGTGCAAATTATGTCCGACAATACGATAGTAGTTGCATATATTCGGAACCAGGGTGGCACTCATTCCATCCGTTGCTCAATCTAACAGAAAGAATTCTTCTGTTTGTACTAGAACATCAGATTCTTCTCTCTGTCCGTCATATTCCGGGTCGTCTGAACGTCTTAGCAGACTCCCTTTCACGGAGGGGTCGTCTGTTGCCGTCAGAATGGACTCTCAACAAGCAAGTATTCAATCCGATTTGCTACCAATGGGAACGGCCAATGATAGATTTATTTTTTTGCGACACATCTCAACAATCAGTTGCAGACGTATGTGTCACCTTGTCCGGATCCTCGAGCGTTTGCAGTAGACGCTCTCTCGATCTCTTGGGACGGAATGATAGGATATGCGTATCCTCCAGCACCGTTGATTCAGCAGATATTGCTCAAGATAAAACAATCGCAATGCAAGATTCTGTTGGTAGCATCTCTGTCTCCAGAGAGACCGTGGATAAATCTACTCAGGTGTCTGTTGTGGGACATGCCGAGGAAGCTTCCTCAACAGGAAGATCTTCTTTCGCAAGGGAAATTGCGCATCCTCCATCACAATCCGCAAGGTCTAAACCTTCACGTATTTCCGTTGTGCGGTCCTTCTTGCACGGTAAACATTTTACAGGACGAGCAGTGGACGTGATTTCTAACTGTAGGAGGACCTCCTCTTCGCTAAACTATGCTGCTAAGTGGAGGGTCTTTTGTCAGTGGTTTGGGGATCATTCCGTAAATATTTATGATCCTTCCATTCCAGATATTGCAAACTTTCTAGTATACTTGTTTGATAAGATTAATCTGCAGCCTATCACCATTAGTTTAAACAATATTTATTTCAGATCAAGTAAAATTTACAAATAACAACGACAAACAAATAACAGAATAGAACATGAACTGAAGTGGATTCAGCAGTAAGCTTGAAGCTTATACAAGGCTGTCACCATTAAGGGTTATAGGTCTATGCTATCCGATACCTATGCACATCATGATAGCTTGATGATTGGAACTAATGTCTCTTTATCTAAGTTAGTTAGAAATTTTTCAATAAATAGACCTAGAACCCTTAGATTAATTCCGAAGTGGAATTTGGCCTGGGTTCTTCTTAAGCTAAAAGAAGTGCCTTTTGAGCCTCTTGACACAGTGGACTTCAAATTCTTTACATATAAGACAGCTTTTTTCTTAGCTTTCTCTTCTGCTAGAAGAGTTAGTGAGCTTCATGCACTATCTGTGGAGGATTCTCACTACCGTAGTGTTGGTAATACTATTACCTTTACCACCAATGTTGGATTTTTGGCTAAGAATTAGGCTCCTAATAAGTATCCTGAACCTATTGTTATCAACGCCCTTCCATCATCTGATGGGCGTAATCCCTTACTGTGTCCTGCTAGAGCAATACGTATTTACAAACGTAGATCTGAGTTCATCAGAAAGGGATGTAAGCGTTTCTTTCTGTCTTTGATGCCTAATAGAAAGGATATTATGGTTCATTCTGTTGCTAGATGGATTCAATTAACTATTCGTACTGCTTAAGAAAAATTATCTTCTTCTCAGCAGTCGGCACTCAAGATCTCAGCTCATGAAGTAAGAGCTCTTTCTACTTCTTGGGCCTATGCTAATTGTATTGCTATTACTGATCTAATGAAGGCTGCATATTGGTCTCAACCTTCCACATTCACTAATTTTTATCTCAGAAATATTGAGTCCATTTCTGGAGACCTCCATTGTTTAGGTCCGTTATCAGTTGCTCAGAATATCGTCCACTAAACAATTGCAACTATAGTTATGTAGGCTTTCTGTTCCGGCAGTGACTCTGTCCTGCTGCCCTCTTCGCTCTGGGGTATTTGACCCAGGGCAAGGGGAAGGGGGGGGGGGGGGGGGTGTTCCTTTAGGTCACCTGCTTTATAGTGAAAAGCAAGGGAATACCTTCCCTATAGTTAGAATTTCCGAATCGGTACCTGGATGGTTTTAAAGTGTAAAGCTAATGTTTACTCATCCATGTAATATTTTTAAAGTGTAGCTCGGTGTGAAGCATTTGTATATGTCATGTGTCAAACGAGTGTTAATATACAATCCTCGGACACTTTTAATGAATATAAAGAGTCGCATTTCTCTGGACTTCCTTTATTTATTGGCTTACCTTTAAAAATATTAGTATAAAGGGTTATACTGGATGTTAATAGAGATCATTGATTATTATTATGCTCAATTACTGATCGGTATTGTGTCTTTCTTCTTTAGTATAAATAAGAAAGATACATGTAAAGCCTATCTCTTCTTTTCTCCTGGAGAGGATATTCCATTATACATAATTGAGCTTATTGGATTTTCCTTTATGTCCTAGGCCCTCCAACCTATTTACTATTCAGCTAAGTCTGGGTCATTGGTACAGTATAAAAATGTTAAAAAATTTATAGTAATTTATATATTTTTTATACTTACCAATGACCCAGACGGGGATGGCCCTCCCAGGAGTTGGGAACTCATACCTCCCCACTGAGTACATTACCAGGCACTGGTTGTAAGAATGATAATTGGCGCCAGTTTCGGGACCTCCTTGACACTGTGCATGCACAGAGGAGTAAATGTATGGAGGACCATATAGGACATGTATTTTTCGGTTTTTGATGCAAATTTTGGGGATTGGGGGGTGGGGGGGACAAAATTTGTGTTTGGCCCTGAATTAAGGAGTTTAGCACCAACTAAGTCTGGGTCATTGGTAAGTATAAAAAATATATAAATTACTATAAATTTTTTTTAACTTTTACACTATAACTCCATGGCCCAGACTAGCTGGTGCTAACTCAAAGTTATCAAGGGCCAAACACAAATTTTGAATCCCTCGCAATCCCCAAAATTTTCTCGCAAAACCGAAAATTAAAAGTCCTATCTGGCCCTCCATACATTTACTCTCTGCACATGCGCAGACGTCAGGAAGAGACCGGAATTGGCGCCAGCATCATTCTTTGTTTGGCCCTAAAGTCATCAACAATGAAATGACATCTGTGCTTTTAAATCTCCTTTTTTGAGGATGCCAAACACAAATCAATGCAAGAATTGATGGATACAAGGCTGTTATTGGATGAAGGAAGTGTTCAATGGTGGTTTTGGATGTTCAGGGCTGTAACTTTATAATATTTATAAAATTATTTTATGTTTCCCAATTTCGGGACATATGTCTGACGTCATCATTTTTGATAATGATTATTCCACTGTTTGTTAAGTATTCCTTCCCTATCCTTCCATGAACCCTTCCGGTTAAACTCGTAAGCTTTTTGGCTATTTTTTTATTGAATTTTTTTATTAAAGTTCTTGGGAGTTTAACGTATATTACAGAATATTATTCTGTTTTTCCCCAGGGTTTTATCCTCACCCTAGGGTTGCTAGGTCATTTAGTCTTGCATCTTCTGTCCGATGTTTCGTTTTTTCTTCGTATGAAGATCTAGCTTTGCATCTGATAGCATTTTAATTGGTTCTGACTTTGGGCCTTTTTGTGTGCCTGGTATCTTGTTTACATTGACGTTGTTTACATGGTCAACATCCTCATATATAGGTAGTTTTTTATATTCTATTACTGTAGTATTCTGTAGGATACATGGATTATTATTCCGGTAGTGTAGCTCAAAAAATTTGGATTTTGTCCACACTTGGGCTCTATCGGCATGCCCTTGGGCTCTATCGGCATGCCCTTGGGCTCTTAATGTTCCCCTTTGGGAACTTAGGCATTTTTTCATATTTTCTTTTGTTTACAAAAAATATTTTGAATTTAATTATGATTGCTATTATTCATGTATCTCAGTTATATATATATATATATTGTTGTGGAGTTTGGAGGACTGATATCGACTTTAGTTGATACACTCTTGCGGACTCTTATCATTCTTGTGTTCACTGGGATGACTGATGTTGGAGTCGGTTTCGCGGTGTGTTGTTGGTGGTGATGTTCTGAGGATCAGGCCTCACCGCATTTTAATTCATTCTGTCAGTTTCTATTTCAGAGGAACCTGAACATGGTAATGTTATTCTGACACCCATCCAAGTGTGCTACCATCGTCGCGCTCCATGGAGCATATAGAGCTAGCTGCAGTGCTCATTATTGCAAGAGTTAGAGCCTTTTGTTAAGAGTTTTAATCTCTTGCAAGCAGCTAGCTCGACCGGTGAAGCGGTACTCCGCCCGTGGGTGCTGTTACGCCAGGTAAGTCCGTTGCGGTCATCATAAGAAGTGGATGTGTGTAGAGCGAGCACTTTAATATAAATAGCTCACCCAGTGAAGACGGAAATAGGGAGGAAATAGGGAGGAAGTCAGCAAGTTCTTGTACTCAGTGAGGTCTGATAGACCGCGAGTGGGAGAGGCCCCCCTCTCTAATCTAGCAACGTCTGGTGTGAGATATTGTTTGAGAAACTTGCACAAGCTGGAGCATATGTCTGCTCTCCACTCGGGCCACTCTGTTTAGTCTGCAGCCGGGGTCGGCTTCAGTCAAGGCTTTCTCCGCTACATTCCACAAGGCCGAAATGAAGTTTTCTGGTTGAAAACTTCCACGAGAAGGAGCATATGTCTGCCCACAGCTCGAGATGCTTCGTCTAGTCTGCAGCCGTGGTTGGCTTCTGTCACGACTTCCTCCGCTATGTTATTTAAGCACACACAACTGCATCCTAGCTACCTGACTCAGGATATCCAGCCTATTGCACAAAGAAGGAACCACTGTTCGCCCGTGAAGTCGGACCATCTGGTCGCTAGGGAGGCGTGGCCTCGATCATCGGGATGCTCGGAGAAAGGATCCGTTTCCAATGCACCGTCCCAGGAGGAAAAGGATTACCCTTCCCTTTCGGAACAGTGCATGTTTGCGATGGTTTTCATCCATCAACACTACCCTGATTTTGTTCCGCCGAATCAGAAAGCTGCGACGACAAGAGAGAAACTGCTGGTGTCGCTGGCCGCAGACTTTATCCAGACAAAGGAGAAAGTCCTTTCTTTTCCGGTGCAGTTTATGCAGGTGTCGCAGGCCTTCAGCCATATGGACGAAGCCGTATTTATCATCTTGAGTGCGAGGAAGAAGACAGTTTCTTATCTTCACATTCCGTATACATACCGTTTTTTGGACCACGTTCATTTTAAAAACCATCGGGGAAGATGTTCAGAGAGTTTGGATGAGCAGGCCGGGGATCTAGAGGTATCCTTACCTGTATCATTCACTATTCGCTCAGACACAACTGAGACGGCGATTTCTTCAAATAGAGTGAATTTGGATGTTATGTCCTACGCAGATCACCTTACAAGAGCTATGGCGCAACGTCTCAAGGGAAAGGAATTTGAGGATGTTCGTCCCTCTTTTAGAGTTCTTTCCAGGGCAATTATGTATACCATGTATAACTCCGCCCTAACAGTGGCTAATCTGGAGTTAATCAGATGTGATGCATTCCTTGCGTCATCATCACAGATAAGATGACCAGGTGAAAAGCTCTCTCCAAGTCGCTCCGGTTTCCGGACATTGTATTTTCGATGACTGGCTTTCGTTAGTCTATGAACAGGCTACTAAGAAACAGTCTAGTGCTCTGCTTTTGAGGTTGGCGTATCAACGACCTGCTTCAGCAGACAAGAGTAAAGGAGGGCGTTCCAGACAAAAATTGTGAAAAGGAAATTCCTCACGAGGGTACAAGAAACCCTCTTATAATTACTCAGGAGGTTGTCAGTATAGCGACTCGGGAAAGGGGCGTAGGTCTGATCGGGACTATAGGTCAGACACCCCTATGCCGACGAGACAAGATTTTTCGCGGAGAGGATGTGGTTCCTCCTCGTGTAAGCCTCGCAGGTCAAACAGGTGATGGTTAAGACCTCTATTGCTGGCTAGTTGGAGCAAGATTATCAAGCTCCACAAAAAAGACTGGATAACAATCATGGAAGATCAGTGGGTGAGAAGTGTAGTATCGAACGGTTTACGACTATCATTCCCAGCAAAAACCCCACTAACAAGTTGTCCGCGTTGGACAAATCTTCCATCAAATCCTTGCATAAGAGAGTTTCTCCTACCAGAGGTATAAGCTCTCTTATCAGAGGAAGCAACAAAGGATTCTCAAGATTTTTACAGTCACCTGTTTCTCGTACTGAAGCCAGACTGCTCGTTCCGACCAGTAATAGACTTGAGCTGCTGGATAACAAGCTTATCATGGTTCCAACAATTTATTATTTATTTATTTATGGAGACCATTTGGTCGGTAAAAGCGAGCATTCAAGTGATCGACTATGCAGCAAGCATAGATATAAGGATGCGTACTTTCATGTCCTGGAACATTCAGCATTCTAAAAGTACCTGCAGTTCGCCGTACAAGGGAAGGTGTATCAGTTCAGAGCAATATGCTTTGGTCTGAACCTGACTCCCTGGGCGTTCACTTGAATAATGAACTCCAGAGATCGTTCATTGTGATTCTGTTGGACATGTGTATGCAACCTATTTGCGTATGCCGACTCTGGTATACGTTATAAGCGGGCGATATTTATTACCGGGATCGTCGCTATAGCTTTAGCTTCTGAAGTGGCATTAAGCACCATTTATTAATACTAATTAATACCTGAGTGTATGTTCGACGAATATTTATATTGTTTTGTGGTCCCGCTTTTACTGATTCCAGAGCGCTTCCCTCTTTCTTTTGGAAGATTCCTTCAAAAGAAAAGTATGGGGGGGGGGGGGGGGGGGGGGGATTTTTGACCTCTTCTCCGGTTTGATAAGTGTGTAACTATGAGTGAAGCTGTTTTGTCTGTAATTATATCCTGCATACAGCTGGAGTTTTATTGTATATGGCATATGTTTGTGGGGGGATATTCTCTCATTCTCAAATACGCCATTTTAATTTTTGGGGCTTAGTCCGGGCTAGCCTAAAAAATTGGGAACTCATTACATCCAGTTAGCATAGTCTTCATGCTAAGTATACAGAATTTCTTGAACTGGGCTCCTTTTTTATGATATGTCTTCTCTATTACTGTATAGAGAGACATACATGTAATTCCTAATAATTTTAATTTCCTTTCACCTTGGATTACAGGATTGGAATTATGTTTATCTACTATTTCTGAAGTCCTAGGCCCTCCACCTTTTTACGATTCAGCTAGTCTGGGCCATTGGGTATAGTGTAAAAATATTAAAAATTTAAGGCCATACAAAGTTGATTGTTTGTTTCTCAGGTCATTTTTTCCAAAAATGCGTGTGGGCGGGCGGTGTTTTTTTTTTCTTTTCTCCCCGAGAGGTTGTTTGTGGTAATTTGACCCACACCCAAACGCCTGGTGGACCACGCAAAATTTCGCAAGTATATTGGTTATTCACCGTAGGGGGGTTGGGTCATAAATGAAGTGGGGTTTGAATGTTTGTTTTTTCAGTGAAACATGAAAATTATGACACGGGACGAAATGCCTTGTGGGTGAAACGTCTCGGGATGAAGCGTCTCTGGGACAAATTAAATGTCGAAGTGCCAACTTTCACAGATTTATTTTACCAAAAAAAAAAAATCCTTTCACAACCTGCCTAATAAAATCGTGAATCGCAATTTTTCCCCATTATATTCAAAATTATCACAACCCATTTGAACGGGCAGTTCATCCATAAATCATATTTTTCGGAAATCTGAAAATGAAATACAAAATGAATGTTTGCATATTTTTATTAACCAATTGTGACCGCACATACCTCCTATATGTGATTTATTTTCAACTATGTCTGTTACCTTTATATCAAGCAACAGTTACTTTTAGTTATCCAATTATCCTGCATCTCAAATGCATTTATTTAAATTAACTGGGAACCTCGTAACGGTTTTAAATAACAGTACACAAATTCCCAATGACGGCCATGTACAATACAAATGTTACAAAAAACTGTGTTCCATTCAACATGGCACCTGACTTTGCAGACTTTCTGAGGGTTGGTGTGAATCAAACGTGATGTGAATTGACGTTTCCCCCTTATGACTGTTTGTTGTCAGGCTGAAAGACACCTTCCTTCTTGCTGTCATTATGACTTACCTTTTACAGAATAAAACACTTTCTGTCAAGAATATTGCTAAAACCCACCCACTTTATTAAAGTATGATGTAGAAAAAGATTGAAGTGTGTTAATTTAAAATTCGCAAACCCATCGATATTGATTTACCGAAATGAGCACAATATCTCAAATTTTTTTTGGTGTCATAAACATGTTGCGTGTGCAGCAAAAATGACCATGTGTGCGGGCCTGAGAAACAGAGGTTCTTTTTTTTATGGCCTAAAGTAATTTGTATATTTTTATACTTACCAATGGCCCAGACGGAGATGGCCCTCCCGTGAGTGGGCACTCATTCCTCCACACTGAATTATTATGTGGTACTCTCTTCTACAAAGAATGATGTTGGCGCCAATTCCGGTCACTTCCTGACACCTGCGCATGTGCGGAGAGTAAATGTGTGGAGGGCCAGATATTACTTTTAATTTTTGGTTTTGCAAGCAAATTTTGGAGATTGGGGGGGGTTCAAAATTTGTGTTTGGCCCTTAATAACATTGAGTTAGCACCAGCTAGTCTGGGCCATTGGTAAGTATAAAAATATACAAATTACTTTAAATTTATAATTTTTCTAATTTGGTGACAGTGCTTACCCTCAGGGCAACTCCCCATACATATTTTGGGTTTGTTTCTTTGTTTGTGTTCAGCAACACCTTTACCAACCAAGGTCACATTGTATTGGATAGTTTTATGGAAGGATGAAGCAGGAGTACCCAGAGAGAACCACAGCGCACTCATTTCAAATAAATGAGGGAAGGAGGCTTAGGCGTTTATGTTTAGCTCACCAACTGAAAGTCAGGGTGAGCTATAGTGATCACTCCTCATCTGTTGTACGTCATAAAGGTGGTGTTTGAATCCTCTCATCCCAGACTGCTGGACTGATTCCAATAAAATTTCATATGAATGAACACTGGAGAGGGACAGTTTTGGTTAAATTGATATGCTGCCATGGGGAGGCATGAGGGATTCTGACAGTTTCACAATGCTCCATAGCTTATCATTTACCTTTTCCTAGAGCTTGAACAATTTTTATGTGTTTGGTCTTGATTGTATTTCTGCCCTTTACTTTAATACTCTGTTAATTATTTCCTTTGTTCCCTTTATTCACCCATTTCCAAAATACATTTGAACTTGATCCCCCTATCATTCTTATCATCCTAATAAGATTACAGTTTGACAGTCTCCGATTATTATCTTTAATCTCATTTACTTTATTTCATGCTTGGTATTCGTCTTTTGCTTCTCCAGCCTCATAACTTTCCACTCCGTTGATTTTTCTTTTCCTTTTGTACACAGCACATTTGACTTTTCTGCACTTTATAGCCTTTTTTAGTTTGTCATTAACTCGGTACTCATCTTAATAAATGATAATAAATAATGTTTAATCTTAAAATCCACCTAAAGGTGCTCTGTGGCTTTACAATGAGAGAAGAGTACAAAATGAAATTTTCACGTAAAATGGTTTTTGATATAAATGGGATAAGTAATACTCGGCAGGGAATTCCAAAGTGCTGGAGCTGCAACCGTAAAGGTCCTTTCTCCAGTGGAAACAAGTTTAAAAGGTGGCTGGGCCAGATTGTTCAAGTTGGCTGGGCGTAAGTTACGACTTGAAGCATAAGGTGAGATAACCTCTGCCAGCTATGACGGTGTGATGTTGTTAATACATTTTAAAGTGAGAAATATAATTTTATATTGTATTCTCTGCTGAACAGGAAGCCAGTGGAGGTCCCTAAGAATCAGAGTTATTCTGGAGAATTTGCAGTTATGAGTGTCAACCCTGACTGCACAATTTTGGACATTCTGAAGCTTATCAAGTTAAGATTTTCTACACCCCAAAAACAGCAGTGAGTTACAGTAATCAAGGTGATTCGTAATGAAAGCATGCATGAGCTACTCAACAGTTTTCACATCAATAACTAGTCGTATCTTGCTGATATTCTGTAGATGAAAACATGCCGCACGACAAACCTGCATGACATATTTGTCCATGTCAAGGTTTTCATCCAAGAAGTACCCTAGATTGCGAACAAAAGTATTGGGTGAAATTTCATTTCCTTCAATTAACAGAGATGACATGTCAAAGTTAGACAGTTAGTATGGCAGTCCTATGTATACAGCCTCAGTCTTGTCAGTATTCAGTTACAGATAATTTCATCCGATGATTGATTTCAGCAACACACTCTTCTAACCATTTATGTGACACAGTTCTCATATCTGACTTGAATATACAGCTGTATATCGTCAGCATAAAAGTGGTATTGAAGACCGTGTTTACGGATGTTGTCACCTAGTGGGAGAACGTATATCATGTAAAGTAGATGCCCGAGTACAGATCCTTGAGGGACCCCATATTTACACCACCCACTTGAAAAGTGGGAGGTATGTAGTGTTCACTTGGTCTGTCTGTACGTCCATCTGGGCATCCGTCCGTCCATCCGTAATGCTTTAGGGGGGTACACATCTGCTATCTGCAACTCCTCCTAAACCAGTGAATGGATTTCATTGAAACTCTCAGACATTCTTTTACATACATTGAAGATGTGCACCTCCTATTTTCTTTTCAGATATTTTCATTTTTACAGTTTCCCATATTGAAAAATGAACTTTGTCAGATTCAATTGACATTCTGTACAGATCTGCTATCTGCAACTCCTCTTAAACCATTGAACAGATTTCATCGAAACTTTCAGACATTCTTTTACATACATTGCAGATGTGCACCTCCTATTTTCTTTTCAAATATTTTCATATTTACAGTTCCCCATATTAAAAAATGGTCTTTGTCAATTCAGGTTTTAGTAGGGAGGGGTATAGATCTGCTATCTGCTACTCCTCTTAAACCATTGAACAAACTTCATTGAAACTTGCAGACCTTCTTTTACATACATTGAAGATGGGCACCTCCTATTTTTCTTTTAAATGTTTTCATATTTCGATGTCCGTCCATCCGTGCATCCGTCCATTACGCTTTAGGGATGTACACATCTGCAATCCGCCACTCCTCTTAAACCATTGAATGGATTCCATTGAAACTCTCAGACGTTCTTTTACATACATTGAAGATGCGCACCTCCTATTTTCTATTCATATATTTTCATATTTACAGTTCCCCATATTCAAAAATGGTCTTTGACAATTCAGGTTTTAGTAGGGAGGGGTATAGATCTGCTATCCGCTACTCCTCTTAAACTATTGAACAAACTCCATTGGAACTCTCAGTCATTTTTTTATATACACTGAAGATGTGCACCTCTTATTTTTCTTTCAGATATTTTCATATTCCGACATACGGCCATCAGTCCATTATGCTATAGAGGTATCACATTTTGGGGGGAGGGGGGGGGGGGGGTACACATCTGCTATCTGCAACTCCTCTTAAACCAGTGAACGGATTTCATTGAAACTCTCAGACATTCTTTTACATACATTGAAGATGTGCACCTCCTATTTTGTTTTCAGATATTTTCTTTTTTGCAGTTTCTCGTATTGAAAAATGAACTTTGTCAAATTCAGTTGCTATCCGCAACTCCTCTTAAACCATTGAACAGATTTCATTCAAACTTTCAGACATTCTTTTACATATATTGAAGATGTGCACCTCCTGTTTTGTTTTCAGATATTTTAAATTTTTATACTGTACCAATGACCCAGACTGAGCTGGTGCTAACTCTAAAATATCTAGGGCCAAACGCAAATTTTACCCCCCAATTCCCAAAATTTGCATCTAAAACCGAAAATTACATGTCCTATATGGTCCTCCATACTTTTACTCCACTGCGCATGAGCAGTGTCAAGGAGGTCTCGAAATTGGCGCAATTATCATTCTTTGTTTGGCCCTCAATACAGATACACTTCACTGTTATTTGTGCTTGTAAATCTCAGTTTTAAGGACGCCAGACACATAATTATGAGAGAAATGGTGGATATAACGAGGAAATAGAAGGGGAAACGAAAAAAACGAAAAAAACAGTGGTAACAAATGTTCAGGGCTGTAACTTATAATTATTTTATGAAATTATTCATGTTACCTATTATCGAGGCATGACCTTGTTGTGGTCATTCTTGCTATGAATGTTCCATTGTTTAATCAGTGTTTCCTCTTTTCCTTTCCTTTATTCCCCCCCCCTCCCCCCCCCTCCCCCGCCCCCTCCCTAGCTATTCTCCCTTGCTTTTGGCTTTTTTTTTGTAATGTTTATAACTAAAATTTCTTGGGAGTTTTGGTTTGGAAACAGAATTATATTTTTATACTGTACCAATGACCCAGACTTAGCTGGTGCTAACTCTAACAAAACCAGGGCCAAACACAAATTTTGCCCCCCAATCCCCAAAATTTGCATCCAAAACAAAAAGAAATCATGTCCTAAAGGACCTCCATACTACGCCTCTACTGCGCATGCGCAGTGACGCAGACGTCCCGAAATTGGCGCCAATTATCATTCTCTGTTTGGCCCTTCATCAGTCAACATCTCACTGATCTTTGTGCTTGTAAATCTCAGTTTAAAGGATGCCAGACACGTAATTTTTGGAGAAAATGTGATTCTAAGGAGGATAGAAGGAGGAGAGGAAAAAGAAGTGACAAAAAATAATCAGGGCTGTACTTAAAATTTTTTGATGAAATTATGTTAAGTTGCCTATTTTCGAGGCATGGGCCTCTTGTTGTCATTCTTGCTAAATGTTGCACTGCTTATTCAGTGTTTCCTCTCCCCTAGCCTTCTAAAGTCCCCCCTTGCAATTCTCCCATGCTTTTGGCATATTTTTGAGAAAGTTCATTTCTAAAATTTCCTGGGAGAGTTGCTTGGTTACAGAATGTTTTCTGTTATTTTCCCCTTAGTTACGTTTTCACCCATGGGTGTATAACGTTGTGTTCTGCATCTTCCATCTGATGTTCTGCAGATTCTCCCCTGGGAGTCTCTGTTTTGCATCAGATAGAGTGTAATTTTGATGACTGATTCCGGGCCAGTTTTTTCAGTGCCTGGAGTCATGTTTTCTGGTGTTTTACACTGTTTGTTTACATTGGCAACAGCCTTTTTTGAGGGGGGCTGTTTGCCTTTGCTGTAGTTTATCTCACTATAAGATACATTTGTATTATCCGTGTCTCATTAATTATTTAATATAAATTTAAAATTTTTGACCACACTTTGCCATCGGATCCATCGGGGCTCAACGTTACTTTTCAGCAACTTGGGCTTCGCTGAAAAAATATTTTTTCAAAATAATTTTGATTTGCAATTGTTTTTTCATTTATTAATGGATCAGGTTATTATGTATCTTTGTGTCAGGGGTTTTTGCGAGTAACTAGGACTTGTTGTTGTCCTTTCACAATGAAGGGACATTGTTCAAATTGTAATAGGAAGAAATCTTCCTCTGACTTTCATGATCATTGTATTAATTGTAGTCAGTGTTCTCGCATTAATCCCTGTCCTATATGTGAATATTGGGATGAGAAACATTGGAAACGTGTGTCACGATATGTTGTTTCTGGAGAAAGGGCTATGCCGGCTCTTTCTCCGCAAGGTCACTCTACTCTCTCAGTTTCTATTTCAGAGGAACAAGAACAGGGTGATGTTTCCATGTTATCTTCTACAAGTGTGCGTCCGTCGTCACAAATGAATTCAGAGCTAGCGGCAAAAGTGCTCATGGAGATTTGACAAATGTCGTCCGCTAGCTCGCCCGGTGTAGCGTCCATTCACCGAATGGTTCGGCAGCCGGGTTCGTCCGATGCGGTCCAGGAGGAAATTTTGGGTGATGCGAGCACTATAAACATAATAGATGCACACCCAGTGACGGCGGATAGTAAGCGAGAACGGAGGAAGCCTTGGAGTCCGGTTCCTAGCTCGTCCAGGTCCAGCCGGGCCGCGAGCGAGAGAGGCCCCTCTCTCGTACAACAACATCTGGGACCAGATGTTGTTGTACAAAATGTGTCTTTAGCGGAGCATACGTCCGTCGCTCGGGACGCTCCATTGTATAAGCAGTCCGCGGAGACTGTTAAGGCTTCCTCTTCTCGTCAGCGCACACGACCGCACCTTGGCTGCGTGACCGCCGATATATTGCCAGCTTCGCCGATCAAGGATTCTTCGGTGACCAGGTCACACCATCCGGCAGCCAGGGATTCGAGACCGATGGACTCCGGACGTTCGCATAGGAAAAGTATGTGGGAGCCATCTGATGCGGAGCTGCCCTCGACGAAGCAGCGAAAGACTGCGCCTCCGCAGGTCTCGACTCCGGACATTCTTGTGCAGATAGCACAGTTTATCGCAGCATCCCAGCAGCCGACAGTAACTGTGTCGGATCGAGAATTATCCGACGGCGCTGGGTCGGTACGCTCCGCCGAAGCATCGGGGGCGGATGACCGGGAACATCATGAGGTCTGACCGGATGGTGAAAGGGATACGGATGACTTGGAGCTATCCCTTTCGGAACAACATAAAGCTGCCGTGGACTTCATCCGGCACTTTCTCCCTCAAGTTGTTCCGTCGGGCCAGACTGTTGCGGTTCCGGACAAGAGGATTATAGCGTCATTGGACTCTGAATTTTTTGAGCGGTTCAGGGACATCGCTCCCGAGTTTCCGTCGCAGTCCAATAATGTTGCAAGAACATTTGAATTATTGAACGACGCTATATTTAAACTTGCTTCCAAGATGGGGAAAGCAGGTTTCTTGTCCGCTAATACTCTCAACCTTCCTTTCATTAATGCAAGGAATAAATTCGATACGGCAGGACAGGGTATCCCGAGAGTTCCTCTGCGTATGGACGACGAGGCGGAAGACTTAGAGCTATCATTGCCGTCGTCGGCTTCTATTCCAACCGCGGTGTTGGAAACAGCTATTGCGTCTAACAGAGCCAATTTAGATGCCTTATCTTACGCAGATCACCTTACTAAGGCGTTATCACTGCGCCTTCAAGGGAAAGAGTTTCAGGATATACAATCCTCTTTAAGACTTCTTTCAAGGGCAGTAGCTTATTCCACGTGTAACTCCGCCCTTTCAGTGGCAAATCTGGAGTTGGTTAGACGTGACGCAGCCCTAGCTACATCCACACTAGTGGATACTAAGGTGAAGAACTCTCTTAGAGTCGCTTCGGTCTCAGGAGAACTTCTCTTTGACGGCAAGCTTTCTGCTATTTATGATAAAATTACAAAGAAAGCTTCGGATTCTCTGTTGCTCAAATCTGCTTCTAAGAAGTCGGATACAGCAGACAAGAATAAGACAGGCACTTCTGGGTCTAATGCGCCCAAGAGAGGTTCCTATAGAGGTTCCGGTGCGTCCTCTTGGTCTTATTCGAGAGACCGTCAGGGTAGCGACTCTCATTCGGGACGTCCTTCAGGCCGGGACAATCGGTCGGATGCCCCGAGGTCGACGGGGCGAGGTGCGGGTCGTGGAAGACGTGGTTTCTCCTACCGCAGGCCTCGCAGGTCCAGGAGGTGATGGCTTAAACCTCTATCGCGTACCGGTTGGCGGAAGGTTGTCGAGCTTTTCACAAGAATGGGCGCCGATTATGGACGACCCTTGGGTGAGAGGAGTGACTTCGGAAGGTCTAAAGATATCCTTCAAACGAAAGCCTCCATTAACTCGAAGTCCAAAGTGGACTCATCTTCCGTCAAACCCGCAGAAAAGAGACGCTCTGTTATCAGAGGTGCAGTCTCTTTTAATGAAGAACGCGGTAGAGGTCGTAGAAAACCAGGAATCTCCGGGATTCTACAGCCATCTGTTTCTGGTTCCGAAACCAGACGGCTCGTTCCGTCCAGTCATAGATTTGAGCTGGATAAACAAGCTGATCGTCGCTCCGAAATTTTATATGGAGACGATTCGGTCGGTCAGAGCGAGTATTCGGGTGAACGATTATGCGACAAGCATAGATCTCAAAGATGCGTACTTTCACGTCATGGCACATCCGACATTCCGAAAGTACCTACGCTTCGCAGTCCTAGGAGTGGTGTATCAATTCCGGGCGATGTGCTTCGGATTGAATCTAGCACCCTGGGCTTTCACTCGGGTAATGAACTCGGTAATGATCTATTTCCGAGCTCATTCATCTGCGGTAACGTCGGCCTACCTGGACAACATTCTTCAGAGGTACGGCAACGAGTTAACGCTTCAGAACGATGTTCAGAATCTTCTTCTATTGCTCCGACGTCTCGGTTTTATAGTAAACGAGGAGAAGTCGGATCTGGTGCCGTCCAAGTCATTCACTCATCTGGGAATGAGCTTCGAGACGCACAACAATCTCGTTCGTCTGCCGTTAACCAGAGCGAAATTAGTCAGTTGTTACGCTCGCTATTGTCTGCACGCAGACAAAGTCACAGCGAGAGAATTTATGAGACTGATAGGTCTGTGCGGAGCCGCCGCGGATCTCATTCCGATGGGGCGGTTACGCACACGTCCTCTTCAAATTTTCTTGACTCAGAATTGGAGTGTGAAAATTCATTCGCTCGATGTAGACGTTCTCTTGTCAGATCAAGTGAAACAAGAGATTCAGACTTGGGCAAACATTCAGTGGTTAACTCAGGGAGTTCCGCTGCAGTTGCCGGATCCGAGTTTTACCATTATGACGGATGCCAGTCAAACAGGTTGGGGTGCATCATTAATCCCAACGGATTCGAGATGCCAGGGTCTTTGGGATCCGCAATTCCTGTGCAAGCACATAAACATCAAGGAAATGATGTCAATTTGGCTTGCGTTACGTCACTGGATGGACATTATTCACAATGCTCATGTCCAAATCCTATCCGACAATACGACAGTAGTGGCGTATATACGGAATCAGGGAGGCACTCATTCAGTTCCGTTGTTCAATCTAACGGAAAGAATCCTTCTGTTTGCGCTAGAACATCACGTTCTTCTTTCGGTCCGTCACATACCGGGTCGTCTGAATGTGCTAGCAGACTCCCTTTCACAAAAGGGTCGCTTGTTGCCGTCGTAGTGGACTCTCAACAAACAAGTATTCAATCAGATTTGCTACCAATGGGAACGGCCAATGATAGACTTATTTGCGACACATCTCAACAATCAGTTGCAGACGTATGTGTCTCCGTGTCCGGATCCAAGAGCATTTGCAGTAGACGCTCTGTCGATCCCTTGGGACAGAATGATAGGATATGCGTATCCTCCAGCGCCGTTAATTCAACAAGTATTGCTAAAGATAAAACAATCTCAATGCAAGATTCTGTTGGTAGCATCTCTGTCGCCACAGAGACCGTGGATAAATCTACTCAGGTGTCTGTTGTGGGACCAACCGCGAAAGCTTCCTCCACGGGAGGATCTTCTTTCGCAGGGGAAATCGCGCCAACTCCATCACAACCCGCAAGGTCTCAACCTTCACGTTTTTCCGTTGTGCGGTCCTTCTTGCATGGCAAACACTTTACAGGACGAGCAGTGGACGCGATTTCTAACTGTAGGAGGACCTCCTCTTCGCTAAACTATGTGGCTAAGTGGAAGGTTTTTCGTCGTTGGTGTAGGGATCATTCTGTAGATATATTCGATCCCTCTATACCAGACATTGCAAACTTTCTAGTATACTTGTTTGACGAAATCAAACTGCAGCCTGTTACTATAAAGGGTTATAGATCTATGTTATCTGATACCTATGCACATCATGATAGTTTACAAATTGGATCTAATGTCTCTTTATCTAAGTTGGTTAGAAACTTTTCGATAAATAGACCCAGAACTCTTAGATTAATTCCTAAGTGGAATTTAGCTTGGGTTCTTCTTAAATTGAAGGAAAAGCCATTTGAACCTCTTGGGACAGTAGATTTCAAATTCTTATCTTATAAGACAGCTTTTCTCTTAGCTTTCTCTTCTGCTAGAAGAGTCAGTGAGCTTCATGCACTGTCGGTGGATGATTCTCAGTATCGTAGTGTCGGGAACACTATCACCTTCACTACTAATGTGGGTTTTTTAGCTAAGAATCAGGCTCCTAATAAATATCCGGAACCTATTGTTATTAAGGCTCTTCCGTCTTCAGACGGGCGTAGGCCTTTACTCTGTCCTGTTAGAGCTTTACGTATCTTTAAACAGAGATCTCAGTTTATCAGAAAGGGACGGAAACGTTTCTTTCTGTCTTTGATGCCTAATAGAAAGGACATTTCGGTCCATTCTATTGCTAGATGGATTCAATTAACTATCCGTACTGCTTATGAAAATTTATCTTCTTCTCAGCAGTCTGTGCTTAAGATTTCTGCTCATGAAGTAAGAGCTCTTTCTACTTCCTGGGCTTATGCTAATAGTGTTGCTATTACAGATTTAATGAAGGCTGCTTATTGGTCTCAGCCATCCACATTTACGAATTTTTATCTCAGAAATATTGAGTCCATTTCTGGAGACCTGCATTGTTTAGGTCCGTTATCTGTTGCTCAGAATGTTGTCCTCTAAACAGTTGCAACTATAGTTATGCAGGCTTTCTGTTCCGGCAGTGACTCCGTCCGGCTGCCCTCTTCGCTCTGGGCTATTTGACCCAGGGCAAGGGGAAGGGGGGGGGGGGGGGGGCGGGTGTTCCCTTAGGTCACCTGCTTTATAGTGAAAAGCAAGGTAATGCCTCCTCCAAGTCAGTATTTCTGAGTCGCTTCCGGGATGGTTTTAAAGTGTAATTTTAATGTTAAAATTCATTCATGTCTTATTTTTAAAGTGTAGCTCGGTGTGAAGCATTTGTATATGTCAAGTGTCAAACGGGCTTTAATATACAATACTCGGACACTTTTAAATGACTATAAAGAGTCTCAATTCTCTGGACTACTTTATTTATTGGCTTACTTTAAAAATAATTAGTATAAGGGATATACTGGATGTTAATAGAGAACATGAATGTTATTGTGCTCAATTATTAAGGGTAGTGTATCTTTCTAATTTAATATTAAATAAGAAAGATACATGTAAAGCCTAATATTCCTTTTCTCCTTAAGGGGTTACCTCTTTACTATATAGTTGAGCTTATTGGATTTTCCTCTATGTCCTAGGCCCTCCAGCCTGTTTACTATTCAGCTAAGTCTGGGTCATTGGTACAGTATAAAAATGTTAAAAAATTTATAGTAATTTATATATTTTTTATACTTACCAATGACCCAGATGGGGATGGCCCTCCCTGGAGTTGGGAACTCTTGCCTCCCCGCTGAGTACATAGCGCTGACCAGGCACTGCCAGTAAGAATGATAGTTGGTGCCAATTTCGGGACGTCTGCGTCACTGCACATGCGCAGTAGAGGCGTAGTATGGAGGTCCTTTAGGACATGATTTCTTTTTGTTTTGGATGCAAATTTTGGGGATTGGGGGGCAAAATTTGTGTTTGGCCCTGGTTTTGTTAGAGTTAGCACCAGCTAAGTCTGGGTCATTGGTAAGTATAAAAAATATATAAATTACTATAAATTTTTTAACTTTCTGTTTTTTTCGCATGTTTACGTCCTCACCCTTGGGTGGTTAGGCATTTTGGTCTGCATCTACCATCTGATGTTCCGCAGTTTCTTCTCTGGAAGTCTCTGTTTTGCATCAGATAGTGTTTAAATTGGTAACTGATTTAGAGCCATGTTTATCAGTGCCTGGAGTCATGTTTCCGGTTGGTTTACACTTTTTGTTTATGTTGACAACGGTTACTTCTTATAGTGATTACTTGTCCTCTGCTTAGTTCAGTTCATACCAAGATACATTAATATTGTCCGTAAGTGTTACATTAATTTTTTGAAATGATTTTAAAATTTTTGTTCACACTTAGGCTTTTTTGGGATCCATTTGGGCTCGTTCCCATTGGGAACTTGGGCTCTTCTGAAAATTTTTTCAAAAAGTTTTTTTTTTGAAATTATTTTCTTTTGAAATGTTATAATGGATTATAATATATTATGTATATTTATTTCAAGGGTTAGTGCGAGTAATATGACTGTATATTTTTTCATGTTAAAAAAAATATTCTTCAACTGTAACAAGTTCATTGTGTTTCTTATAGTCAGTGTAGTCGCACTAATTCTTGCTCTGTGTGTGTTGATTGATATGACAATGTTGGAGAAGTGTGTCACGGTATTTTGTTAGTGGTGAGGGGTCCATTACGGTCCTCTCTCCGTAGGGTCACTCTATATTATCAGTTTCTTTTTCAGAATTCAGAGTGATGTTTACGTGATGTCTTCAACAAGTGTGTCTCCGTCGTTGCAATATTAGGGCTAGCGGGAAGTGCTCAAGGTATTACGACAATTGCCGGAAGTTCGCTAGTTCATTCGAAGGCATTGATCGCCCGCTAGTCCTCCCGGTGTCGCGACCATTCACCAGGAAAGAATGGCTCAGCACCCGGGTTCGTCCGTTGCGGGCCAGGGAAGCAGATTGGGTGATGCGAGCACTATAAAACATCAGATGTGCACACCCAGCAACGACGGATCCAAGGATAGTACAGAGGAAGCCTGTCAGTCCAGTAGCTAGCTCATCCAGGTCCACCCGGACCACGAGCGAGAGAGGTCCCCTCTCTCTCTTGCATCCACATCTGCGCCACGATGTTGTTGTATGTTTGTTCGCTTAGTCGGAGCTTACGTCCACTCCTCCTGCTCGGGACGCTCCGTCGCATCACAGTCCAACGCAGCTGTTATATTGACTTCCTCATCCTCGTCAACACACATGACTGCACCTTGGCTATGTGACCACAGATTTCCAGGGGACGTTCGCATATTATATAAATGCAGGATTTAATGTCCCTGGTGCTCCTGCTTCACCGACCAAGGAATACACGTCGACCAGGTCACTCCATCTGCTAGCCAAGGATACGAGACCTTTCCAGTTGGGACGTTCGCATATTATATAAATGCAGGAATGAACGTCCCGGGAGCTTCCAGCGGATAATTCACATAGGACCGCGGCTCCACAGGTCTCATAGAGTAACATGAACAAGGTGTTGTTACCATGATGTCTTCGTAAAGTGTGCTTCCGTTATCACAGTCAAATGAAGAGTTAGCAGCAAAAGTGCTCATGTAGATGTGTCATTTGCCTGGAGTTCCCTAGTAGGATCGATGGCTTTGACACCCGCTAGCTCGCCTGGTGTCGCGACCATTCACCAAATAGATCAGCACCCGGGTTCGTCCATTGCGGTCCAGGAAGGAAATTTGGGTGATGCTAGCACTATAAAATACAATGGGCACACCCAGTGACGACGGATACGAGGATGGTACGGAGGAAGCCTAGCTCGTCCAGGTCCATCCGGGCTGTGAGCGAGAGAGGTCCCTCTCTCGTACTACAACATCTGGGCACAGATGTTGTGGTACAAAACGTTCCTCTGTCGGGGCATACATCCACCGCTCGGGACACTCCGTTATATAGACAGTCCAGAGAGACTGCTCTTTCGGCTTCCTCATCCTCACGGCAGCACACGCGACCGCACCTTGGCTATGTGACCAGTCATATTCAACCAACAACGCCGACCAGGGATTCTACGGCGACCAGGTCACGCCATCCAGTAGCCAAGGATACGAGGCCTTCATACTCCGGACGTTCGCATATAAGAAATATGCAGGAATCAACGTCCAAGGAGCTTCTAGCGGCTAAATTCTGTAAGACTGCAGCTCCATAGGCCTTTGTTACGGACGCAGATAGCACAAATTATCGCAGCATCCCAGCACCCGACAGTAACCTTGTCGGATTAAGAATTATCCGAGGAAGCTGGGTTGGTACGTTCCGCTGCATGTTCAGGCACAGACGACTAAGAATTACATGTGGTCCGACAGGATGGCGAAAGGGATACGGATGAGTTGTATTTTCCCTTTCGGAACAACATAATTGCCGTAGAGTGCATCCGGCATTATCTTCTGATGTTCCTCCAGACCAAAATTTCTGCATTGCCGGATAAGAGACTGATAGCGCCTCTGGAATTCTTATCGGTTTAGGGACATCATCCCTCAGTTTCCGACATAGTCCAGATATGTCTCACGGACGTTTGATCTGTTGAATGACGCTATATTTATATAACTTGCTACCTAAATGGGCAGGTCAGGTTTCTTATCGGCAAATGCTCTACATCTGCCTTTCATCAATTTAAGGAATATTTTGAAACGGCAGGATAGAGCATTCTGAGAGTTCTCTGCGTCTAGACGACCAGGCCAGGACCTAGTATTGTTTATACTGTCGTCAATGTCAATTCCAACCACGATGTTGGAAACGACAGTATCGTCTAGCAGGGTCAGCTTAGATGCATCTTCGTACGCAGATCACCTTACCAGAGCGTTATCATTACGTCTCAAAGGAAAAAGAATTCTAGGATGTACAACCTCCTTAAGAGTTCTTTCTTGGGCCTCACGTAAAACTCCGCCCTTTTAGTTGCAATATGGAGTTGGTTAGACGTGACGCGGCCATGGATACATCCACGCGTGTGGATAGTAAGGTGAAAAACTCTCTCAGAGTCGCTCCAGTCTGCGGAGAGTTTTCTTCGACGGCAAGCTTTCCGCAGTCTATGATCAGATAACTAAGAAAGCTTCAGACTCTCTGCTATTCAAATCCACTTCCATATAGTCGGATTCAGCAGAGAAGGTAGGACAGGCACTTCTGGGACGAATATGTCCAAGGGAAGTTCCTACAGAGGTTCCTATGCATCCTCTATTTCTTACTCTAGAGACCGTCAGGGTAGCGACTCAGGTAGGGGCCATAATTCTGGCCGAGACATCCAGTCAGACGCCCTAGGTCGACGGGGCGAGGTGCGGGCCGTGGAGGACATGGCTTCTCCTTCCGCAAGCCTCGCAGGACCAGGAGGTAATGGTATTAACTTCTATCGTGTACTAGTGAGCGGAAGACTGTCGAGTTTCTCAATTAATTGGGAGTAGATTACGGACGTCCCTTGGATTCGAGGGGTGATTTCGGAAGGACTAAATTGTCCTTCAAATGAAAACCTCCGTTAACTTGAAGTCCAAGATGGACTCAGCTTCTGTCAAGTCCGCAGGAAAGAGGCTCGCTTCCATCAGAAGTCCAGTCTCTTCTGGAATAATCGCGATAGAGATGGTAGAAATCCAGGACTTTCCAGGTTTCTACAACCATCCTTTTCTGGTTCCAAAACCAGACGGCTCGTTCTGTCCACTCACAATTCTGAGCTGGATAAACAAGCTGATCGTGGCTCCAAGTTTATATATGGAGTCCATCCGATCGGTCAGAGCGAGTATTCGGGTGTACGACTATGCTACATGCATAGATCTCAAGATGCGTACTTTCACGTCGTGGTACATCAGGCGTTCAGAAAGTATCTTCGCTTCTTCATCATGGGAGTCGTGTATCAGTTCCGAGCAATGTGCTTCGGTCTGAATCTAGCCCCCTGGGCTTTCACACGAATAACGAACTCGGTAATGACTCATTTCCGAGCTCATTCGTCTGCGATAAATGCGGCCTACCTGGACGACATTCCTTAGAGGTACGGCAATGAGTTAACGCTTCAGAACGATGTGCAGAATCTGCTTCTAATGCTCCAACGTCTTGGTTTCATAAGTAAACAAGGAGAAGTCGGATCTGGTATCATCCAAGTCATTCACCCACCGGGGGATGAGCTTCGAAACGCACAACATTCTCGTTCGTCTGCCGTTACCCAGAGCGAAATTAATCAGTTGTTGTGCTCACTATTGTCTTCGCTCAGACAAGGTCTCAGCGAGAGATCTCATGAGACTGATACATTTGTGCGGAGCTGCCGTGATTTTATTCTGATGGGGCAGTTACGCACTTGTCCTCTTCAATTTCTTCTGATCCAGAATTGGAGGGACAAGTTATATATCTCGATGCAAAATTCTGTTGATAGCATTTCTAGCTCCACAAAGACCGTGGATTAATCTACCCAGGCGTCTGTTGTGGGACATGCCGTGGAAGCTTCCTCCACATTTCGGTCAGATGGATTCAATTTACTATCAGTACTGCTTATGATAATATCTTCAATCAGCAGTCTGTGCTTTAGTTTTAAGCTCATGAAGTAAGAGTTCTTTCTACATCATGGGCTTACGCTAATAATGTTGCTATTACAGATCTAATGAGGGCTGCATGTTGTTCTTAGCCCTCCACTTTCTCGAATTTGTATCTGAGAAATATTCAGTCCTTTTCTGCAGATCTGCATTGTTTAGGTCCGTTATTTTTCACTCAGAATGGCATCCACTAAACAGTGGCAACTATATATATGTAGGCTTTCGGTTCCGGCAGTGACTCTGTCCTGCTGCCCTCTTCGCTCTAGAGTATTTGATCCAGGGCAAGGGGAAGGGGGGAGGGGTGGGGGGCAGGTGTTCCCTTAGGTCACCTGCTTTATAGTGTAAAGCAAGGGAATACCTCCCTTGGAGTCAGTAATTCCGAGTCGGTACCGGGATGGTTTTAAAGTAAAGCTAATGTTTACTCATCTATGTAATATTTTTTAAGTGTTGCTCGGTGTGAGACATTTGTATATATCATGTATTAATCGGGCATTAATATACAATCCTCGAACACTTTTATATGAGTATATGGAGTCTCATTTTGCTGGACTTCCTTATTTATTGGCTTTCCTTTAAAAAATATTAGTATAAAGGGTTATACTGAATGTTAATAGAGATCATTGATGTTATTGCGCTCAATTACAGAATGGTGTTGTGTCTTTCTTTTTGATACAAATAAGAAAGATACATGTAAAACCTATCTCTCATTTTCTCCTTCAGGGGATAGTTCTGTTATATGTAATTGAGTCTATTGGATTTTCTTTTATGTCCTAGGCCCTCCAACTTTTTTACTATTCAGCTAAGTCTGGGTCATTGGTACAGTATTAAAATGTTAAAAAATTTATTGTAATTTATATATTTTTTATACTTACCAATGACCCAGACGGGGATGGCCCTTCCATGAGTTGGGAAGTCATACCTCCCTGCTGAGTACATAACGCTTACCAGGCACTGGTTGTAAGAATGATAATTGCGCCAATTTTGAGACCTCCTTGACACTGCGCATGCGCAGTGGAGTAAAAGTATGGAGAACCATATAGGACATGTAATTTGGGGTTTTAGATGCAAATTTTGGGGATTGGGGGGTAAAATTTGCGCTTGGCCCTAGATATTTTAGAGTTAGCACCAGCTAAATCTGGGTCATTGGTAAGTATTAAAAATATATAAATTACTATAAATTTTTTAACTTTTTAGGGTTTCTCATATTTAAAAATGGGATTTGTCAATTCAAGCTTGTTGTGGGGGGGGGGGGGGGGGGGTTGTTGACATTTGCTATCCTCTTTCAGATATTTTCATATTCTGACATGCGGCCATCTGTGTGATGCTATAGGGGTATTACGTTTTGGGGGAGGGGGGGGGGGGTACACATCTGCTATCCGCAAATCCTCTTAAACCAGTGAACGGATTTCATTGAAACTCTCGGGCATTCTTTTACATACATTGAAGATGTGCACCTCCTATTTTGTTTTCAGGTATTTTCCTTTTTACAGTTTCCCATATTGAAAAATGAACTTTGTCAAATTCAATTGACATTCTGTACAGATCTTCTATCTGCAACCCTCTTATACCATTGAACAGATTTCATTGAAACTTTCTGACATTCTTTTACATATATTGAAGATGTGCACCTCCTGCTTTGTTTTCAGATATTTTAATTTTTAGGGTTGCTCATATTTAAAAATGGGCTTTGTCAATTCAAGCTTGTGGTGGGGTGGGGGGGGGGGGGTGGGATTGTTGTTGACATTTGCTATCCACAACCTCTTATAAACTAGTGAATGGATTTCAATGAGACCTACAAACATTGGTGTCAGTGTTTGTGCTCTCTTCATTAAACACGCTTTTACAGTTGTAAAATGCTTCTTGGTGGGAGTGGGTTGTATCATTTAGTGAGCAGTGCTCACAGTTTTTCTAGTTTAATATAAGTTTAGATGATGATGAGCCATTGATAAAATGACTTTGGGAAGGATCATTGAGATAAGATGCAAACCAATCAAGACCACAGCCGGTGATTCCTATTCTATGTTCTAGTCTGTGGAGAGGAGTGCTGTGATCGATAGTGTCAAAAGAAGCACTCAGATCAAGCAACACAAGACAGGGAATGAGATGCATATCCATGGACATCATAATATCATTTTGCACTTGAAGGAGGGCTGTCTCAGTGCTGCAGTTAAGTCTATATGCAGATTGGAAAAGATTCCTGTGTCTCCATAATCTTTCCTATACTTTCCTTCCCTGCCTCCGTGAGGCTGCCTACTATGACATCTGCCATGTTCTGGTCATTGACCTCCCTGTGTGTATTCTTGAAATTTAGTTTACATTTTCCTTTAAACTGCATCCAGTCAGCATCCTTTCTGAGTTCCCAAATCTCCTTAAAGCTTGCTTTGCTTCTTGTTGGGTATTTGTCAAACAACAATTAACATAAATGCCACCTTAAGGCTTTGTCTCTGTCATTTTAACAATAAGTGTTTGGATGATAAATTAAAATGGTGAGAAAAAAAAATAATCATGATATATGTACCTTACTTTTTGAGGCAAACTTCTCTATATTAAAATATATTTTTTTATTAAAAAAATTGTTTTTTACTTTTTTCCTTTCCTCAAAATTATATTAATTTGAACTTCCCCAAAAGGTCCATTTTGCTCAAAAAGCAGTCTGAATCATCTGGGCCAAAATGTTTAGACTAAAACACCCATGTGCCAAAACATTCTACATTCATTACTGCACCTATTCAGGATAACATACGCATATGCAAAGTGCCAGAACTCTCTTTATTTAGTTCTGGAAAAGTATTGGAATTTCATTCAGATAAAGTGTACAAACTCTGCAGCATGTACTGAAGTTATCAGATCTGTGTGCTAACCATTCCAACCTTGACAATGCTGCCTTTGCCAATGAATCATTTATTATACCACCCACTTGAAAAGTGGGAGGTGTATAGTGATCACTTGGTCCGTCTGTACATCCGGCCTTCCATCCCTCTGTCCGTCCATCCGTCCGTCCATTACGCCTTAGGGGGGTACACATCTGCTATCCGCAACTCCTCCTAAACCAGTGAACGGATTTCATTGAAACTCTCAGTCATTCTTTTACATACATTGAAGATGTGCACCTTTCTTTTCAGATATTTTCATTTTTAGCTCAACTTGACAAAGTCAAGCTGAGCTATTGCCATCACTTCTCGTCCGTTGGCGCATGTACGTATGTACGTTAGTATGTTAGTATGTTAGTACGTACATCCACGATTTCCTTTGGCACACCTCACAGGTCGCATTTATAATCAAATCGCTTTGAAACTTGGTGTGCTTGTTTGGGGTGACCTCTAGATGGGAGCTATCGATTTTCTTCAATTTCCGTCAAAAAATGTTGCCGCGGCCAATGTTCTTAGAATTTAGTTTAGTCAAACCTCAATATTTCCCTTTGGCACACTACAGGGCACATTTATGATTAGTTTGCTTTGAAACTTGGTATGCTTGTTTGGGGTGACCTCTAGATGGGAGCTATCGATTTTCTTCAATTTCCGTCAAAAAATGTTGCCGCGGCCAACGTTCTTAGAACTTAGTTTAGTCAAACCTCAGTATTTCCCTTTAGCACACCCAACAGGGCACATTTATGATTGGATTGCTTTGAAACTTGGTATGCTTGTTTGGGGTGACCTCTAGATGGGAGCTGTCGATTTTCTTCAATTTCCTTCAAAAAATGTTGTCGCGGCGAACGTTCTTAGAACTTCAATATTTCCCTTTGGCACACTACAGGGCACATTTATGATTAGTTTGCTTTGAAACTTGGTATGCTTGTTTGGGGTGACCTCTAGATGGGAGCTATCGATTTTCTTCAATTTCCGTCAAAAAATGTTGCCGCGGCCAACGTTCTTAGAACTTAGTTTAGTCAAACCTCAATATTTCCCTTTGGCACACCCTACAGGACACATTTATGAGCGGATTGCTTTGAAACCTGGCATGCTTGTTTAGGGTGACTTTTAGATGGGAGCTGTCGATTTTCTTCAATTTCCGTCAAAAAATGTTGCCACGGCCAACGTTCTTAGAATTTAGTTTAATCAGACCACAATATTTCCCTTTGGCTCACCCTACAGGGCACATTTATGATTGGATTGGTTTGAAACCTGGTATGCTTGTTTAGGGTGACCTCTGGATGAGAGCTATCGATTTTCTTCAATTTCCGTAAAAAATTGTGCCATGACCAACAACTTAGTTTAGTCAAACCTCAATATTTCCCTTTGGCACATCCTACAGGGCACATTTATGATTGGATCGCTTTGAAACTTAGTATGATTGTTTGGGGTGACCTCTAGATGGGAGCTATCGATTTTCTTCAATTTCCGTCAAAAAATGTTGCCGCAGCCAACGTTCTTAGAACTTAGTTTAGTCAGACCTCAATATTTCCATTTAGCACACCCTGCAGGGCACATTTATGATTGGGTCGCTTTGAAACTTGGTATGTTTGGGGTGACCTCTAGATGGGAGCTATCGATTTTCTTCAATTTCCGTCAAAAAATGTCGCGGCCAACGTTCTTAGAAGTTAGTTTAGTCAGAAGACCTCAATATTTCCCTTTGGCACACCCTAAAGGGCACATTTATGATCGGACTGCTTTGAAACCTGGTATGCTTGTTTGGGGTGACCTTTAGATGGGAGCTATCGATTTTCTTTCATTTCCGGCAAAAAATGTTGCCACAGATTACATTCTTAGAACTTAGTTTAGTCAGACCTCAATATTTCTCTTCGGCACGCCCTACAGGGCACATTTATGATTGGATTGTTTTGAAACCTGGCATGCTTGTTTTGGGTGACTTCTAGATGGGAGCTATCGATTTTCTTCCATTTCCGTCCGTCAAAATATGTTGCCACTGGCAACGATCTTTGAACTTAGTTTAGTCAGGCATCAATATATTCCTTTGGCATGCCATAAAGGGCACATTTATGATCAGATCGGTTTGAAACTTTGTATGCTTGTTTGGGGTTACCTCTAGATAGGAGCTATCGATTTTCGTCAAAAAATGTTGCCACTGGCAATGACCTTCGATGAACTTAGTAAAAACTTTGTGCAGTTAAGCATCAATATTTCCCTTTGACACACCTTGCAGGGCACATTTATGATTGGATCGCTTGCAAACTCGGTGTGCTTGTGTGGGGGTGACATCTATATGGGAGCTGTCGATTTTCTTCCATTTCTGTCAAAAAATGTTGCCGCTGACCTTTGAACTTAGTTTAGTCAGACCTCAATATTTTCCTTTAACACACCCTTTAGGGCATTTATGATCGGATCACTTTGAAACTTGGTATGTGTGTTCAGGGTGACCTCTATATGTGAGCTATTGCTCTTTTTTCATTTCCATAAAAAATTATTGTTGTTATCACCAGCCTTTGAACTTACTGAATTTGTGCATCAACTTATCCCTTTTGCACTCTCTGCAGGGTATATTTATGTATTTCCATCAAAAAACCATTGCCACAAGCAATGACCTTCTAATTAGTGCATTTGTGCATAAACATCTTCCTTTGGCATGCCTCCGAGTGCACATTCATTATCAGGTTGTTTTGAAACTTTGTAAGCTTATGCAGGGTGACAAAGATAGGAGCTATTGATTTTCTTTTCATTTCCACCCAAAACTGTTGCTGTTAGCAACAATTTTCGAATTTATTGGATTTGTGCATCAACATTCTTTGACATGGCCTGCAGGTCACATTTATCATAGGATTGTTTTTGAACTTGGTGTGCTCATTAGGCAAGACCTTTAGATAAGAGCTATTGATTAGCATTCATTTCTGTGAAAAAAAGTTGCCATTTACAATAACCTCTGAACATACTGCATTTGTGTATCAACATTCTTCCTTTAGCCAGTCTTACAGTTTACATTTAAAAATGCATGGATAACTCTGATGTTGTGCACACACAATGCTGTTATGTTGAAATTTCATCAAATAACATTGGTACCAATGATCTTCAATTTTGCCATTTCATTTATAACTTAACAAGTTCAAGTTTGTCAAGTTGAGCTACAGTGTCATTGACACTTTCATTACAGTTTCCCATATTGAAAAATGAACTTTGCCAAATACAATTGACATTCTGTACAGATCTGCTATCCACAACTCCTCCTAAACCAGTGAACGGATTCCATTGAAACTCTCAGACGTTCTTTTACATACATTGAAGATATGCACCTCCAATTTTCTTTTCAGATATTTTCATTTTTACAGTTTCCCATATTGGAAAATGAACTTTGTCAAATTCAGTTGACATTCTGTACAGATCTGCTATCTGCAACTCCTTCTAAACAAGTGAACGGATTTCATTGAAACTCTCAGACATTCTTTTACATACATTGAAGATGTGCACCTCCTATTTTCTTTTGAGATATTTTCATTTCTACAGTTTCCCATATTGACAAATGAACTTTGTCAAATTCAATTGACATTCTGTACAGATCTGCTATCCGCAACTCCTCCTAAACCAGTGAACGGATTTCATTGAAACTCTCAGATGTTCTTTTACATACATTAAAGATGTGCACCTCCTATTTTCTTTTCAGATATTTTCTTTTTTTACAGTTTCCCATATTGAAAAATTAACTTTGTCAAATTTAATTGACATTCTGTACAGATCTGCTTTCCACAACTCCTCTTAGCTTTCAGACATTCTTTTACTTACATTGCAGATGTGCACCTCCTATTTTCTTTTCAGATATTTTCATATTTACAGTTCCCCATATTCAAAAATGGTCTTTGTCAATTCAGGTTTTAGTAGGGAGGGGTATAGATCTGCTATCCGCTACTCCTCTTGAACCATTGAACAAACTCCATTGAACTCTCAGACATTCTTCTACATACACTGAAGATGTGCACCTCCTATTTTTCTTTCAGATATTTTCATATTCCGACATACGTCCGTCCGTCTGTTATGCTATAGGGATGTTATGCTTTGGGAGGTGGGGGTACACATCTGCTATCCGCAACTCCTCTTAAACCAGTGAATGGATTTCATTGAAACTCTCCGACATTCTTTTACATACATTGAAGATGTGCACCTCCTATTTTGTTTTCAGATGTTTTCTTTTTTACAGTTTCCCATATTTGAAAAATGAACTTTGTCAAATTCAATTGACATTCTGTACAGATCTGCTATCCACAAATCCTCTTAAACCATTGAACAGTTTTCATTGAAACTTTCAGACATTCTTTTACATATATTGAAGATGTGCACCTCCTGTTTTGTTTTCAGTTATTTTCATTTTTAGGGTTTCCCATATTTAAAAATGGGCTTTGTGGGGGGATTGTTGACATTTGCTATCCACAACCTCTTTTAAACTGGTGAATGGATTTCAACCATTGGTGTCAGTGTTTGTGCTCTCTACATTAAACGCACTTTTACAGTTGTAAAATGTTTCTTGGTGGGAGTGGGTGGTATCATTTAGTGAGCAGTGCTCACAGTTTTTCTAGTTATAAATAACATAAATAGATCAAACATATTTAGTTACAGTCCACTGTAGGAACCCTGGGAAATGAAGCAGTGCTTCTTTTCTGCGGCAAACAAACTCTGTTTTAATGGTAAAATAGGACCCATTCACCAATGCTTGGGGTGGAAGTCCTCTAAAATGGGCAACATGGGTATAAACCATTTACTAAACTTGACTATTTCTTATCAACCTACCTTTCAGTGTTTACAATAGGCTTGCATGATAGAGGAAGTCCCTAACTCGAAAAAATACTCTCTATTTTCTTCTTTCCTAAGCGATTTGGGAAAGAAAAGTGGTGCAAAAGGGCCAAGAAAAAATAAGCCCAAACTGGGTTGAGTATGACAGGTGCACACCCAGTAGGGGACACTCTTGTCCTCGTACTAATCCACAGCTTTCGGTACCAGTGCGCAGACTTATAACCAATGTGTCATTCTATTTTTTTTCCGCCATCTTACAGGATGTGGATCGTTTTGCTCTTCAACAGTGATACCTTTTGACTCGATGTTAACAATGTTTCCTGTTCTGAATTGTGGATTCATAGCTGTTTCTTCACTATCAGAGAGACAGGGCTGTGTTTTTATATATTCTCTCGATTATTCACTGTATTTTTCGTGATAAATCTCTATACCGATTTACCGATTCGACTGTCTGGAGAGAGTTATACCCCCTCCTAGGGGTTTTGCAGTCTTTTTATGGCGTTGATACTGCGGTACCTGCTGACTTTCTGGTGAAGAGATGCCTGGTTCCGGGACTACTGTCCCCCTCCAATCAACATCTGAGGCAGTCAGTAGGGTTGTGACTTCTCTTTTGGAGCCGAGCTCAGTTGCTCTCTGCTTTTCCGCTTGTGTCAACAGATACTGATGTATCCGTTCCTGCTGCTACTCCGTCAGTGATGTCATCGGTCTCCGTTTCTGTGGTTGCTGGCCGATCCCTCTGCTGTGGTCTCTCAGCGGTCGAGCCCAGCAGGTTTTAATTTGGATTCAGATGTTGTTGCGCTTCCATCCACGCTCTCTGGTTCTTAGCCAGTTTTGTGGGAATGGCACATTTTTGTGCAGCCTGGACCTTCTGTCCCTCAGAGGTCCAGAGTGACTCTTCAGAGTTCTCGCACCTCAGATTCTCAAGTATTTAATACCCCTATAAGCATCTGTATTCAGATATTTCGGCTGCCACCCATCGCCCTGCATCGGGTGTTCTAGAGGATTGTGATCCTTCGCTGGTTTAGAGGGTCAGATGCGAAGCCACTTTGAGGGCCATTCCCATGTCGAACCGGCAGATACGAGTTGTGAGTTTAGGGAGGCAGGTTCTTTCCAAGAGCCTTCCGATTGCCTCCAGCGAGGCTTCTAGTGGCTTCCTGGTGCCCTTCGTGGCCCCGTCTCCCGAACTGGAAGCAGGCAGCCGCTTTCTGATCCTCCTGGTGTTCCTACACCATGGGAGGCATCGGCTGGTATGCCTGACATGGGCTATGTGTCTTCCGACTCAGGCGATGTGTCAGACCCACCTGACATTGAGAGCCATCAGTCTTCTGACTTGGGGGTGGCTCGTTACTTGTTTGAGTTCCTTCAAACCGTCAGACCAGCTGGAGGTTTCAGCCAGGCTGCGATAATTTGTCGCGCACATACAGCCTGTGGAACAACCTGCTTCTGGGCACCTTCGACCATACCAGTCGTACAAGTGGTTGTAGCTTTTGCAGCATTAGACTCAAAGCTGAGTTTCAAGGCTATGAAGACTTTGTTCTTCACTAGGCTGATACCTTTTTGCCCCCTGTGCTTTATCGTTCCTATGATTCCACCAATCCGTCGGTCAGCAAGACTTTGATGGTCTTGAATCAGGACTCCAAGCCCAAGTTGGCGTTATTCCTATGGCGACATGGATAAGTCCATGGTGGGCTTATCCAGAGAAATGCTAGTCATGCTTTCTCTCTCAGATCTCTCTCAGATCACGTTGTCTCTGCCTTGGCTGCTTATCTTCCTCCAGATAAGTTTGACAACATATAGGCTCCTTTGCATGTGATCTCTAAGACGATTATGCATCTTACTCACACACATGCCTGTAACACGGCTATTTTGGAATTAGTTTGCTGGGACGCTGTGTTGGTCACAAGTCGTTCCCTTCCTGAAGGGCAGGGCACTGCTCTTCGATCTGCTTCCTTGGTGGGCCCGCGACTATTCCATGATTCTGTGGCGACGGTCAGGGATAACGTTCTGTGTCAAGATCAGCTGCTGCCTCGCCAGCTTGATCCACCTTCTGTTGGAGGCCGGGGCCATTTCAAGCCTAACAAACACCCTTCTTCCTCTGTGAAGCCAAGGGTTGATCCTCCTGCTTCCGCTTCGTCCTCTCACGTGGTAAGGGTAAGCGTCGGCAGTCCAGAGGGAGGTCTTAGGATGCTTCATCTAGCAGAGGAGGTGGTTTCTTCTCTCACAGGCCTCACCAGGGCTCGAAATGAAGGTCCTCACCTCGATTTGACCCAGGTTGGAGAAGGGATATCCGAGTTTGTGGACTGTTAGGCCACGATCACATTCGATCCTTGGGTGTTGGATGTTCGGTCCAGTCTGTGAATATCCTTCTGGAGGCACCCCACTCTGTCAAGAGTGCCTCTTCCAACCCAAGTTCCTTTAGATGTTTCATGTCGGGAACTTTTGATCATGGAGATAGACAATCTCCTGTCAAAGGGGGCGATCGAAGTTGTCAAGAACATTGATTCAGTGGAGGACGTCCGACTCTGACTGGTTATCGAACTGGGTATCTGAACCAGTCTATCATTGCTCCCAAGTTCAGCATGGAGACTTTCAGGTCGGTTCACCACTGCATACACCAGGGAGATTTCGCTTCCAGCATTGACCTACGAGACGCTTACTTTCACGTTCTGATTCATCGGACATCGCAAAAGTATCTCAGGTTTGCTTTTCTGGGGCGAATTTACCAGTTCAAGGCCATGCCTTTCGGCCTCAAACTGGCTCCTTAGGCCTTCATCCGACTGATGTCGCATTTGATAGCCTTCCTTTGCACAGGCCAGGGTGACAGCTCACGTCGCTAGGGTTCAAAGTCATTGATGAGAAGTCGGACCTGGTCCCTTCTCAGTTGTTTTGTCATCTGGGGATGGACTTCCGTACTTAGCTGAATACGGTGGCGATTCCCTGGGCAAGAGCTGTGATTCTCTTGGCTTTCACCCTGACTCTGACCCAGTCCACGTCCGTGACAACTTATTCTCTGGCTGCCGGTCTCTGCGGTTCGGTCCCAAAACACATTCTAGGTCGGCTTCAGGTCAGACCTCTCCAACACTTTCTCGGTCGTTGGAGGCCGAATGTCGATCATCCGGATCGCATGCTTCAGTTACCAGCATTTCTTCATGTCACCTTCTTCCCTGGACGGATGTTCAGTGGATTATGCAGGGAGTTTTGTTGGACTTGCCCATGTTCGATCGTGTTCTAATGGCTGATGCCAGCGATCTCGGATGGTGCGTGACGTTGGACCCTCTGGTCTTTACCTTCACGGTGTATGGGGCCAGGATGAAGCAGCTCTTCACATCAACCAGAAAGAGCTTCTTGCTTTTCTTCTGAGTTTCTGCAGTGGATCCCCCACCTTTCGAATTGTCAGGTCCTTCTGTTGTCCAACAATTCGACAGTGGTCACTTACATTTGGAACCATGGTGGCACGCACTAGGTTCCCATATACAGTTTGGCTTGGGATCTTCTACTGCTTGCTCAGGATGTCAACAACATGGTGGTGGTTCATCACCTTCCCAGTCATCTGAACGTCCTAGCTAACTCCCTGTCCCGAAGGGGCAGGTTCATTTCCACCGAGTGGATGCTTGACAGGGCAATGTTCCAGTCGTTTTGTGATCTCTGGGGTCATCCCCACATCAGTCTTTTTGTGCTCCGTTGGAACCCTCAGGTGTACACTTTCATGTCCCTGTGTCTAGTTCCTCTGGCTTTCGCCGGGGATGCTCTGTCACTCGATTGGAATGGTCTAGTTGGCTATGCCTTCTCAACGGTTCCGATTCTGCCTCAGCTTCTAGCCAAGATATGAACCTGCAGTTGTCAAATCATTCTGATCGCTCCCCTGTCGCCTCAGCGTGTGTGGATCGATCAGCTCCACTCTCTGTTGGTGGCAGTTCCAGCACATCTCCCTCTATGTCATGACCTTTGCCAAGGTCACCTGAGGAGTTTTCATGTCGACCTGACTTCATTGTGCTTTCACGCATATCTTTTGTCTGGTCCTGTCCCCGCCGTAGAGGTTTTTCAGGATGAGCAATGGAGTGCTTTTCTTCTTCAAGGCGGCACTCCACTGGTTTAACCTATGCGGATAAATGGAAGGTTTTCTATCGATGGTGTGCTGATCACTCTGTTGATTATGCCGATTCTTTGATAACACAGGTTGTGGAGTTTCTGGTATATCTGTTTGATTCTCGGGGTCTCCAACCTGTTACCATCTAAGGGTACAGGTCCATGCTTTCGGTGACCTCTTTGTATGTGGGAAAGTGGCGTATCGGCACTAATCTGTCCCTCTCCAAGCTTATTCATCACTTTTATTTGAAAAGGCCTAGGATTTTGCAGCTTACCCCAAGTTAGTATCTTTCTTAGGTGCTGCTTTGCTTGGGGGTGATAAGGCACCGATCGAACCTTTATCCCAGGTGAATATGCTTTTTCTCACATACAAGACAGCTTTTTCTGATGGCTTTTGACTCAGCCAGAAGGGTTAGTGAGCTTCTCTGTTGATCTAGCCTTTTTCAGGAGCTCCGCCAACAGTGTTACTTTACCACTGATTGCTCCTTTCTGGCCAAGAATCAGATTCCAGAAACTACTCAACCTCCAATCTGTATCAGGGCTCTTCCTTCTGCTGAGGGTAATAATAATAATAATAATAATAATAATAATAATAATAATAATAATAATAATAATATACACATTTATATAACGCCAAAATTATAGTTCAGAAGATATAGAACCATATTCTGAGGTGCTGTACATGTTACTGAGCTCATGCAAATATACAAACAGAATATATACAGTATCTTACAGTCCAGAACAGCACTTATAGGCTTTTTGAAACAGGTTTGTTTTGAGATCTTTCTTGAAAAGGTTGACATTTGACAGTCTTTTTAGTTGTTCTGGTAAATTATTCCACAAGTGAGGGCCACCAAATGAGAATGACCTGTCTCCAAATGTCTTACACCAAAGTTTGGGAACATGTAGCAGCATTTTACCATTGGACCTCAGGTTGTATTGACACACATTCTTGGTATTAAGGAGTTCTTCTAAGTAGGCTGGTGACATGTTGTTTTGTGTCTTAAAAACTAATAATAAAGTTTTGAAAATTATTCTGTACTTGACTGGACCCAGTGCATATCCCTCAGAACAGAAGTGATGTGTTGAGATCATGATACCCTACATGCCACTCGGGCTGATGCATTTAATACCATCTACAGGCGAGAGTACTGATATTGTGGAAGGTTGAACAGTAAGGCATTACAATAATCCAAATGTGAAGTTACAAAGGCATGAACTAGGGTTTTTGTTGAGTCTTTGGTGAGGAACTGTCCTATCTGTTTAACTTTGTATAGACCTCTCAAAACCTTATTGCACATATTTGTAACATGTCTGTCCATAGGCATTGTAGAGTCGAAGAAGGCACCAAGATTACGTACACTGTTACTTGCACTGATGGCGGAATCTCCTACCTTCACCGAATTGGTGTCAACTTTAGTGAGGTGTTGTGAGCCAATTATTAGGAATTCAGTCTTATCATCATTTATCATTAATTTGTTTGAAACCATCCATGTGCGAATGTCCGAAATACATGATTCAATAGTTTCTAGAGCTTTAGTTTGATCCTTGATTGATGGTTGAAAAGAGAAATAGACCTGTGTGTCATCAGCATAACCATGGACGTCAGGCAGGTGAGATTCAATGATGGTGAACATTTTTGAAATATAGAATAGAAACAGAACAGGACCAAGCAACTGCCCTGTGGGACTCCACATTCAAGATGGAAGTCTTTTGACAGATTACCGTTTATTGATATACGCTGCTGTCTATTCTTGAGGTATGATGATAGCCAGCTAGCAGCAACACCATTAAGTCCAAAATCAGAATTCATTGTCTCTAGCAGAGTTTTATGACAAACAGAGTCAAAAGCAGCACTAGGGTCTAAAAGAACAAGCAATGTTACCCTTCCAGACTCCATATTAAGGAGGATGACATTCTGAACCTTGAGTAATGCCGTTTCAGTCGAGTGAAATTTTCTGAATCCAAACGTGTTGGCTGGTAATGGAGCATGCATATCACTATGTAACATTAGTTGGTCAGTTGCGGCTTTTTCGCACAGCTTAGAGACGAACGGTAAGTTACTCACTGGTCGAAAGTTTTTAAACACAAGTTCCGCACCTTGTTTCTTCAGAAGAGGATTAACAATTGCTATATTTTTATACTGTACCAATGACCCAGACATAGTTGCTGGTGCTAACTCTTAAAATATAGGGCCAAACACAAATTTTGCCCCCCAATCCCCAAAATTTGCATCTAAAACTAAAGAAAACATGTCCTGAAAGGCCCTCCACACTTCGCCCCTACTGCGCATGCGCAGTGTCAAGGACGTTCCGAAATTGGCGCCATTTATCATTCTAAGTTTGGCCCTTCATCAGTTAACATCTGACTGATCTTTGTGCTTTTAAATCTCAGTTTAAATGATGCCAGACACATAAATATTAGTGAAATGGTGATTCTAAGGAGGATAGAAAAGGAGGAGAGGAAAAGAATGTGTGACAGAATATTATCAGGGCTGTAACTTAAAATTTTTTAATGAAATTATGTTAAGTTACCTATTTTCAAGGCAGCAGCCATTTTGTTGTCATTCTGATTATTTAGTTACACTGTTTTTTTAAGTGTTTTTCCTCTCTCCCTGTCCTTTAAGTTCCCCCTTGCTATTCTCCCATGCTTTTGGCATAGTTTATGTAATTATTATTACTAAAATTTCTTGGGAGTTTTAGCTGAATAACAGAATGAATTCTGTTCTTTCCCCATGTTTACGTCTTCACCTACGGGTGGTTAGGCGTTGTGTTCTGCATCTACCATCTGATGTTCTGCAGTTTCTTCCCTGGAAGTCTCTGTTTTGCATCAGATGGTGTATTTTTGGTAACTGATTTCGGGCCTGGGTGCCTGGAGTCTTATTTTAGTGTTTTTACACTCATTGTTTACATTTACAACAGCCCTCTGTGTGAGGGGGGGATTTCTAAATAATAATATCTTTATGTTATTTTAATCATAACTAGATACATTATTATTGTTCGTAAGTGTTGAATAAATTGTTTAAAATATTTTTAAAATTTTTTTCCACACTTAGGCTTGGGATCCATTGGGGCTCAACATTACTTTTCAGAAACTTGGGCTGTTCTGAAAAAATATTTTTTCAAAATATTTTGATTTCAATTATTTTTTCTATTTTAATGGATCATATTATTATTATGTATTTTGCCAGGGGTTAGTGCGAGTACCAGGACTTGTTTTCTTTTCACATTGAAAGGATATTGATCAATTGTTTTAAGAGGAAGTCTTCCTCTGACCTTATTATCATTCTATATGTGGTCAGCGTACTCGCATTAACTCCTGTTCTGTATCGTATTATTTCGATGACAATATGGGAAGCGTATGTCACGGTATGTTGTTGGGGATTTGGACACTCCGGTCCTTTCCCCGCAGGGTCACTCTACTTTATCAATTTCTATTTCAGACGATCAAGATTAGGGTGATGTATCTGTGATGTCTTCCAACAGTGTGCCTCCGTCGTCACAATTAATGAAGGGCTAGCGGAAAAGTGCTCATGTAATACGCCAATTGCCTAAGAGGACCCTAGTAGGTTCGACGGCCTTTGACGTCCGCTAGCTCGCCCGGTGTAGCGTCCATTCACCGAATGGTTCGGCAGCCGGGTTCGTCCGTTGCGGTCTAGAAGGAATTTTGGGGTGATGCGAGCACTATAAAATTAACTTAATGCACACCCAGTGACGGCGGATCGGAGGGAGAACGGAGGAAGCCTTTTAGTCCGGTTCATAGCTCGTTCCGGTCCATCCGGACGGCAAGCGAGAGAGGCCCCTCTCTCGTTCAACAACATCTGGCCCCAGATGTTGTGGTACAAATGTGTCGCTAGCGGAGCATACGTCCGTCGCTCGGGACGCTCCGTTGTATAGGCAGTCTGCTGAGACTGCTAAGGCTTCCTCTTCTCGTCAGCGCACACGACCGCACCTTGGCTGCGTGACCGCCGATATATTACCAGCTTCGCCGATCAAGGATTCTTCGGCGACCAGGTCACACCATCCGACAGCCAGGGATTCAAGACCGATGGACTCCGGACGTTCGCATAGGAAGTATGCGGGAGCCATCTGATGCGGAGCTGCCCTCGGCGAAGCAGCGATAGACTGCGCCTCCGCAGGTCTCGACGCCGGACATTCTTGTGCACATAGCACAGCTTATCGCAGCATCCCAGCAGCCGACAGAAACGGTGTCGGATCGAGAATTATCCGACAGCGCTGGGTCGGTAGCCGGGGACTCGAGGCCTGCAGACTCCGGACGTTCGCATAGGAAGTGTGCGGGAGTCAACGTACACGGAGCTTCCAGCGGCAATGCATCGTAAGTCCGCTACTGCACAGGCCTCGGGAACGGACGTGCTTTCCTTAATAGCACAGTTTATCGCAGCATCCCAGCATCAACTGAATCTGTCGCATATATTTTATCCGACGATGCTGGGTCGGGACGCTCCGCGGAAGCGGGTACGGACGTCCGAAAGTTTCATCCGGTCCGACGGGATACCGAAAGGGATTCGGAGGATTTCAAGCTTTCCCTTTCGGAACAAAATATGCTGCGATGCCGGATAAGAAACCGATAGCGTCGGTGGACTTAGAAATTTTTGGTTCGGTTCAGGGACATCGTCCCTCAGTTCCGACATAGTCCAATAATGTCACACAAACTTTCGAATTATTGAACGACGCTATATATATATTATTATTTTATGCTTGCTATCCAAGCATTTCTGGTTTCTTGTTCGAAGAATTATGGAGATGTCTTTCAAAAGTGTGCCTCTGTCGTCATAGTTAATGAAGAGTTAGCGGCAATAAGTGCTCATGGAATATGTCTATCGCTTACGGAGTGACATTCGCTAGCTCACCCGGTGTAGCGTACATTCATCGAATGGTTCGGCTGCCGGGTTCGTCCGTTGCGGTCTAGGAAGGAGATTTGGGTGATGCGAGCACTTTAATTACTTTAGTACTCACCCAGTGACGGCAGATTGAGGACAGATCGGAGGAAGCCAACAACATAGGGGACCGCATGTTGTGGTTCAGATATTTTACATTCGGAGCATATGTCCGTTGCTCGGGACGCTCCGTTATATTGACAGTCCGAGAGACTGTCTTTAATGCTTCCTCATCCTCACAGCAGGGCACACGACCGCACATTGGCTACGTGACCTCGAGTATCCGATCAGTTTCGGCATTCAGTGATTCCACAGCGAATAGGTCGCGCCATCCGGTAGCCAAGGGACACAAGGCCTATACACTCCGTTCGCTCGCATATTGGAAGTATGCACGGGGTAACGATCTCGGAGCTTCCTGCGGCAATGCATCGTAAGACCGCTGCTCCTCAGGCCTCAGTGACGGACGTGCTATCCGAGTTAGCACAGTTGTTTCGCAGCATCCCAGCAATTGACAGTTTCTCGGTCGAATCAGGAATTATCCGACGGCGCTGGGTCGGTGCGGTCCGCGGTTGCATCAAGCTACGGACGACCGAACGCTTTATAGGGTCCGACAGGATGGCGAAAGGGATTCGAAAGGTTTCGAGTTTTCCCTTTAGTAGTATCGGAAGATGCCTTTCATATCTTCTGGCATTTCTTCCAGTGATTATTTTTCGGACTTCATTGCTGCGATCTTGGATAAGAGACTTATAGCGTCATTGGACTCGGATTTTTCGATCGGTACAGGGACTTTGTCCCTGACTTACCGACGCAGTCCAATATTGTCATTACAACATGTGTTTTATTTTTCGACGCTATATATTTATATATATATACAAGCCTGCTACTAAGCATGATAGTTTAGTTTCTTGTCCGCGTGGCTCATTTCTGCCATTTTATCTTTTTTACATATAGTTTATTTTGGCAGAGCAGGGCATACCGAGAGTTCATACGCATCTAGACGGTGTGATTAAAGACTGCATATATATTCTTTTTCGCCGTTTATGTCTTTTCCAATTTCAATGTTGGGAACGACATTATGTATAGTAGACTTAACTTAGACGCTTTATTATACGTAATCCGCCTTACTGAGGCGTTATCATTACGTCTTCAAGAAAAGATTTACGGGATATTATTCTCAATGTAATTTCTTTTGAGGGCAGTAGTTTGTTCACGTATAACTCCGCCTTTCAGTGGCTGATTGGAGTTGGTTAGACGTGATGCAGCCCTAGCTACATCCACGCGTGGATAGTAGGTTAAGAACTCTCTCAGAGTCGCTTCGTTCTCGGAGGAGCTTCTCTTCGACGGCAACTTTCCGGCAATCCATGAATTGCTTGATTTATACATTCTCTTGTCTATCTAGTGTTACAAGAGATTCAGACTGGGGCAAACATTCGGTGGTTGACTCAGAGAGTGCCGCCGCAGTTGCCGGACCCGAGTGTGGCTGTTATGACGGTTGCCAGTCAAACAGATTGGGATATATACTGATCCCTACGGATTCGAAGTGCCAGGGTCTTTGGGTTCCGCAGTCTTTTAGCTATCAGTTTAACTTCCGCGGAATAATGTTTTTTAGGCTTGCTTTATGTCATTGCATGAACATTATTCAGAAACACATGCCCAAATTCCTGTCCTTTAATTCGACAGTAGTGGCGTATCTCCGGAACCAGGGAGGCACTCTTTCGTTTCCGTTATTCAATTTAATGGAAAGAATCCGTCTGTTGGTTATAGTACACCAAGTTCAGTTTTGGTCCGTCATATTCTGGGTCGTCTGATTGTTTTATCGCACTCCCGTTCTCTTACGGGTCGCTTGTTGCTGTCAGAATGGACTCTCAACAAACAAGTATTCATTCAGATTTGCTATCTATGGGAGCGCCCAATGATGTTTTATTTATGACACAGCTTGCTAATAAATTGCAGACGTATGTGTTGGCTTGTCCAGATCTCTGAGCTAATACTGTTAACGCTCTATTGATCTATAGGACGGAATGATAGGATACGCGTATCCTCCGGCGCTGTTGTTTTAGCAGGTATTGCTAAGATAAACAACCACAATACATTTCTGTTGATAGCATCTCTATCTTCACAGAGATCATGAGTAATTTACTCTCTTGTCTACTGTGGATCTTAACGTGAAATCTTCCTCTATGTGAGGATCTTTTTTCACTGGGTAAATCGTGTCATCTTTATCACAACCAGCAAGGTCGCAACCTTCATGTATTCCGTTGTGTGGTCCGTATTGCATTGTAAGCACTGTACTGGACGAGCTTTGGACGCGATTTCTTACTATAGGAGATCCTCTTCTTCGCTATTCTATGCGACTAAAGTGGAGGCTCATCCGTCGTGGTGTAGGGATCATTATGTTCATATGGTTGATCCCTCCATACTACTCATTGCTATTTTTTAGTATACTTGTTTCACAGGATCTACTGCAGCCTGTTGTTATTTAGGTTATAGGTTTATGTTACCTCATACCTATGCACTCTACGATAGTTTACAATTGAGTCTTTTGTCTCTTTATCTAAGTCAGTCAGTAACTTTTTGATAAATAGACTTAGAATCTTTAGATTAAATTCCTATACGGATTTTAACTTCGGTTCTTATTTAGCTAAATAATCATTTGAGCCTCTGGAAAGAGTAGTTTTCAAATTCTGACCTTTTAGACAGTAATTCTGTTGGTTTCTCTTTTACTGTAGAGTCAGTGAGTTTCATGCACTATCGATGGATGATTTTCACTTTCATAGTTTCGGAATCAATACTTCCGTTACTATTTAGGTTGGATTGTTGCATAAGAGTTAGGCTCCTATTATCCGGATCCTATTATTTTAAGGTCCTTCCGTCTTCGTATGGGCAGAGGCCTTTACTCTTTCCGGGTACAGTTTATGTATTTATAAACAGATATCTGTTTATTACAAGGGCGTAAGCTTCTTCTGTCTTTGATGTCTAGTAGAAGGACGTTACGCTCCATTTTATTGTTAATGGATTCTATTAACTAGCGTACTGCTTATGGTATATCATTGGCTTAGCAGTTGTGCTTAAGATTTCGGCTCATGAAGTAAGAGTTCTTCTACTTCTTGGGCTTACATTAATAGTGTTGCTATTATAGATTTTTGAAGGCTGCTCATTGCGCTCAGCCATCCATTCATGAATTTTATCTCAGAAATATCGAGTCCATTTCTGGAGGCCTCTATTGTTAGGTCTATTATCAACTGCTCAGAATGTCATTCACTTAACAGTTGCTACTATAGCTAGGTAGGCTGTCTGTTTCGGCAGTGTCTCCGTTCGGCTGCCCTCTTCGCTCTGGGCTATTTGACCCAGGGCAAGAAAAAGGGGGGGGGGGGGGAGGGTGTTCCCTTGGGTCACCTGTTTTTTACTATGAAAACAAGGGGATACCTCCTCCGGAGTTAGTAATTCTGAGCTGTTATTGGGATGGTTGTTAGTGAGAAGTTTAAAATTCATTCAAGTCTTAGTTTTTAAAGTATAGCTTTGAATATTGCATATGTCAACGGACATGATTATGCAATTCTCACACACTTTTAGGAGTATAAGAGTCTCTATTCTCTAGACTTACTTTATTATTGGCTTACTTTAAAAATTATTAGTATAAGGATTATTGGATATTAATAGAGTACATGGATGTATGAAGCTCAATTTTTGGAAGGTGTTGTATCTTTCTAATTTATCATAAATAAGAAAGATGCATATAAGGCCTATTACTTCTTTTCCCTACAGGGGATGACTCTATTTTATTTTATTGAGCGTATTCCATTTTGCTCTATGTCCTTGGCCCTCCAGCCTTTTTACTATTCAGCTATGTCTGGGTCATTGGTACAGTATAAAAATGTTAAAAAATTTATAGTAATTTATATATTTTTTATACTTACCAATGACCCAGACGGGGATGGCCCTCCCAGGAGTTGGGAACTCTTGCCTCCCCGCTGAGTACATAGCGCTTACCAGGCACTGGTTATTAGAATGATAAATGGCGCCAATTTCGGAACGTCCTTGACACTGCGCATGCGCAGTAGGGGCGAAGTGTGGAGGGCCTTTCAGGACATGTTTTCTTTAGTTTTAGATGCAAATTTTGGGGATTGGGGGGCAAAATTTGTGTTTGGCCCTATATTTTAAGAGTTAGCACCAGCAACTATGTCTGGGTCATTGGTAAGTATAAAAAATATATAAATTACTATAAATTTTTTAACTTTCCACGCATCAGGCATATATCCTCCCAGCAGAGACATGTTGATCATTTTTGTGATTACAGGAGCCAAAGAGTCTACACATGATTTGACAATAGATGTTGGCATTGGGTCGAGTTGACATGAGGCATTTGAGGATTCTTTTATTAATTTGGTTACCTCTTGGATTTCTAAAGGTCGAAAAGTTGAAAGCTCTTTTTCTGATGGTCTCTGTTTGATGTCAATTTTGTCTACATTTATGTTCTTAATTTTTTCCTGAATTAATTTTGTTTTTTGGATGAAGAATTCGCCAAATTGATCAGCTATCTTTGATGGATCATCTTGTAGTGGAAATGACACACTTTGTTTTTCTGTACACAGATTTTTAACAACTTTAAACAGTTTTTTGCTGTCACCATTACAAGCTTCAACACATGTTGGGTATTCGCCCTTTGCTCTGTTATTTCGTGCAATTCGTATTTACCTCAACTGAACGTAGTTCATTAGGAAAGACAGGAAAATATATATTTCTGTCTCTTATTCCTGGTCGACGGAAGATCTCTTCTCAGTCCATTTCTAGATGGATTTGTCTTGCTATTTGCACGTCATATGCTCATCTAGCGACTGACGATTGTATTACCAACCGTTTTTCTGCCCACGAGGTGCATGCATTGTCTACCTCCTGAGCTTAGGCTAACTCTGTCAGTTGTCGGATGTTATGCAGGCAGCCTACTGGAGAAATGCTTGAGAAATGCTTCTACTTTCTCCACCTATCTGCGTCAGATGCAGGAGCAGTCTGAGGACCTTTTTCTTTAGGCCCCTTTTCTTCTGCTCTGGCTGTCATCAACCTTAGCCATTAGGATTCTTGCAAGGTCAGTTCCAGCCCTGTTCCTGGTACTGTCCTTTCTGTCTGTGTGTCACACAGGGCTATACACCTCATCTCCCATTGTCATTTACTAATGGTTGTGATGCTATTGTTTTATAGGCCTAGGGAACTCTTCTTCTGTCCATGGTTCCAGCGCTGTCGGGTTATGTGGGGGTTGGTTATGTGATTCCCTCCTCCTGTTGTCTATTCAGCCTGTTGTAAACAATTGTAAGGTTGGTTGATAAGAAATTTAAATTTTATAGTAAATTTTTCCTTTCTTATTATACCTACCGCAATTGTTTACGTGGAGGCCCTCCCATCTTCTTTTTGGGGTAAGAATCCTTCCTCCCCTCTAATCACATAACTCCAATGTTGGCGGATTCAATAGAATGAACATTGGTTATACATCTGTGCACTGGTACCGGAAGCTGTGGATTAGTACAAGGAGAAGAGTGTCCCATACTGGGTGTGCGCCGGTTCCACTCGACCCAGTTTTGGCTTACTTTTTGGCTTATTTTTATGTGTACCTATACTATGTATGGTACACATAATGCCGGCATCTGGGGTGGCCATCCATCGTTCGTCCATCCTTTGTCCGTCCGTCCGTCCGTCCGTCCGTCTGTCTGTCTATCTGTGCGTCTGTCCGTCCGGCATCCGTATCCATTTCTTTGGCATTCGATAACTTGAAAAATATTGCTTGGATTGTCAAGTTACTTTACTTTTGTGTTCAGGTTACTGATGTGCCGAGCTGTATAGTTTTTGGTGTAATTCTGATAATTTTATCCTGAGATTTTAACCCTTTATCCTTCAAATTGAAAATTCCACCAATCCCTTTGGCATTCGATAACTTGAAAAATATTGCTTGGATTGTCTAGTTACTTTATATTTGTGTTCAGGTTACTGATTGCCGAGCTGTATAGTTTTTGATGTAAATCTGATGATTTGATCCCGAGATATTAACCCTTTATCCTTCAAATTGAAAATTCCTCCAATCCCTTTGGCATTCGATAACATGAAAAATATTGCTTGGATTGTCAAGTTACTTTATATTTGTGTTCAGGTTACTGATGTGCCAAGCTGTATAGTTTTTGGTGTAAATCTGTTTTTTTTATCCTAAGATATTAACCCTTTATCCTTCAGATTGGAAATTCCTCCAATCCCTTTGGCATTCGATAACTTGAAAAATATTGCTTGGAGTGTCAAGTTACTGTATATTTGTATTCAGGTTACTGATGTACCAAGCTGTATAGTTTTTGGTGTAAATCTGTTATTTTGATCCTGAGATATTAACCCTTTATCCTTCAAATTGAAAAATTCCTCCAATCTCTTTGGCATTCGATAACTTGAAAAATATTGCTTGGATTGTCAAGTTACTTTATATTTGTGTTCAGGTTACTGATGTGCTGAGCTATATAGTTGGTGTAAATCTGATAATTTGATCCTGAGATATTAACCCTTTATCCTTCAAATTGAAAATTCCTCCAATCCCTTTGGCATGAGATAACTCAAAAAATATCAATCCGATTGTCATGTTACTTTATATATATCTTCAGGTTACTGATGTTCCGAGTTGTATAGTTTTTGGTGTAAATCAGTTATTTTGATCCTGAGATATTAATACTTTATCCTTCAAATTGAAAATTCCTCCAATCCCTTTGGCATTCGATAACTTGAAAAATATTGCTTGGATTGTCAAGTTACTTTATATTTGTGTTCAGGTTACTGATGTGCCGAGCTGTATAGTTTTTGGTGTAAATCTGGTAATTTGATCCTGAGATATTAACCCTTTATCCTTCAAATTGAAAATTCCTCCAATCCCTTTGGCATGCGATAACTCAAAAAATATCAATCTGATTGTCATGTTACTTTATATATGTATTCAGGTTACTGATGTGCTGTGCTGTATAGTTTTTTAGGTAAATCTGATAATTTGATCCGGAGATATTAACCCTTTATCCATCAAATTAGACACTCCTCCAATCCATTTCTATATGTACTCATACCATGTATGGTGTACATAATGTCGGCATCCGTGGTGGCCCTCCGTCATAAGCTTTCTACTAGTTGCGCGTATGGGTACACATCTGACGATTTCATCGGCCTATTTTTTCTTGGTGCTTTTACACCACTTTTCTTTCCCAAATCGCTTGGGAAAGAAGAAAATTTTTAGTTATCTAAATTTGTATTTTATAGTCAAATATGTAATTGCCTGTAAACTATACCATTAAATAAAATATCGATCTATCTATCTAGAGAGTATTTTTTCTGAGTTAGGGACTATGAACCCATGACCCCACTTTTCTTGGATTGAACCATGGTACCACATCCTCACAAGCAAATGGCTGTTCATTTGTGGTAGACTGATCAATATATTAAATATGCAGCTCCAAGGCTGCACGTTAAAAATATTAGTTGGTCTACCCCAAATAATGAATATGGACTCTTCCAATTGATACCTTTAAACTGACATGGACGATTCCATCTGTGTTCAAATCCTTAAAGGTCTATCACTTTTTACTGCAACAGAATAGGTGCCAGAGCATGCAGTCTCATGATAAGTTGCAAGTTACATTCCCAGTACCTGGCAGTTGTTTCCAGACAAGTTTTGGCTGCCTGTATTGGCAGCCAATACTAGCTGAGAAATAAAGTCACAGGATGCTGATTGCTATAGCCTAGCAATAATGTATAAAAATCTCCAGCCCTTTAAGGGTGAAGGTACATATGTCTTTGTTTTTTTCAGATCATTATGCCAAATACTGCCTGTGAAAATGGTAATATGACCAAACTCTTCAAGTTGATCTATGATCAGGGAACAAGTGTATCAACTGTACAAAGAAAATATTTCAATGAAACAAAAGGTGGGTCTTCAAAACAGTCTTTTTATACAATTTCTATTCATAATTTTTCAGCGGAATACCCTTGATGAGCTAGATATTAATTATGGGGCTTTATCTAAGATAGAAACTGAAAGAGTAAGAAAAATTATGTGCGTGGCTTTAAATATATGTTAACCCTCCGATCACATTCCCATGGGAACTCAGGAAAGTTGAGCAGTGCTTGTTCCCTGTCATAAACAAGTTTGGCTTTACTGGTAAAATAGGACCTGGAACCAATGCCTGGGGTGGAAGTCCTCCAAACTGGCCGGCATAGGTGTAAACAATTGGCTAAACTTGACTGTATACCTATGTTGCAGTCATGATATTGCCAAAGATGCCAAAAGTGATCTTAAATGCCAATAAATAAATACTGTTGTCAAAATTTCAAAACAGCAAATTTTTCTCATAATGCAACAAAAAATATAACCAATTCAGCCTCAATGAGCTCTGTCAAGCAAGATTGAATTAGTTGAATTCCAAGTTGTATTATGGGAAACATTTACAGCTTGAAATTTTGATATTTCAACATCAGTGTGTAGAAGGTTAAGGTGATTTTGTCTTGATTAGTTGGGTGATTAATCAGTAACTGATGATTGTATCTCTATTGTAACATGCTGATGATGTTCAGAGAAAAACTGTTAACGTTGATGTAGAATTCAGCTCTGTGTAGTCTTTTCCTCGGCTAAATATTCAAATTTGTAATGTTAACCCTTGCGTTAATGTAATGACCAAATACGGCCAGCGATTTTCACAAAAATTGATCTTCAGATATTAGCTCATTCCAATGAGGGTTCAAAGGCTATGTTTTTGGAGACAAAAAATGAAAATTTGTTCTTCAAGATTTATTTCTGCAAGTGTGCTCTATTGCATCAGGTAAAGGGCTAAGAGATCTTTCATTGGAAATATAAAATTTCTATTCTGGTACTTTCCTTACTTCACATGCCACGCTCAAGTTTTTTCACCTGTTTTTCTTAGCTAAACCAAAGAGTGTGCTGTGGCTCAGTGGTTATGGAATTGGACTTAAGACCGAAAGGTCCTCAGTTCGATCCCTTCAATGGACAACTGCATTGTGTCCTTGGACAGGGCACTTAATCCAGATTGCCCATTTGAGGTCACGGTGGCGCTATGCACTAAGGCATACTGCATGTCAATGGTGCACTTGTCTTCAACCAGTGCTCTCCCTGCTTGTGTAGATTTAGTACGTTGGGGAGTCTGACAGTTGCTTGCTATTGCTCTGGTTCTCTCTGGGTACTCTGGCTTCCTCCACCTGTAAAACTGTCCCAACATGAGGTGACCCTGGCTGTCAAAAGTGTCATTAAAACCCCAATAAATAAATAAATAAATAAATAAATAAATAAATAAATAAATAAATAAGCTGAACAAAATTTTTGTTTTCACAGGTCTCCAATGTATCAAACATCTGAGCTTACCTGAATTCAACTCCAGAGAAATGGAAATTGCTACCAAGTAAGTGCACTAATGTTAGCTTTTTAATTTTCTAACACTTTTTTAAGCAGCTTATGTTGAGACCTTGTCATGCGAGTAAGATAAAAAATATTTTGGTTAGGCTGTTTAAAAAATTCTTGTTTCTCAGGCACCTCCCTTGTCATGGATAATCTGCCTCATCACCTTTTTTTACCTGGAAGTCTCTTCCATGACACTATTTTGCACTTGTAGGACAAATATTTAACCAACTATACCTTGTTTGACAGAGCTCACTGAGCTCTGTCAAACAAGATGTAGTTGGTTAAATTTTCAACTACATTATGGAAAATTTTCAATGCTGAAAACATTGGTTTTCCACATAATGGTGTAAGTAGTTAAATTTCTGATTCCAACTATTTTCAGAACTGTTTTGTGAATAAACAAAAAAAAAGGCCTCCCTCCCTTATTTCAGAATTGAGGAAAAATTGCCAGAGAAACAAGAATTTTTTTTATAGTACTTACTAATTTTGAAAAGCCTTAGAAACATGTAGTTTAGGAATGAACGTTCATTATGGTGTAAATGTGGCCCTGGAGATTCGTCGAGCCTATACTCTAAAGATACCAAAAAATATTCTCTACTAAAGAGCAGGAGTGACCTACACAACAACTATACCCTGTTGTTAAGCCTGACCGGTTTCGTTCTAATTTGAACTCATCAGAGGCGGAGAGCACTCTCGTGCCGGCTCCTATATATACCCTTTTGTTTGGCGGTACCATTTTTCTCGATTCTCATTGGTCGAGACCTTATGTCTGGCGGTGCCGTTTTATTGGTTTGGCGGTACCGTTTTTCATTGTCTAATCTAAAAATAGTCTGGCGGTACCGTTTTGTTTGTTTGGCGGTACCGTTTATCATTGTCTAATCTAAAAATAGTGTGGCGGTACCGATTTGGTGTTTGGCGGTCCCGCTCATGGTAAGTATGGCGGTACCGGCGTTGGCACCCAAATCTCATCCACTTGGTGTGGGGGGGGGGGGGGGGGGGGGGGGCGGAGATGTCCGTCCAAACTGTTGTGTTCATTTTATCAGAGTATTGTATTTTCAATGCCGGAATTTTCAGATTAGCAATGGGAGCGGCATGTGAGGTGAGAAAAAGGCCCATTCCATCTGTTTTGGGTGAATGGGTTGATGTTTTGGTGACTGGGCGAAAAGGAGGTATGGATTCATCGTTACCAATATTACAGGGAATACCGGATACTGCTATTAGAGATTATAGGATGAAGTTGTGATTAAAAAACACAAACCTTTAATTTTAGTTTTTTTATTTGGCGATGGCTTGCCTTTATAGATTTAACCGTGGTCCCATATCCGGCGCTGTGGTCTGTATTAAATGTTCCAGATTTCGTGTGGCGTATTGTGATACCAATCCACTCTTGTACAGTGAGGCAATGTTGCCATGAGGCGGTGTGTTGCCGGCATGGTTCGCCCTTGGGGGGTCCGGGATTGAGTCAATGACGGTACCGCCAAACCAATAAAACGGCACCGCCAGACATAAGGTCTCGACCAATGAGAATCGAGAAAAATGGTACCGCCAAACAAAAGGGTATATATAGGAGCCGGCACGAGAGTGCTCTCCGCCTCTGATGAGTTCAAATTAGAACGAAACCGGTCAGGCTTAACAACAGGGTATAGTTGTTGTGTAGGTCACTCCTGCTCTTTAGTAGAGAATATTTTTTGGTTTACCACATTTAAGACCTGCAACACAACTATGTCAAAAGATATAGCCGAAAGCTCCAGCAGCAACATTAGCCTGGGATCATCGATCAGCTCTGTTAGCACGGTCATCATGACGGAAACAGAGCCGAATAATACCAGCAATCCCTCTAAACGTCCGAGGACTGACTCGCTACCTGAAACTAACAGCCAGAATACCACCTCTCAAACAAATCAGTGGAATCACCATATCTAATCCCTTTCTACCATGCCACGACAAGAACTGCACAACTTGCAAGGCACTACCCACACAAAGATGGTTCACCGGCTCGACCACCAAGAACAGACATAAAGGGCCGAACCGAGCCAATTGCCTTAGCAAGAATTGTGTTTACCTCATTACGTGCGCCACATGCCACAAACAATATGTGGGTGAAACGAAAAGACAATTCAAAATCCGAATGCACACAAAGATGGTTCACCGGCTCGACCACCAAGAACAGACATAAAGGGCCGAACCGAGCCAATTGCCTTAGCAAGAATTGTGTTTACCTCATTACGTGCGCCACATGCCACAAACAATATGTGGGTGAAACGAAAAGACAATTCAAAATCCGAATAAGGGAACATTTTTCGGATATATCACATAAAAGGGATACTCCGGTGGTTTTCCACTTCAATCAACCGGATCACAATATCCGTGATGTAAAATATCGGATTATTCAGGTACTCCCTACCGATCCCGAGGCACTACACAGCCACACGAAAAGACGTGCTGCTGAAATTAAGTGGATTTTTACACTTAGAACGCTAATACCACTCGGCCTGAACAGAAAGGATTTCTAGTATTCTAGAAATTCATTTATTTATACTCTAAAGATAGTTTACTCTTAAGATAGTTTTTCTGACTCATAAATAGGTCCTTTTGCTTTTGAAATTAAAATGTTACACATTTATTATTGAAAGCCAGTTGTGACATGCTTTTTGCGAAATGCTTTATGCCAAAATAGCAAAATGCAAATGCATTTTTCTGTTTGTGAAATACTTTTTGCGAAATGCTTTTTGTGAAATGCGAAATTCTTTTTTGCCAAATGCGAAATGCTTTTTATGAAATGTGAAATGCTTTTTGCTAAATGCGAAATGCTTTTTGCTAATTGTGAAATGCTTTTTGTCAATAACGAATTAGTGAATATGTGGATATCACTAAAAAGTGTTGACTGGCGGCGATTGTGACTCAGGAGAATATGTAGACGGAAAATGTTTTGGTTTAAACAACAATGTTTTTATCTTAAACAATGCAAGCTCCAATTCAGAAACTATTTTTATGTTTTTAATTCAACAAAATCTAAAACATGTATTTTACTGTTTTAAATAGAAGCAGAATAATCTAAAGTTTTGTTCTAAGTTTGGATTAAGTTAACATAAAAAGAATGAATTCTGTAACATTAAACATGTTTAGGTCTAGACCAATTTATTTCTAACTTCGATGAAAAAGTCGTGATTTAATCATTTTCTTATTATCAAATCATGACCTATGCTGCTACTGTTTGAGATGCATATAAATGGACAATTCGCAAAATGCATTTAACAAAAGGCATTTTGTAAATTGGAAAAAAATGCATTTTGCAAAAAGCATTTCGCATTTCGCACTTTTAATGCATTTTGCTGTTCGTATTTCCTTAAAATGCATTTTGCTATTCACATTTCATTGTTGCAAAAAGCATAAAGCATTTTGTATATTTTTATACTTTAACCAATGGCCCAGACTTAGCTGGTGCTAACTCAAAATTATCTAGGGCCAAACACAAATTTTGCCCCCCAACCCTCAAAATTTGCACGCAAAACCGAAAATTAGAAGTCCTATCTGGCCCTCCATACATTTACTCTCCGTGCATGCACAGCCGCCAGGAAGTCACCGAAACTGGCACCAATATCATTCTTTGTTTGGCCCTTCAGTCAGATAACATCAAGCTGACATCTCAGTTTTAATGATGCCAGGCACAAATCAATGGTTAATTTGGTGGATCCAAGGACACAAATGGATGAAGGAAGGAAGAAACGGTGGTTTGAAACGTTCAGGGCTGTAATTTTATAATATTTATAAAAATTAGTTCATGTTCTCCAATTTCGGGACATGGGCCTGACGTCATCATTATTGATAATGATTTTTCCACTGTTTGTTAAGTATTCCTTCCCTTCCCTTCCCTCCCTTGACCCCCCCCCCCCCCCCCCCCCTCCCAGTTAAACTCACAAGCTTTTTGGCTTGTTTTATTGAAAATTTTTTTATAAAATTTCTTGGGAGTTTAACGTATTATACAGAAGATTATTCTGTACATCCCCATGGTTACGCTCTCACATTTTGATCATGCATCATACATCTGATGTATCATTTTTTCTTCTGCTGAAGATCTTGCTTTACATCGGATAGTTTTATTTCTGTTGCTGACTTTGGGCTGTGTTGCCTGGGGTCTTGTTTCCAGTTTTTATTCTGAAGTTATTTACATTGACAATGCTTTATTTGTAAAGGTAGTTTCCTATTATTTTTAGGGAAACGACGGTTGTGAGTAACATAAAATATTCCGGTAGTGTGGCAATTAATTTACAGAATATTATTATAGTTTTGTCCGCACTTAGACCCTTTTGGGCTCAACGTTCCCTTTGGGAACTTGGGCTCTTATACAAGAAAAATTTTTTCCAAAATTTTTTTTTTTTTTAAATATTTTTTCTTTTGGGTGTAATTATTTCATCGATTATATATTTTCATGTTATCTTATATTGTTCTACCACTGATTCTTGCACAACATGTGTCAGATTTGGACAACGTTGAGGACGGGTGTCATGGTTTGTTGTTTGAGGCGAGAGGACACTACCGGTCCTCTCGCAGCAAGGGGACACTGCTGGTCCTCTCGCCAAAAAGTCACAACTAGTTTTTAGCTCGCCTGACTGAAAGTCAGTGTGAGCTTTTGCCATCACTTGGCGTCCGCCGTCCGTTGTCCGTTAACTTTCACAGCTTGGTCTTCTCCTTCAAAACCACTAGCCCAAACCTGAACAAATTTGACATACAATATATTGGAGGTATCCTCTTTCCAATTTGTTAAAGTGAACTCGGTGCCCCTACTGGGGTGGGAGTGATGCCCCAAAAGCATCAGTTTCTCCTGAAATCTTCTTCTTATGAACCACCAGTCGGAATGCTGTGATATTTGGTATGTAAGCTCCTTTGGTACTCAAGATTCAAGTTTGTTCAAAGAAATTTTCTCGGTCAGTATTTGGGCTTGCTATGGAAGGATCCCTATTTTGTGTCCCGCCTAAAATTTCTATATTTTTATACTGTACCAATGACCCAGACTTAGCTGGTGATAACTCTAAAATATCTAGGGCCAAATGCAAATTTTACCCCTCAGTCCCCAAAATTTGCATCTAAAACCGAAAATTTCATGTCCTATATGGTCCTCCATACTTTTACTCCACTGCGCATGCGCAGTGTCAAGTAGGTCTCAAAATTGGCGCAATTATCATTCTTTGTTTGGCCCTCAATACTGTTACACTTCACTGTTATTTGTGCTTGTAAATCTCAGTTTTAAGGATGCCAGACACATAATTATGAGAGAAATGGTGGATATAAGGAGGAAATAGAAGGAGGAGTGGAAAAAACAGTGGAAACAAATGTTCAGGGCTGTAACTTATAATTATTTTACAAAATTATTCATGTTACCTATTTTCGAGGCATGACCCTGTTGTGGTCATTCTTGCTATGAATGTTCCATTGTTTAATCAGTGTTTCCTCTCTCGCTTTCCTTTATTCCCCCCTAGCTATTCTCTCATGCTTTTGGCTTATTTTTTGTAATGTTTATTACTAAAATTTCTTGGGAGTTTTGGCTTGGAAACAGAATTATTTTCTGTTGTTTCCCCATGTTTACGTCCTCACCCTTGGGTGGTTAGGCATTTTGGTCTGCATCTACCATCTGATGTTCTGCAGTTTCTTCTCTGGAAGTCTCTGTTTTGCATCAGATAGTGTTTAAATTGGTAACTGATTTCGGGCCATGTTTATCAGCGCCTGGAGTCATGTTTCTGGTTTGTTTACAAATTTTGTTTACGTTGACAACGGTTACTTCTTATAGTGATTACTTGTCCCCTGCTTAGTTCAGTTCATAGCAAGATACATTAATATTGTCCGTAAGTGTTACATTAATTTTTTGAAATGATTTTAAAATTTTTGTCCACACTTAAGCTTTTTGGGGATCCATTTGGGCTCATTGTTCCCATTGGGAACTTGGGCTCTTCTGAAAATTTTTTCAAAAATTTTTTTTTTGAAATTATTTTCTTTTGAAATGTTATAATGGATTATAATATATTATGTATATTTATTTCAAGGGTTAGTGCGAGTAATATGACTGTATATTTTTTCATGTTGAAAAAATATTCTTCAATTGTAATGCGAGGATATCTTCCTGTAATTCACAGGTTCATTGTGTTTCTTATAGTCAGTGTAGTTGCACTAATTCTTGCTCTGTGTGTGTTGATTGATATGACAACGTTGGAGACGTGTGTCATGGTATTTTGTTAGCGGTAAGCGGCTCATAGAGTAACATGAACAAGGTGTTGTTACCGTGATGTCTTCGTAAAGTGTGCTTCAGTTGTCACAGTCAAATGAAGAGTTAGCGGCAAAAGTGCTCATGTAGATATGTCAATTGCCTGGAGTTCCCTAGTAGGATCAATGGCTTTGACACCTGCTAGCTCGCCCGGTGTCGCGACCATTCACCAATGGCTCTGCACCGGGGTTCGTCCGTTGCAGTCCAGGAAGGAAATTTGGGTGATGTGAGCACTATAAAATACAATGTGCACACCCAGTGACGATGGATACGAGGATGGTACGGAGGAAGCCTGTTAGTCCGGTTCCTAGCTCGTCCAGGTCCATCCGCACTGTGAGCGAGAGAGGTCCTTCTCTCATACTACAACATCTGGACACAGATGTTGTGGTACAAAACGTTCCTCAGTCGGGGCATACGTCCACCGCTCGGGACGCTACGTTATATAGACAGTTCAGAGAGACTGCTCTTTCGGCTTCCTCATCCTCATGGCAGCACACGCGACCACTCCTTGGCTACGTGACCAGTCATATTCAACCAACATCGGCGAACAGGGATTCTACGGCGACCAGGTCACGCCATCCGGTAGCCAAGGATACGAGACCTTCATACTCCAGACTTCGCATATAAGAAATATGCAGGAATCAACGTCCAAGGAGCTTCTAGCGGCTAAATTCTGTAAGACCGCAGCTCCATAGGCCTTTGTTACGGATGTGCTATCGCAGATAGCACAAATTATCGCAGCATCCCAGCACCCCACAGTAACTCTGTCGGATTAAGAATTATCCGAGGAAGCTGGGTTGGTACGTTCCGCTGCAGGTTCAGGCACGGACGACCAAGAATTACATGTGGTCCAACAGGATGGCGAAAGGGATACGGATGAGTTGTATTTTCCCTTTTGGAACAACATAATTGCCGTAGAGTGCATCCTTCATTATCTTCTGACGTTCCTCCGGACCAAAATTGCTGCGTTGCCGGATAAGAGACTGATAGCACCACTGGACTCAGAATTCTTATCGGTTTAGGACATCATCCCTCAGTTTCCGACATAGTCCAGATATGTCTCACGGACATTTGATCTGTTAAATGACGCTATATTTATATAACTTGCTACCTAAATGGGCAGGTCAGGTTTCTTATCGGTAAATGCTCTACATCTGCCTTTCATCAATTTAAGGAATATTTTGAAACGGCAGGATAGAGCATTCTGAGAGTTCTCTGCGTCTAGACGACCAGGTCAGGACCTAGTATTGTTTATACCGTCGTCAATGTCAATTCCAACCACGATGTTGGAAACGACAGTATCGTCTAGCAGGGTCAGCTTAGACGCATCATCGTATGCAGATCACCTTACCAGAGCGTTATCATTACGTCTCAAAGGAAAAGAATGATAGGATGTACAACCTCCTTAAGAGTTCTTTCAAGGGCCTCACGTAAAACTCCGCCCTTTTAGTGGCAATATGGAGTTGGTTAGACGTGACGCGGCCCTGGCTACATCCATGCGTGTGGATAGTAAGGTGAAAAACTCTCTCAGAGTCGCTCCGGTCTCCAGAGAGTTTTCTTCGACGGCAAGCTTTCCACAGTCTATGATCAGATAACTAAGAAAGCTTCAGACTCTGCTATTCAAATCCGCTTCCATATAGTCTGATTCAGCAGAGAAAAGTAGGACAGCCACTTCTGGGACGAATACGTCCAAGGGAAGTTCCTATAGAGGTTCCTATGCGTCCTCTAGGTCTTACTTTAGAGACCGGCAGGGTAGCGACTCAGGTAGGGGCCGTAATTCTGGCCGAGACATCTGGTCAGATGCCCCTAGGTTGACGGGGTGAGGTGCGGGCCGTGGAGAACATGGTTTCTCCTTCCGCAAGCCTAGCAGGACCAGGAGGTAATGGTATTAACCTCTATCGTGTACTAGTGAGCGGAAGACTGTCGAGTTTCTCAATTAATTGGGAGTAGATTACGGACGTCCCTTGGATTCGAGGGGTGATTTCAGAAGGACTAAATTGTCCTTCAAACGAAAACCTCCGTTAACTTGAAGTCCAAGTTGGACTAAGCTTCCGGCAAGTCTGCAGGAAAGAGGCTCGCTTCCATCAGAAGTCCAGTCTCTTCTGGAATTATCGCGATAGAGATCGTAGAAATCCAGGAATTTCCAGGTTTCTACAACCATCCTTTTCTGGTTCCAAAACCAGACGGCTCGTTCCATCCACTCATAATTCTGAGCTGGATAAACAAGCTGATCGTGGTTCCAAGTTTATATATGGAGTCCATCCGATCGGTCAGAGCGAGTATTCGGGTGTAGGACTATGCTACATGCATAGATCTCAAGATGCGTACTTTCACGTCATGGTACATCAGACGTTCAGAAAGTATCTTTGCTTCTTCATCATAGGAGTCGTGTATCAATTCCGAGCAATGTGCTTCAGTCTGATTCGACCCCCCTGGGCTTTCACTCGAATAATGACTCATTTCCGACCTCATTTGTCTGCGATAACGTCGGCCTACCTGGATGACATTCTTTAGAGGTATGGCAGTGAGTTAATGCTTCAGAACGATGTGTAGAATCTGCTTCTATTGCTCCGACGTCTCGGTTTCATAAGTAAACGAGGAGAAGTCGGATCTGGTATCATCCAAGTCATTCACTCACTGGGGGATGAGCTTCGAAATGCACAACATTCTCGTCTGCCGTTACCCAGAGCGAAATTAATAAGTTGTTATGCTCACTATTGTCTTTGCTCAGACAAGGTCTCAGCGAGAGTTCTCATGAGACTGATACGTTTGTGCGGAGCTGCCGCGATTTTATTCCGATGGGGCGGTTACGCACTTGTCCTCTCCAATTTCTTCTGATCCAGAATTGGAGGGTGAAAATTTTTTCGCTCGATACGGACATCTTGTCAATCAAGTGAATAAGAGATTCAGACTTGGGCAGGTTTTCAGTGGTTTACTCAGGGAGTTCCGCTGCAATTGCCGGTTCCGAGTTTTACAGTTTTGACGGATGCCAGTCAAACAGGTTGGGTCGTATCATTGAGCCCAACGGATTTGAAGGACCAGGGTCTTTGGGATCCGTAGTTCCTAATTAAGCACATTAACATCAAGAATGATGTCATTTTGGCTTGCGCTACGTTATTGGATGAACGTTATTCAGAATGCTCATGTGCTAATTCTGTCGGACAATTCAACGGTATTAGCGTATTTTTGGAATTAGAGAGACAATCATTCCATCTGTTATTCATGTTAGCGAAAGGAATCTTTCTGTTTGTACTAGAACATCAAGTTCTATCGGTCTGTCATATTCCGGGTCGTCTGAACGTATTAGCGGACTCCTTTCACGGAGGGGCTGCTTGTTGACGCCAGAATGGACTTTCAACAAACAAGTATTCAATCAGATTTGCTACCAAGGAGAGCGGCTTATGATCGACTTTTTCATGGCGCATCTCAACAATCAGTTGCAGAAGTATGTGTCACAATGTTTGGATCTTCAAGCGTTTGCAGTAGATGCTCTATCGATCTCGTGAGACGGAATAATAGGATATGCATATCTTCCAGTGCCGTTGATTCAGCAGACATTGCTCAAGTTATATATCTCTATGCAAAATTCTGTTGATAGCATTTCTAGCTACACAAAGACCGTGGATTAATCTGCTCAGGCGTCTGTTGTGGGACATGCCGTGGAAGCTTCCTCCACATTTCGGTCCATTCTATGGTCAGATGGATTCAATTTACTATCAGTACTGCTTATGATAATATCTTCAATCAGCAGTCTGTGCTTTAGTTTTAAGCTCATGAAGTAAGAGTTCTTTCTACATCATGGGCTTACGCTAATAATGTTGCTATTACAGATCTTATGAGGGCTGCATATTGTTCTTAGCCCTCCACTTTCTCGAATTTGTATCTGAGAAATATTCAGTCCTTTTCTGCAGATCTGCATCGTTTAGGTCCGTTATTTTTCACTCAGAATGTCGTCACTAAACAGTGGCAACTATATGTATGTAGGCTTTCGGTTCCGGCAGTGACTCTGTCCTGCTGCCCTTTTCGCCCTGGAGTATTTGATCCAGGGCAAGGGGAAGGGGGGGTGGAGGCGGGTGTTCCCTTAGGTCACCTGCTTTATAGTGTAAAGCAAGGGAATACCTCCCTTGGAGTCAGTAATTCCGAGTCGGTACCGGTGTACTACGATATCTTCCCCCCCCTGTACAACTTATCTTCCCCCCATCTGGTTTATCTTCCCTCCCACCTGAATTTTTTTACCATTCAGATTTTTACCAGATCATTTTTTAGAATTTGCTTGTTCACTTGTGTGTGATATTAAAAAAAGCATCAAGTGAGCAATGAAAAACTCATTAGTCAGTATGCGAGAGAGCTAGATGCCCAAAAGTAAAAAAAAACATTTTAGCCCAACTTAGCATAGTGAGTGGAATATTATACAAATTTCCATTTTCAAGACTCATTTGAATATGTTGTTAATAGAAGAAAATTGCACAAGAGGAACTTGCGTTTTTTTTCTCAAAATATTCCCCGGGATATATGCAAAAAACATTTTTTAAACATGTCGCCCGATGTCGCTAATTTTGTTTTATTTTCACTCAAACTACTATTTTGAAGAGAATTTCATCTGTATTTTTTAATTTTAAGATTTATTTGCTAAAGATGTCACAAAGAGAATAATTTCAGTTGTAGAGGGTTGGGGGTGGGGGAGATATCCTGACCAATTTATCTTTCCCCCACCTGACACTCGAAGTTACCCCCAATTTTTTTTTTACCTCAAATCACTATTTTGAAGAGAATTTCATCTGTATTTTCTATTTTTAAGATTCATATGCTCAAGCTGTTAGAATGGACAAATTTTTGGTGTGTGTGGGGGGGGGGGGGGGGGGGGAGCGAAGATATCTTACCCCCCACCCAACACTCAAAGTTGCACAAAAATTGTTTTTAGCTCAAACCACTATTTGAAGAGAATCTGATCTGTGGTTTTTATTTTTATGATTCACATACTTAAGCTGTTAGATGGAACAATTTTCAGGTAGGGGAAGATATCGTGACCAGTTTATCTTACCCCTCACCAACACTCTTGACAAAGTCATGATTTTTGTGTGTGCTCAAAACACAATTTAAAGAGAATTTCATCTGTATTGTCTATTTTTAAGATTCATATGCTTAAGCTGTTAGAAAGGAAAAATTTTCAGGTGGGTCGTGTTGGGGGGGGGGGGGGAGATATCGTGACCAGTTTATCTTACCCCTCACCCGACACACAAAGTTACAAAAAATCTGTTTTTAGCTCAAACCACCATTTTGAAGAGAATTTCATCAATATTTTCTATTTTTAAGTTTCATATGCTCAAGCTGTTAGAAAGGAAAAAAATTGAGGTGTGGGGAGAGATATCAAGACCAGTTTATCTTACCCCCCACCCAGCACTCAAAGTTATTACACAAAATTAGTTTTTAGCTCAAACCACTATTTTGAACAGAATTTAATCTGTATTTTCTGTTTTATGATTCACATGCCGTTAGAATAGAAAAATTTTCAGGTGGGGGGGTGGGGTGGGGAGATATCGTGACCAGTTTATCTTACCCCCCCACTCGACACTCAAAGTTACAAAGAATTTGTTTTAGCTCAAACCACTATTTTGAAGAGAATTTAATCTGTATTTTCTATTTTACGATTCACATGCTTAAGCTGTTAGAAGGGAACAATTTTCAGTGGGGGGGGGGGGGGGGGGGGGGGGGGGGGGTAATCGTGACCAGTTTATCTTATCCAGTGGGGGGGGAAGATATTATGGAGGGGGGGGGGGAAGATAAACTGTTACACCGGGATGGTTTTAAAGTAAAGCTAATGTTTACTCATCTATGTAATATTTTTTAAGTGTTGCTCGGTGTGAGACATTTGTATATATCACTTATTAATCGGGCGTTAATATACAATCCTCGAACTCTTTTATATGAGTATATAGAGTCTCATTTTGCGGGGACTTCCTTATTTATTGGCTTTCCTTTAAAAAAATATTAGTATAAAAGGGTTATACTGAATGTTAATAGAGATCATTGATGTTATTGCGCTCAATTACAGAATGGTGTTGTGTCTTTCTTTTTGATACAAATAAGAAAGATACATATAAAACCTATCTCTCATTTTCTCCTTCAGGGGATAGTTCTGTTATATGTAATTGAGTCTATTGGAGTTTCCTTTATGTCCCTAGGCCCTCCAACCTTTTTACTATTCAGCTAAGTCTGGGTCATTGTTATAGTATAAAAATGTTAAAAAATTTATAGTAATTTATATATTTTTTATACTTACTAATGACCCAGACGGGGATGGCCCTCCCATGAGTTGGGAACTCATACCTCCCCACTGAGTACATAACGCTTACCAAGCACTGGTTGTAAGAATGATAATTGCGCCAATTTCGAGACCTCCTTGACACTGCGCATGCACAGTGGAGTAAAAGTATGGAGGACCATATAGGACATGTAATTTTTGATTTTAGATGCAAATTTTGGGGATTGGGGGTAAAATTTGCGTTTTGGCCCTAGATATTTTAGAGTTAGCACCAGTTAAGTCCGGGTCATTGGTAAGTATAAAAAATATATAAATTACTATAAATTTTTTAACTTTCCGAACCGAGAAGCCGATTTGAACCAAATTTGCTGTGAGGTATTATTGGGTCCTAAGTACTTGATTCATGCCAAAATAAATTTTCCCGCTGCCCCGTGGGAACCGCAGGAGCTAAAAATAGAAAAAAATTCAAACGCCATATCTCCAAAACTGCCCGGCACTGAAACTTATTATTTGGTGTGAAGCTTCCTTAGGACCAATAGAAAGGAATGGTGAAAAAAAAATTGCTATCGGTTTTGTCCTAAGGTACAGTTTCGGGACTTTGAAAAAATGCTGAGTCAGCATTATTTAACACTTGAAGGTAATGGAAAAATGTAAAATAATCTTTTTCTCCCCAACCACTGCTCCAAAAGCTTTCATATTTGACATATAACATCTATGGAAGATTGATTCACATGGTTGTTGAAATTTAACCCCTGGGTCCGTATTTGGGCACTCTACAGGAGCCCAAATGTTCAAATTAGTGCAATATGAGGGATATTCTTTAAAAATCTTCTTCTCCAGATCCAACAGTCAGAATCTTTTGATATTTGGTATACAGCATCCTTAGGGAAGGGAGATTGAGGTTTGTTGGAGCCATGTCCCTGGGTTCATATTTGGGCTCCCTATGGGAGCCCAAAATTTAACTTTGTTCAATATGAGGAATATTCTTTAAAAATCTTCTCCAGATCCAGCAATCAGATTCTTTTGATATTTGGTGTACAACACCTCTGGGAGGGTTAGATTGAAGGTTGTTCAAATCAGGTCCCTGGGTTAATATTTAGGCTTTTTATTGAAGCCCAAAGTTTAACTTAGTCAAATATGAGAAAATTTCTTGAAAATTCTTCTTCTTGAGGTCCACCAGTGAGAATCCTTTCATATTTGGTATGTAACATCTCTAGGGTTGTCAAATTCAAGTTTGTTCAAATGGAGTCGCTTGTTTTTTTTGTTTGTGGGGGGGGGGGGGGGGGGGGGGGGGGGGGGAGGGGGGGTTCTAGAGGGAACCACAGTAGTTGAAAACAAAACAAAAATTTTGTTCGGTTATTGTTTTTTAATACTTCACTGAACAGAGCTTGCTAGGAACCTTTCCTAGGACCAACAGAAATGAATGGTCAAAAAAGTTACCTTTGGTTACGCCATAGCAAATCAAAAAATTGCTCTTGCTTCTGTTCACTTACTGATACACTCATCTCTTTTGACAATTTGAGCCAGGTGAGCGTTTCAGGCTCACTTGAGCCTCTTGTTTTAGTTTCTATTTGCAGAGGAACAAGAACATGTTGAGGTTATGTGACGCTGTCAGAGAGTGTGCTTCCGTCGTTGCATTATACAGTTAGAGCTAGCGGCAAAAGTACTCAGTGAAATAAGACAAGGGCCTAGATCTCAGATCATGGGATTTATGTCCTTGTCGCCAGCTAGCTCAACCAGCAGATTGTTACTCAGAATATGGGTAGTGTGATGCCGGGTATGTCCGTAGCGGTCGAGGAGAGAAACAAGGGTGTAGCGAGCACTATAAAATCCGAACATGCTCACCCTGCGATGACGGAAAGGAGGAAGCAGACAAGTTCTGAGGTATGCTCGTCCAGGTCTGCAAGAGAGGCCCCTCTCTCTTACAACAACATCTGGGGTCAGAGGTTGTTGGTAGGAACTTGCATCAGTTGGAGCTTACGTCCATGCCTTCCAGTCTGGGAAGCTCCTTCTAATAAGCTGCCAGGGTCTGCTGGTCTTACGGCTTCCTCTACGTCCGAAAAGCACACATGCCCGCACAAAAAGTCTGTTCTGGGCTAGGAATATAAACAATTCTGCAATATACAATTAGAGCTAGCAGCAAAATTGCTCAATGATATAAGACAAGGGCCTAGACCTCAGAATATGGGGTTTATGACCTTGTCGCCAGCTAGCTCAACCCGCGGATCATTACTCAGAATATGGGTAGTGTGACGCCTGGTTTGTCCGTAGCGGTCGAGGAGAGAAACAAGGGTGGAGCGAGCACTATAATATACAATCATGCTCACCCAGCGACGACGGAAGGAGGAAGCCGGCAAGTTGTGAGGTACGCTCGTCCAGGTCTACCAGGATCGCGAGCAAGAGAGAGGTCTTTCTCTCTTGCAGCATCATCTGGGGCCAGACGTTGTTGGTAGGAACTTGCGTCATTCGGAGTTTACGTCCACGCCTCCTGTCCGGGACATCCCGTCTAATAGGCAGCCGGGATCGGCTAGTCTTATGGCTTCCTCTACATAACAGCTAAAGTGCTCTTAATATTGACAGGGCTATAAACTGCGGTTAGTGGTTTCAGTTCCCTGTCACCGGTGAAGTGGTTACTCTTGAATATGAGGACCGTGACACCGGGTGTGTCGCATTTACATAGTAAATCAGTGCTAGCGGCAAAAAGTGCTCAATATTTTTAGACAAGGAACTAGACCACAGAATATGGGGTTTACTACCTTGTCGCCAGCTAGCTTGACTGGTGGAGTGATTACTCAGGATTTGAGTAACGTGATGCCGGGTGTGTCCGTAGCGGTCGAGGTGAGAAAAAAGGGTGTAGCGAGCACTATAAAATCCAATCATGCTCACCCTGCGATGATGGAAAGGAGGAGACTAGGTCTCCCAGGACCGCAAGCAAGAGGGAGGCCTCTCTCTCTTACAACAACATCTGGGGCCAGATGCTGTTGGTAGGAACTTGCATCAGTTGGAGCTTACATATATGCCTATTGTCCGGGACGCTCTGATTAATTCTCAGCCAGGGGTCGGCTACAATTTGGCTTCTTCAGCATCTACTAAGTACTCACGACCGCACCTTGGCTACATGACTTCGGAATCTAGTCTGCATCGTCAATAGGTCCACTCTTTGTCAAGGAAGTTGCACCATCTAGTAGCCAAGGAGATGAGGCCTCATTCATCGGGACGTCCGCAGTTAAGAGCCATCTCGGACACACTGTCCCAGGATTAGCCGGCGGACAGGCAATACATGACCGCTGCTCCTCAGGCCTCCGTAACGGACTTGCTGTCGCAGATTGCGCAGCTCATCGCAGTATTCCTTCAAATGCTGAAGCACTCAGTGTCAGTCTCAAAACTTGACCTGTCGGATGGTGCTCGGTCTGTCCAGTCATCTGCGTGTTGAGATGCCGTTGAGCGTGATTCTGAAACTGATTTAGATGGATGATGAAAGGGATACAGAGGAGGATTAACCTTCCCTTTTGGAACAACTCATGGATGATATGGATACTATCCATTATCGTTTCCTTGAACTTGTTCCAGTGAATCACAATGCTGCGAGTAATTGTGACAAACCGCTAGAGTTGTTAGAGGCTGACTTCATCTGGACAAAGAGGAGGATATCTCTTTTCCGGTCAAGTCCACACGTGTGTCACAGGTCTTATTCAGAGTGAATTTAGACTCACTGTCTTATGTACTTCACTTTTAAGTACTGTGACGCAATGTCTAAATGGAAAGGAATTTGTTGTGGCCTTACCTTCATCATTTCGCTTGGACACAATTGAGAAGATAATTTCTTATTCAGAGCGAATTTAGACTCACTGTCTTATGTACTTCACTTTTAAGTACTGTGACGCAACGTCTATATGGAAAGGAATTTTGTGGACATTTGTACCTCTTTAATAATTCTTTCCAGGCCTATTTATCACATATATCTCTGTCTTAACAGTTGCTAAGTGGGAGTTATTCTGATGTGACGAAGCCTTGCGTCATCATCTTTAATATATGACAAGGTGGAAAACTCTCTGCAGGTCGCTCTAGTTTTCCAGACTCTAAGTCTTTTGACGGTGAGCTTTCATTAATGTAGGATTAAGCTACAGGAAAGCATCAATACTCTGCTCTTTAAGTTGGGGTTTAATCGACCAACAACAGCAGAGAAGAGTAAGAGAACATGTCCTAGTTTCAGATCGTTTATAAGGACTCATAGCGAAGGTATAGGTAACACTCCTATAATTAATTTAGGGATCGACTATACAGCCACTTGGATAAGGGGGTTTAGGTCTGTTCGAGATTACTGATCAGACACCCCTGAGCTGGTGACTCGAGGCTCTTCTAGAACTTGTTCCGACCGATAATTAACTGGAATTGGATAACGTGTTTATCATGGCTCTAAAATGTTATTTAGGATAATCATTCAGTCAAAAAAGCGAGCGTTCGAATGATCGACTGTGCGGCAAGTATAGTTCTTAAGATCACTTGAAGAATGAACTAGATAATGTCTCATGGGATGAATGATAGGATACACATATCCTACAATCCATTTTCAACAAGCTGGTTCGTCTGTTGTTTCACAGAGCGAATTAACCAGTTGTTAGGCTCGCTTTACATTAACAGCGAAAGATTTTATGCGTCGGATGGGGTTGTGCGGAGTGGCTACGATTGTTATTTTGTTGGATCACTTACGCACATGTCCCCTCCAGTTATTCTTACGTTTTTTGCTCTAGACCAGTATTGTTTTAGCGGATCTAGTAAACATAAGGTCAAGTTTGGGCAGATATTCAATGGTTTTACAGCTGCCAGATTCGGTTTTCTCAATTATGACTGACGTGAATTGGGTTACAACCCTGAGTCCGACGAACTCGATATGCAGGGTTCTTGGGACCCTCAGTTCTTGGAAATCACATATTCATCAGAAATGATGTCTTATTGTTTACGCTACATCATTGGATTTATATTATTAACGAACTATCATGTGGATTCGTTCCAGGATAGTTAAGTTTGCGACGCACAGGAACAATAGCTTCCATCATTTGTGTCGCCAGTGTTGGACATTTGAGTGCATACAGTTGACGCTCAGCCGTATTCATGGGACCAGCAATGATTAAGTAATGTGGGTGAGGAGGTTTCGACTTGACTTCGAATCCCCCCTCACCCCCCCCCCCCCCCACACACACACATACACACACACACACACACACACACACACACACACACACACACACACACACACACACACACACACACACACACACACACACACACACACACACACACACACACACACTCAGTCGCGTATATATTTCTTAATACATACATACTATGCATTTGGGTCGTGTTGGATGGCGCCCTCATAGGCATATATGCAGTTTTGTTGCATTAGTTTCTGGTGATTATTTTTTGATTTTCGATATACAAGCGCTTATTAAAATCATCATAATTGCTGCTATTTGAGTTCATCGGTGACTGCATAACCATTTCTTGGTTTTTAGATGATTAAATGCTGGATTTTAAGGCACCCACGCAATATTTTATTAGGCAATCACTTTGGTGGACCTTCAAATTATTATATATTTCGGGGGCGGTCCATGTTGGAGCCTGTTAATCATACCTACCTCCATTTCTAGATTCTGGTCTCTATTTTGGCAGTCCTCAAATCCCATATTCTCATGTGTTTATGGTTTTAGCTATCAGATAGTACACGTTGGAGAGTGTTGTTACTGGATTTTATTGTACAGAGGCCACCTGTGGATGATCTTGAAAGTGTGTTTTCTCTGCAGAGATTGTTCAATGTATCTCGATTTAATATGTATATTTTATATCACCGATTTCGTCATACCTGTGTACACCGTCTGTGGTGTATGTTATGTTTTGTAATGGACAATATTAATTACCAAAATCGTCGCTATAGCCTTGGCTTGTGAAGTGGCATTAATCACCATTTATTATGTCTCCCCTTCGCAGAAGGGAGACCTATTGTTTTAGTGCATATTCTTCTTCATCTTCTTTCTTCTTCTTCTTCTTCTTCTTCTTCTTCTTCTTCTTCTTTCTTCTTCTTCTTCTTCTTCTTCTCGGGGCATAACTTTTTTGTTTTTTAACCTAGACCTTAGATATTTGGCATGTGGATGTATCAACATGAGCCGGTGTGTCGCCTACCATAGTGACCTTCATGTGACCTTGACCTTTGACCTGAAGGGCAGATTTATGTGCTTTTTAAGGGAAACTTTGTCCGGGGTATAACTTTTTTGTCTTTTGACCAAGACCTTAGATATTTGGCATGTGGATGTATCACCATGAGCCGGTGTGTCGCGTACTATAGTGACCTTCATGTGACCTTGACCTTTGACCTGAAGGTCAGATTTATGTGTTTTTTAAGGGAAACTTTGGAGCATAACTTTTTTGTCTTTTGACCTAGACCTTAGATATTTGGCATGTGGATGTATCACCATTAGCCGGTGGGTCGTGTACCATAGTGACCTTCATGTGACCTTGACCTTTGACCAGAAGGTCAGATTTATGTGCTTTTTAAGGAAAACTTTGTCCGGGATATAACTTTTTTGTCTTTTGACCTAGACCTTAGATATTTGGTATGATTGTCAATATTATTCATGTATATATAATTTGCAGTGCATTAAATAGAAAGGAAGGGGAGACATATGTTTTAGTATGCTAAAACAGTTTCTAGTTATTCATGAATTAATTGCTGAGTGCCTGATCCATAATTATTTATATTGTTTTTTGGTACTGCTTTTATTGATTCCAGAGCTCTCTCCTCTTTCTTTTGAAGATGTGTTCAAAAAAGGGTGGGGGTGCATTTTCACCCCTTCTCTGGCTTAATGGGTATGTAACTATAAAGGAAGCTGTTTTTGTCCGTACTATATTTGGCGTTCAGCTGTAGTATTATTGTATGGCGTAGGTTTATGGGCGATTTTCTCTCATTCTCAAATATGCCATCCTAATTTTTAGGGCTTAGTCCAGACTAGCCTTAAAAGTTTGTGAACTCGTTACATCCTATTTAGCATGATTTCATGCTCAGATTTAGGATTTACTTAATTGGGATCCATATAAGGTTATGTCTCCTCTATTATGGTATAGAGAGACATACATGTAATTCTTATTATTCTAAATTCCTTCATCATGGATTGAAGGATTTGATCTATGTTGATCAACTATTTTGGAAGTTCTAGGCCCTCCACCTTTTTATGATTCAGCTAAGTCTTGGCCATTGGTTATAGTATAAAAATATAAAAAAATTTAAAGTAATTTATATATTTTTTATACTTACCAATGGCCCAGACAGGAATGGCCCTCCCATGAGTGGGCATACTGGGCACTCATACCTCCCCACTGAATTATTATATAATAATCTTTTTTACAAAGAATGATGTTGGCGCCAGTTTCGGTGTCTTCCTGGCATCTGCGCATGCACAGAGAGTAAATGTATGGAGGACCAGATAGGACTTCTAATTTTAGGTTTTGCATGCAAATTTTGGGGATTGGGGCGCAAAATTTGTGTTTGGCCCTAGATAAATTTGAGTTAGCACCAGCTAAGTCTAGGCCATTGGTAAGTATAAAAAATATATAAATTACTTTAAATTTTTTCATTTTCCATTCATCTGGGTATAATAAAGAGGACCGATTATGGGACAGCCATCATGGACAGGTCATAATCTATTGTTGGGCATTTTTCCTTGTGTATAATTCTGAGATGATCTGCTATGACACGTAGCAAAGTTTCCACCAATGAAACACCGGGGTATTCAATGGAAAGAAATGACATCCCGTGAATTTTGACCCATCCACGATGGCCCTACTGTCTGACAGCTCACACAGATTTCAAAAGCATCTGCGGCAAGCCCAGTGGGGGCGTCAGCTGTCTTAGGGAGTTTGAACATTGAAAAGAGGGATCTTCCCACAGGATCATTTTAAAACAGTACTATGAAATAAGGTGATAAAGCACAACTTTTTGACAAACTGTTTGTAGTTCCAGACGAACAACTTTTCGGTTATCTGTTTTTTCATTTAGATAACCACCTGACAACCACCAGAGGAATGATAAAATTGTTCCTCTAAAATTTTATGGCCTGCTAATGAAACACAAAAGACACTTATTGCACAAAATATTATATAATGTTCCAAAGAAATGCACAACAAAATTTAATACTCATGTTACCAGAATCATTATCTTTTTACCCAGCGTAACGGTCAAAAATTGCCAGCAGTATTCACAAAAATTACTGTTCAGTTTTCATTATTTTTTTGTTTTTTGTCTCCAAGACATAGCTTAGTGCATCTAGCTTGTTCCAGTGAGTGGTCATAAGCTATGATTTTGATACAAAAAATGTAGTTACTCAAGAAGTTTGTTTGCCAGTGTTGTCTGCCTTTCATGTTAGGTAAAGGGTTAAGGAAAAATGTCTAACTTTGTGGATCAATGCTCATTTATGAAGATAAATAATAATAACATATGTAATATTTCCCAGATTTATATGCTTGAAAATTATCTACAAGATCCTTGAAAGCCCTTGAAAAAATCTTCAATCTTGTTTCTCAAGTTCTATATGTACCTTGCATTCCATAATTATGTTGGATCTTGATGCCATCTTTTTAGCTTACCTGAGCTTTTGCGATCACTTGGCATCCGTTGTCTGTCGTCCATTAACTTTTGCAAACCTGGCTTCTTCTTCACAGCCATTCAGCCAAATTCAAACATGTATTGCACAAACCATCCCTGGAGTATACCCTTTCTATTTTGTTCAAATGAAGCGGCTGCCTTCTTCTGGCTCTCGTCAATGATGCCAAAGCCTAAAAATCTTTAAAAATCTTCTTCTCAAGAACCACCAGAGAGATGGCCTTGATATATGGTATGGAACACTCTTTGGTGTTGAAGATTAAAGTTTGTTCAAGGGAAGTTGGTAGATCAATATTTGGGCTCTCCGTGGGCACATACCCATTTTGGGCTCTGCCCAAAATTTCTGTTTCAAGAACCGATTGGCCGATTTGAACCAAATTTGGCATGTAGCATAAGTGGGGCCAAAGTACTTGATTGATGCCTGAAATGTTTTTTCATAGCCCAGTGGGTACCCCAGGGGCTAAAAATAGAAAAAAATTCAAATGCCCATATTTCCCAAACTACATGGAACAGAGAACTGTTATTTGGTATGAAGCATCCTTTTAACCAGTAGTATGGATAAAAAAGGGCCATCGGTTGTGTCAGGGTGTTCTGTAGGGGCATTTAAAAAATTGCTGAGTCGGCATATTTGCAAGAATTAAAAAAAACCTTTTCTTCAGAACCGCTGACCAGAATCTTTTGATATTTGGCATACAGCTTCCATAGGATGGTCAAATACAAGTATGTTCAAATCGAGTCCCTCGGTTCATATTTGGGCTCAACACAGGAGCCCAAATAATTAACTTAGAGCGCTATGGGGATTAAGCTTTAAATATCTTCTTCTTCAGATCAAACAGTCAGATTCTTTTGATACTTGGTATACAACATCTCTACAGAGGTCAGATTGAAGTCTGTTCAAATTGAGTCCCTGGGTTAATATTTGGGCTTCCTATGGAAGGCCGAATATTAACTTGGTGCAATATGGGGAATAATCTTTAAAAATCTTCTTCTTCAGATCCACCCATCAGATTCTTTTGATATTTGGTATGCTGCATCTCTAGGAGGGTTAAATTCAAGTTTGTTCAAATGGGATCTCTGGATGAATATTTGGGCTCTTTATTTGAGCCTAAATTTTAACTTAGTGCAATATGAGAAAATTTCTTAAAAAAATTTCTTTTTCTGACCCACTAGTGAGAATCCTTTCATATTTGGTATGTGACATCTCTAGAGGTGTAAGATTTGAATTTGTTCAAATCGAGTCCCTGGGTTACTATTTGGGCTTCCTTTGGGAGCCTGATTATTAACTTTGTACAATATTGAGGATATTCTTGAAAAATCTTCTTCTTCAGATCCGCCAGTCAGATTCTTTTGATATTTGGTATGCAGCATCTTTTGGGGGGTTAGATTCAAGTTTGTTCAAATAGGATCCCTGTTTTAATATTTGGGCTCTTTATTGGAGCCCAAATTTTAACTTAGTGCAATATGAGAACATTTCTTGAAAAAATTTTCTTTTTCAGACCTGCTAGTGAGAATCCTTTCATATTTGGCATGTGACATCTCTAGAGGTGTAAGATTTGATTCGAATTTGTTCAAATCATGTCCCTGGGTTAATAGTTGGTCCTCCTGTTTGAGTCTGAATATTAACTTGGTGCAATACATGATTAATCTTTAAAAACTTTCTTCAGATCCACCAGTCAGATTCTTTTGATAGTTGGTATGCAGCATCTCTAAGGGGTTAGATTCAAGTTTGTTCAAATGGGATCCCTGGATAAATATTTGGGCTCTTTATTGGAGCCCAAATTTTAACTTAGTGCAATATGAGAAAATTTCTTAAAAAATCTTCTTTTTCACAACCACCACTGAGAATCCTTTCATATTTAGTATGTGACATCTCTAGACATGTAAGGTTGAAATTTGTTTAAATCGAGTTCCTGTGTTAATATTTGGTTTCCCCAGCAGTCAGATTCTTTTGATATTTGGTGTTCAACACCTCTGGGAGGGTTAGATTGAAAGTTGTTCAAATCAGGTCCCTGGGTTAATATTTGGGCTTTTTATTGAAGCCCAACGTTTAACTTAGTGCAATATGAGAAAATTTCTTGAAAATTCTTCTTCTTCAGGCCCACCAGTGAGAATCCTTTCATATTTGGTATGTACCATCTCTAGGGGTGTCAAATTCAAGTTTGTTCAAATCGAGTCGCTTGTTTTTTCTTGTTTTTTTTTTTTTTTAAATTTCTTTTTTTTTTTTTTTGGGGGGGGGGGGGGGGGGGGGGTGGCGGCAAGGGGGGGGGGGGCTATAGAGAACCACAGTAGTTCAAAACAAATATTTCGTTCGGTTGTATTTTAATACTTCACAGAACAGAGCTTGCAAGGAAGCTTTCCTAGTACCAGCAGAAATGAATGGCCAAAAAAAAAGTTGCCTTTGGTTGTGTCATAGCAAATCAAAAAATTGCTCTTGCTGCTGATCACTTACTGATACACTCATCTCTTTTGACAATTTGAGCCAGGTGAGTGTTTTAGGCTCACTTGAGTCTCTGGTTTTTAATTTGTCATGTTTTAGTTTTTTCACATATCAGTTACCTTTGATAAATAGAAGCACACTAACGAGACACTGGCTGTTGCAACTTCAGAAGTGAGGCTGAGTGGGTCGCTTAAGAATACTAAAAGAAGATCTTCCTTGTATCTCTGCCATGGTATGATGTGTTGACTTGTTCTAACTCCAAATAAGTCAAAACTGGATTGGGTATGATGAGAGGAAGACTCTGTTTGCCAATGGTCAAGGTCATAAAGGCCTTTAACTTACAAATGTTCCTTTTTTCCTCTCTCTAAGTTCTGCCGGGCTGATGTATCGGCATTTTTTCAACCAACTCTAGTTGATTTTTAGCTCACCAACTTTAGTTGTGTGAGCTTATGGCTCGATCGGTCGGCGTCGGCATCAGCGTACGTGTCCAATAATGTTAAAGCTTCTGTTTAGGTCACTTACTCACCCTATTTCCATATCCTGGCTTTTATAATGCTGCTATATGATGATTATTATTATTTTACCATGATTTAACCCCTCATACCCTACATTTTAGACATTTTTCTTGTCATTTTTAGTTGCGTTTAGTTTTCTGTTTTGCTCAGAATTTCATGTTTCACTTAGTGTTTAGGTCAGTTTCTGTGTTTTACTGTTAAGAGGTTGTGTTTAGGTAAGCTTTGTCGCATGTTATGAGCCTGTTTGATACAGTTCTTGTGTTTGCCAAAGTTACTATCAAAGAGGAATGTTAGTGAGCTATAGGGCGTTGGCGTCCTTCTTGTTAGTGCTTACAACAGTGGGTGCCGCCCATAAATTCTGAAAGAGTGTCACACTCATATTTCAGGCATGTTATGACATTTCAATTTGGAGCCAACACCAAATATATCAAAACTCATTGGAGGTTAAAAATATGTGTCAGGGTCACCCAATGATCATTGAGAGCACTTTTCAAAATTCTGGAAAATGCATTTTGAAGTCCCTGATACATGCCTGAACCTCATTTATGAATTTCTATTCTTGGAAACTTAGATGGAGCTTAAAAATTGAGAGTTGGTCATGATAATATCTCAGGCATGCCGTGACATATCAAATTGGGACAAACACCAAATAAGCTAAAGCTTATCAGAAGTTCATGGTTACTGGGTCACCCTGGGGACATTGAGTGCATTTTTCAAACAAAGCTGGATATTAAATTTCGAGAGCACTTCCTGAACCTCATTTTCATATTTAGTATTAAATGGTTGTTGTAGTCCAAAAAGGGATAATCCTCAGTTGCTGTGCCACCTTTTGACGCCTGCTCTGTTTTTTCGGCCATTACTGTAACCGTAGACTCCATCATATTCTTATATCTTGGTTATCTTTTGAACGAAATCATGTCTGCTATATGTAAATGCTACTTTCTGATAACTGTATTGTTAGAAAGGACCAACAATCTGTTTTTCAAAATGGCTTACTATCCAGTTTCATTTTTTTCTCTCCCCTCCTTCTTGTCTTACTGCTTCACTTTTACTCTTACATCCAATGCTCATCCGGGATGTCAGACACCTCCCCCCTTCCTTCCAGTATGCACATACACATTTGCCTACTTCATCTTAGTGTGGATTTGCCAAGCAGAATGCACAGAGAAACAGTAATGTCAAGAAATCAGCTGTCAGTCTCTTATGGTTTCTCCATGATTTTGTGTTTGTCAACCAGTTTGGTGCCTATATTTCTGCTAAGAATCAAAGAATACCAAATACATAACTATTATTCTGTGTAACAAAAAAATTGTCAAAATCTTAAGGTACAATATATTCCAGCAGACCTTTTGAGCACAAGGTGTGATCTTATTGCAAAATCCTAGGTAAGAAAAACTCCATGTAAGGGACACCTCTCTTCAGTTACGACTTTCTCAACAATTGGATGAGGAAGAAACTGGATTCCTAATGCACACCCCATTCCACACCAGGCTTTAATTGCATCCTACTTCCCAAACTGCCTCAACTTCTCTTATCTCCAGGTGAGTTTAAACAGTCTCCTACAATGTTAAAAATTGACTCAAGTCTCCAATTTGTGTAAATCAATCATTCATATGGAGATGACTATCAAAAACTCCAAGCTTACTGTCGAATACCATTTCTACAATCTGTGTTTTTATCCATTGTCCAGGGATACACAAATTGGATAATCCTGCATTAAGTTCCTCCAAAGGTTATCCAAAATTTTCCATGTTAACCTTTCCTCACACCTTTAAAATGACTCGCTTCAAATTAAAGTTTTGAACAGATTTATCATAAAACCTTTCCAATTGTCAATTGTTCTCTTTCTGTTGTTATTTATGGGTTTTTCTTTCACTGTTTAATATGTAATATTTATTGCTTGCCAGTTGTAGGAGATAACACAAAATTAAAGGAATGATTCTTTCACTTGCCTTTAGTTGGTGTATTTTACAAATCCAGGTTACACCTCTGACCATTTAAAAACTTGGCAGGTATGGTCGAAAGGATAGGTGGTGGAGACATGACAATGTACTGGAAGGAAGATCACCTAACAAGAAGACATTTTATTTTTGTGTTTATCAACTGGTAGAGTTCTAAGACCCATGTTTAGTCTTTATTCTGAAGAGCAGGTTCTGCAACTTGAAGGTTGCATATAAGAACTGTGGATGTGCTTCAAATTGTCTTTGAAGTGAAATTATTAAGTGTGTGTGGGTTTACCTTGCTACAATATATGGGAGAGTGCCTAGATGGTCTCCCATAAATTCTAACAAGTCAAAGACAAGTGAGCAAATTTTGATGATATAAAATAATTCCATATTCTACCAGTTGAAGAAAAACACTGAGAAAGTGCAATGGGATTGGGGTTATCTTAGCTCCAAAAGGTTATGCAAATTTTTTTGGCATAACCTTTGGAGGGTTATCTTAAATTTTCAATTGTGCATCCCTTCGCTGTCCTTGTTACATTGTACACAATTATCCCTTTACTTAACATGAAAAGCAGACGACACTTGCAAACAAAATTCTTGAATAACTAATTTTTTTCATTTTCTGTTTCAAAAACATAGGTTATGACCCCTTTGGAACGAGCTTGTTGAGCTCGTTTCAAAGAGGGGTCATAACCTATGTTTTGGAGACAAAAATTGAAAAAAAATAATGAAAATTAATTGGCGATGTTTGTGAATTTTGCTGGCCATTACGTTAGGTAAAGAAACTGCTTGGATTGTGTTTATTTATTCATCTTTGTGTTCCATATGATGTATACTTGTAACATGATTGTTTGAAAATAAAAATATTGTTCAAACTAAGACAGAGCATTCTTTTTTAAAAAGTGTGTCAAATACAAAAACCAAAGAATTTTTTGTGCCAAATAGTTACTGACACCAGTGAATTTATTTAGCATATACCATCTTTGATATTATTGGAAGGGACATGTACTTTGCTGTTGCTATCATCAGTACACTGGTTCATGTAGTTGAAATCTTTGAAACACGTTCATGAGCAGAACATTTTTTCACCATTTATCCATCAGTTGTCAGTTAGATGAGTATAGCACTATGCTTAAGGGATAACATTGATTAGAGAGTTAGGAATTTATTAGTCAAGTTGTGACGAAGTCAAACTCAATTTTTAGTTTGATGAATGGCGGGCGGGCGGGTGGGCGGGCGTAAACAATTGGCTTCCAGATGATAACTTGATAATGGTTCAACTCATGTTCATGAAATTTCATAGGTACTTTGGTTTCGGTGAGAGGAAGAACCCTATTAATTTAGTCTTGCTTGGTCAAAGGTCAAGGTCACAGTGACCTTGAACATAGTAAATTGTAAACAATTGGTTTCCGGATGATAAATTGACTGTGGTTCAACCCACATTCATGAAACTTCATATGTAGGTTGGCCTTTGTGAGAGGAAGAACCCTATTTATTTTGGACTCACTAGGTCAAAGGTCAAGGTCACAGTGACCCTGAAGATAGTAAATCGAAACAATTGGTTTCCGGATGATAACTTGATAATGGTTTGACTCATGTTCATGAAACTTCATAGTTAGGTTGACACCACTGAGAGGAAGAACCCTATTTATTTTGGACTCGCTAGGTGAAAGGTCATGGTCACAGTGACCTTCAACATAGTAAATTGTAAACAATTGGTTTCCGGATGATAACTTGATAATGTTTCAACCCATGTTCATGAAACTTCGTAGGTAGGTTGGCATCAGTGAGAGAAAGAACCCTATTTGTTTAGGACTTGCTAGGTGAAAGGTCAAGGTCACAGTGACCTTCAACATAGTAAATCATAAACAATTGGTTTCCAGACGATAACTTGATAATGGCTTGACCCACATTCATGAAACTTCATAGGTAGGTTGGCCTAGGTGAGTGGAAGACCTCTATTTATTTTGGACTTACTAGATCAAAGGCCAAGGTCACAGTGACCTTGAACATAATAAATCATAAACAAATGGTTTCCAGATGATAATTTGACAATGGTTCCACCTATGTTCATGAAACTTCATAGGTAGGTTGGCATTGGTGGAAGAAAGAGCCCTATTTATTTTGGAATCACTAGGTCAAAGGTCAAGGTCACAGTGACCCTTCACATAGTAAATTGTAAACAATTGGATTCCGGATGATAAGTTGATAATGATTAAACCCACTTTTGTGCTGTCACAACTCGACTTTGGATCGGTGATCCTATCAGCATTTTATTTTTTATATTTTAATGACATACTTAAATTTTAACATGCTATTCTAGTTCAGGTCTATTAAAAATAACAAAAATTTCTTGTTTCTTGTGCGAGTTTCCCGAAATTGTATGATGAGGGAAGGAAGCATTTTTCTCTTTTTTTATTAATCCATAAAACAATCCTGAAAATAGTTGGTGTTATTACTTCTTACACGATTCTGTGGAAAAAACCCCAATGTTTTCAGCTGTGAAAATTTCCCATGCTGCAGTTGCAAATTTCACAAACTACAGTACAGCCTACAATAAAGTGGAAAACTGGTTGTGCTAATAATATGCTATTTGGGTGATATTTGTATCACATTCATATTTGAGTATCGCGATATTTTATAGGAATAATGCTGGTCATGATTTGGCCGGTCGATCGCACTAATAATAATAACTCTTTGGCCAGCCGCTGATTTGTCGCGGTCCTCATAAGAGAAGGCCATCATTCCCCCTGCACCCCACCCCCTCTTCCCCTCCTCTCCTCCCAGCATTCAGATATAAACTGCTTAATAGTGTCCCTCACTTCCTCTTTTTCAATTTCTTCAATAAGCATTCCTACCCTCTCCCTCGTGTCCCCCTTCAGCCATCTATCCTTTGTTTCTTCACCCCACTTCTGCATTATTCTTCCAGTAAATTTTATTCTATGAGGTATATACTGTGGGCATTCCAAGAGAAAATGTTCCAGGGTCTCCACTACTCCAGAGTGGCACATTTGGCATCCCTTTTCCCCATCTCTCCCAATTTTTCCCCGAAGCTCCAGTGATCTTGATCTCAGTTTGAACAGCAGTGACCCTCCAAAGGTGCCATCTAGGTACTTCTCAAAAGCTGGCTTTTCTTTATATTGTAACCCCTGCAGTGATCTTTTCACGCTAACCCCTGCTCGCCAGTTTCGATTGCAATCTTCCATGACTCTCTCTTTGACAAACCTTTTGCCTTCTTTCATTCCTACTTCTATGTTTGTGACCTCTATAGAGTAATTGTCCTTTAGTTCCCTCACATGTTTTGACCACCCCGTTTCTATATTAGAATTCCAAATGGTATCGAGCATCAATTTGCACCACCGGTTGTCAGGCAGGTTTCTCAAGTAGTTAAAGTAACACAGTTTTCCCAAATCTACCCTGTCCTTGATTTTCATCCACCCAAGCTCCCCTCTTACTGCTTCCAAAGCTGCAGCATTACTCGACCCTGTTATCCATCTGCCGGCATCATTTTGAGTATTTTCCAACTTCTTAGTAACGGTTTGGTTTAATGGAATCACGTCCGTGCCATACGTTATACTTGGTAAACCCACCCTCTCCCACAGTGTTTTCCCCACAAAGACCTTGTTGAAACTATTTTTCCCTAAAAGTTTTAGTTGGTTCAGAATTCTTTTCCCCTTCAGAATCAGTTTGGCTGAGTAATTTCTGTACACCCCTCTTCCCGTTATATTTATGCTTACCCCTAGATACTCATACTCTCCCGTTTCTCCGACAGTGATTTGTTTGCTTTCCCCTTCGGGGATTGAGAACTCCCCCACTCTCCATCTCTTCGTCATATCTACCTTGCGTCCAACGGGTATTACCTTGCTTTTATTTTCATTTAGTTCGAGCCGCCAAGTGTTCCCATATCTACCAACAATTTCCAGCAGTTTCTCTAGCCCCTGTTCAGTTCTAGACATTAACACCATCTCGTCCGCAAAGAATAAGCCTGGTATCTTTATGTCTCCAACATTTACCCCCTCCGCACTCTGAATTAGTTCGTCCCCTAAATCTTTAACATACAATGCAAACAAAATCGGTGAAAAGATACACCCCTGCTTGAGGCCTATATCCATAGGGACTCGTTTTGTAGTGATACTCCCTAGACTGAGTTGGCTTTGCACATCTGTATACAGTGCTTTCATGATTCCCACAAAGTCACCCCCCAGTCCGATGCCCTCGAGCTTCCGCCACATACCTTCCCTCCACACTCGGTCGTACGCTTTTTTCACATCTAGAAATGCCAGAAACATCTTTTTCTTTTCAGCCTTTGTTGATTCTATCAGTTGGGTGAGTGTAAATAGGTGATCAGTGACTCTTCGTCCTTTCCTGAAACCATTTTGAATTTCTCCTAAAAAACCTTTCTCTTCTATAACTTCCTCTAGTCTACCGTATATGACCTTACAGAATACTTTTCCGATGTTACTACTAACTGATATCCCCCTATAGTTATCTAGAACTTCCTTATCCCCCTTTTTGTGTATGAACGACACCTTACTTTCCCTCCACTCTCTGGGGACCTCTTGCTTTCGCAGAGCCAGGTTGAAAAGGTTTGTCAGGACTTCAATAAGTACCTCCCCTCCATTTTTGAGGAATTCGTTCGGAATTTCATCAGTCCCTCCCGCTTTACCATTTTTTAATTTCGAGACCACGTTCCGCACTTCTTCTGCCGTTATTTCGCTACATACACGATTGGATAGGTTCTCCTCCACCAGTGTATTTCTTTTTGGTGGGGACCCACTGCCCCATCGCCTATCGTTTATCTTTTCCCAGTGCTTGACTAACTCTGAAGCGATACGGCCTTTATCTTCTGTACTTTCCCCATCCACTTTGATACTCTGCACACTACTTTTCCCCCGTTTATTTACCCAGTTCCAAAATACGTTTGAGCTCGAACCCCCCGTTTTCTTTATTGTTCTGGCAAGACTGCAATTGCGCTCCTTCCTATTATTATCCTTTATCTCATTCACATTTTTCCGTGCCAGTTCATATTCTCCTTTCATTAGTCTCGTGTCATTGTTATCCACCCCTTTAAGCTTCCTACTTCTTCTGTAAGCAGCGCATTTTACCTTCCTTTCTTTTATAGCCTTTTTCAGTCCCTCGTTAACCCTGTATCCAAGCTCTCTCGTTGGGACCCTCACCCTTCCTATACACTCCTTCCCTGCCTCTGTTAGGCTATTTACTATGCCATCTGAAATACTCTGGACATTTGCATCCCTAGGTATACATTCAAGATTTGGTTTTAGTTTTTCCCGAAACTGCTTCCAGTCGGCTCCTTGTTTTAGTCCCCAAACTTCCTTGAAGGTATTTCTGTCTCTATTAGTCTTTTTGCCCATAATCTTAACTGTTATCAGGTTGTGATCACTACCCAAGTCATTTTTTCCCTCGTCATCTATTTCTACATCTATAACCTCCCTCCATACGCTAATGTCAGTGAGTATATAATCAATTATTGTTTTCTTATCGTTCCTCTCCCAGGTCCATTTACCCTTACATTTCGCATCCCTGTTCAGGATCTTTAAACCAAGCTCTTTTGATAGGTCCAACATCTTCCTCCCATTCGTGTTAATTTTCCTATCACCTCCCTGTATGCCCTCCTCCTTATCCCCGATGTGCCCATTGAAGTCCCCTATTAGGACAATACTGAACCCTCTGCTCCCAAGCTCTGTGATATTCGATCTAAGAGTTGTATATATTGAATCATTCCACTCGGGCTTACTTCCCTCCACTGCTAAGTATACAACACCAACGGCAACACTCCTGCTTCCTAACTTGATTTTTGCCCAGACTATTTCGTTGGATACTGGAATCTGAGTCCTTGCTTCTGTGAGATCTGTAATCAATGAGGGCTGTAATTCCTCTTTAGCGTAGATGCCAACACCCCCACCCCGTTTCTGACCCTCAGTTCGCCCAGCTCCTATCCACACGCAACCCTTCATCTGATCAACCCGCTCATCCCGTCGTATCCACGTCTCACTTAGACCCATTATTTCGAAGTCTCCTTCGTCCATCATTGTTGATATTTCGCTTACTTTCTTGTGCAGACCCTGGATGTTACAGTACCCAAACTTAATGAATCTTTGTTTTTTTGTCATCACTGGCACATTATTATAACCCTGGTATGTCCCTGTATTGTGCATGTTTGTTGTTCTTCCTATGTTCCCAGCATTTGTGCCACTCTGGGTTACCGGCTGTGGGCCCCTACCTCCCTTTTCTCCAAAAAAGGCCCAGCCACCTGTAAGATTTTTTGGCCCAACAGGTCTGTACCCATCCTACTTAAATGCAATCCGTCTCGCCCATACAACTCTCCTTGTCCCCAGAATGAATCCCAGTGGTCAATGAAATGTACTCCCAAGTCTTTGCAGTGCTCTCCCAGCTCCTCGTTTAGTGCCATAATCCGCGAGTTCCTCTCATTCCCACCACCCATAACGGGGAGCACCCCTGAAACGATGATCCGAGCATTCCTGCTAAGTAGCTTACTAATTAGGTCCTTGTATGTGTCCACCAAACGAACTGATTTCCTCTCCCTGATGTTATTGGACCCCACATGTAATACCACTACCGGATCAGGCCCCGACCCAGCTACAATACCGTCCACTCTATCCCTCAGGTCCTCCACTTTAGCCCCCGGAAAGCACAGAACTGTTCTATTTTTACTGTCCGGACCACAGACAACCTTGTCGATCCCCCGAACTATGCTACTTCCCGCAACCACCAACTTACTTTTGGACCTCGCCCTATTTATCTCCTCTAGTCTCCTATTGTTTACAGCGTCCTCTTCCTCTCCAACAGCCCCACTCGGAATCAATATCGGTATCGGTATCTTTGACCTAGGATTACTCCTATCCTTGTCCCTCTGTCTCTTTCCAGGCCCTGAGCTACCTGGACTACTCCCCTGGTCTTCCCCCGGATCCCTCCTCCTTTTTCCTGGCCTAGACCCCAAGCTACTATCTGTTGCAACTACCTTCATCTCCTCCTCTGTCTCTTCCGAATTGAGCACATCAAATCTGTTTCTGGTGCTGCACTCCCCACTGCCTTTGGACTTTACACCCCTATCTACCTGCTTCTCTGGCCCCCCTTTCCTACCACTTTTGGTAGTCCACGCCAAACGCTTTACAGCATTGCTCCGGCCTCCGGCCTCCGGCCTGGGCCCCCCTCATCTGTCCTACGTACTTTTCTAGCAGCCCCCACCTCATCACCTACCTCATTCACATCAAAGGTTCTACCCCCATGTTTCCTCTTGGAACCACCGACAACCTTCCATCCTTCTCGGAAAGCCACTTTCACAGGCGTAACTCCAGACAGCCCCGCCCTACCAAGTTTTCCCTTCAGCTCAGCAATCTCCCCCTCAAACTTAACAATTGTCTCAAGTAGGCGGAGGATTTCCTGACAGTTTGCACATACCTCTCCATATCCCATCGAGCGACAGTCCCCATACATCATAGAACACTGTTTACAAACTTCAAGCCCAATATCGCCATCGGTGGCCCCACCAACCCGGCTCTGACCGACACCCCCAGTGACCTCTGTCTGCACACCAATACTTACTCCGTTGGCACCGTTGACCTGGACCGCGATATTACACGTATTTACCTCCATACTTACCTCCGTCTGAACAGACTTGCTCGCCATCATCAAGACAAAATTACGCGATCGGAAGGGAAAATTGTAAACACACGACAAAAGGCAACACGACGAACCGTTCGACAACTTAGCGCTCACAGTTTTATTTAAGGCCTCCTAACTTTGTCCCAGTTACTATACTAAACTAACTCCCCACAAAGTTGAATAAAATAACCTGAAAATGAAATATATATGATTAGTAAACAATAAAAATACTTAATTTCGATTCGTAACCAAGGAGACTTCTTCTGTATACTTGCGGATCGAGACAATATCAATCAAGATAACGAAATGAAAAAACCCTATATAACATATTAACTTCCAAACCAATTTTTGTTATATTGTTGACAGTATATTTATATCATTTACAACATCTACACCACATCAGGATACAAAATTAAAAACAACACATGATTCATTATTAACAGTAATCATTTCAGTTAAACAAGCACAAAGAATTAGTGAAGTCATATCAATGCTAATCAGTAAACAAACAAACACTCAAATAATTGTTAACAACTATCATTTCAATACAATTACAAAACAAACAAGTACACAAAGGCATGTTTTTATAAGCACTAAGCTAAAAATCAATCCTAAAATTGAACACATTATTTTCCAGTCAGTTCATAGTGCTGGGTGGATCTATTCTTGCTTATGTGTATATAATTTTGGGTAATTTTCGAATATTACGAAGGATTATGAAGGATGTTTTTCACTGTGGAATTTAATTCATACAAACATGTAAGTACTTCATATTTTGTTAAAATTTATAATAGATATTTTAACATGTGTCCAAAATATATCACAGACGGAGTCGTTTAACCTGTGATTCAGAAATATGATCTTTTGCACATCCAAACTGAGCTCTCCGTCTGATCAGATGGTGTTTAATGAGAGGGCTCAGGAATTTCTGTTTCCTTTTTTAAAATAAATTTTAATTGGCTCATTTTACACATTTAAGTAGACCATTTTGTTGCTTTCACGAATATTTCTATTTCATTTTAGATTACCCCAATCCGTGCTTGATATCGTCATTATCGAATGCAAAAGGAAGACTCCCCATCTCCCTTTCACTTTAAAGATTGAGCGCTTCAAAGTTAAATTGCAATTATGTAAACATACTCTCGAGGACACTCAAGAGAAATCTGAGCTTTTATTGCATTGACATCAATGAATACATCAACTATGTCAATTCATTTAACATAAAAAGCTTTGTGTGACTCAAATTGTCCATATTATTATAAGTATTCGCTCCTCTTCTTTTCATCCAAAATATTATGAATGATAGTTATCAAAATATCGCACCATACTTGTGTTTATTTTTCTATATTTGCCACAACATGTTGAAAATATCGCATTAATGCTATAGGAATATCGCCAAAATAAGGCACTAATAGGGTGTCATTAAGAAAAGAATATCGCCTAACGGTATACTTTGTTATAGGCTGTACTGTATATCTTGTTTGACTAAGCTGAATGAGCTTTGTCAAACAAGTTATAGTTGGTGAAATTTTTAGTGATACAGGTGCAAAATAGTATCACTGAAGAGATTCCAGGTAAGAAAATGTGTGATGAGGCAGATTTTCAGTGATGAGGGAGAAGCCTGAGAAACGAGAATTTTTTTTAATGGCCTCTGTAACTGTTTGTTTTATATACTTTAGGTATTACTGTTTGGCTTCTGCAGCAGCTTTGATGAAATATGTTGAATTTATACAGAATGTTATGTATGCCCCAGGGTCACTGAAAATTGTATTCCAAGGAAGTGAACATACGACAATGATAGGTATTCCTGTATTATACTTTAAAAGCAGAGTTGGGCTATAATTTTTATTGTAAACATCACTTCAGTGTAAGTCACAAAGACATTTTAATAAGTCTAAAAGATAGACTGACATTTCCAATAATTCTTTTTTCATAGATTTTATTATCCTTTGCCTTGTAGTGGGAAGGGAATAAAAGAATGGGGTCCTTCTATCCAACCATCCTTATGTCTGTCTGTCCATCCCATCCAACTGTCCATCCACCATTGCTCATTTCTTGTCATCACATTGTGAAGAAAACTATTCCAAATATTTTCCCAGTTTAATATATAGCTTTTTGGTAATAATATCATGAATGGGACGACAAACCAGCTGTGTCCATGTTTTTTCTTCTAGAGTCATTGCCCTTGATGGTCTTAGAAACTCATGTCATCGCATTACTATTTCTTAGCGACTTTCTCAGGCTAACACATGTACAAGCCTGAAAATAAGCAGACTGTCATCTGCAAAATGAGGTCCCCAGAGGGTGAATTTAGTGATGCTACCCTGCACAGCAGGTAGCATCACAAACTTTACCCTCTGTGAGCAGGGTAGCATCACAAAATTTACCCTCTGTGAACCTCAGCCAGAATCAAGATCTCAAGCCAAAACAGAAAGATGTACCAAGAGAATAAATTGGCCCACTGTATGGGATAGCATCAGCAAATTCACCCTCTGGGGACCTCATTTTGCAAATGACAGGTTGCTAATATTCAGGCTTGCACATGTGCCTATCCCCAAAATTAATTTGCCACTCGAAATGAGTTACTCATGTTCTCAAAGAGAAAATAGCTTTGGAAAACTTAAAAAAGTAAAAAATAACAATTTATAGGCAAACAGGACCAAGCAGAGGCAAAAAAAGCGTTGCACACACATCCCTGTATCAGAGGTACCGTCTGAGATGATCACCCATTGCCTATTACCTGCTAGACATGAGCAGTCAATTCCATCATTTCAAGCCATCTTTAACCCTTTGAACCTTAGCAGCCGTTTTTCCATCCAGGAACATGATACGTCATAATTTCATTAAATAGGATGGATGCTAAGTGCATGTGTGTGGTAGATCAATCAATATTTTCAACATGCAGCCCCAAGGCTGCACGTTGAAAATATTAATTGGTCTAGCCCTAAATAATAAACATGGACTCTTCCAGTTGCTGTCATTGAACTAATATGGAAGATACCACCAGGGTTCAAAGGGTTAATGCTGTTTTTTCAACCTCCCCACCTTCTATCAAGATTTGAAAGAAATTTCTCAAAGGAAATTCACTGAAACATTGTTTTGAAGCATCAGAGATATGTTTCAGATCATTATCAATCAGTTTCCAGCTGTCAGTTTTTTCAGGGAAGTGATATTAACTTTATTAGCTCTTTGTCAGTACAAACTTAACCGAAGCATGTCCTCCCTTTTTTGTATCCTGTTTTTGGTTCTTTGTGGTTTTAATCTCACTGAGTTTAAAATTTAGTTCACTTATATGCACCTATATTTATATTTTACCTCTTCTGTATTAATTGTTAGGCTTGTGAATTTCCGTTTCTAGATGTGATTTTCAGCTCACCAACTTTAGTTGTGTGAGCTTATGGCATGGCTCGATCGGTCGGCGTCAGCATCGGCGCCGACGTCAGCGTACGTGTCCAATAATGTTAAAGCTTCTGTTTAGGTCACTTACTCGCCCTATTTTCATATCATGGCTTTTATAATGCTGCTATATGATGATTATTATCATTTTACCATGATTTAACCCCTCATATCCTACATTTTAGACATTTTTCTTGACATTTTTAGTTGCGTTTAGTTTTCTGTTTAGCTCAGAATTTCATGTTTAACTAAGTGTTTAGGTCAGCTGCTATGCTCCTTCTCTTCCCATGGCACTTATATTCATCATACATGTTCCTCGGTATCATTGTTCAATGATTAACCCCTCATACCCTGCATTTTAAACATTTTTCTTGACATTTTTAGTTGCGTTTAGTTTTCTGTTTAGCTCAGAATTTCATGTTTAACTTAGTGTTTAGGTCAGCTGCTGTGCTCCTTCTCTTCCCATGGCACTTATATTCATCATACATGTTCCTCAGTATAATTGTTCCATGATTAACCCCTCATACCCTGCATTTTAAACATTTTTCTTGACATTTTTAGTTGCATTTAGCTCGGAATTTCATGTTTAACTTAGTGTTTAGGGCAGCTGCTGTGCTCCTTCTCTTCCCATGGCACTTATATTCATCATACATGTTCCTCAGTATAATTGTTCCTTGATTAACCCCTCATACCCTGCATTTTAAACATTTTTCTTGACATTTTTAGTTGCGTTTAGCTCGGAATTTCATGTTTAACTTAGTGTTTAGGTCAGCTGCTGTGCTCCTTCTCTTCCCATAGCACTTATATTCATCATACATGTTCCTCAGTATAATTGTTCCATGATTAACCCCTCATACCCTGCATTTTAAACATTTTTTCTGACATTTTTAGTTGCGTTTAGTTTTCTGTTTAGGTCGAAATTTCATGTTTAACTTAGTGTTTTGGTCAGCTGCTGTGCTCCTTCTCTTCCCTTGGCACTTATATTCATCATACATGTTTTTCAGTAACGTATCATTGTCCATATTAACCCCTCATACACTGCATTTTAAACATTTTTCTGGACATTTTTAGTTGCGTTTAGTTTTCTGTTTAGCTCAGAATTTCATGTTTAACTTAGTGTTTATGTCAGTTTCTGTGTTTTACTTTTAAGAGGTTGTGTTTAGGTCAGCTTTGTCGCATGTTATGAGCCTGTTTGATACAGTTCTTGTGTTTGCCAAAGTTACTATCAAAGAGGAATGTTGGTGAGCTATAGGGCATTGGTGTCCTTGTTTATATCCAGTTTCACCTTCAGGGATCACTGGGCTGCAGCTGTATGTTCCTAGCCTATAATGCAGCCTAGGTGCCCTTGTTGGTGTTACTAGAGGGTAAGCTTGCACATTATTCTATTATTTGTTTAATATTATCATTTTCATTGATGTAACTTGTAATAACCCCTCCCCATCCCCCTCCCCCCTCCATAATCTGAAGAGCTGTTTGTAAGGCATTGATACCCATTATAACTTACTGTTATATATATATTGATACTATTTATATATTAATTTATTCTTTGTAGGATGCTTGGTCACCGTTTCTCCAAAATTTGGGTGATTTGGGGGCCAATTCCATCTGGTTGAGTTTGTATTCAGCTATCAGATCACTCAGTTCTGGAAGTAGTGTTTTTCACATCCAGTGATAAGTTATTGATATTGTTTTGCATCATTGTAAGTTTACACAATGAAGTCTCTCATCACATATATTTATTTCCCTTGAGTCTTCATTTATTGCTCGAAATATTGTCAGTATTTTTATTTGACTTAAGTCATTCATGTAACTGATTACTATTTTCTGATACCTGTATTATTTACTACCAGAGGGCCTTAAGTGACACCATGCAACCATTGCCAGTCTTCAGAATACTTAGATGATGACCACACTACTGTATTTCTTACAACAAATACTGTCATGACTGTCAGAGCACAATTTGCGGCATATGACTGAAGGCCTTATGGACTCGGGTTAAGTCCATTTTTAAAATCGAATGGTAGTAAGAGTCTGGGGCAGCTCTGCTAGACCCAATCTTGTTCCAACCTCCTGATTTTATGCCTATACATAACCATAACATGTCTTTTGTTTCAGGTCAAGTACCTTCAGAAAACATTCTATTGACACTTCGGCCGGTAATAGGTATTATGTGTGTGCCCAGCTTGAGCCTTTAGAGGCCAGTTTCAATGCTTGCCAGTCTGTGTGCTACCAGCTAGAGCCAATATGGGATTACTCCTCTGCTGCTCTCTGGTCAAAGTCTCAAGGGACTATAAACAGATACTATGCTGTTGGAGGATATTCCTAGCCTATAAGTAAAGTCTCAAGGACCATAAACTAGAATCTCTCCTAGAAGTATGGATCTCAAAAAAGATACTGTGCAATTGCAGGATAATAGTAGAGTACAACAAAGTCTCAAATGAGTATAAATGTAGTACAGATCTCAAAAAGAGATACTTTGACATTGGAGGATAATCCCAGAGTACAACAAAAGTCTTAAGAGACTTTGGACAGCAGCAGCGAGGTGCACAGACAGTTGGATGACTCCAGATAGTACTCTAAGTCTTAGGGACAATAAACTAGATTGCCACCGACAAACACAGAACTCAACCATTACAGTCAGATGACAATCATCAAGGTCTTTCTCAGTCCTATGGGACAATTTAGTCAGCTATTCTTGCCCTGTACAACCACACACATGAATCTGTGCAATTGGATGAAAGCTCACTTTGTACTTTTTGGGCTTGTTCTGTTATTTCATCACTTAGTTCATGCCACTCATCAGCTGTTTTTCACAAGAGACTTATTGTACCTGATATTTACCTTGTACACAGGTAAATGCTTAAGACTCTCATTCAGTCAGCATGACGGTACCATTATCACATGGATCAGATCAGCATGCTGACATCCCTTACAATACAGGATCAGGCATGCAGGCTTCGACAGCTCCGTATTATACTCGTGATGATGTCTAGGCTGAAGATTTCCACTACTTTAGATCTTCTTCCCATGGAAGACATGATTCCAGTTTATGAGACTACCATCATTTGGTCTGAAGCAGTTATTAATTGCTCTCTGGGTGACTCATTTTTTTACTCAAGTAGCAAGATGTTCATCCTCTGCTTCACAGGATGAATCTTTCTTTAGCTTGTACAGGCTATTTCATCAAGGATACATTCTTACATGAGCTTGACACGCCAACCTCATTCAGATGCCTCTCGTTCTATGTTGAGTTTGGTCATTACTCCAGCTGTTGCAGTAGCGAATCCAGAACTTTTCAGAAGAGACGTGGTATTGGATATTAATACCTCTCTTTCAAACTCTCCGCTCAAAGATTTGCATACAGCCCCCTATTCGGGCAAATCTTAATTCATTAGCCAAATGCAGGTTGCTCAAGAAGATGTCCTACAGTTTTTGCACAACCAGGTATTAATGCGACATTTAGATTTGGATAACTCCAATCTTTCACGTTCGGGTTGAAGCTCCCATTTTGGCATCATTGGCAGAGCCTCTAGTAGGTAACTAGTACCTCCTCATAGAGATCAGAAATCTTATATACGGAGACTTAAAACTGGATGCGGAGCTCCTCCAACAGGCCTGGAAGTGAAGTGTGTCATCTTGCATCGCTTCTAGTTGGGGAGGATGGGGATATCAGGGACACATACTTCCATATTACGATTCATCTACATTCACGGAAGTATCTCTGGTTCTCATTCCAAGGCATTGTTTGTCAGTTCAAGGTGATGCTTTTAGTCTAACTCCATCTAGCTCCTTGGACATTCTCCCAACTAATGAATCAAGTGATAGCTTATCACAGGGTGCATTCATCAGTAACATCTTCACAAGGTTCCCACGGGGCCTTGGCTTCAAGGAATGGCCTTGAATTCAACAAAGTGTGATTCAAGTACATGATATCCTGGAAAATGGTTTATATGTATGGAACATCAGTTTTGACTGTTTTGTTGCAGTTATAGTTGATTTGGTGTCAACACAGATCTTTTATTGGAACTTAGTTCTTTTTCAAGTGATCTTATTTGGGTAGTTTCTTTAAAGATTTTGGCTATCATCATAGTTAATTTTTGCCTCCAGAGGTCTGGGTTACCTTTTCTTCTGGTCATTGTATAAAATTTTTTGCTTGTCTCTTTTATATTTTGGATTACATCTAATGCTAAATTGACATCTTCCTAATAGCCTCTTCATTATATTTTATATAGTTTTTTAGTTGATGTGTACACTTTACATTGACTACTCAAACTTTATTATTATATTAGTGTACTGTTCAACGTATCTCCCTCATAGTCTTCCTTAGTTTAGGGTGCCAGTTTCTTCTTTTGGAAGCCAAGGGGTGGGGGTGAATGCATTAGGTTTCATTCATCTGTATCGATTCGTGTCCTTTAGTTGGTAAAGTTAAAAGACTTTCTTTTTAGGACAGTATTGTGACCCTTTTAGCTCACATACTATGAAGTAGAGGTGAGGTAATGTCATGACCCTGGTGTCGGCATCGGCATCAACATCAAATTTTGTAAGAGTTTGTGTTTAGGTAAATTTGTTTGAAGCCCCAGGGCTTTCAAAAATTAAATATATCCATAACTTGGAGTGATATATACAATAAAAATGCAGCTTCATAGAACTTTTTGACACTGGATCAACTGCATCAAGCATGAATGTAGGTGAGCAGCTGGGATGTAACATCCCTCTTGTTAAGCGGTGGCTCTAGTTGTTAATAGAAGTCTCTGTTCTCTGGCTTAGGATTTAATTACTTTACTCAAACATGCTTTGTCTTCAGCTTGTTATGTTTACTCACCCTTCATTCTGTAAGACAAAGTTATGTTTACTCACCCTTCATTCTGTAAGACAAGGTTTACTCTCACTCACTGGTGTGTAGTCAAGTGTGTAGCATTCAACATAGGAATGACGGTGGTAGCACTCACATCTCATCCGTGTTACATAGGGAATTATTCAATTTATTTGCATGTATCATTGTATAAAATCAGATTTTTTATTTCATTCCATGGAGATCTAGATGTAGTATTCAAGAGCCTCTATCATAAGTGGTTATTTTCCAGTCTTCCTCTCGCCTTTGCTGCTTCTAGTAAGAGAAAAGATAAAACCTCAGCCTGCTCATTATTGCCTATGAAGTAAACTTATTGTTATGCCTCCAACCTCAGGAAGAGGATTTGGGGGTATCTAGTGGAGACCTCCGTCCGTCCATCCATCTGAGCAAACAAATCAGGTTTATGTGCCTAGTTGTTGGTACACAACACTGTTATGTGTCTAGTCATATCACAAGTTGAACTAACAAATGGCATTTATGTGTCTAAAAAAGTGAGTTATGTTCCTAAAATGTTTTTTGTGTGGCTAAAATGGTTTAGGTGGCTAAAAAGTGACAAAAAGTGATTATTGTATTTTCAGGGATTTTATGTTAGTATAAGGGTTAGAATTAGGGTCAGTAAGCTGAAGGGGTTAGGGTTTGCTACCACCCAGAAATTAGACTTAAAAAAGAGTATTTTTATACTATAACCAATGGCCCAGACTTAGCTGGTGCTAACTCAAAATTATCTAGGGCCAAACACAAATTGTGCCCCCAATCCCCAAATTTTGCATGCAAAACCGAAAATTAGAAGTCCTATCTGGCCCTCCATACATTTACTCTCCGTGCATGCGCAGACACCAGGAAGTCACCGGAACTGGCGCCAACATCATTCTTTGTTTGGCCGTTCAGTCAGATAACATCAAACTGACATCTGTGCTTTTAAATCTCAGTTTTAATGATGCCAGACACAATTCAATGGTTAATTTGGTGAATCCAAGGACACAACTGGATGAAGGAAGAAAGAAACGGTGGTTTGAAATGTTCAGGGCTGCAACTTTATTGTATTTAAAAAAATTATTTCATGTTTTCCAATTTCGGAAACATGGTCCTGACGTCATCATTATTATTAATGATTTTCCACGGTTTAAGTATTCCTTCCTCATCCTTCCTTGAACCCCCAAGTTAAACTCCCAAGCTTTTTGGCTTGTTTTATTGAAATTCTTTTTTATAAAGTTTCTTGGGAGTTTTACGTATTATACAGAAGATTATTCTGTACATACCCATGGTTACGTCCTCACCCTTTGGGGTTTTTAGGCGTTTTGATCATGCAGCATACATCCGATGTATCGTTTTTTCTTCTGCTGAAGATCTTGCTTTACATCGGATAATTTTAATTCTGTTACTGACTTCGGGCCGTGTTGCCTGAGGTCTTGTTTCTGGTTTTTATTCTGAAGTTGTTTACATTGACCATGCTTTATTTGTATAGGTAGTTTCCTATTATTTTTAGGGAAACTACGGTTATAAGGAACATAAGATATTCCGGTAGTGTGGCAGTTAATATTTTGTATATTATTATTATAATTTTGTCCACACTTTTGGGCTCATCGTTCCCTTTGGGAACTTGGGTTCTTATATAAGAAAAATTTTTTCAAAATATTTTCTTTTGGTTGTAATTATTTCATCGATTATCTTATATTTATGTAGACTTGGTGGTAGTACAATCTACCTATTTTAGCTTTTATGTAATAATATTTCTCAAATAGCAGGGCAAATAAGAGGAAGCCTTTCCTCTGTTTACATGGTCGTTGTCTTGCTTGTAGTCAGTGTACTCCCACTAATTCTTGCACAACATGTGTCAGATTTAGACAACGTTGGAGACGTGTGTCATGGTTTGCTGTTTGAGGAGAGAGGACACTACCGGTCCTCTCGCGGCGAGGAGACACTGCTGGTCCTCTCGCCAAAAAGTCACTCTAGTTTTTTAGTTTCTATTTACAGAGTAACAAGAACATTCTGAGGTTACATGACATCGTCAGCTTCCGTCGTCGCAATATACAATTAGAGCTAGCGGCAAAAGTGCTCAATGAAATAAGACAAGGGACTAGACCGCAGACTTCGGGATTTACTACCTTGTTGCCAACTAGCTCAACCGGCAGATCGTTACTCAGAATTTGAGTAGTGTGATGCATGGTATGTCCGTAGCGGTCGAGGAGAGAAAAAAGGGTGTAGCGAGCACTAAAAAATCCGAACATGCTCAACCTGCGATGACGAAAAGCACACACGACTGTACAAAAAGTCCGTTGTTGCATTTAGACAGGGCTAAAAACCATGGCGCATGGTTTTAGTTTCCTGTCGCCAGCTAGCTCGACCGGTGAAGCGGTTACTCAGGCCTCTGAGAACTGTGATGCCGGGTGTGTCCATTCTTGTCTAGGAGACGAAAAAGGGTGGAGCGAGCACTATAATATACAATCATGCTCTCCCAGCAACAATGGAAGGAGGAAGCCGGCAAGTTCTGAGGTACGCTCATCCAGGTCTGCCAGGACCACGAGCAAGAGAGAGGCCTCTCTCTCTTACAGCATCATCTGGGGCCAGATGTTGTTGGTAGGAACTTGTGTCAGTCGAAGTTTACATCCATGCCTCCTGTCCGGGACGTCCCGTCTAATAGGTAGCTGGGGCCGGCTAGTCTTACGGCTTCCTCTACATAACGGCTAAAGTGCTCTTAATATTGCACAGGGCTGTAAACCGCGGCTCGTGGTTTAAGTTCTTTGTCACCGGTGAAGCAGTTACTCTTGAATATGAGGACCATGACACCTTACAAAGTAAATCAGAGCTAGCGTCAAAAGTGCTCAGTAATATTAGACAAGGGACCAGACCGCAGATGTTCGGGTTTACTACCTTGTCGCCAGCTAGCTTGACCGGTGGAGCGCTTACTCAGGATTTGAGTAACGTGATGCCAGGTGTGTCCGTAGCAGTCGAGGTGAGAAAAAAGGGTCTAGCGAGCACTATAAAATACAATCATGCTCACCCTGTGACGATGGAAAGGAGGGAGCCGGCAAGTTCTGAGGTATGCTTGGCTAGGTCTCCCAGGACCGCGAGCAAGAGGGAGATCTCTCTCTCTTAATTCAACATCTGGGGCCAGATGCTGTTGGTAGGAACTTGCATCAGTCGGAGCTTACGTACATGTCTACACGTGTGTCACAGGTCTTTAGAAGACGCCATATTCAACTTCCTGTGGGAAGAAGTAATACGGTTTCTTATCATCATCTTCTGTGTTTTTAACCGTTTTTTGAACAACATTCATTTAAAAAACGGCTGGGGAAGATGTGTTGAGAGTTTCTCTGCGTTTGAATGAGCAGGCTAAGGTCTTAGTTGTGGCCTTACCTTCATTTCGCTGTTTGCTCGGACACACTTGAGAAGATAATTTCTTATTCAAAGAGAATTTAGACTCACTGTCTTATGTAGTTAGAAAAAACACCTTTAAGGACTGTGACGCAACGTCTATATGGAAAGGAATTTTGTGGACGTTTGTACCTCTTTAAAAAATTTTTCCAGGCCTATTTATCACATATATCTCTGTCTTAACAGTTGCTAAGTGGGAGTTATTCTGATGTGACGAAGCCTTGCGTCGTCATCTTTAGTAGATGACAAGGTGGAAAACTCTCTGCAGGTCACTCTGTTTTTCCAGACACTAAGTCTTTGACGATAAGCTTTCATTAATGTAGGATTAAGCTACAAGAAAGCATCAATACTCTGCTCCTTAAGTTGGTGTCTAAATGACCAACAACAGCAGAAAAGAGTAAGAGAGGATGTCCTAGACTCAGATCGTCTATAAGGACTCATAGCTAGGGTTTTGGTAACCCTCCTATAATTACTTTAGGGATCGACTGTACAGCTTCTTGGATAGGGGATTTAGGTCTGTTCGAGATTACTGATCAGACACCCCTGAGCCGGTGGCTTGAGGCTCTTCAAGAGCTCGGTCCGACCGATAATTGACTGGAACTGGATAACATGTTTATCTTGGCTCTAAAAGGTTATTTATGATAAACATTCAGTCGAAAAAGCGAGTGTTCGAATGATCGACTGTGCGGCAAGTATAGTTCTTAAGATCACTTGAAGAATGAACTAGATAATGTTTCATTGGATGAATGATAGGATACACATATCCTACTATTCATTTTCAACAAGCTGGTTTGTCTGTTGTTTCACAGAGCGAATTAGCCAGTTGTTAGACTCGCTTTTGTCTTCTATCACATTAACAGCGAAAGATTTTATGCATCGGATGGGGTTGTGCAGAGCGGCTACGAATGTTATTCCGATGGATCGCTTACGCACACGTCCCCTCCAGTTATTCTTAACTGGAGTGGGAAGACATTTTTCGCTCAAGACCTGTATTGTTTTAGCGGATCTTGTAAACATAAGGTCAAGTTTGGGCAGATATTCAGTGGTTTTACAGCTGCCAGATTCGGTTTTCTCAATTATGACTGACGTGAGTTCATAAATTGGGTTACAACCCTAAGTCCGACAGACTCGATATGCAGGGTTCTTGGGACCCTCAGTTCTTGGAGATTACATATTCATCAAGAAATGATGTCTTATTGTTTACGCTGCACCATTGGATTTATGTTATTAGCGAACATGCATGTGGGATCGCTCCAGGATAGTTAAGTTTGCGACACACAGGAACAATAGTTTCCATCATTTGTGTCACCAGTGTTAGACATTTGAACGCATACAGTTGACGCTCAGCCGTATTCATGGGAATGAATGGTAGGATACGCGTATCCTTCAATTCATTTGATTCAGTAGATTACGTTAAGGTTAAACAGTCTCAGTGTGATTCCTACTAATAACTTATCTGTCGTCACAATATCCTTTTATCAGTTTTTTCAAGTGCCTGTTATTGAACATTCGCCAGAAGCTTCCTCCATGAGAGGGCCTTCTTCGTCGGGGGAAGTTTTGTTCTTCACATCATTCTCCACCCATAGTGGCATAAGGGAGTCTGTTAGACGTGAGGGAGTCTTTGCGGTCCCTATATTTTTGCTGTCTGGACCAGCAATGATTAAGTAATGTTGGTGAGGAGGTTTCAACATGACATGACAGTTGACGCTCAGCCATATTCATGGGAATGAATGGTAGGATACGCGTATCCTTCAATTCATTTGATTCAGTAGATTACGTTAAGGTTAAACAATCTCAGTGTGATTCCTACTAATAACATATCTGTCGTCACAATATCCTTTTATCAGTTTTTTCAAGTGCCTGTTATTGAACATTCGCCAGAAGCTTCCTCCATGAGAGGGCCTTCTTCGTCAGGGGAAGTTTTATTCTTCACATCATTCTCCGCCCATAGTGGCATAAGGGAGTCTGTTAGACGTGAGGGAGCCTTTGCAGTTCCTATATTTTTGCTGTCTGGACCAGCAATGATTAAGTAATGGGGGTGAGGAGGTTTCGACATGACTTCGAATCCCCCCCCCCCCCCCCCCCCAACTCACACACTGTCTCGTATATATATCTTAATAATACATACTATGCATTTGGGTCATGTTGGATGGCGCCCTCGTAGGCATATACACAGTTTTGTTGCATTAGTTTCCGGTGATTATTTATTGATTTTTGATATACAAACGCTTATTAAAATCATTATAATTGCTGCTATTTGAGTTCATCGGTGGCTGCTTAACCAGTTATTGGTATTTAGATGATTACATGCTGGATTTTAATGCACTCATGCAATATTTTATTAGGCTATTGCTTTGGTGGACCTTAAAATTATTATATATTTGGGGGGGGGGGGGGGGGGCGATCTGTGTTGGAGCCTGTTAATCATACCTGCCTCTATTTCTAGATCCTGGTCTCTATTTTGTTGGTTCTCAAATCGCATATTCTCACGTGTATATGGTTGTAGATATCGGATAGTACACGTTGGAGAGTGTTGTTACTGGATTTTATTGTACAGAGGCCTCCTGTGGATGATCTTGGAAGTGTGGTTTCTCTGCAGAGATTGTTCAATGTATCTCGATTTAATATGTGTATGTTATATTTTATATCACCGATTTCGCCGTACCTGTGTAAGCCATCTGTGGTGTACGTTTTGTAGCGGACAATCTTAATTACCCAGAATCATCGCTGTAGCCTTGGCTTGTGAAGTGGCATTAAGCACCATTTATTATTCATGAATTAATTCCTGAGTGCCTGATCGATAATTATTTATATTGTTTTTTGGTACCGCTTTTATTGATTCCAGAGTGCTCTCCTCTTTCTTTTGAAGATATGTTCAAAAAAGGGGGGGGGGGCTTTTTCACCCCTTCTTTGGCTTAATGGGTATGTAACTATGAAGGAAGCTGTTTTATCTGTAATTATATTCTGCATACAGCTGTAGTGTTATTGTATGGCGTAGGTTTGTGGGCAATTTTCTCTCATTCTCAAATATGCCATCCTAATTTTTGGGGCTTAGTCCAGGTTAGCCTTAAAAATTGGGAACTCGTTACATCCTAATTTGCATGGTTTCATGCTCAGATTTAGGATTTACATAAACTGGGATCCATATTAAGATATGTCTCCTCTATTATGGTATAGATAGACATACATGTAAATCCTAATTACTCTAAATTCCTTCATCGAAGGTTGAAGGATTTGATCTATGTTGATCAACTATTCCGGAAGTTCTAGGCCCTCCACCTTTTTATGATTCAGCTAAGTCTGGGCCATTGGTTATAGTATAAAAATATGAAAAAATTTAAAGTAATTTATATATTTTTTATACTTACCAATGGCCCAGACGGGAATGGCCCTCCCATGAGTGGGCAGTACTGAGCACTCATACCTCCCCGCTGAATTATTATATAATAATCTTTTTTACAAAGAATGATGTTTGCGCCAGTTCCAGTGACTTCCTGGCATCTGCGCATGTGCAGAGAGTAAATGTATGGAGGGCCAGATAGGACTTCTAATTTTCGGTTTTTGCATGCAAATTTGGGGGATTGGGGACAAAATTTGCATTTGGCCCTAGATAATTTTGATTTAGCACCAGCTAAGTCTGGGCCATTGGCAAGTATAAAAATATATAAATTACTTTAATTTTTTTCATTTTAAGTGGCTGTCCATGCATTTTAAATTCCTCAAATATTTTAGCCACATAAACCTGATTTATAGGAGTGTCCGTCTGTCCTTCTGCCTGGATGTCCATCCATCCATCCATCTGTCCATCTGCCTGTCCATCCGTCGTACAAACATTTTGGATTGTAATTTCAAAGCCGTCAGTCGGATTTGGATTTCCTTTGGTATGCGGATAGATGCACATGGGGGAATGGATGTGCACAAGGAATGGGTTCCATCCAATAATTATACCCCCGCAAACAAAGTTTGGGGGGGTATATAGGAATCACCCTGTCCATCCGTCTGTCCATCTGTCCATCCTTATAAGCGCAACTCCTCCTAAACCATTTGAAGAATTTTCATGAAACTTTACACAATGGAAGAACTCCATATGAAGATGTGCATGAAGCAATATAATTCCGTTCTGACATTTCCAAGGGGAGATAATCTAACTTATACATTTGAATTGCTACATCATATGGTTGTGTCCTCGTAAGTGCAACAACTGAGGCGCAGGGGGTATCACTTTGTGAGTTTGCTCATAGTACTTCTAGTTTTTTCCCAGAGTTATAGCCCTTTTTCACTCTATCCACTTTGAAAATTTTTCTGTCCCACAATACCTTTAAGACTACCCCAAACACGTCTACAGGTCAGGGTCAGTGGCCCATGCTTTTCATAGCCCTTGTTATTGTTGCATTAGAGTAATGCATATAAATATTTTTTATATTATTTTATATGCCATGCTATCGTATTGTGTTTCATTTTATCATTCATCATTTTCATCCATTCCTCTGAAAATGGTGAATTTTGTTCATTGGTACTTAGTTGTATTCAGACATGTTAAAAAATATACTAAAATAGTTCTTTTCTTAATAATACACACATATATCTGTATACCTGCCACTTTATTATTCATTCAGCACTTGTGTTAGTTTGAGTAAGTTGCTAAAAAAATAAAAAATTTTATTCCAAATTTTTGTTTCTCAGTATACTTACCAAACAAACACAAAATATTGCCCACTTGTTGATAAATTAAATAATAATTTTGTGGTTCCTTTTCTCTGCTTCATATATATATATACATGCATATGTCTTAATATTCAGAAATTGATTGCGCATGTCTAGCCAGCGATGGACAATGGGTGACCATCCTAGAAAGTTCCTTGGACACTGGGTTTAGTGCATCAATGCTTTTTTTCACCCCTGGTTGGTCCAGTTTGTCATTATTGACATTTTTAGTTCTCAAAAGGTTTTTTCTCTTAGGTGGCAGGGGATTGGCCATCCCATGATATTGCACTGACTTTTTTATGGCTTTATTTTGTATGTCCACTCTAAGTTCACTTCATAACAGAAATTTCAACCACGAGAAAGTATTTTTACAGGAAAATGACTTCATTTTGAGGGGAAAGTGTGATCTTTCTGGAAGAAGATTTGAATTGCCTAATTGTGTTGAAGCAGCTAGATATGGAGACATTATCTTGACCAATCTGCTCCAGGTTAGGCATTTGTCACCTCTTAAGTTGGGTAGAGTCAATTTCGTGAGTTGGACACTTGCCATTTCCTCTTTCCAAAACATTACCAAAAAATAAAAATTAGTTTTTACTCCTGATATTCTAATACCAAAATGTCACTATTAGGCAAAAAAAAATGGATTCTCAGAGACCACTGCAATGATTTTTTTTGTGCACATTGGTATATTTTATTAGCATTTTTCAAATATCACTGTTGGTTGTGCCATGAAAATAGGAAACATAAACACATGAAGTCGCATATTCCTGGATTGATTGCAATGTAATTTGCCTCACCATATTTATCTGTGTATTTAACTACTTTAGTTTTGGATTAGGCCATACAAAGTTGATTGTCTGTTTCTCAGACCATTTTTTTTCCAAAAAAGCATGCGGGCGGGCAGATTTTTTTTTTCTTTTTATTTTCTCCCGAGAGGGGTGTTGGGTCATAAATGAAGTGGGGTTTGAATGTTTGTTTTTTCAGTGAAACGCGAAAATTATAACACAGGACGAAAGTCACGAAACCCCTCGTGGGTGAAACGTCTCTGGTTGAAACGTCTCGGGGACAAATCAAATGTCGAAGTGCCAACTTTCAGAGATTTATTTTACCCCCCAAAAAAATCCTTTCACAACCTGCCTAATAAAATCGTGAATTGCAATTTTTCCCCATTATATTCAAAATTATCACAACCCATTTGAACGGGCAGTTCATCCATAAATCATATTTTTTGGAAATCTGAAAATGAAATACAAAACGAATGTTTGCGTGTTTTTATTAACCAATTTGACCGCACATACCTGCCTATATGCGATTTATTTTCAGCTATGACTGTTACTTTTATATCAAGCAATGGTTACTATTAGTTATCCAATTATCCTGCATCTGAAATGCATTTATTTAAATTAACTGGGAAACTCGTAACGGTTTCAAATAACAGTACACAAATTCCCAATGACAGCCATTTACAATATAAATGTTACTAAAAATAAATGCCAGGAGACTGTGTTCCATTCAACATAGCACCTGCCTTTGCAGACATTCTGAGGGTTGGTGCGAATCAAACGTGGTGCGAATCGACCATTCCCCTTTATGACTGTTTGTTGTCAGACTGAAAGACACCTTCCTTCTTGCTGTAATTATGACTTACCTTTTACAGAATAAAACACTTTCTGTCGTGAATATTGCTAAAACCCACCCACTTCATTAAAGTATGATGTAGAAAAAGCTTAAAGTATGTTAATTTAAAATTTGCGAATGCATTGATATCGATTTACCGAAATGAGCACAATATCTCAATTTTTTTTGAAGATTTTTTGGTGTCATAAAAAGGTTGCATGCGCACCAAAAATGACCATGTGCGTGGGACTGAGAAACAGAGGTTCTTTTTTTTATGGCCTTACAGGTAACTTTTTTTCTGAAAATTGTCATTTGTAGAATTTTAAGTTTTGACACAGAGTTTGGTGTAATTTGTGATGCTGAGCAACTTGAAAAAAATAACATTAATTTTTTTCTTCCCTGTGGTTCAGTTCAGGCTGTGTAGAGAAAAGATGAATGAAATTCTTGCATCTTGTCAATGACTCTCCAAAATCTATGCAAACGAATTTTATGTATGTGTATGAATATGAACTTTCATTGTTGTTTTGGTATTATAGTAATTTGTGCTGTCCACATCTCATTAAAATCTCAGAGATTATTTAGTTTAAACAATATTTATTCAGCAAGTAATATAATACATACAGGTAATAAATTATAATATAACTGTCGTACAAAGTGTGTAATACAGTGGTATGCATTATAGAAAGGAATCGTGGACAAGTTGTGTGAAAGGATTCAGCTGAAAGCTATAATCTTATATAAGCCGCCTCCGAGATTATTTCACACTTGAGAGCAGTTTCTGCCATTTTAAAATTGAAATGAGGACCCCAAAATTGATTGTGTTGCAAGCAAACTAACAGTAATCTTTTGTTGTGTAAACAGAAAATTCTTCACTGACTGGGGTTTGTTTTGGGAGAAATAAAGTTTCTTGACACTGAGAATGTTTGAAGATTTTGAAGAGTAACCCACATCAAACCCCTTTATTGTGCAACTGGATAGTCCTCAAACAATTGTTCTTTTTCTCTTCTGGAATATTGGGAGGACACAAGGTTTGGTGAACAAAATTTCCATCATCCGAACTCTCTCCCAAAATAAAATATAGGTTAATGGTTAATCATTCTCCATTGTTTTGTTTGAGAGAACGATCCCGATGAATATGTACATTTGGGAAAACTATGATACCATCCTATTCTCACAAGTCCATTTTCTTTGCTTTGATTTTGTTAACATACTGCAACTTTGCAGAATGAGACACATTAAAAATAGATTGCTTTTTGTGCACACTAATGTATGTAATGAGGACTTGACCGATTCTAACAGAAATTCTGTATAGAAGAGAGAAATTTTCTTACATTCACAAACACTGTCCTCTCAACTTTATTATGTTGCACTATTTCAATAGTTTGGGTATCTATTGCATAAACGTCTGTGGGTATCTATTGCAGAAACTTCTGAATGAAATTCAAAACAGTTCAAAGATTATGCTTCATGGATAGCCGATCTCAGCATGGAACTCAAAAAACTGCCACACACTATTTTTGGCTCTGCAATTGTTTACAACTATACTTCTTGTTTTCCAAATTAACACTTTACCCAACACATACCATGTGATATTATAAGTTATCTTCGCCAACATGCATGGTATATGGAGATTTAATACCTGATTGCTGGTTTTTAAACACCGAGCCGCAGACGAGGTGTTTAAATGTGACATCCAGGTATTAAATCTCCATATACCATACATTTCAACGAAGAGAACGTTTCTGTCCTGTTTGAAACACAATAGAAACATAGCGGAGAAAAAATTGTGGACGCATTTCTCACATTCTGTAAACAGTGGGCCAAATTCATGAATAATGGTTTTGTTTTAACAAATGCAGAAGACAACAAATAGAGTTACATCCCATTTTGTCCCCCAATTTCCAGTGTGTTCTGTGTGCCAACTGGCACAAGGAACACATTGGAACTCAGGGGACGATATTTGCTCTTAATTTTATTTTTCTGAAGTTGTTTCATTTAATTATTCGACTGTTTAATTTATAAGGGCAAAATATGATCAAATTGTCGGACATCTGATAGTATTTGTGGCTATTTTCAGGTTTTGGGGTTCGATTTTTATAACGAGGCAATCCAAAGCAAAAAGCTTCCATTTAAACCATATACCCTGATGTCTCACATGAGCTTATACCCTGGATGTTGCGCGCTCTCATATACCTTGGATGTTGGGTGCACCCTTTGCCATGGCTATTTGTCCAAGGCATTCTGACCAATCAAAAGACAGAATTTTTCGGGATATAGGGACAAGAAAGTTTGGCATTTTAATTATTTGTTTTCAATTGTTATTTGGAATATGAAGATAATCATGTGTGAGCTCATTCCATTGAGTGGGTTACATGATATGGTTTTGTTGAAATTTTTTGAAAACTAACATTTTAACTGCTCAGTTTGTGAATCATGCTGCCGAATGCGGTCCATTCATTTGGTAAAATTTTAATGAGCCAGAAAGTCGATTTATTTAATTGAGGGATAATGAAATAAGTAATATGAAAGATGCAACTTATACATAAATATTCGCATTACAAGGTAAATAAAATCGGGATGTACTTTATTTATGATTAGATGAAGCAAATCTAAAATCATCTATATTTAATGGTGCTTCCTGCCTCAAGTTTAAGGAAACAAGATTTGGTTGTAGGAAATAGATTGTTTACCCCCACAAGTTCTAGGGACCCAGCCTTAGGTTGCCCACATCGCCCTGCTCTGCTCACTTTAATTTCTGAATACATTGTCATGATAATTTGAGATTACTACAATAATCGATTGAAAACAGCTATATTAATACTACAAATACACTTCCATTATACTGGTTTAAAACACAGTTTCAGGGCTAAAAATCAAACAGTGCTAAACTTTGTAGGAATGATGGCCCAGATAAGGCAAAAGATATTCCAGCAGAGGCTGTCTGTTACAAAATTTCCGACAGTCAACAATGACATGCTTTTATTCTTTTATGAGCAATGGATAACAATCTTGGAAAACCGAGTTTGAAAAAGAACTAATTTTATTAAGGGTCATAAGAAATGGAGAGTCTGAGAAATCTGAAGCTCTTCAAGATATAGATACATATGAGGATTCAACAGCTAAGGCAAAGTATTGATGTTGCACTGACATTTGTAGAATTTCAAGTTTTCAAAACTTAAAATTGCACACCTCAAGAGATTTATAAATTCAGTGGTTTTGGCAAGAACAGATGGGGGCTTCAGTAGACACTGGCATATTTTTACACTGTAAACCAATGGCCCAGACTAGCTGGTGCTTAACTCAAAGTTATTAAGGGCCAAACACAAATTTTGAACCCCCAATCCCCCAAATTTGCTTGCAAAACCACAAATTAAAAGTCCTATCTGGCCCTCCATACATTTACTCTCTGCACATGCACAGACGTCAGGAAGTGACCGGAATTGGCGCCAACACCATTCTTTGTTTGGCCCTAAAGTCATCAACAATGAAATGACATCTGTGCTTTAAAATCTCCTTTTTTGAGGATGCCAGACACATATCAATGCAAGAATTGGTGGATCCAAGGTTGTTATTGGATGAAGGAAGTGTTCAACGGTGGTATTGGACATTGAGGGCTGTAACTTTATAATATTTATAAAATTATTTTATGTTTCCAAATTTCGGGACATATGCCTGACGTCATCATGTTTAAAATTGATTATTCCACTGTTTGTTAAGTATTCCTTCCCTATCCTTCCATGAACCCTTCCTGTTAAACTCTTAGGCTTTTTGGCTATTTTTTATTGAAATTTTTTATTAAATTTCTTGGGAGTTTAACATTTATTACAGAATATTATTCTGTTTCTTCCCCAGTGTTACGTCCTGGTGTCTTGTTTACATTGACGTTGTTTACATTATCAACATCCTCATATATAGGAAATTTTTTATATTCTATTACTGTAATATACTGTAGGATACATGGATTGTTATTCCAGTAGTGTAGCTCCAAAAATTTTGGATTTTGTCCACACTTAGGCTCTATCGGGATGCCTTTGGGCTCTTAATGTTCCCTTTGAACTTGGGCAATTTTTCAAAATTTTTTTGTTTACAAAAAATATTTTTAATTTAATTATGATTGCTATTATTCATGTATCTCAGTTATATATATACATTGTTGTGGAGTTTGGAGGACTGATATCGACTTTAGTTGATACACTCCTGCAGACTCTTGTCATTCTTGTTAGCTCACTTGACTGAAAGTCAGGGTGAGCTTTTCTGATCACTCTTTGTCCGTCGTCCGTCCATCCGTCCATCGTCCATTGTCCTGCGTGAAGGTGGTGTTTGAGCCTCTTTCTCTTAAACCACTGGCCACATTTTAATTAAATTCGATTTGAACCAAATTTGAAGTGAGATGGTAATGGGTCATAAGTAGTTGATTGATGCAAAAAAAGCTTTTCTCGTTGCCCCGTGGGAACCTCGGGAACTAAAAATAGGAAAAACCTTAAAACTGCCATATCTCCAAAACTACATGGTACAGAGAATTCTTATTTTGTATAAAGCTTACTTTTATCCAGTAGAATAGAATGGTTAAAAAAAAATCCCTATCGGTTTGATCACAAGGTACTTTTTTCAGGACTTTGAAAAAATGCTGAGTCAGCACTTTTTAACACTGTAGGCAATGGGAAAAACATTAAAAAATCTTCTTCTCCAGATCCAGCAGGCAGAATCTTTTGATATTTGGTATGCAATATTGTAGGGTGGATCTGATTCAAGTTTGTTCAAATCGGCCCCCTGGGTTCATATTTTGGCTCAGTATAGGAGCCCGATTTTGAACTTAGTGCATTTCAGGCAAATTTTTTAAAAAATCTTCTCCATATCCAGCAGGCAGAATCTTTTGATATTTGGTATGCAACATTGTGGGGTGGATCTGATTCAAGTTTGTTCAAATCGGCTCCCTAGATTCATATTTGGGCTCACTATAGAAGCTCGAATTCGAACTTAGTGCATTTCAGGCAAATTTCTTCAAAAATCTTCTTCTCCAGATCCAGCAGGCAGAATCTATTGATATTTGGTGTGCAACATTGTGGAGTGGATCTGATTCAAGTTTGTTCAAATCGGCCCCCTGGATTCATATTTGGGCTCACTATAGAAGCCCGAATTTGAACTTGGTGCATTTCAGGCAAATTTCTTAAAAAATCTTCTTCTCCAGATCCAGCAGGAAGAATCTTTTGATAGTTGGTATGCAACATTATGGGGTGGGTCTGATTCAAGTTTGTTCAAATTGGCCCCCTGGGTTTATATTTGGGCTCAGTATAGGAGCCCAAATTTGAACTTAGTGCATTTCAGGCAAATTCCTTTGAAAATCTTCTTCTCAAGATCCAGCACACAGAATCTTTTGATATTGGGTATGCACCATGCTTAGGGGGGTGAGATTCAAGTTTGTTCAAGCCAAGTCCCTGGGTTCATATTTGGGCTCACTGTGTTAGTGCATTTCAGGCAAGTTTCTTAAAAAATCTTCTTCACCAGATCCAGCAGGCAGAATCTTTTGATATTTGGTATGCAACATTGTGGAGTGGATCTGATTCAAGTTTGTTCAAATCGGCTCCCTAGATTCATATTTGGGCTCACTATAGAAGCTCAAATTCGAACTTAGTGCATTTCAGGCAAATTTCTTAAAAAATCGTCTTCTCCAGATCTAGCAGGCAGAATCTTTTGATATTTGGTATGCAACATTGCGGGGTGGATCTGATTCAGGTTTGTTCAAATCGGCCCCCTGGATTCATATTTGGGCTTACTTAAATAGAAGCCCGAATTCGAACTTAGTGCATTTCAGGCAAATTTATTAAAAAATCTTCTACTCCAGATCCAGCAGGCAGAATCTTTTGATATTTGGTATGCAACATTGTGGGGTGGATCTGATTCAAGTTTGTTCAAATCGGCTTCCTAGATTCATATTTGGGCTCACTATAGAAGCTTGAATTCGAACTTAGTTCATTTCAGGCAAATTCCTTTGAAAATCTTCTTCTCAAGATCCAGCACACAGAATCTTTTGATATTGGGTATGCACCATGCTTAGGGGAGTGAGATTCAAGTTTGTTCAAGTCAAGTCCCTGGGTTCATATTTGGGCTCACTGTGTTAGCCCAAATTATAACTTAGTTCAAAATGAGGAATTTTCTTTAAAAATCTTCTTCTTCAGATCCAGCAGTCGGAATGTTTTGATATTTGGTATACAGCATCTTTAGGGGGGTGAAATTCAAGTTTGTTCAAGCCACGTCCCTAGGTCCATATTTAGGCTCACTGTGGGAGCCCGAATGATAACTTAGTTCAAAATGAGGATTTTTTTTAAAAAATCTTCTTCTTCAGATCCAGCAGTCGGAATGTTTTAGTATTTGGTATGCAGCATCCTTAGGGGGGTTAGATTCAAGTTTGTTCAAGCCATGTCCCTAGGTCCATATCTGGACTCTCTGTGGGAGCTCGAATTGTAACTAAGTTCAAAATGAGGAATTTTCTTTAAAAATCTTCTTCTTCAGATCCAGCAGTTGGAATGTTTTGATATTTGGTGTGCAGCATCCTTGGGGGGAGGGGGGGGTTTGGGAGATTCAAGTTTGTTAATGCCAAGTCCCTGGGTTCATATATGGGCTCCCTGTGGGAGACTGAATTATAACTTAGTTCGATATGAGGAATATTCTTTAAAAATCTTTGTTTTTTCGATCCACTGGTCAGAATCTTTGGATATTTGGTATAAGCTTTTCTTAGGAGGTGCAGATGCAACTTGTTGAAATCAATTCTCTGGGTTGATATTTAGGCTACCATGTCAGGTGAGTACCCTCAGGCCCCCTGGGGTCTGTTGTGTTGCACTGGGATGACTGATGTTGGAGTTGGGTGTTGCGGTACGTTGTTGGCAGTGAGGTTCTGAGGATCAGGGCTCTCACCGTGTTTTAATTCATTCTGTCAGTTTCAATTTCAGAGGAACATGAACATGGTGATGATATTCTGACACCCATCCAAGTGTGCTACCGCCGTCACGCTCCATGGAGCATATAGAGGTAGCTGCAGTGCTCATTATTGCAAGAGTTAGGGCCTTTTGCTAAAGGTTTTAATCTCTTGCTAGCAGCTAGCTCGACCTGTGAAGCGGTACTCCGTCCGTGGGTGCCGTGCTGCCGGGTAAGTCCGTTGCGGTCTAAGAAGTGGATTGGGTAGAGTGAGCACTATAATATAAATAGCTCACCCAGCGACGACGGAAATAGGGAGGAAATAGAGAGGAAGTCAGCAAGTTCTTGTACTTGGTGAGGTCTGATAGACCACGAGCAGGAGAGCCCCCCCCCCCCCCCCCCTCTCTAATTTAGCAACGTCTGGGGTCAGATGTTGTTTTGAGAAACTTGCACAAGCCGGAGCATATGTCTGCTCTCCACTCTTGATGCTCTGTTTAGTCTGCAGCCGGGGTCGGTTTCAGTCAAGGCTTCCTCCGCTACGTTTCTCAAGGCCGAAATGAAGTTTTCTGGTTGGAAACTTGCATGAGATGGAGCATATGTCCACCCACCACTCGGGACGCTCCGTCTAGTCTGCTGCCGGGGTCAGCTTCAGTCACGGCTTCCTCTGCTACGTTATTTAAGCACACATGACCGCATCCTAGCTACCCGACTTCGGATATCCAGCCTGTTGCACGAAGAAGGAACCACTATTTTCCCATGAAGTCGCACCATCAGGTAGCTAGGGAGACGAGGCCTTGATCATTGGGACGTTCGGAGAAAGGATCCGTTTCCGACACACCATCCCAGGAGTAGCATGTGGCTAAGGAACAGAAAACCACTGCTCCTCAGGCCTCGATGATGGACTTGCTGTTGCAGATTGCGCAGCTGATCGCAGCATCCCAGCAAATGCAGATGCACCTCCCTCCGACTCAGAATCTGCGCTCTCGGAGGTGCTGGGTCGGTCCAGTTGTCTGTTCATGCAGATGCAATGGACCGAGATTCACAACTGATTCTCTCAGATGGTGAAAGGGATAAGGAAGAGGATTACCCTCCCTTTTCGGAACAGTACATGGTTGCGATTGGTTTCATCCATCAATACTACCCTGATTTTGTTCTGCCGAATCAGAATGCTGTGACAACAAGAGAGAAACCGCTGGCGTCGTTAGGTGCAGACTTTATCTGGACAAGGGAGGAAGTCCTTTCTTTTCTGGTTCAGTTTATGCAAGTGTCGCAGGCCTTAGGCCATATAGACGATGCTGTATTTATTCTCTTGAGTGCGAGGAAGAAGGCAGGTTCTTATCTTAATCTACCGTGTACATACCATTTTTGGACCATGTTCATTTAAAAACGGTCGGGGAAGATGTTCAGAGAGTTTTTCTGCATTTGGATGAACAGGCTGGGGATCTAGAGGTATCCTTACCTGTATCATTCACTATTTGCTCAGACCCAATTGAGATGGCAATTTCTTCAATACAGCGGATTTGGACGTTATGTCTTTTGCAGATCACCTTACAAGAGCTATGGCGCAACGTCTCAAGGGAAGGAATTTGAGGACATTTGTACCTCTTTTAGAGTTCTTTCCAGGTCAATTATGTATACCACGTATAACTCCGCCCTAACAGTTGCTAATCTGGAGTTAATCAGACGTGATGCTGCCCTTGCGTCGTCATCACTAAGATGACAAGGTGAAAAGCTCTCTCCGAGTCGCTGCAGTTTTATTTTCGACAACTAGCTTTTGTTAGTCTATGAACAGGTTACTAAGAAAGCATCTAGTGCTCTGCTTTTGAAGTTGGCATATCACCGACCCACTTCAGCAGACAAGAGTTGCGTTCACGACAAAAATTCGTCAAAAGGAAACTCCTCATGAGGGTATAAGAAACCCTCTTATAATTACTCTGGAGGTCTACAGTATAGCGACTCGGAAAAAGGGGCATAGGTCTGATCTGGGCTATAAGTCAGATGCCCCTATGGCCGACAAGACAAGGTTTTTCGCAGGGAGGACGTGGTTCCTCCTCCCGTAAGCCTTGCAGGTCATACAGGTGATGGTTTAGACCTCTATTTCTGGCCAGTTGGCAGAAGGTTATCAAGCTCTGGATAACGATCGCGGAAGATCAGTGGATGAGAAGTGTAGTCTCGGATGGCTTACGGCTATCATTCCAAGTAAAAACCTCACTAACAAGTTGTCCGTGTTGGACAAATCTTCCATCAAATTCTTGCATAAGAGAGTTTCTCCTACCGGAGGTATAAGCTCTCTTATCACCGGTAATAGACTTGAGCTGGATAACAAGCTTATCATGGCACCAAAAGTTTATTTATGGAAATCATTCAGTCGGTAAAAGTGAGCGTTTGAGTGATCAACTATGCGGCAATCATAGATCTAAGGATGCGTACTTTCATGTCCTGGTACTAAAAGTACCTGTGGTTCGCCATACAAGGGAAGGTGTATCAGTTCAGAACAATATGCTTTGGTCTGAATCTGGTCCCCTGGGCATTTCACTCGAATAATGAACTTGGTAATGTCTTACTTACGAGCTCATTTGTCTGCGGTAAAGTCAGCTTACTTGGACGACCTTCTACGGGGATACTAGTTCCTACTAGTAGCAGCTGTGTTGAAACCTTGGATCAGTCTTCTCAAGTGTCTGTTATGGGACATTCCCCGGAAACTTCCTCTACGAGTGGACCTTCTTTATCAGGGGAAGTTTTTGTTCTTCATGTCCTTCTCTGCCCATAGTGGCATAATGGAGTCAGTTAGACGTGAGGGAACCATTGCAGTTCCTATATTATTTTATGACTAACACAAGAACGATTAAGTAATGTGGGTGAGGAGGATTCGATATGACTTCATCCCCCCCTGAGAGGCGATTTCCGTGCAAGACTTAGTTTTCTTCCCGCAAGCCTCGTATGACTTTAAATACATACATGCATTTCAGGACTTCTCAATTAGTGGCTGGATCATCTTCTATGGCGACCTCATGGGCACATCCACTTTTTAGTTGGTTAATTCATCATAAATAAATTGCTAGTCTTTGGGTACCTCGGAGGCTTCCTAGCCAATGCACTGGTATTCAGATGATTATATGCAGGTTTTTAATGCTCATGCGCATAATAATTGTTTATTAGGCATACGCATTATTGTATGTTATGGGCCTTAGAAATTATGAATTATTTTGGGGGTGGTCTGTGTCGAGCCTGTTAATCATACTTACTTCCATTTCTAGATCCAGGTTTCTATTAATGTCGGTACACAATTGAATACACCTTGTTTACACTGTCATATATTCGCAACGTTTATAGTGTCATAGATATCGAATAGTACCCGTCAGGGAGTGTTGTTACTGGAATTTATTGTATGCCTGAATGGGGTCGCCTGTGGGTTACCTCGGAAGTGTGTTACTTTCCACAGATCGTTCATTGTGGTTCTATTGGACATGTGTATGATGTATATTATATCTCTGGTTTTCGACCTATTTGCGTATTTGCGTATGCCGACTCCGGTGTATGTTATATAGTGGGCTATATTAATTACCGAGATTGTCGCTACAGCCTTAGCTTCTGAAGTGGCATTAAGCACCATTTATTAACACTAATACCTGAGTGCCTGTTTGACGAATATATATATTGTTTTTTGGTACTGCTTTTACTGATTCGAGAGCGCTCCCCTCTTTATTTTTGAAGATTCCTTCAAAAGAAAAGGGGGGGGGGGGGGTTGATTTTTTACCTCTCCTCCAGCTTGATAGGTATGTAACTATGAAGGAAGCTGTTTTGTCTGTAATTATATTCTGCATTCAGCTGGAGTTTTATTGTATATGGCATATGTTTGTGGGGGTTATTCTCTCATTATCAAATACGCCATCCTAATTTTTGGGGCTCAGTCCGGGCTAACCATAAAAATTGGAACTCGTTACATCCAATTGGCATAGTGTTCATGGTAAGTATACGGAATTACTTGATCTGGGCTCCTTTTGTATATTATGTCTTCTCTATTACTCTATAGAGAGACATACATGTAATTCCTAATAATTTTAATTTCCTTTCACCTTGAATTACAGGATTGGAACTATGTTGATGTACTAATTCTGAAGTCCTAGGCCCTCCACCTTTTTACGATTCAGCTAGTCTGTGCCATTGGTTTACAGTGTAAAAATATTATAAATTTAAAGTAATTTGTATATTTTTATACTTACGAATGGCCCAGATGGAGATGGCCCTCCCATGAGGGGGTACTCATACCTCCCCGCTGAATTTTTATGTAGTACTCTCTTCTACAAAGTATGATGTTGGAGCCAATTCCTGTCACTTCCTGACGTCTGCGCATGTGCGGAGAGTAAATGTATGGAGGACCAGATAGGACTTTTAATTTTCGGTTTTGCAAGCAAATTTTGGGGATTGGGGGCTCCAAAATTTGTGTTTGGCCCTTAATAACTTTGAGTTAAGCACCACCTAGTCTGGGCCATTGGTAAGTATAAAAATATGCAAATTACTTTTGAATTTATAATTTTTCTGTGAGTGTTTTTGCTACATTTTAACAGTCTTCATCCTGGAGCTTTGCTGTTTATTTGGTATTGTCTTGGCTGCAGATATAGAGAGAACACAACTGTCAAGTTGCTGAGAATGTAACATGCATGCCTACCCAGAGAAGGCATATTGCAGCATCTATCTTATAGCAGTAAAAAGTGATCAAAATCAGAACTAGGCATTAAAGGGTTAAATATAAAAACTCACCTTGAAGATCAGTTTTCTTTTTTCATGCTTTATCAAAAACAAATAAAATAATTCACTGCAAGGCTATTAAAAAAAAATTGTTTCTGAGGCACCTCCATCGTCATTGGAAATCTGACTCTTCACTCCTTTGAAATCTCATCAGTGATACAATGCTGCACTGGTAATACTAAAAATTTAAACAACTATATCTTATTTCACAGAGCTCAATGAAAATTGCCTGAGAAACCCAAATTTTTTTTTTTTTTTTAACCTTCTGCACTCTGATATGAAAATGGCAAAGTTTTCAGCGGCAAATATTTCTCATAATGCAGTATGATAATAACCAAATACACTTTGTTTGAGTGAGCTCTGTCAAACAAGATATAATTGATTAAACTCATGGTTAAACAAGCAAAACAGAGTGACTGGAAAATCTTCTGATGCACGACCAGTTTGATAGGGGTTAATAGGCCTAATATCCCAATTTTCTCTAAATACTGTACCAAACTAGTTATTATATTTTTACACAGTATACCAATGGCCCAGACATAGCTGGTGCTAACTCTAAAATATCTAGGGCCAAACACAAATTTTGCCCCCCAATTCCCCAAATTTGCATGCAAAACCGAAAATTAAAAGGCCTAACTGGTCCTCCATTCATTTACCCACTGCGCATAAGCAGACATCAGGAAGTGACTGGAATTGGCGCCAACACCATTCTTTGTTTGGCCCTTGTCAGATAACAACAAACTGACTTTTGTGCTTTTTAAATCTCAATTAATTATGATGTCAGACACAAATCAATGGTTAATTGGTGGATCCAAGGACATATTTGGATGAAGGAGGGAAGAAACAGTGGTTTGAAAATGTTCAGGGCTGTAATTTTATAATATTTATAAAAATTAGTTCATGTTCCCTAATTTCAGGACATGGGCCTGACGTCATCATTGTTGATAATTATTTTTCCAGTGTTCCCTAACCTCCCTTGATCCCCCCTACCACCCCCCCCAACACCCCAACCCCCACCCCCCACCCCCCCAGTTAAACTCCCAAGCTTTTTGGCTTGTTTTTTTAAATTTTTTATATAAAATTTCTTGGGAGTTTGACGTGTTATACCAAAAGTTTTTTTCTGTATTTCTTCAGGGTTACATCCTCACCCTTAGGGTGTTTAAAAATTTTTAGTCATGCATCATACATCCAATGTATCGTTTTTTGTTTTGATGAAGGTCTTGCCTTACATTGGATAGTTCAAAAATCTGTTACTGACTGTTGCCTGGGGTCTCGTTTCCAGTTTTCAGTTTGACGTTGTTTACATTAGCAACATTTGTTATTTATGTGTAGGTTCCTATTTCTGATATGGTAGGTCTGTTGTAAGATACATTATACAGTCACCGTAGTGTGGCAGTTAATTTTTGGGAGGAAAAAATTAATTTTGTCCACAATTGGGCTCTTTTGGGATACATTTGGGCACTTTGTTCACTTTGGGAACTTGGGTTCTTGTCAAAATTTGTCGAAAATTTTTTTGGTGTAAACTATTTTTCGATTTATATTTTGAATGTTTTTGTTATCTATCATTTTATTTGTACTTAATGTGGAATTGGTGGGAGTACAATCGACTTAGTCTGCTTCATTATGTAAGCATATTGCTCTTTAAGCAAGGCGAGGAAGTCGTTCCTCTTATTTACTTGTAGGTTGCCTTGCTTGTAGTCGATGTACTTCTACTAATTCTTGCTCATATGTGTCGCATGGGATGACAAACGTTGCTGACGGGTGTCACGGTACGTTGTTAGCGAGGGACCACTGCCGGTCCTCTTGCAATGAGAGGCTGCCACCAGTCCTCTCGCTCTAAGTCGCTCTAGTTTATTAGTTTATATTTACAGAGGAACGAGAACATGGTGATGTTTACGTGACGCCGTCAGATAGTGTGCTTCCATCGTCGCATTAAATAGTCAATCAGAGCTAGTGGCAAAAGTGCTCATGAATATTAGACAGGGCAATAAACCACTGTGTGGTTTCAAATCCGTGTCACCAGCAAGCGCGACAGGGGAAGCGGTACACTGCCTGAGGGTACCGTGATGCTGGGTGTGTCCGTTGCGCTCAAGGAGAATGGAAAGGGTAGGGCGAGCACTATAATATAATATCAATATAAGGCTCACCCTGCAACGATGGAAAGGAAGAAGCTGGCAAGTTCAGCAAGAAGCTCGGCGAGGTCTGAAGGACCGCGAGAGAGACAGGGCCCCCCCCCCCCCCCTCTCTCTTTTATTATAACATCTGGGGCCAGATATTATGGATCGGAACTTGCGTCAGTCGGAGCATTTGTCCACGCCTCCCATCCGGGATGCTCCATTCAGTTTACAGCTGGGGTCGGCTATAATTACGGCTTCTTCAACGTCTACCAAGCACACATGACCGCACCTTGGCTACTTGACTTCTGATATCCAGCCTGCAACGCCGAGAAAGTCACTCTTCGTCAGTGAAGTCACACCATACAGTAGCCAAGGAGACGATGCCTCATTTATAGGGACGTCCGCAGAAAAGAACCATCTCGGACACACAGTCCCAGGTGCAGCGGGCGGCCATGCAACAGAAGACCGCTGCTCCTTAGGCCTCCGTAACGGACTTGCTGTCGCAGATTGCACAGCTCATCGCAGCATCCCAGCAAATGCTTATGCATCGATACTTCCCTGAGTTTGTTCCTGAGAATCAAAATGCTGCGACAGCTCGAGAGTAGCACTATTCAATAGCCTAGACGAGGCCTCATATATCGGGACGTCCAGAGAAAGTGCCGTCTCGGACACACTGTCCTCGGAGCAGCCAGCGGCCAGAGGACCTCTGCTCCTCAGGCCTCCGTTACGGTTTTGCTGATGCAGATGCGCAGCTCCTCGCAGGATCCCAGTAAGTGCAGTAGCAATCGATGGCAGTCTCAAAATCTGAGCTGTCGCATGGTGTTGGGTCGGTCCAGTTATCTGCACGTTCAGATGCCGTTGATCGTGATATCAACTGATTCAGACAAATGATGAAGGGATATGGAGGGGCTTTACCCTCCACTTTTGGAACAATACAGGGTTGAGAGGATTTATTCCATGAACACTACCCTGAATGTGTTCCAACGAATCAGAATGCTGCGTCTATTTACAAGAAATCGCTAGCGTTGTTGCACGCTAAATTATCCGGAAAAAGAGAAGGAAATGTCTTTTTCGGTTAAGTATAGGCAGGTGTCGCAGACTTTTGGCCTTTTAGACGACTCCACATTCAACTTTCCAGTGGAAAGAAGTAAGGCAGTTTCTTGTCATCTTCTTCTGTTGTTCCACTGGTCGGAAAACATTGAAGATGTATTGAGAGTTCCTCTGCGTTTGAATGAGTAGGCTAAGGCCCTAGCTATGGCCTTACCTTCGACATTCATTATTCGCTTGGTCACAATTGAGACGACATTTATTCATTCAGAGCGAATTTAGACTCACTGTATTACGCAGATCACCTTTAAGAACTGTGACGTTACGTCTCTACGGAAAGGAATTGGAGGAAGTTTGTACCTCATTTAGAGTCCTTTCCAGGGATATACATTTATCACGTATAACTCTATCTTAACAAGTTGCTAATTCGGAGTTAAATAGATGTGACAGAGCCCTTGCGTCATCATACTTAATAGATGACAAGGTGAAAAAATCTCTTAGAGTAACTCTGGTTTCCGGACACTAGGTTTTTGACATAAGCTTTCATTGGTTTATGACCAAGCTACAAAGAAAGCATCAATACTCTGCTCCTTATGTCGACGTATATTTGACCCGCATTAGCAGAAAGGAGTAAGGGAGGACATCCTAGACAGAAGGTCGCCTATAAGGACTCCTCATGAGGGTATAGTTAACTCACCTATAATTACTCTAGGGATCATCATATAGCGACTCGAATACGGGGCTTATGTCTGATCGAGACTTCCGGTCAGACACCCCTAAACTGCTGTGTTGAGGCTCTTTGCGAATGAGACGCAGTTCCTCCTTCCGTAGGCCTCGCAGGTGCTACAGCTGTGAGTTAGGACCTCTGTTGTTTTGCGGTTGACGGATGGTTATCAAGATTAGCATCAATCTGGATAACTGTTACGGAGACTAGTAGTTTAGAAGTGTGGTTTCGGAAGGCCTGCAGCTATCTTTCCGAGAGAACCACAACTAAATTAATGTCTGATGGACAATGCTTCCGTCTATCCTTGCATAAGAGTCTCTCCAATTGGAGGTAAAGGTTCTCTTGACAATGATGTTAATAGAGGTCGTCGAGAATCAAGATTCTCTGGAATTCTGTAGCCACCTGTTACTCGTACCGAAGCCAAAGAGCTTGTTCCGACAACAAGTTTATCAAAGCTCTAAAAGTTTATTTAGGGTTTCATTTAATCGGTTAAATGAGTGTTCGAGTGATTGACTATGCTATATGCATAGATCTATGGATAGCTTTGATCTGGAGATAGTGCCCTGCGCTGTCACTCGAATATTAACTTGGTAATGTCTCATAACAATCTGGTTCGTCTGCCATTATCCAGAACGAATTAGTTTTATGCGACTGATGGAGATGTGCTGAGCGGCTATGCATCTTGTTTAGATGGGTCACTTACGCACACATCCCCTCCAGTTATTCTTACACAGAACTGGAGTGTGACAATGCATTTGCTCAGGACCAGATAACGGATATAGTAAACAAAAATGTCCATATTGAGGCAGATTTTCAGTGGTTAACTCATTAGTTCCGCTGCAACAGCCAGATCCTGCATTCACGATTATGACGAGTATGAGTCAATAGTTTGGGGCATGACCCTGAGTCCTACAGACTATAAATGCAGGGATCTGAGACCCTCGGTTCCTGTAGAAACACATAATTATCAAGAATTTTGTCAATATTGTTAGCACTACATCAGTGTGTTCACGCTTGTTACAGAGTTTGTTGAACAACTCAATAGTGGTAGCATACATCAGGAACCAGGGCGGCACCCATTCACTTTTGTTATAATACCTAATGGAGAATCATTTTCATGTCTCTCCATCTGTCATATACAGGGTCGTCTGAATGTACTAGCTAACTCGCTCCTCGGAAAGGTCGCCTGTTTCATATGTATGGACGCTCAACATGCGTTTATTTGTACAGTTTTGCTACCAGTGGAATCACCCCATGATTCTTTAGTTTGCGACACACCGGAACAATTAGTTACCGGCATTTGTGTCGCCATGCCCAGATTATTGAGTGCAGGTAGTAGGCACTCTGCAAATTCATGGGGAGGAATAATAGGATATGCGTATCCTCCTATTCATTTGATTCAGTAGCTTACATTAAAGTTTAAACAGTGAATCCTACTAGTAGCGCCTCTGTTGTCACAAGAATCTTGGATCAATATTCTCAAGTGTCTGTTATGTGATGCTCCCCAGAAGCTTTCTCCATGAGAGGGTCTTCTTTCAGGGGACATTTTATTCTTCACGTTCCTCCGTCCATAGTGGCATATGGTGTTGATTAGACGTGAGGGAACCATTGCGGTTCCTATATTTTTATTAATTATCTTAACTGACACATTTACGATTAAATAATACGGTGAGGGGATTTCGTTACAACTTCGAATTCCCCCCCCCCCCCCCCCCCCCCACCATGAGAGAACCATTGCGGTTCCTATATTTTTCTGTTAACTGACACAAGTACGATTGAATAATGCGGGTGAGGAGATTTTGTTATGACTTTGAATTTCCCCCACACTCAGACACTTCCTTATGTGTGAAAGTCTATTACCGGGCAAGACGTAGTTCTCTTCCCGCAGGCTTTATTTATCTAATACATGCATTTTATGCATTTATGTAGTGTTCTGTGGCGACCTCATGGGCTCATCTGCTTTTTAGCTGAATTAATGCCCTGTTGTTTTGATTGATTTGTTATATGCAAGCGTTTAATTATAAATCATCACAATTAAATTGCTTCTCTTGTGTACCTTGCGGGCTGCATAACCAGTTAACTGGTATTCAGATGATTACATGCTAATATATATGCGCTCGCGCATTATTATTATTAGGCTAACGCTTTATTGTATTTGGTGGACCTTGAAATAATAATATATTTTGGGGGTGGTCCGTGTAGGAGCCTGTTAATCATACCTATGTACATCTCTAGATCCAAGTTTCTATTTTGTTTGGTACTCATATTACACATGCTTTTACGATCATAGATATCGGATTATTCACGTTGGAGAGTGTTGTAATGAAATTTATTGTACAGTGGCCGCCTATGGATTACGTAGGAAGTGTGTTTCTCTTCAGGAATCGTTCAGTGTGTCTTGATTAGATATATATGTTATATCTTTATATATCACCGGTTTTCGACGTATCTGTGTACGTTGTCTGTGGTGTATGCTATTTACTGTGCAATATTAATTTCCAGGATCGTCGCTATAGTTGTAACTTCTGAAGTAATGTTAAGCACCATTATTAATCTTCAATTAATACCTGAGTGCCTGTTCGACGATTAATTCTATTTTTGTTGGGTACTGCTCTTATTGGTTCCAGAGCTCTCCCCTTTTTTCTTTTAAAGATTTATTCAAAAAAAAAGGGGGGGGGGGGTGTTTTTACCCATAATCTGGCTTAAAATGTATGTATCTTTGAAGAATGCTGTTTTTATTAGATCACCTGAGCAAAGCTCAAGGTGAGCTTTACTAATCGCTTTCCTTCCGTCGTCATCCGGCGTAAACTTTACAAAACCAACTTCTCCGAAGAAACCACTGGCCCAATATTTTTCAAATGTTGGGTAAATGTTTATTACCTAATGTCAATTCAGATTTGTTCAAATGAAGTTGCCCCTCCTCCTGGGTGGGGCCACGCCCCCAAGGGACACCAAAATCTTTTGAAAATCTTTTTCTCATGAACCAGCAGTAGCAGAGACTTGATATTTGGTATGCAGCTTCCTTTTGAGGTGTAGAATCAAGTTTGTTCAAGAGAAGTTTGTCAGGCATTATTTGCCTTCATTATGGGAGGGGCAAAAATTATGGCCAAGCCTAAAATTTCTATTTTCTGAACCGTGAGGTCGATTTGAACCAAATTTGACATGAGATGATAATGGGTCATAAGTAGTTGATTGATGCAAAAAAAAAAATGTTCTCATTGCCCCGTGGGAACCCCGGGAGCTAAAAATAGGAAAAACCTTAAAACTGCCATATCTCCAAAACTACACGGCACAGAGAATTCTTATTTTGTATAAAGCTTACTTTTATCCAGTAGAATAGAATGGTTAAAAAAAAATCCCTAACGGTTTGATCACAAGGTACTTTTTTCAGGACTGTTAAAAAGTGCTGAGTCAGCACTTTTTAACACTGTAGGCAATAGGAAAAACATTAAAAAATCTTCTCCAGATCCAGCAGGCAGAATCTTTTGGTATTTGGTATGCAACATTGTTGGGTGGATCTGATTCAAGTTTGTTCAAATCGGCCCCGTGGGTTCATATTTTGGCTCAGTAGTGCATTTCAGGCAAATTTCTTAAAAAATCTTCTTCTCCAGATCCAACAGGCAGAATCTTTTGATATTTGGTATGCAACATTGTGGGGTGGATCTGATTCAAGTTTATTCAAATCGGCTCCCTACGTTTATATTTGGGCTCACTATAGAAGCTCGAATTCGAACTTAGTGCATTTCAGGCAAATTTCTTCAAAAATCTCCTTCTCCAGATCCGGCAGGCAGAATCTTTTGATATTTGGTATGCAACATTGTGGGGTGGATCTGATTCAAGTTTGTTCAAATCGGCCCCCTGGATTCATATTTGGGCTCACTATAGAAGCCCGAATTCGAACTTAGTGCATTTCTGGCAAATTTCTTAAAAAATCTTCTTCTCCAGATCCAGCAGGCAGAATCTTTTGATATTTGGTATGCAACATTGTGGGGTGGATCTGATTCAAGTTTGTTCAAATCGGCTCCCTAGATTCATATTTGGGCTCACTATAGAAGCTCAAATTCGAACTTAGTGCATTTCAGGCAAATTTCTTAAAAAATCGTCTTCTCCAGATCTAGCAGGCAGAATCTTTTGATATTTGGTATGCAACATTGCGGGGTGGATCTGATTCAGGTTTGTTCAAATCGGCCCCCTGGATTCATATTTGGGCTTACTATAGAAGCCCGAATTCGAACTTAGTGCATTTCAGGCAAATTTATTAAAAAATCTTCTACTCCAGATCCAGCAGGCAGAATCTTTTGATATTTGGTATGCAACATTGTGGGGTGGATCTGATTCAAGTTTGTTCAAATCGGCTTCCTAGATTCATATTTGGGCTCACTATAGAAGCTTGAATTCGAACTTAGTTCATTTCAGGCAAATTTCTTAAAAAATCTCCTTCTCCAGATCCAACAGGCAGAATCTTTTCATATTTGGTAAGCAACATTGTGGGGTGGATCTGATTCAAGTTTGTTCAAATCGGCCCCCTGGGTGTATATTTGGGCCCAGTATAGGAGCCCAAATTTGAACTTAGTGAATTTCAGGCAAATTTCTTAAAAAATCTTCTTCTTCAGATCCAACAGGCACAATCTTTTGATATTTGGTATGCAACATTGTGGGGTGGATCTGATGCAAATTTGTTCAAATCGGCTCCCTAGATCCATTTTTGGGCTCACTATAGAAGGTCGAATTCGAACTTAGTGCATTTCAGGCAAATTTCTTAAAATATCTTCTTCTCCAGGAGTGATATTCATAAAGCTTCTTAAGTCATAAATCGTGCTAAGTATATTCTTAAATATTCAAAATTATGCTTAGCAAATTCTTATATTTAAGTTTTATTCATAAAAGTTAAGTCTGTTTACAAGCTTGCTTAACTTTAAGACACCTTTATGTTGTCTTAATTTTTAAGTACATTTCTAAGTATACTTAAAGCTTTTCTAAGTAAAATCAAAATGGAGGACGCGGATTCCACTGATTCATCGCCTCATATAGTTTTGAATTCATTAAGACGGCAAAGAATATTTAAAGACAGGGTAAATCCAATTGAAATGTTCAATGATCATGAACTGGTGTGGCGGTATCGTTTTGACAGGGTTTCCATTATTTTTTTATCATATTTAATAGAAAATGACATTTCTGCCAGTACACTGAGAAACCACAGTATTCCTCCAATAATACAGACATGTGTGGCACTGAGGTATTTTGCCACTGGCTGTATGCAGCTATGTAATTCGGATGTGTTTGGCATTAGCCAAAGCTCATGTTCGAGAATAATTGACAGGGTTTCAACGGCACTTTCAAAGCCCTCCCTTGTTTTAAAATTCATAAGATTTCCTACTTCAATAGAAACAGTTAGAAAAATTCAGAACGATTTTCACGGGATTGCGTCTTTTCCGTCATTGTGGGTGCAATTGATGGCACTCACATCCGAATAGTGGCACCACATGAGTTTGAACCGGCATATGTGAACAGGAAAAACTATCATAGTATAAATGTTCAGGTAGTAATGAACTCGTCTTGCCAAATTTTTGATTTAGTGGCCCGATGGCCCGGAGCTACTCACGACGCGCGAGTATTAAAAGAGTGCGGAGTGTATAGATTGTTTGAAGGCGGACATATTCCGGGCCTCTTAATTGGTGATTCTGGCTATGCATGCAAGAGATGGTTGATGACACCGTTTTTAAAGCCACAGAGTATACTAGAAGAAAGATACAACACGTAAGTATTCCACAGTATATTATGTTCTGAATAGGCCACTGTGTAATTCAATTCAATTTGGCTTAATAAGTACTGTATGGTCTGCTTGACTGCCTTGATTTTTATCCCCAAATTATAATGCAAAAAGTAGCAAATAGCAACCGGATTGAGCTGTGGCAGAGAGGGCCAAGCCAGCATTGGCATTATTCATTAACAACACGCCTTGCTTTCATAAGTTTTAAGAGTGTTTTGCTGCCATTGTCGTTGTCAGTGCACATTGGCACGTTACAATAGCCTACAAACGATTTTGAAGTCCCAAATAATATTTATTAGCTACTTAGAAAATCATTGTGGACATCTCCATGATCATAGTATAGGCCTAATAGGGGTATTATACTATGATCATGGGGTGTCCACTATGGTTTTCTAATAAATATTATTTGAGACTTAAAAATCGTTTGTAATGTGCCCTGTGGTCAGTGTCACTGCTTGCGCACTCTTCCTAGTCTTGACGCATTAGCCATTCCTATCGCCTGTTTGTGGTTTTCAAAAGAATAAAACCAATAACGAATGGTCGTTATTCGTTTTCTGTAGATGATAAACAATAAATAAATATTACTATTAGTTCAATGTTTATATGTTTTAAAAACACAAACAGAAGATATGCTATTGTTATTTTAAAGGCAGTCAAATAAGCAATGCACGGGTAAATTGCGGAGAAACCGATGGCTGTTGTCAAGGACGCTGTACGCTCGCGATGCTGATCGCTAAAAATAGTTTAGAAATCTCAGTGTCAGTGAGGTTCCCAAGGGTTGAATGGTTCAAATTGGAAGATCCTTTGGGGCTGAGCAGTAAAAGTGATAAATATTTTTGTGAACACGTGGTTGTAGGCCTACCAGTGTGGACTGCTGCGCCAAACAAGAACAAGCGAACAGGTGGTGAAGTCAATTATCACCACAGTGCCAATGAGTTCGCAGTTGAGTGCAACTTTGTGCGCAAGTTCTATATTCACTGTTAGTCCTAATTTTCGAGTTGTCATAACTGTGCAAACATTGCGTGTCGGCACTGGGAAGGTGTGGGGTGGGGTGGCAAGGTGGACAGAAGGTAGGCTGTTGGTTCACAGGATGAGTACAGGACCTGAATTGGTGGTGGTTGTTTAGGTTCGAGAGAAAGCGGGTGGGGACAGGGCAAATTTATGTCTCTAGATGTCGTAGATAGTAAATAGGCTATTTTTTTTTATATTGGTGTTTTAGGGTCACATTAAAGAGAGGGGTATGTGATGAATATGTTTCTTTTGCTGCATAAAATTAGTTGACTTTTTTCCAAAGTTGGTTTTAAGCAATGAAAGAAAATTAAATAAATAGTGATTTTAGGCCAGATTGGGAC